>CP137680.1:16951093-16984360 GCA_037976565.1 Mesocentrotus franciscanus | reverse complement strand
TTCAAACTTGGCTCACAACGAGATGAGCAATGCATCAAATAACTCCATAAATGTCATGGAATTCATCTACGGTTATTATTCACTAGCCATGCAATCTATCCTTCCCATATTAAATAGTGTAAAAGTGGATTTTAAAGTTTTGATAACATCAGTTTATTTATCTCATTTCTTTCCTAAAAGGATAGTCATTATCGCATACAAAAATATTCCTTGGATATATGGACTTAACTCCTGAATTTAAAAAAAATGATGAAAAGTGTTATCAATGTTTGATTTGAATTTGTTTCTGTCTCTTTAAAATTCAATGAAAAAATTGATTTCCATGATCTAAATCAACATAAACATTACGAGCAATCCATTGGGAAAACCAAGGAGATTCAGCCTACCGGTAAGTCCTTGGACAAACAAGCAACTTTCACTGCATATTATTCAAACTTTGCAACTTACAACCGAAAGGGACAATTTTCAACAACAAAAAACGCTTCAACTGTACCGGTAAATTACATCAAGCATGAAATTCCCACATTTATAAATGGATGTACCTAAAAGTTTAAAACAATATTCCATTGAATGTTTAGACTAGAGGTGTAAAAGCAGAAAATTGGTTTCTGTATTTTCTTTACTTTAATCCTATGGAGATGTACTTAATGGTTGACCTTAAATCATTCACTTCAATGAGCTGAGACTATGCAAAGTCACATGGGAGATTTTAGTATAAATATCCTCCGGCAGCAATATAAAGTTGGATTGCTAAATATGAGCTGCATTGCCAATCCAACGCTAGTACAGGACTTCATCGCTGTCTTCCAGAAGACATACCGCAAGAAATGTGAAGGCACATTGAATTTGTTTATGAAAAGATGACAGCAAGGAGTCTGGTTAAAACCCTTCAGGTAGTCTCTCAGAGGAGAAAAATAAAATTACTTTTTTTATATAGCTGCTGAATCATCAACCGAAAACATTTTGACCCATCTAAATTCATCTAATTAAAATGTTTCTGTTTGAAAAGTAAATGCACAGAAAAGCTGTTAAATTCCAATTTGGCTAAGGAAATCGAGAACAGTTATAGGCTTTAATACTACATAAAATTATTCTTCCATACATAAGGATTGATCTGCATATTCATACACTGTAGAATATGTATCATGTGCTCGGAGCTAGAGGGGCATAAACTCATACAATTCAACACAGGGTCAATGCCCTTCTTTCTCACAATGAGGACATCATTTTTTTGATTTTTTTTTTTCCTTAAATCATTTCTTCTCACATAATTATCTCCACTTGCATGATTTCCTTGATGCTTGTAGGAAATACATTCTAACATAAAACCTTCAAAAGGAAATTCCTGGTACCAATTTGTTTTACAGGGTGATGTGATCACACAAAAAAGTCTTTGTTGTACTAACACAAGCAAAATTTGTGGCCGCGGTATAGTATTGTCCAGTGTCCTCTATCTCAAATTCATCACTTTTTCTTTCTATTTCCAGTCTATAATGATTACTTAACATCAACAGCAAATATTTTTCACTAGATTTAATTGAACACACAAAGAATATTTTGAAATGAGCTAAATTGCAGAAGCTTTGAAAATGAATGGAAGGATTCAAATAATATTGTATTCACTCCTTGCTTTGTTATGTTTGAATTTCATGTTTGTGTGATTTTATTTATATGAATGGGCCACATATTTTCATTTTCATTTTACCAGACTTATGAATGATTTCATTTGACTGGAGGAATGCTATTCAATTATTATTATTGAATGCAGTATCCTTTAAGCCACAATGAATGAACAGTGATTGTTCCAAACATGACCCACGGATAATGTATATGTTACTCCTTGTTGGTAATAATATTTGTATAGCCATGACAAACATGTATAGCAAAATACTGCATCATGCTGTGATAAGTGGTTTTCAAGGTCTCACAAAACAACTAAATTTCTCTTTGAATTTTGAACCTTTCATAACAACTGAAAAACAATGAATGTACTTTGGTGTACCTCCTACTTATAAAATAGTGAAATACACATTGAACTAGTTTTCTTTATTTAAACAAAAAATTGATACAGCTAATATATATCATTATTTGCATAAAAGATACCTTTAAAATATAAGCCCAGACAACATGACGCCAAACATTTTTTTTTTGCTACGACAGGTACACATGTGATTGTAAACATTAATATCAGATTATAATCTTAAAGAGCTGTAATATGAGCTCAATATGAGCTCTGCAATATTTAGGTTTATCACACAATGAATACAATGCTGCTATCATAGTGAAAAAATATGTTTGCATTAAAATGAAAGACAAACATAATTATGGTATGTAATTTTTTTGTTTGCAAATAATTATATGAGCCAAGACTCTTACAAGTTGGTTATGAGGAGCAAAGGCCCTAATACAAGGTCATTGTGAAGTCCTTTATCTATTTGATTGCCACACATAAATATTCAAAATGCAGGCCTTTTTCAATCCACTGAGATTCAACTGAGATGATGCAATATATCGAATGACTGTATATAAAACACATTGGAAAATATCATAATTTTCTAATAATTAAATAATAAATATAATTGTTATTACTTGGACAAAGCATTGACTTGTGAAGCCACTTCAAACTTATGCAGCTTTAGATTTATTACAACTGCATTCAGCTATTATCAGGAGGCCCAAATAGGCCTGTCTTCATCAGACCAAAGTTGCAAAATAACCTACTATTTTAACTAGCCCGATCTCAAATTAGGCAGCTAATTTGCGTCATCATCAGCCCGCAGTTGCAATTAGCGGGTTATTTGGTCGAGAAAATATCCAGAGAAATCTTGGTCTTGTTTCCAAAATAGCCAGCTGTTTGGGAAATAGCGGGCTAATTTGCGCCTGTTTGTGATGAGCGTATCGGTCTGGTGAAGACGCAATTTCGAGCTTATCCCAAGTCTGAAAATAGTGGATTATTTTGCAACTTCGGTCTGATGAAAACAGGCCTAATGTGAATATGAGATGGGCTAATAATACTTCAGCAAATTATATTTTACTCCTTTCTTCTTTTCTACAAGGTTTTATGACTTCAAGTCCTCTCTGGAAGACATTTTCTATGTCTCATGGGATTACTTTTTCTTCTAACATAATTTAGCACTGTAAATATGCGCACAAGTGGTATAGGTTACATAGGGCTAGAATCAGGCATGGTTTTGGTTACAGATGGGATGAAATTAAAGATTGTAAGAGCTTGAATCAATGTAATGTTGTTACATTTCTCTCCTCCAAGCAGACTCATTGATCATGATAGAGCAGGAAAAAAAGAGAATGGATGCGGATTTCAGTGGCCATGGTGGTTTGAATTTTTTTTTTTATAGTCCATGTAGAAGAAAGAGAATCGTGTATGTGATTAACCTTTTGTGTCCTCTCGAAATATCCAGTGGTAGTAAATGAATCGCATTTCAAAATAGAGAGGTGGGTGCTCTTACATGTCATACCACATTACTTGAAATTAATACATTTTACTTTATTACTAAGGCCTTTTCTTACAGTAATAGACATACCTACATTTTCGTGGATCAAAATCACACTAGCATTGCATCATATATCTGTGTGTTTTTTTCATAGTTTTTAGAGGGGGCAAGTGGACATTTTTTTTTTGGGGGGGAGGCCTAGTTATCTATTGTTTCTATTGAGGAAAATTGATGAAGACTACACTTCAAAATAACACCCCAATCTCTAACTTACACTAAAATAAAATAAAAGGGAATTGTGGGTTTGATAGGAATTCCTTTGGCAAGATATTAACCTGCACTTGCCACTGTCCACCCAGGTGTTAAATTGGTACCCGGTAGGATGCGACCGTCATTGTTGGTCAAACAGTTTTTGAGCGTCAAGTAACGCCTGGCTGGAATGCTCCCCAGGGAGTGGAGATTGTGCACACAGTGTGTGCGGGCAAGTATTGAATCCAATGACTGGGGTAATAGTATACAGTGTATCTGTAAAGCACTTAGAGACATCATAGATATATATAAATAAGCAGAATATTATATATTCCTTTTACTGCAAATGGCATGGGTCATTTGATCCATGCACTACAGTTGACTTGCATCAGTCATTTTTTACAATTTCTTCTACAATTTGACATAAATTAGAGTCATTACAGACCACTGACCCAGTTAAGTCTTACTCGTGACTAGTTCCAGAACAAAAGTGGAGAGTAATTGATCCCCAATCCATTTCCAAATTGGATCCAAATATTGTTCCTGGCCAATTGTTTAACGGCCATGACTTTGTACCGCCTGATTCCCGACACCTGAATGCTTTATGAAAGAGGCAAATACTCGTTGTAACTTGGTAAATTAAGGAAGGATACCATATCAGGCCCACTTAAATCGTCATCAGTCATTGTGCCCGTATCAAAGAAAAAGTCATCTGACTTTTTTTTTCTTCCGACGCATACTTTGCATGAAGTGTTTTTATTCCAAATGAAATAGTGATGTATGCAGATATCCAAGATATGAACTGTAAAATCGAATTATATGTAAATAAATAAATTGTCTGTTGGGAACCAGGGCATTAACTCTGTGTTTAAAAAGTGTAAGAGGTATAATTCCATTTTAGCTCTGAGCAGATGAAATGATATTGATACTTTGATGAAATGTACCGTCTTGTACCGAGATGTTGATAAAATGATTTTAAAAACATGATCAGCATTACGGTACATACATTTAAAGACCATAAAGAGGCCTGCCTGTTTATGAAACTGTATTACCTGTTGCTGGTCTTCAAGTTTTTCCTTGATCTGTGACAAAAGTCAAGTCGAAAGTTCAATTAAAAAGTCAAAAGCAGTGCTCTAAAAGAGGTTGTGTTTTTTTTACAATTCAGCTGAGTATATTGAATCACATTTCTTAAACATACACAGACATTAGGTCAAGTGCTGTTATTACCCCCATCTTGTCCATTTTGATCAATGGGTGGGGTATGAACTTTACAAACACACTGGGAACATACACCAAATATTTGCCCATTAACTTGCCTCAAGTGCAAAACCACTCTAACACAGCTTCAGATTTCCTCCATTTCAAGTTTCCAATTCCTTCTCTTAAAATCTTATTTCCATCTCATTAATCATATCAATATATGCAATCTTATTGTAGCAAATAAATCAGTTTACCTAAGTGATTGAGGGAGTTTCTAAAGATGACTGATGGTGAAACACACAAAGGAATGCAAGATAAGGATCAAAACATTAGGCCAAGTCCACAGTCCTGTATGATACAGTGTATCGTCAATTGCAGGCAGGGAACTTTTCAAGGTCATGTTGAACATACTGTAATCTTTAATGATGCAGAAAATCAATCCCAGATATTTAATCCTTAAAGCCCAAGTCCACTCCGATTTTCAAAAATTATAACATGTTGTAAATAAATCAAAGGTTAAAACTGCCAAATATCACGGGCGTACTTCAATCAGGTGATTTTTAAGAGCGATTTTTGTTTCGGGTATTTCGAGCAAAACATTTATATTGCTGTACGGATGTGACGTATGCTCCTCACAACGAAAGTGCCAGCGGTATACATTCTGACAATAGGCTATTTTCGTAATGTAACCAAATTTAATGCATACGTCTTTGTGAAGTGCCTCTATACAAACTATTTCATTCACCTGATAAGAATAATAGTGTTTCATTATTCTTATCAGGTGAATGAAATAGTTTGTCTCGAGGCACTTCACAAAGACGTATGCATTAAATTTGGTTACATTACGAATCTGTGTTGTGAGGACCCTACGTCACAACCAACTTGCTCATTAACTTGTTTTTTGCTCATTAAAAAAAATTATTAAAAATAAATCTGAGCACCATTTTCCAAAACCAAGTTATATTTGGGCTTTTTAGATTTTTGTCTATCTAATCAGCTCAACTTTTCAGTGGAGTGGACTTGTACTTTAACTAGTCTTTCTGAACTTGGGTCTGTTTCATAAAACTTGTCATCAATAACAAGTTACAATAACAGTTATAAGTTACTGAAATCATGGCATTTGATTGACTGAGAGCAAATTTGTACAAAAAGAAATTTAGCATTTGGTATTGATGACAAGTTTTATGAAACAGCTAGGGCCCTGGAGTGAATTAAGGTGTGTACGACTGTAGGTCTTTAAATGTGTATGATAATCATCACAACAAAACAAGTTATTTTTTTTCCCTCAAACAAATTTGATCAAAAACACATTGATCTGGAGGGAGATATGGGTGGATATCATGTAAATGAAATACAGGTACACCTGTACATTGTAAATATAAGTCATAATAAAACTGAAGATCATATTCATTATACTGCAGGCTTGCAGCATAAAAAAAGCAATCCATTCTACATTTCAGTGGACACATTTTCAAGTCAAGATGCACAAAGAAAAGACACAATGGTCTGTCTAGAAACTTATAATTTTCCCACACACTACTATTTTATCAGTCTATTATTAGGAACATAATGTATTAAAGTAGGCATCACAAACAAACTGATCTGTTTTGCTTTAGTACAATACTCTAACATACATTGTACATGTATTTGCAGTTCACATGCTTGTTAATGGTGATACTGATAGGGTAATACTGGTTGTTGACTCAGGACTATTAAGAACAATTTAATCACTTAAGACAGTACCAGACTGTGTAATCATTTGACTTAGGAACTGGTATCATTCTTAGGGTGCGTTTATCGGGTCTTGCCATCAGATATGTACATATCGAACCCCACTATCGAACCCCACTATCGAACCCCACTATACGAACGTGATTCTCGGGATGTCGCGTTTATCGTCTCTTCACGATTCAAAATAAAGGCCTTGCCTCTGCCCAGCTGCTTTGCGCCGTTTGACCTTGGAAGCGGATTAGCCTGGGAAGGTCCATAGAGCTATATGGGAAGGTCCGATTTGTATGTGGGGTTCAAAACAGCTTTGCGTTTATCGTGTCTCAGAAACGTGATTCTGGCTGTATGTCACATTCAAAACGCACCTTTTTCGGCGTTACAATATGCCCATATCTAAAGACGTTTGAAATAGGGCTTTGCGTTTATCGCCTTAAAAATTTGCCTGAAAGACGTTTGAAAACGCTGATTCTAGGCAAAAATTTGGTCGATAAACGCGACCATAGATAATAAACAGCAGTTACCCGTTGATAACAAAGGAACCTACCACCAGGAGCTACCAGTGGGACTATGATATCACTCCCCATACAAAAGAATGGGTGAACAATGTGCTCTTCATTTACTTAGGAATTTGTGGAGAATGGACAGATTATGAAGCATTTGTTTAGTCTGAGGGGCATCATTTCGATGAACAAGGGCTTAATGTTGGATAAAATACACAACCTAATAAAAAATAAAACTCAGAAGAGATGTACACTGCAGGACTACATATCTTGAAATGTGCACATGCAGGCTAAAAACAGCACACCCATTTTATAACCAAACTCAATATTGATGATTTTGTACCTTTTTACTTCCCAAATTCTAAAGTTTAAAGATAAAGACCAGTTCTGGTCATGCGATTGCATTGTGAAAGAAACGATGTGGAATCGATCAGAAAAGGTTGATCATCTAGCATATAAATATTGGTGTGTACTGCAAGGTTCTGGAATCATCAAAATGATAAGAAATTTGGCCCAGTCTTGGTAAAGTTACAATCACTGTACACAGAAAGATGTATACAGTATGGGACTATGTGACCTCGTGGGCGATATCTATTTGGTCCCAGTAGATATAATAATTTACCAAATATATCAATTAGTAGGCTTAATAGGCGGTTTCCCGGCAAAATTTGTATCATCACATATTAGTCAAAACATATTCTTTCACATGATTGGTAAAGAGCTTCCATTTCATTTTTTTGAGAGAGGGGCGTTTCCAAAACTGGTCTTTACCTTTAAATAATATTTTAACAGCTTAAACAATGTGTCATGTATGCATTTATTTTTGCCATAAGTTTCATATTTTAACAGGAAAATCAAGCTGATCTAGGGCTTACTGTACATGTAGCCTACATGTACGTACAGATACACACTTCTTTGTCCCAAGACCTACATGTATGTAGACTACAGGATTAAAATGTGGATTATCTGAAGGCCTAAATTTGTAGACCTTATTTGCTAGGGGTCAGACAGCCAATACTTAATATTGGCAACAACTACATACTGCAAAATGGCAGGCCTATACATTCAATGATTTTCATTTATAATCCCAATCTAAAAAGTGGCAGGGGGGTAGGCTGACATATCTGTGTTCTTAGTGTCCTCCTAGAATTCTAAAGCATCTAAATGAATAGAAACATTCCTAGAGGGTTTATAAAAGACCAATTTCCTCTGCGATTTTGTTTTCTTTCTTAAACCTACTTAAAGGTGTCCCGTCAGCCAGTTGTGGCTAACACATTTTTTAACCCACCATGAGGCAATACAGATATTGATAAGAAAATGCTCTGGATTATTCATTTATTAATTTAGTGGAAATGAGATGATTTAGTGCTGGGTGGTGAAGGGATGGCCAAATAGGCAAGGGGGTAGGGTGTTCAATCTTCTTAAAATGACGAAGGTTTACCTGTAGAAGTGACTGGTACCGTACCCTGTAATGTATAAGTTGAACAACTAGAGTGGTTTATTAGGATTAGGATGATGGGGGTAGGCAGAAATCGCTGGAAATGCACACAGAAGGACAAACCATAGTTTGTGTACAACGTCCAATGTACATGTCTAACCTATACAACAAGGAAATAAACCTAATTTAAATAAAACATTCAATGAATTCATTTATTACATAGTGTCATACTTGACAAAAACATATGTGATGTCCCCTAACATTATTCAAATTAGATGTATTTCTGTCAAATGAACACTTACAGTGCAATGGGCAATTTGAACAGTCCAAATTTCTACCTGTAGTATGTTTTTAGACATGTATATGTGTAAACTGCTTGTTATTTATTTTCAAAATTACGAAGGAAATTTTGGAATAATAATAATAATAATAAAAACGGTGCTTATAAATACCCTAGGAGCTGGGGAATTATAAAGTTTGAGTTGGGTATCATGAAAGACTGCATCCTGATTACCATTGAAAAGAGAAGCTATAATTTAATAGTACTTAAACAACTGAAAGCTCACAAGTTTAATCTAATATTCACATGAACATGGGTGAGATACAAGGAAAGTCAGGGTTAATTTTGACAAGCTGAGATAAATATGAAATGTAGCATGCACAATTATTGTCTCGTTAATGGTATTCAATGACAGACGTCAATAACCTTCTCCCATTCTACAATGAAACAATGGTCCTTTAAAAATCTATTTCTACCAACAAAGAACCATGCTGTGTTCATTTGAACTTTATGAAGATATTTTCCCATCCACTCAAGGATTTGTATACATCAGCTCATTCACCTGAATGATGTCTTTGACAAACAATGTAACACATTGGAAATATCAAATTGAGAATAATGGTTGGAGACATGCTAGAGGAGTGGCTGATGCATTGCAGACTACTTCTAAATTATTCTTTTTCTTACAAGCCCTAAAAGTACATTCAGAATGAAAACATATTAAAATCAGGGTACAGTATTTTAACCTTGGATTAATTCCTATCCAATGCAGCCTATTCCGCAGAATAGAGTTGATTAAAAAAAATTAAACTGGCTGAAATAAAAAGACGGCAAGATCATGTCGGTCCTCACTCCTCAGAGAGCCAGAGGGGCGAACCATGCAGTAAACTCATATAATTTTAACAGAGAGTTGACACCCTTATGGCTCTCAGCACACAAAATCATATAAATATTGGACAGCAGTATTGAAATTATCTCACACTCAAATACAAGTATGAAGAGTATCAGTGATACAAAACAAACTGTATATACCATCACAATGAAGTTTCTCCCTTGTAATAACTCAAACAAAGCGCAGGGAACTATATATATTTTACAGAGTCAAGAACAAACTGTTCTACTTTCACGTTTGCTCGCCAGTCTGGTTTTAAACACACAATGTTTTCTAGATTTTCTCACAAATTCAAATATTAGGGAGTAAATAAATTATGATGACACCACAACCACTGGACAGAGGATTTACACCATAGTGAAGCAAAGGCCATGACACTGAAAATGCACAGATTATGACATGTACATTGTAGGCCTACATGTGCAAATCCATGTACATGTACATGTAGGCCTACATTGTTCTTTGGCATATTTACATAATCGTAATGCACTTTTAAATGCAACTTTAATACATTGTTCAAATGAGCCTTATCTTTAATGTACATGTATCTCTTTCTATGTTTGTGTCTATTTTAGTTCAGATGTAAGGAAAGCAAATACACTGTCTGTGCTCAAAGATAGGAAACATATACATGTACATGTCAAGCATGATTCTGCTGAATGTTCATCTTTTTTTAAAAATCTATGTTATCAGTATCAATGTCATGTGAATGACATGTACTTCTTACAGTAAATATCCACAAATTTTGTTTAAATGATGAAAATACAGGCATAGTGAAGCTGTTAACAATTTTGATGTTAACAAACTCAACATGGCTTACATTTTGATCACTAACTTCATCATAAATGTCAGCATAATTATCAAGGTCAACAAAATATATTCATTGGAAAAAAAATATTGAAAATCATCCAGTGCTTATCATATTGTAATATGTTTACAAGTACATGTTTGATGACCACTTGACTTAATGCATACTGTGTACACATACGTGCATATATATTTATATATTATTATTAAGGTCAATAATAACTATTTACCAGTAGTCATTTGTAACAGCTCTCCTTGTGGCCAAGGTATTTGATTTTTTGATCATCATAAATATTTCTACAACAAAAGAGATCTGGGGACTGAATACAGCCATGCCCGAGGGCTATGGCGGATCCCACAATAGAAGGTTATCCGAAGCTGTCCAATTATTTTGTCCAGATCATGTGGCGCCTTTGCTGAGTTTTTAGTGCCTGGGTTGAATACAAAAGTTTACCAAAACAAATACTTGGCAATGTGAAAAGTGATGGGGATAATAGTAGACTATGCTTAGATGAGCACACTAGCCTTTTCATATCAAAACAAATATGAAGCTGGCTCAACTGCAAGGTGATGGAAAAGGGAGAAAAAAAAGTGAGAAAAAAGAGAAAAGGAAAGAAAAAAATGAAGGTGACAAGAAGGACCTTGCAAAGGGGTTTACACTATAAGCTCAACTGAATAGACTTGAACATCTAAATCTTGAATATCTAACTAAGCACTTTGTATGCTAATAATACTGTGGCAAACAGTCAAAAACATATTTATTAATGTATATCTTTTCTTGCGGATTAATAGCTAACAGAAATTGAAAAATATTCCATAATTATGTAAAATCCTAAAAACCTGTCATCCTGAGAGATGACAGGCCAATCATAAATATTTTCCAAATATATGTCAGCTCAAAAAGTCAAAATAATTATTTTTGGAAAGCTGCACTTTGCAAAACCTATAAACATTTCATTACAATACAATCCATTTATAGAGAAAAACTATAAATGTCATATTTGGTATGAGGAAATTATACTACACAATTTCTGTTTGTAAATACTAATGATGAATGATTTTTCAAAAGGCAAAGCATGAAAGTTTACCCACCAACTTTACAAGCTTAATAAAAGTTTTCATCCATTTCAGGAAGAGCTACAAGAAGGAAATAAACATACATTTTTCGGGGGTGAAAATTACATAGATGGAACAAATACAGTGTCATAACATTGCAAACATTTATAATCTACGGTGTTTTCGTTTCAAACGATTGATCGCATTGTATCTTCAAATTCAATTCCACTGATCTTATCTCAAAGTCACTAACCTAAAGAGAGGTTTCTTTTTCTTTTCTCCCTTTTTCTTCTTTCCCCGTTTTTTCTTCTTCTAAAATATGATAAAGGGATGTGCGTCAACCCTAGCGTTTCACTCATCAACAGTTCTGACTGTTATGGATAGTTACAAGTTGTCCTATTTTGGTACCGTGTTTAATGGCGTATTTATTAGGTCATTAAACAATACTACCTGCTATCAAAGACATAGGCAAGTAGCTGATAAATTCTTGCGTACTTGTCTCATGCACTGAAGCAAGACAGTGATGTGTGACGATTTCTTGAAAGTGACCAATAAAAATGCGGTGAATCACAGGGAAAGAATCTGTCCGTGTTGGTCAATTGGTCACGAACATAATAACATGATACTCTTAATTATTTATACCCTTTGAGTTTGAAATCCCATGATAAAGAATAGCAAGTATTCTTGCAAGTGTAGATCAACACACTAAAAATTCAGAAGGTAAAATACATGGACATAACCTAGGGCTCTTTTGCTCTACTTAAGCCTTTAATTTGTCATTTTTTCATAGTTTCAGAGGGACAAACATGGTTTAAAACTTGTGTGCTTCAAGATTGCATGGTTGCATGTTATATTTAGTTCAATGAACTTCATGTATTTAACTTGCAGAAGCTCTAACAAATTTAATTCCTACATCTGAAAATGTAGCAAACATACATGCACTATGTTATACTTCAGTCTTCAGTTACCATGAACCTTGACTACATATTTAGTGAAGTTAAGAAGTTATGTAAATTGTATCTGTATGTACCTCTACGGTATAAAGTACACAGATCAACAGGTACAATGTTCAATGTTGATGTTGAATGTCTATAATCATGTAGCCATTATCTGTTCAGTGACATTGCCCTCTGAAACCAGGAAGATAAATAATAATAATATAATAGTAAGAAAAATAGAATCGTCCACTCAGAGCCAGAAGGGCGTTAACTCATTATACTCTTATACAGAGTTAACACCCTTCTGGCTCCAAACGGATGATATGCTGTTCTTGTATCTTGTGCAAGATATACATGTAACTAACATCTCTACGTGCTTCCAAAGGACTATAAGCAGTGATATTACATGTATATAAACTTGTACAGGTATCTGTACACTGTACATGTAAGATGTATTAAGTAGGCCCACATGAATACAATTCGAAAATAGTTTTTCCGATGGAATACATGTACAATATGGGATCATTCGGAATACAATGACTCTTCCAGCATTATATCTCATATTCTGAATAGAGATTATGTGCATGTACCCTCACACCGAGTATGTGGGCACATGAGGGAATTCTTCTTTTAAAAATCTATTATGGTTCAAAAAACCCAACTCTATTGTCTGTCTCCCTAGCTTTTCATGAACACAACTTTGCCTCTAGCTGTTTTTCTGCTGTCTGCTTACTTCTTTCCCTGCCGCATTCATGCGTTGCTGCGTAAAAGTGAAGAGACAAAAGTAAACCACCCAGTCCAAAAGGGGTTAAAAATTTGTGAAAAGCATATGACTCGCATTCAAGATGGGAGCACAGTGACATGCAACATGGAGCCTGTGAAGTCACACTCTGTTTCAGAATTTGAAGTACAAAACTATGCAAGTAGTAATTGAATCGATAATATTCCTATGGTCCATGGTATGGGCATTTGAAAATATCATCCCCTGGTTGTGGGAAAATGTTTCAACTGGTTAGCTTTTGAATGAGCGCAACAGATATCCCTTTTTTTATAAAATAGGCATAGAAATTTAACTTTTGTGGATGGGAACATTTGAAAAAAGAGCAGAATTTGCGAAGAAATTGTTGTCAAATTGTTCCATGCTTATTGTTTAATAAGCTCTGCTGCAGTCTTGGTTGGCTAATAAATAATAACTAGCAGGACCCGTGGAAAATCCACGGGATTCTAGGGAGGGTGGGGGTCGAAAATAGATATGTGCTATCGATCATTATTATTAATATTATTATTATTATTATTATCATTTTTTTTTTAAATAATATTTTTTAAAGATAATTTCTTTTTATCATTTTTTAATTTTTCTTCTTCTTATCATTAATATTGTACTCGTTAGAATATCAACCTTTTGTTTGCTGTCCCATGTCATTTTGAATTTTTTTTAAAATAAATATGTATCATGTAATAAAACTTGAAAATTCGAAGAAAACGGTGAAATCAATAAGTTGTAATTAAAATTGATGCATATATTTTAGACTAATACTTTCTTTTACTTTCGTTAATTACGATTATTGTCGTCACTTAAATTCGTTCCTACTTTTTTCACTATCCCTTTCCGGATCCTCAGTCTCATTATCTATACGAATATTGTTGTCATGCATGCACTGAAAATAATATACAAATATACAAATATACAATGACACTCGAGCATCGAAGGAACATCAAATCGTATTATATTCTCCCGAGGGCCATCGCGGCCCGAGGAGAACAGTACTATTGATGTTCCTGAGTGCGAATAGTTTTAGCTTGTTCGAGAATGAGTCATTGTATATTTGTTTTATATCCCTTCCACCCAGGCGCGGATCCAGGATTCCTTAGGGGGCCCAAATTTGAAGTTATGCGAGCCAAATATTGGTACGTAATGAGCAAAAACGTTTTTTTTTTTTGGGGGGGGGGGGGCAGACAAAACATCCGCATCACCCCACTCTTACATGCAAGCCCGCTCAACGTTTTCATAGTGATTCGGGGTCAAGGGGCGGAGCCCCAGAAGCTCAGGGTTTTAGGCATTAAATTACCGTCAGATAAGCATCCAGGGGTCCGCCTTAGGGCCATTGAGTGGGTCCAGGGGCAGAGCCACCGGAAGTTCAGGGTTTTAGGCATTTAATTACGGTCAGATGAGTATAATTTGATACCTTATTTGTGGCACTGGCAGGTCACTCATTGGCGTGGGGTCCAGGGGCGGAGCCCCAGAAGCTCAGGGTTTTAGGCATTTAATCACGGTCAGATGAGCATATTTTGATACCTCATTATTTTGTGACACTGGCAGGTCACTATTTTTCTTTCTTTCTCTCTTTCTTTCTATTTCTCTTTAATATACTTTTTCCACAAAAGTGGGAGGGGGTGGAGCTCGAGCCCCGAGCCCTGCCGTTCAGCGGACCCTGACATGTAGGCCTCTAAATAAGCATATTTTTGCCTGACTGTAAATTTGGGAATTTGTCATTTTCCAACAAACGCATACAAAAGTATAATGTACTAAAAATCTCGGAAAATTATGTCATTTCAGCAACATTTGTAAATCACCGGTATCGAATTAGAAATAAACCACGTTTAAATTTCATTTGGGGCAGGCCCCAAGCACCCAAGCCCCGTCAGTACGCAAGCGCCCCCGATCTACACCTTGTTGGCGGGAAAAATCGCAACTGATCTCCCTACCTTTCTTCTTTCTCTTTTTTCTTCTTTCCTTCCCTTCTTTCTCTCTCTTTAGGTGTGCTGGGGAAGGGAGGCAAGAGCCGATTCACACGTTTTGGCGGGATTAATCGCAACTGATCTCCCTTCTTTTCACCCTTTTCTTTTCTTCTTACTCTTTTTTTGTTCCATTTTAGCTCTCTTATTTTGGCTGGGGCGGGCGGGGGAGAGGCAAGGTTTTTGGCCCTCGATTCACAACTTGTTGGCGAGAAAATTGCAACTGATATCCCCTTCTTTTCCTTTCTTCCTTTTTTTCTTTCTCTTTATCTCCTCTTTTCCTTTTTTCTTTCCCTTTCCTTCTTTCTCTCTTATTTTGTTGATGAAGGGGGGGGGGGTGGGGGGAGGCAACACCCCGGGCGGCAAGGCCCTTTCGCGCCCCATCTCCTTCTTATTTACACCTTTTCTTCTTCCTCTTCTTTCTTTCCCTTTCTCTCCTCTTTCCCTTCTTTTCCTTCTCTCTCTCTTTTTTTTTTCTTTGCTGAGGGGGACCAAGGCCCCCCCCCTGGATCCGCGCCTGCTTCCACCTGTAGGCCTATCATTCCTTGCACACTTCTGTAATAGCATGTACCGTACTCACATTCACATCACATTCAAAAAAGAAATAAAAGAAAACAACAATTGCATGGCTCAAACATGAAACATTGAATGATCTAAATACACGCTATATACAGGTACTACAGTATAGCTAGAGTGCTGCAGTTACTGCATAGGTTAAATTGCATTGTGTGAGCGCCGTGACTGGCCTGACACCGCGGGAGTTGCCCGTGCGGAGGCATGTGATATTACCTAAGCTCGCTGAATTTTTCTTCTCTTCAGTTATATGGTCTCGACAATTACAATCTATTTGCGTTATTATTGTTGTGATTTCAATGTAGTTTTCATGAAAAGACCAATAAAGCAGAAGCTTGGACTATGATTATGTTGGCATGGTCCACAGAATTTGTACAAATATATTCAAAGTAAAGATTTTACGCGAAAAATCGGACTGTTTGTGCCAATATATTTTAACCGTCGCACGAATTATCTCGACTGTGTGTGTACGTGTGTGAGCGTAGAACCACGTATTACGTTGACGTCAGTTTGGCTGCTGCGTATATATAGCAAGATGCCTCACACGGGATAGGCCCAACCTATCGCATCATGTATGTGCTACGCTACATGACGTGAGTGGCGTGTCTCTTGATAAAGTATCTCTTTGATTAGACTGCATATAGCAAGATGCCTAACACGGGATAGGCCCTCCCTTTGCGACGTGCATATTTGCTACAACACATCATGGACTGGACTGTCTCTTGATAGTGTGATCTCTTTGATTAGACGTGCAGAGGGCGGGTGCACGCCTCGCCGACTCGCTCGCGGGTTCGTCGCCTCCTTGCACGGACGACGCCGGCCGTGCTCGTCCGCCCGTCCTCCCGGGACCCCGAAACCACCTTTTAACGACATGGACGGCGACCATGGGGTCGACGTGGCACGCGGCATGCCCGATCCCATCCATTTGGAATTGTGTCGCTGTTCCCGCGCCACGGCAGAGGCGGGCAGGGTCGAGGAAAGACGGGTTTGATGTCAAGAAATTCACATTGGCAGACCGTTACGCACCCCCCGCGGCGATTTTGCGTATTAATATATAGATACTTATTGATTTTTCATTGAGCACAATTTCAGGGAAATATTTCACTAACTAGTCACTGAAATCATGTTTATGCACATATTTAATAAAATATGAGCCTCAGGCTGAATCAAATTGCTCTAGATTTAGATATATAGCACATTATATATTTGGTACATGTACAATATGTAGGCCTACATGTATATATACATGTACAATAGACACTATTCAGTTTAAGAAAAAGAAAGAACTGGAGGGGGCGAAACACACACTGTAAATATGCTATTTAGGCTACATGTATGTACATGTAGGTACATGTAGGTTTGAAAACTCAAGTGGGGACAAAAATCAAACGAACGGCCTGAAAGAAAAAGAGGACAAGTTCTGCAACAGAAATAGCACTTGTAAGAACAACTAGATTTCAGACTACTCTTGCTTGCCTTGCCACAAAACAAACAGCCCAAACCAAACAACCATTCTACAGGTCCTTCTTCAACCTGTGTCCCATCCATCAGGGACATCAAAAAGAGAGAGCCATTCCTCTCACGACATTTGCTTGCTTTCTCTCTTTTATTTCTTTTTCTTCACCCTTTTCCACATGAAGTTCCAAAAATAACAGACTTGCAAAAATGGAAAATAGAAATCAATGCAGCAGACCTCCTCTTATTTGAAAATGTTATAAGAAAAAAGGTTGGGTCGGTGGAAGGTGTGTTGGAAATTCTTCTGCTACATTCGGTTTGAATAGCACTTGTATCCTTGTCAAAGTAATGGCAGAGAATGGTCGAGTGACCCTGAATAGATTCTATTTGTCCTCCTGTATTGTTTTCCATCCACGCTGCATTATCATCTGCATGCAGAAATAACTTAGGCTTTCAAAATGCTGGCATCTCACTTCGTTTGTTCCTTTAATTAATACGATCTGTTATTAGTCATGGAATCGGTATTGTGAAATCATTTTCATTAGAATGAGGTTGTGGATGTGGATGTTGATTAAATAATTTTCCTTAATACAGTAAAAAGGGCATACTGTAATTGTCATATACATGTACATGTAGGCTAACATGGAATGTTTCATGCATACATGAATGTCTAGAGAGGGGAAAAGGGGGTGTACATGTAGGAACGCAATAATCAAAATGAATTACCATGTAAACGTACTATAATGTCAATAAAACCATGCACAAAGACAGCTCTGTGACTGTAACACAAGGTCTCCTGAAAACCCCACCAATATTTGACACCTGTGGCTGGCACATTCACACCTACAAAAGTTCAACTTTGAAGAAAAAAATACAGCAGCTCCTTTTTTTCATATTGAAATAAATATGAACCTGGAAGTGATGAATATTGATCATAACAAACAGATGTTGCCAAGCAAATTTGTAACTCAACACATCTATTGTCAAAGTGTATGGACTACATGAGAACCAAAAATTGTCACTTGTACTGAATAGAAACACAAAAGTTTGCAATGTCAACAAACACACATAAATGTAAATTTGTAAATATCCAAAGTAGAAGGGAACAAGCACAACTTTTTCAAAGTGTTAGCTTTCTAAAGTGAAGAACATTAATAACAGAGAACTATGCTGAGCCTAAGTTGTTGACATTTAAGTATATGGCATGGATCCTCTTTGCCTAGTTCTCTCCGCACTCAAACAAGTACATTGTATACTGGGCCAAGCTCCTAACCATTGTTCGGTCACAAATTTTTGACAGCCTTTCGTTCACAACCCTTGGGAGATACACTACTTCATATATCCTACGTGGGTTTAGGGTCGGCTAGGCATGTAAATATTATGCTAGCGTACGTGTAGGCGATTGCCGACTGTTACATGAACGTGTGCGAGCCACATTTGAACTGTGAGCCAAAATTAGAAAACTGAATAAAAAAAAAGAATATCAGCCCTGCATTGTATGCACTTATTCCCAGGTTTCTGTTAAATTAGCAACCAAAACCAAATACAGTTTAACAACTAAATTATTCATACCCCTTGTAAATTTGATGTATTTTGTGTTTTTGATAACTCAAGGTGGACTGGTTGAATTAGGGCCTAATTGGTGTATTACTGTTTTTAAAAAAAATGTAATTCAATGTATGCCTATAGAGAAAGTAACATAATAACACTTTATATCTATTTGATGAGCAGCTTAAATGCCAAATATGAAGTTCAAAATAAATTTACTTTTGATAGGTCTTTTCAAGTAAGAACGGAAAAAGGCCAAGTTTTCAACACTTCATCATTCTGTTTCTTTCACAGTCTTCCCAGATTTGCTGTTTTCTATTCCCCATTCATTGGGGTTTGGCAAGTTCTATATATATATATATATATATTTTTTTTTTAAACCAGAGTGTTAAAAAAATAAATATTACAAGAGCTACTCTAAGAACTTTCTAGTGCTTTCCTACGGCATTTACAATTTAGAAATTTAAATTCATTCCAGTGAAAAAAATACAATGGGGCTCGGGCCTAATTAGCCCCCGAAATGCTAAAAAGAGCCCCCGAAAGTCATAAAAGTGCCCCCCAAAATTTGCAGAGTTCAATGCAAAACAAATTAAAGAGTGTTATTTTCATGCAAGCAAGCTTGAAAAGTAGCCCCCAAAATTGTTCAAGTATTTTTTTCCCTGGTTCACTCTCAGCAAATTTTAAGTATTCTTTTGTTTCGATTCATTTTGTTTTAAATGTTAGGCTGTCTGAGAGAAGTTTAATTGTTGTAAGGACATTTTTGGCTTGCACCCATTTTGTTTTGTTTTTACTAGAGGTCTTTGAGAGATTACTAGAGCTATTTTTGGAGGTTTCCAGAACCAAATCGCTCACTGCTCTGGAGTATTCTTTTTCTGTGTTCTCTGAATTTATAACTTTGAGAAGGGAATACTTCCATTTCTTCCATTTCTGTCACTAGCTGCCAATCAAGTGAACTCACAGCCACACACCTGGGGTTGTAACCAAATAACCCCGGCTTTGGTCCTTATGAACACACGCCATCGCACCTTATCCTCCCCAGAGGTACACGACAGTCTTCTACCTTTCTGGATTCCATGAAGAACGCTCAGCTATTCCTTAAATCTGTCTGCCCTACAATTTCATGCGAGAGTTACAAGTAGTTGGCAGATGGAATTGGAAAATAAATTCTCTTCTAAGATTTTGGCTACATCCATATCTTATTGTGATTCTAGTATTCTACACAAGTCTAAAACGATATCCAGGTAAAGTGTAAATACATGTAATATGATGTACTACATGTACATGTATGTAATTATTAATTGACAAACTAATGAAGCCAAAATTGCCACAAGATTCATTGTATATGATATATTATGGACTACGCTACATAAGATGCAATTATTTTTTTTGGAAAAATTTTATTGTAGGAGGATGCTCAAGACAAGAAGAAGTGAGGGAGGGAGTGTCATCATGGCATGAAATTCAGTAACCCCTCATGAGAGGGACAATGATGATGACGATGTACATGTACCGGTACATGTAAGGTACTTCTTGTGGAGGACCTATTGTTGGGAAGTCAAGGTATTTCGTCCAATACATTACCGCATACATATATTTTAGTTTCATTTGCGTACAGTGCCTGTATATTGAATTGATACCTGTAGCCCTACATTGTACCTTAGCATACATGTAGATCTGATGAAATATCAAGGATAATTTTACATCACTATTCATCTACACTTCAAGCAAGTCATTCATATATATATTTCCAATAACAGCTAACACGTCTCCCTGTACATACCATAATGTAGTCCTAATCAAAAAAAGATGAGAAGACCCGTACACCCAAGCACAAATATGAAAAATATTAATGGCATTGGTGTTGGATAGCATCAAGAAATCGGAGTAAACATGAGAACATGGTTATGGAACATAATGCTGACCGACATCTCAAGGTTGAGGGTATATCCCAGGAGAATATTTGAAAACAGAATGCTATGGTTTGAACTTTGTCAGGGGAGGGTCTGGGGCAGAGCCTGACAAATTGTGTTGGATTGGAGGGGGTTACAAGGGATAAACAAGAATTAGAGATTGAATACCGGTAAGGAGCATATGAGATCATATACGTAAATCCACTAGTGCTCTTCTTCACATGCTATGTTAGATGATTCCCTAGTTTAAACAACATCGAAATGTTTTTTTTTTTTTAAACACAACTGCACAGATTTTCGAGAAATCAAATGAAAGGCAATTTCAATGCCTCCATTGGATTGCTGACAGCAATCATGTTCTGTTTATGGACTCGAAATGTAAATTGTTATGTCACACATTTCAATAAGTGATGTACAGGGCTACTGAAATTGCCTTAGGTTTTTGTGAGGTCTTTGCAACTATGCTCATAACACCTCACATTAATATACATACATGTACTCTTACATTGACTTTGAAATGAACATAGACAGTTGTTCACAATTTAAAAAAATAAACTACTGGTTTCATTAAAGTATTAGAAATTTATTCAATAGATACAACAGGTAACTTCTTTTTGCATAAGTTTTGTCATGGGTTATGACACAATACTATATCTCTGTGCTTACATGTACAGTATATAAAGTACATGTACTTTGTCTGGATCACACAAGGTCATTTAAAAATATCAACTATAACCTATTCTATTATTTGCTTTTTCATTGATTCTACTTCTAACACAGTGGAATTACAGACTGTGTACAGTGCAATGATATGGATCACATAATGCAGAATGAAATATTATTTTAGCGGCTTTTCTTTTTGAAAGAGAAAAGGGAGAACAGGCTCAATACCCTTTCAGCGGTTTTCAGAAGTTACTTACTGTTCAGCAACAGGTCATATCTTGATGGGGTTTCTGCATTGTACCCTGCATATCATTGGTTTTTCCCCTTTGTGTTCCAATCAGGCTGAATTCTCACTTCAACAGTTTACCAACAAACTTACCAAAATTGCCTATTTTTAGACATGAAATCTTGTTCCTTTGTACCAAGAAGGTATATATTTGTATCTTGGATATCATTGGTTTTTCCCTTTGTGTTCAAAGCAGGCTGAATTCTCACGTTAAAAATTCACCAACTTATCAACAAACTTTCAAGATTGCTGTTTTTTTTTAAACATGGCACCCTGTCCTTTTGTACTTGTTAGCAAAGCATTTATCATGCGTTATTAAAAAAAACAAGCATTGCTTAGTCACTACAATTTACCTATAACTAAGACTATTAGTGTTTTGCCTTATTTGCAATGTTTTAAAACCCAAATCATGACATTGTTGGATTACATGGACAATGTAGGTCTACATGTATGCCTGAAACAAATATATATTAATGTTATGTTTTAGTAAAGTACAGTGATGTAGGGGGCGTTTTACTCTTAAAATTCTGTGCTCATCTGCAAATATTAGAACATACATGTAGTTGATAATAACAAGTGCTTTGAATCAAGACTAAGCCCAAACAAATTATGTATTCTATGGCACATTCCTGAGTGTGAATTGCACGAATGTTCAAATTACACTTCGTGCCAAAATAGCGCTCCTTCCATGCCCCTATATACCTCACACAGCGACCAAAACTTCTAATTTGTCTCATTTTCTTCCATCGTTTTCAGCATGAAATCTCACAGATATCAGATGAACACATTGCAAATGTTGTGCATTCCATTGATTTGAAGTACATGACTGTAGTCTATAATGACAGACATACAGTTAAATTGACTTAAGCATTTGACTTTGTCAAGAAAATAAAACCTCCATCATTTCCTCACCAACAATAGTATACTCTACATGTACATGGTGAGGTCTTCAGCACACAGACATACATGTATATGTACATGTAAGAAAATGTGAAGGAATTGATGTACCAAATAAGACACTGGGACATTTTTTACTCTAAGTGCATATTCACAGAGAGGGTATAGAACATATTCAAAGCAGACTCAGCCTAAATTTAGCGCTTGAAATTATCGGTTGCCCAAATTCCATTGGCCATCTAAAATCTCATCAGGCAACTTTAAAGTCTAGTCTTTGTTGCCTGGACAAATACAAAAAACATTCAAAACATAAATTTGTTTCAAGTGAATTTTTAGCAGTTTTCTGTAAATGACTACCAAGCTAAAAGTAACTGGCAACCTAAACAATTGCCTTGGTTGTAAAGTTGGCAACCCATATGAAGTTCAGCAACACCCCTGTTATTGCTTAATTTTCCATCATTCTAGTGTCCCAGTGCTCAGTATATTAACATGTTAATTATTTCATGAATTTCAAATTAATTCACTCTGGCATTACAACGAACTAGACTCTATATGGTGTCCATTCACTAACCTCTGCAATAAGTGACTGATGAGTTTCCCATTTTCATGTCAAAGCAGTAATTGGTTTCATTTGCTTTGACAAGTGATGAATGATTTCATTTTCTAACAATGCCATCAAACCTGTAATGAAAAAGCTCTATTTTGCACTTTCATTTGACTTTTCCTTCAAAATGATGACATGGTCAATTGCGAGCCTGCAAAAGTGTAATACTACTAGTACAGGAAATACATGTACATGTAGGCCTACCTGTAAGTTATAATGGAATTATTTCTACTTACAAATAATGTACTGTACATGTACCCAAGTATGTACAGGTGTATGTATTTATACAACTATTCCAATTTTAATCAAGCAAATATTATGAAGAATGAAATGCTATTGCTTTCACAAAGAAAGTGTGCACAATTTGACATACATACATGTACTACAGACTACAAAAAAGTTTAAAGAATTAGTCGCAGGAAAATTGACAATTTCTAATTTTTAAAAATGATATAAAAATAAAAATGATTCACTGAAAAAAAAGTCCCATCCATAAAAAAAAACCATAACAGCTGAAACTGTATCAACTCTTCACCACACGCAAGTACATGTAGCTTGATAAAACGTGTGAACAAAAAACCTGGCTACTTCTCCAATTTAGGATCTTTTATGAAAGTGTAATAGGGCATCGAGAAAGTAGCACCTTACATAAAGGAGACTTTTATCAATTCGATGTCAAAAGAGGAGTACTTGATTTTTAAAGTACTGCATTTGTACAGTCCTGCGTTGTGGTTTGCAAATGTATTCACACGGCCAGCTGCATGTTGATGTACTGTATGGACTGCATATGCCTGTACAACTCTCCCGCTGGAGAGCCGGAGCCAGAGTGCAATAGAGCACTGGCTAAAAACAGCTCACTATTCACAATTGTTCCTTTTTTTAAAAAAGTTGCTAAAAACTATAATGAGAGTTTTTGTATCACAGCTATGTGTTCAGCAATGCAGATCATTCACATTTATCACAACAAAATCATTGATTCTTGACATCATAATCATGAAATTATGAATAAGTTTTGATAAACTTCGAGAACATTTATCTCTCAGAAATTGTTCCCATTATCTTCTTTGACCGAGTCCAATAAAAATTGAGGTTTCTCTCTCAGTGGGAGTCTTGTCATAGGAAATTGACTCGACAGGGGTCTAGGTTATCTGCGCCAGATCGACTAAGAACTTTTTGCAAAAAATGGGTAAAAAGTCTACAAATTGAGCAATGACAACAGGTACATGTATACATCTAATTTATCTAAAGTTACTTGAGAACTACAAAACATACAGTGCACTCATGATTTTTTTTCTTCTTCATTTTCCCATTATAAGTATTTCTTGAGGCAAATTTCAATGTTTTCTATTAGTTTTGTTACCTTGTATTGCAGTCCCCACTATGCACATTGTAACAATAATTGCTCATTAACTGTTAATTCATTTGATTCAATTGCTTTAAACCCTTCTAGCCAAATTAGATTTTTTGTTTAAATTTCTTTTTTGGCCACAGGAAATGCAACTTGTAATTCATGACAGTTGAAATCAAATTTCCTCCATATCAAAATGTTATAGGAAAAGGGTCACTGACTGTACAATGCATATGTATATAAAAAAGAAAGTGTGTTTTAAAATCATTTGCTTTTAACTCTACATGTACATGTATATAACAGTTTGATGGATTTTAATCAGGAACAAGTTGATCTGACAAATGTTTTGTTTCAATTCAACCCCAGCTGGATATTTGTGTTGATAAGGGGATTGTGTCACTGTACATGGATTGAGATAAAAGCCATGGATACTCAACACTTCCACGCTCATTAAGATCAAAATCACTACAGGTTACTAACATCAGAGGTCAATGACATGCAACCTGCACAGACTGGTGTGACAACATTTCTCCATGTTCTGGAAGTAGGCATGTGCATTTTATAATGTGCCTTATAAAACTAGCAATTGGATACCGGTCTATTTTCTTTACAAATTGCCACAAGATACAATTAGGACTGTGAGGAGAACTCGATAATTGGTTTTCTTTTGAAAATGAATGAGTAAAATAACATACACCCCCTCCCCAACAAAAAAACTAAAATTGGTTAATTTGTAGTAAGTAACACATACATGTACAGTGTTCATGTAAGTTTCTTGAACAATCTTGAGAAGGAAGAATAGAGTATGATTAAATGAACGCATTTAGACCTATAAAATATATGTTCCAAAACATGTTAATTAACTCTCACCTTCTCACCTTCTAACACCTTCCCCAAAAAACATTCCATATACATGTATGCAAATGTATATTATTAATTAGTATGAATTATTGAAAATATTTGAGGGCTTGTTCAATGGGGTTTGCAAAATGCACAGCATATAGTTTTTGAAAGATGATCATTCATGTAAATTTAAATTTATGATAAATGTAATATGCCAGTGTTAATATGTACATTACTGCTACAGAAGAGAAAGCATTCATACAATATATACAATGTATCAAATTTTAAATAATGTTTCTCTCATGACCTAGCCTTGATGACTAAACATGCAGTTATAAATAACAAGTGTACAAGATTTTAATCTCACTACCACACACTATAAAGTCAGACAGACCAAGAGTAAATAAGACAGGTGTGATAAACATACATTTGTGATGGAAGTTCATAAGTTTGGTCATGACTTAGGAATGTCCACCCACTTAAATGCATGTACATTACATATTACTCTACAATGGTATATTATTACTGCTGATTCTTTGCAATACTGCAAACTTTGTAACAATTCGTTTTGTGTTTTTTGTTAACCGGAATATGTGCATAAATAGAGGAATAGTTGTCAAGTATTTGATTATTTTTCAATCTACACAAAATAGTTTTTTTCAATATGAGAAATAAATAACCTTTGTGCAAAAATCATGCCTACAACATGTTTGTTATGTTATACACTGTAGGCCAATGAGAGTTTACTACAAAAATAGAATACATGTCAATTAAAGAAGCCTCCAAAGTTATCTCTCCTTATTTTTGTTACAACTATGATACATGTACATTGTTTGTTGCCTAGTATTGTCACATCTCCTGAAAAGGGTACATTTTTAAATTTCAATGAATCTACCTTCTGAACAGCCACCCATTTCCTTTTTCTTTTCACACATCCTACTATTCAGAAAAAAATACATTAACAAAAAAGTCAATGCATTAACTGCAATGTAGAAACTAAACACTGATTTAATGCTAAATATATTACTCATTGCGGATGTAGTATCGAAATAATATCGCTAGTGATATTATTGACCGCCGTGCCGGTCCTCCCAGAGTATAAAACACGCTTGCTTACATTAGTTTTATCACTAGACAAAGTGTTGCAGCGGCGCACGAAACGTCGTGATCTTTTAGATCCCTTATTGACCACATTGCGAGACAAATAAATATCACTAGCGATATTATTTTCGATAAACACTGATTTGTTTGTAATATACAACTGTACTTGGTAATTTCATAGAATGCTCAGAGGAATATATGGACTTTTTAGGCCACATTGTTAATGATTGAGCAAGGTCCTGTACCGTACTGCCTATTTGAAAGTTAGAGCAAACTTTAAATGCAAATTTCTATGAGGGGATTACGACACCTCTGCACAAGCCAGTAAGAAAGGACACTTTTCAAGACACATCCTCTTTCCAATTTCCAAGTTTCAAATAGAGCCTAAATGCAAACCCAAACTGTTATAGAGGATGGTCACTAATCAAATACTGGCCGGCATACTCTGACCATTCCAGTCGCTTCCTAACACCAGCATGCAATTTATGCAGCATCTCTGCTGGAATCTACAAGGGAGAAAGTGGCTACAACTTGTAACAAAGGGGTAAAATTTCGACACCCAACATTGAATCTATCCTGCATTCAAACTTAACTCAATTTGCAAGGGGTAGGGATGGGTAAAGCTTATTATTGTCTTGGGAGGACGATGAGGGTAGATCGGTTGGGCGAATCCTTGGTTGTTTTCTTCTTTCGGGTGGCATCAGATCTATGATTCAACCACACTGAAGCCACACACACAAGAGAAAATGTTACACCGTCACCACAATCAACAACCGTGTCCTATTCATATGGTAATGAGCCCCCAGCCTATACCCCTTTGCATTGCTTGTTCTTGCTGTGAACAGTATCTTGGCTGTTACAGTGTGGAGCAGAGGAGGCAGAGAGAAGAGAATGAATAGATTGTGGTAGGTGTCCTATGAAAGAGAAAGCTGTTCAGTGTTAGGTCCAGCACACTAAAATGAATGACTAATCAATACTTGGGCTTAAGAGTAGTCTTCTTCTATTGTCAGGACATGGCTTGCCAGTATAACAGGCCCCCAAAATAGGGGTATTAACTTGAACACTATCTGTGTGTCATGTATTAGAGATCCAATCATCTTCGATGTGTAAATCCTCTTTGACCAACTGTAGTAAACATGCATGAAATATATGATGGTTCTATATATACTGACTGTGTGTTAATCTGTGTAAAAGTTATAAATACAAATGAAGCATATACATGTTGATTGAATCATTTAAAAATTGAATCATTTAAAAATTCAAACATCACAATAAAAGAATCAAGAAAGGCCCAAAAGATTTTAAATGCCTAAAATCTATAAATCTACATGTATTGTAGATAATACATGTAATGTACATGTATGCCAAAAATACATAACATTTAATGTGCCACACATACAGGTACTCAAATTCATGTTATCATATTAAAAGGTAAACTACCATTTTATACTACTATGATCATCACTTTCTCTTTTGTTTTTAAATTGAATAGATTTAAATTCAAATAAAAGAAAAAGTTTATTAAGTCTTTTCTTCTTTTTCCTCTTTCTCTCATCACTCTGTCCTTGAAGTTTCTATCCTAAACAAGCTTTGGCAGATAATACTTGCATTTAAACTTTTTAAAGCTTAGGAATTATGTCTAAAATGTCAATTACTGACAGAATTACGAGCATCTGAGACACTATAAAAAGTGTTACCAATGGATAATTCATCATTTGCTGTGTTTAGCTTTATATACATGTAAGTGATTTTAGTGTCCAAAATGGATCTGTTAAGGTGTTCAAATTCAAAACGATATACCAATAAAACAAGTCAATCTGGTAAAACTCTCAAATGTGTAACTTTTATTGACTGGGTGGGCAGGCTTGTCTCTGCTCTTGACAAAGATTTAAATTGTCAATAAAAGTGTCTAAAGTGAAGAGCATCTTTCAACACATGGCCTTGACTGTAAACATCTTGTAAGCACATCGCTTGTGACATGTTCCAGGCATCATGGGTATCTTGTTTTCCTGCTTAACAGCTCACATGTAGTTCGAAATCTGTTTATATAATTTGGTCACAGACCCTGACTTTGGCAGACAATTGTACTGGTGTAGGCGTTATGTCTTCTGTATTACTTTATAAACAAATTTATGATTACAAAATCTTCGTCCCTTGAGAGCCAGAAGGGCGTTAACACATAGGGACATGTAACAGTGACTTTACCACTCTCCTTGCTGATCATCAGCTGATGATACTGTAGTGTAGAGTTTATCTTTATTAAAACTAACATAAAGTGAGAAGTTTAGAATCTTTTTTCTTCTTTGGGGGATTCGGTATAAACATGCTTAATTTTTATTAGATATATTCACATACATGTGTTTTCCTTTTTATATTCAAGTTTTTAAGCTTGATTTTTAACTCCCATCTATTTTTTATTTGAATTCAAAATTTTGTGGAAACGACTGGAGAATGTAGTTGGTCATCAACTGAGTACTTAAAAATGAAGTTTGAACCAATTTATGATATCAACATTGGAGAGATAAAAACCTCTGTCCTTTTAATTTTATATTAGTAAAATGTGGGTTAACTATGTCACTGATGTTTGCATTGGCAGCTCACTTCAAAGTTCAAGACAATATTGCAAATGACTTGCTCAATATAGGCCTATGATTGACACTAGGAAAGAATTCAAGTTAAATCTATAGGGTAGTACATAAACTAACACTACATGTGGTTCAGCAATATAGAATGGTGCTAATTAACACCTAAACAACATGTTAATCCCTTTGGTGCTTTAATCTGGATTAAATCCTTTATTCTGTTTATCCCCAGTCCTTCACAAAGGGTTTATAATTGCTCTTATGCAACTAACACCCTAATCCACACTCCTTTTGTTTACACTAATTCTAATGGTAGTCCATGTATCATATTCCTTTTTAAAAAAGGCAAAAATTGCAACAAGGATATTCAGTCCTAAATTCATGTACATGTAGGCCTACAGTGTACATGATGTTTTGTAGTTCGTAGTGCTATGCACATTGTATATCCATGCAGTTGCTAAAAGGCATGTTGGTTGCTAAATATTTGTTTATATTTTTACACAAATTAACCCTAGCAGTACATTTAAACAGTCAACTAATTGTTTGTTTGTTTTTAATCAAGCCACCATATCACAGCTCTACTAAAAGAAAGGAGGGATGAATAAGGCCCCAAAAAAAAAAATATATATATATACATGTACAGTATAGTATGTTGGAAAACGTTGGAAACTTTTTTGTAAAAATTATACCAGGTATATCCATTCTTTAGGAAGTTATGTTCTGTAAGACTAAAAGTGTAGTCATGATTAATTTAATGACAAATGACATCTTGCTTTCTGTTTGCACCCGGTATGTCTAAGAAGAAAACATGTTTTAAAAAAGTTCCAAAGCAACGTAAATAGTTGTTGGTAACTTGTAATCCTCTTTAAATGACATCATCTGCTCATAAATATTCTTATTACACCTGTACTTACACTGTACAAAGGTCAACATGTATGATTCATTTTCTAGCCCCCAATGCCCTCATAAAAAATGTAACTTTTAATCAAATTACAGAACCCACATGTACATGCTTGGGAAAAAAGAGATATAATACGCATGCCTCTGTGTGGCTTTCATCTCAATTGCTGCTTTCTAGACCAGTACACACACACCAGGATTAAATCAATATGCTCATCACAAAAACACTTTCAAATGGGGGAGGATTTGGATAAGAACTCTCAAAAGGGGCACTCCGAGCAGGCTAAATTACCAAATTAAAATGCATGGAAAGCTCTATAAAGCAGGGGTGGTGAATAGGTCCAGCTGTCCGCTACCAGAAAATTTCCCTCCATTAATGCTCCCCATAGAGGTCCATCCCACACAGCCCAGACAGCAATAATCCCTTACTGTCACTTGCACAAAGTCCCAAAGGGATTTTTTTGGTATAAAGCTTAATCTAGAAAAAATGTCTAGTGAGAATAATTTTAGGATTTGTAACAATAATTCAGAATCACTGCATCTCTTGGAAGCTGCAATGATGTCCAACACTGATATTCTCCACCTTTAAGTAGACACACTCTCAAGAAATTGTGAAATATTTAATCTAACTCTGCAATGAATTGTTCTTTAAATTGTACAAATAAAGGCTTCCATCGTTCTTATTTGAATGAATATGTACAGTACTTGACTACATGTAGTTCCTTTTTAAATGCGTACAATATGTTTTCGTCCTTTTATATTTACTTCAAAGTAGTAGCATTCTTATACTGAAAGAGAGATATTAACGTTGTATGCAGTATTCATATAGACCTACATGTACATGTAGGAGGCATTTATAAGCATGTTTTCAAATTACAATTGCCCTATTTAACAACAAAAAGTGACACAAATTGGATATGCTCCTACAGTATTCAAACCAGAGCCCTGTTTCATAAAACTTGTTATCAAAAATACAAGAAACGCTAATTGTTATAAGCTACCGAAATCATGGCATTTAATAGAATTTCAGCATTTGTTATTGATAAGAAGTTTTATGAAACAGGGCCCAGACAGGTGACAAACTATTAGCTCGCACGCAATCTGCAAGAAAGCATGCAGTGGGGCAGAGCTTTCTGTATGAGACTATGAGTTCACAGAGAATACAATGTAGTACCAATCCAGGACCAATCTATTGTCGCCTCATAAATATGGTGACAGCAACTGAAATTCTGTTTGATGGTCCTAATATTGCTGCTCCCTTTGAACTCGAGCTGATGTATGCAACAATTAAAATCCAACTATACAAAGGTTTCCAGGGTCACTATTCAAAGGGGTTGATACAGGGTGTACATGTACTTGGTAAAACATAATTTTAATTATGTTCAGTTATCTTACTCCTAGTATCAATACAATGATACACATTACATGTACATGTACATGTAGGTAGCATATAGTCTAGGGCTCAACACTAACAGGCGCCCGGGACATATGGGACGCCAAAATCTAAGTTGGGTCCTGTAAAATTTTGAAATGTTTACATACAGTACATGTAGAGCTCATATATGCATGTAGACTGTAAATGGTTCAACCAGGAGTCTGGCCCCCTTCCAAACAGTTTGTGTGGAGCCCAGTTCATCTCGTAAAAATAACTGTAAGAATGTCCACCATTTCTACTGCTCCCCTATAACCAAGACTACCTTATGATCTCTCTCTCTCTCTCTCTCTTTCAGATGTGCTAAATTAGCAGGCAAGCTACTGGAGTAAAATTCTATTACCGGTACTTTAAACACTATAGAAATGAATCATAATCCCTGCACATTCAAATATACACAGTTAGATTGTGAAATAAAATATCTACCCCAGTACTCTTTTAGGCCTACGGGTGTATGAAAAAGAAAATGTCAACCATTACACGTAGAACTATGAAATAAAATATACATGTGCAAGAATTCATTTTTTATGTTAGTATTGCATGGGTTTCTGCTTGTTATCATAAAACCAGAAACTTTTGAATATTTGTTCATAAATTATTAGTAATAGTCCTTTATTTACAGCAAGAAACTTTTTGCAAAACTGCAAGAAAGCTAATAGTGGTGTAATCCAATTATTTAATTGCAAGACCTTGCAAATTGTAAACATTAAGGATTGTGATTACCGGTACATTATTTTGTAGCATGAAATTGAGTGAATGTGGACCTCTCCCAAAAGTTTTTTTGTATGCACATGTTTCTGGTTTTACACTTTTATGGTATCAGTGGTTATACATATAAAATTATGAAACGTTATCTTACCTGCACACTTTTGACATGAGAAGATGAAGAACTTGTATCCACAGCATAGACAGTGGCCACCAGGGACGATCCTCCGCCCAGGTCTTCACGGTCCAAGACAGAACCAGTACGTATAATTCCATTGGTAGGGCTGGCACTGATCAGGCTTCCTTGTCCACCCCTCCCGCAGTCACAGCAGAAACGTAGTACTTCACCGCGCGAGCGGCCATCGGAATACTGAGCCACGACGCTTACGATTTCAGTTCCTGCAGGTTGATTCTCACTTACAGATCCAGTGTAGGTGTTCTGGACATAGTTCAGCATAGTGCTCTGGCCATCTAAGATGATAATGGCCAGTGTGAAGGGTGTTGACTGCTGCTGAGGGTTGCTTCCAGCGTCCTCAGCTCGGATGTCCAAGGAATAGATGTTGGCTGATGAGGGGATCGGTTGTGTGAGAGTCAGTTCACCGGTGTTCAGGTCCAGTCTAAAAGGCACCCCAGTTGAGAGTAATGTAGGTAACCTGGCCATTGACACCAGTATCAGGATCATCAGCATGCACAGTGGTTACTCTGGAATTGGCTGAGGTGCTTTGAAATGACAGCTGCTTGCTGAGAAGTAAACCTTGGTGCATTGTCATTGATGTCTCTGACAAAGATGACAACATCAACAGTGGCAGTACGTCTGCTTTCCACAGGTACAGCAAGGTCAGTGCCATGGACGGTGAGGATGAATTGATCTGTTGCCATCATTTCAGATTCTCTATCAATGCGATTATTAGTAATGATCCAGCCACTCTCTGGGTCAATGGCAAAGAAGTCTCCTGAAGGTCGCTGACTAGAGATGGAAAAGCGTACTTCACCATTGACACCAGAATCTGAATCAGAGGCACTGACTCTGACAACTTGAAACCCTTCTGGTTTTTCCTCATCGATTTCAGGTACTCCCACATAGGCAAAGATAGGACTGTTATCATTGCAGTCTCTGATATCTATGACCAGGGCACAACAGCCT
>CP137680.1:16829281-16950593 GCA_037976565.1 Mesocentrotus franciscanus | reverse complement strand
CAAAATAGCGCTCCTTCCATGCCCTACATTTTTGTATATACCTCACACAGCGACCAAAACTTCTAATTTGTCTCATTTTCTTCCATCGTTTTCAGCATGAAATCTCACAGATATCGGATGAACACATTGCAAATGTTGTGCATTCCATTGATTTGAAGTACATGACTGTAGTCTATAATGACAGACATACAGTTAAATTGACTTAAGCATTTGACTTTGTCAAGAAAATAAAACCTCCATCATTTCCTCACCGACAATAGTATACTGTACATGTACATGGTGAGGTCTTCAGCACACAGACATACATGTATATGTACATGTAAGAAAATGTGAAGGAATTGATGTACCAAATAAGACACTGGGACATTTTTTACTCTTAGTGCATATTCACAGAGAGGGTATAGAACATATTCAAAGCAGACTCAGCCTAAATTTAGCGCTTGAAATTATCGGTTGCCCAAATTCCATTGGCCATCTAAAATCTCATCAGGCAACTTTAAAGTCTAGTCTTTGTTGCCTGGACAAATAAAATAACATTCACAACATAAATTTGTTTCAAGTGAAGTTTTTAGCAGTTTTCTGTAAATGACCACCAAGCTAAAAGTAACTGGCAACATAAACAATTGCCTTGGTTGTAAAGTTGGCAACCCATATGAAGTTCAGCAACACCCTGTTATTGCTTAATTTTCCATCATTCTAGTGTCCCAGTGCTCAGTATATTAACATGTTAATTATTTCATGAATTTCAAATTAATTCACTCTGGCATTACAACGAACTAGACTCTATATGGTGTCCATTCACTAACCTCTGCAATAAGTGACTGATGAGTTTCCCATTTTCATGTCAAAGCAGTAATTGGTTTCATTTGCTTTGACAAGTGATGAATGATTTCATTTTCTAACAATGCCATCAAACCTGTAATGAAAAAGCTCTATTTTGCACTTTCATTTGACTTTTCCTTCAAATATGATGAGTCCCATGGTCAATTGCGAGCCTGCAAAAGTGTAATACTACTAGTACAGGAAATACATGTACATGTAGGCCTACCTGTAAGTTATAATGGAATTATTTCTACTTACAAATAATGTACTGTACATGTACCCAAGTATGTACAGGTGTATGTATTTATACAACTATTCCAATTTTAATCAAGCAAATATTATGAAGAATGAAATGCTATTGCTTTCACAAAGAAAGTGTGCACAATTTGACATACATATTACATGTACTACAGACTACAAAAAAAGTTTAAAGAATTAGTCGCAGGAAAAATTGACAATTTCTAATTTTTAAAAATGATATAAAAATAAAAATGATTCACTGAAAAAAAAGTCCCATCCATAAAAAAAAACCATAACAGCTGAAACTGTATCAACTCTTCACCACACGCAAGTACATGTAGCTTGATAAAACGTGTGAACAAAAAACCTGGCTACTTCTCCAATTTAGGATCTTTTATGAAAGTGTAATAGGGCATCGAGAAAGTAGCACCTTACATAAAGGAGACTTTTATCAATTCGATGTCAAAAGAGGAGTACTTGATTTTTAAAGTACTGCATTTGTACAGTCCTGCGTTGTGGTTTGCAAATGTATTCACACGGCCAGCTGCATGTTGATGTACTGTATGGACTGCATATGCCTGTACAACTCTCCCGCTGGAGAGCCGGAGCCAGAGTGCAATAGAGCACTGGCTAAAAACAGCTCACTATTCACAATGGTTCCTTTTTAAAAAAAAGTTGCTAAAAACTATAATGAGAGTTTTTGTATCACAGCTATGTGTTCAGCAATGCAGATCATTCACATTTATCAAAACAAAATCATTGATTCTTGACATCATAATCATGAAATTATGAATAAGTTTTGATAAACTTGAGAACATTTATCTCTCAGAAATTGTTCCCATTATCTTCTTTGACCGAGTCCAATAAAAATTGAGGTTTTCTCTCTCAGTGGGAGTCTTGTCATAGGAAATTGACTCGACAGGGGTCTAGGTTATCTGCGCCAGATCGACTAAGAACTTTTTGCAAAAAATGGGTAAAAAGTCTACAAATTGAGCAATGACAACAGGTACATGTATACATCTAATTTATCTAAAGTTACTTGAGAACTACAAAACATACAGTGCACTTATGATTTTTTTTTCTTCTTCATTTTCCCATTACAAGTATTTCTTGAGGCAAATTTCAATGTTTTCTATTAGTTTTGTTACCTTGTATTGCAGTCCCCACTATGCACATTGTAACAATAATTGCTCATTAACTGTTAATTCATTTGATTCAATTGCTTTAAACCCTTCTAGCCAAATTAGATTTTTTGTTTAAATTTCTTTTTTTTGGCCACAGGAAATGCAACTTGTAATTCATGACAGTTGAAATCAAATTTCCTCCATATCAAAATGTTATAGGAAAAGGGTCACTGACTGTACAATGCATATGTATATAAAAAAGAAAGTGTGTTTTAAAATCATTTGCTTTTAACTCTACATGTACATGTATATAACAGTTTGATGGATTTTAATCAGGAACAAGTTGATCTGACAAATGTTTTGTTTCAATTCAACCCCAGCTGGATATTTGTGTTGATAAGGGGATTGTGTCACTGTACATGGATTGAGATAAAAGCCATGGATACTCAACACTTCCAAGCTCATTAAGATCAAAATCACTACAGGTTACTGACATCAGAGGTCAATGACATGCAACCTACACAGACTGGTGTGACAACATTTCTCCATGTTCTGGAAGTAGGCATGTGCATTTTATAATGTGCCTTATAAAACTAGCAATTGGATACCGGTCTGTTTTCTTTACAAATTGCCACAAGATACAATTAGGACTGTGAGGAGAACTCGATAATTGGTTTTCTTTTGAAAATGAATGAGTAAAATAACATACACCCCCCCCCCCTCCCCAACAGAAAAAAACTAAAATTTGTTAATTTGTATTGTAAGTAACACATACATGTACAGTGTACATGTAAGTTTCTTGAACAATCTTGAGAAGGAAGAATAGAGTATGATTAAATGAACGCATTTAGACCTATAAAATATATGTTCCAAAACGTGTTAATTAACTCTCACCTTCTAACACCTTCTAACACCGTCCCCCCAAAAAACATTCCATATACATGTATGCAAGTGTATATTATTAATTAGTATGAATTATTGAAAATATTGAGGGCTTGTTCAATGGGGTTTGCAAAAATGCACAGCATATAGTTTTTGAAAGATGATCATTCATGTAAATTTAAGTTTATGATAAATGTAATATGCCAGTGTTAATATGTACATTACTGCTACAGAAGAGAAAGCATTCATACAAATATATACAATGTATCAAATTTTAAATAATATTTCTCTCATGACCTAGCCTTGATGACTAAACATGCAGTTATAAATAACAAGTGTACAAGATTTTAATCTCACTACCACACACTATAAAGTCAGACAGACCAAGAGTAAATAAGACAGGTGTGATAAACATACATTTGTGATGGAAGTTCATAAGTTTGGTCATGACTTAGGAATGTCCACCCACTTAAATGCATGTACATTACATATTACTCTACAATGGTACGTTATTACTGCTGATTCTTTGCAATACTGCAAACTTTGTAACAATTCGTTTTGTGTTTTTTGTTAACCGGAATATGTGCATAAATAGAGGAATAGTTGTCAAGTATTTGATTATTTTTCAATCTACACAAAATAGTTTTTTTCAATATGAGAAATAAATAACCTTTGTGCAAAAATCATGCCTATAACATGTTTGTTATGTTATACACTGTAGGCCAATGAGAGTTTACTACAAAAATAGAATACATGTCAATTAAAGAAGCCTCCAAAGTTATCTCTCCTTATTTTTGTTACAACTATGATACATGTACATTGTTTGTTGCCTAGTATTGTCACATCTCCTGAAAAGGGTACATTTTTAAATTTCAATGAATCTACCTTCTGAACAGCCACCCATTTCCTTTTTCTTTTCACACATCCTACTATTCAGAAAAAAATACATTAACAAAAAAGTCAATGCATTAACTGCAATGTAGAAACTAAACACTGATTTAATGCTAAATATATTACTCATTGCGGATGTAGTATCGAAATAATATCGCTAGTGATATTATTGACCGCCGTGCCGGTCCTCCCGTAGAGTATAAAACACGCTTGCTTACATTAGTTTTTATCACTAGACAAAGTGTTGCAGCGGCGCACGAAACGTCAAGATCTTTTAGATTCCTTATTGACCACATTGCGAGACAAATAAATATCACTAGCGATATTATTTTCGATAAACACTGATTTGTTTGTAATATACAACTGTACTTGGTAATTTCATAGAACGCTAAGAGGAATATATGGACTTTTTAGGCCACATTGTTAATGATTGAGCAAGGTCCTGTACCGTACTGCCTATTTGAAAGTTAGAGCAAACTTTAAATGCAAATTTCTATGAGGGGATTACGACACCTCTGCACAAAGCCAGTAAGAAAGGACACTTTTCAAGACACATCCTCTTTCCAATTTCCACGTTTCAAATAGAGCCTAAATGCAAACCCAAACTGTTATAGAGGATGGTCACTAATCAAATACTGGCCGGCATACTCTGACCATTCCAGTCGCTTCCTAACACCAGCATGCAATTTATGCAGCATCTCTGCTGGAATCTACAAGGGAGAAAGTGGCTACAACTTGTAACAAAGGGGTAAAATTTCGACACCCAACATTGAATCTATCCTGCATTCAAACTTAACTCAATTTGCAAGGGGTAGGGATGGGTAAAGCTTATTATTGTCTTGGGAGGACGATGAGGGTAGATCGGTTGGGCGAATCCTTGGTTGTTTTCTTCTTTCGGGTGGCATCAGATCTATGATTCAACCACACTGAAGCCACACACACAAGAGAAAAATGTTACACCGTCACCACAATCAACAACCGTGTCCTATTCATATGGTAATGAGCCCCAGCCCATACCCCTTTCCATTGCTTGTTCTTGCTGTGAACAGTATCTTGGCTGTTACAGTGCGGAGCAGAGGAGGCAGAGAGAAGAGAATGAATAGATTGTGGTAGGTGTCCTATGAAAGAGAAAGCTGTTCAGTGTTAGGTCCAGCACACTAAAATGAATGACTAATCAATACTTGGGCTTAAGAGTAGTCTTCTTCTATTGTCAGGACATGGCTTGCCAGTATAACAGGCCCCAAAATAGGGGTATTAACTTGAACACTATCTGTGTGTCATGTATTAGAGATCCAATCATCTTCGATGTGTAAATCCTCTTTGACCAACTGTAGTAAACATGCATGAAATATATGATGGTTCTATATATACTGACTGTGTGTTAATCTGTGTAAAAGTTATAAATACAAATGAAGCATATACATGTTGATTGAATCATTTAAAAATTGAATCATTTAAAAATTCAAACATCACAATAAAAGAATCAAGAAAGGCCCAAAAGATTTTAAATGCCTAAAATCTATAAATCTACATGTATTGTAGATAATACATGTAATGTACATGTATGCCAAAAATACATAACATTTAATGTGCCACACATACAGGTACTCAAATTCATGTTATCATATTAAAAGGTAAACTACCATTTTATACTACTATGATCATCACTTCTCTCTTTTGTTTTTAAATTGAATAGATTTAAATTCAAATAAAAGAAAAAAGTTTATTAAGTCTTTTTCTTCTTTTTCCTCTTTCTCTCATCACTCTGTCCTTGAAGTTTCTATCCTAAACAAGCTTTGGCAGATAATACTTGCATTTAAACTTTTTAAAGCTTAGGAATTATGTCTAAAATGTCAATTACTGACAGAATTACGAGCATCTGAGACACTATAAAAAGTGTTACCAATGGATAATTCATCATTTGCTGTGTTTAGCTTTATATACATGTAAGTGATTTTAGTGTCCAAAATGGATCTGTTAAGGTGTTCAAATTCAAAACGATATACCAATAAAACAAGTCAATCTGGTAAAACTCTCAAATGTGTAACTTTTATTGACTGGGTGGGCAGGCTTGTCTCTGCTCTTGACAAAGATTTAAATTGTCAATAAAAGTGTCTAAAGTGAAGAGCATCTTTCAACACATGGCCTTGACTGTAAACATCTTGTAAGCACATCGTTTGTGACATGTTCCAGGCATCATGGGTATCTTGTTTTCCTGCTTAACAGCTCACATGTAGTTCGAAATCTGTTTATATAATTTGGTCACAGACCCTGACTTTGGCAGACAATTGTACTGGTGTAGGCGTTATGTCTTCTGTATTACTTTATAAACAAATTTATGATTACAAAATCTTCGTCCCTTGAGAGCCAGAAGGGCGTTAACACATAGGGACATGTAACAGTGACTTTACCACTCTCCTTGCTGATCATCAGCTGATGATACTGTAGTGTAGAGTTTATCTTTATTAAAATTAACATAAAGTGAGAAGTTTAGAATCTTTTTTCTTCTTTGGGGGATTCGGTATAAACATGCTTAATTTTTATTAGATATATTCACATACATGTGTTTTCCTTTTTATATTCAAGTTTTTAAGCTTGATTTTTAACTCCCATCTATTTTTTATTTGAATTCAAAATTTTGTGGAAACGACTGGAGAATGTAGTTGGTCATCAACTGAGTACTTAAAAATGAAGTTTGAAACCAATTTATGATATCAACATTGGAGAGATAAAAACCTCTGTCCTTTTTAATTTTATATTAGTAAAATGTGGGTTAACTATGTCACCGATGTTTGCATTGGCAGCTCACTTCAAAGTTCAAGACAATATTGCAAATGACTTGCTCAAATAGCCCTAGGCCTATGATTGACACTAGGAAAGAATTCAAGTTAAATCTATAGGGTAGTACATAAACTAACACTACATGTGGTTCAGCAATATAGAATGGTGCTAATTAACACCTAAACAACATGTTAATCCCTTTGGTGCTTTAATCTGGATTAAATCCTTTATTCTGTTTATCCCCAGTCCTTCACAAAGGGTTTATAATTGCTCTTATGCAACTAACACCCTAATCCACACTCCTTTTGTTTACACTAATTCTAATGGTAGTCCATGTATCATATTCCTCTTTTTAAAAAAAGGCAAAAATTGCAACAAGGATATTCAGTCCTGGGCTAAATTCATGTACATGTAGGCCTACAGTGTACATGATGTTTTGTAGTTCGTAGTGCTATGCACATTGTATATCCATGCAGTTGCTAAAAGGCATGTTGGTTGCTAAATATTTGTTTATATTTTTACACAAATTAACCCTAGCAGTACATTTAAACAGTCAACTAATTGTTTGTTTGTTTTTAATCAAGCCACCATATCACAGCTCTACTAAAAGAAAGGAGGGATGAATAAGGCCCCCCCCCAAAAAAAAAAAATATATATATATACATGTACAGTATAGTATGTTGGAAAACGTTGGAAACTTTTTTGTAAAAATTATACCAGGTATATCCATTCTTTAGGAAGTTATGTTCTGTAAGACTAAAAGTGTAGTCATGATTAATTTAATGACAAATGACATCTTGCTTTCTGTTTGCACCCGGTATGTCTAAGAAGAAAACATGTTTTAAAAAAGTTCCAAAGCAACGTAAATAGTTGTTGGTAACTTGTAATCCTCTTTAAATGACATCATCTGCTCATAAATATTCTTATTACACCTGTACTTACACTGTACAAAGGTCAACATGTATGATTCATTTTCTAGCCCCAATGCCCTCATAAAAAATGTAACTTTTAATCAAATTACAGAACCCACATGTACATGCTTGGGAAAAAAGAGATATAATACGCATGCCTCTGTGTGGCTTTCATCTCAATTGCTGCTTTCTAGACCAGTACATTTCTGACACACCGGGATTAAATCAATATGCTCATCACAAAAACACTTTCAAATGGGGGAGGATTTGGATAAGAACTCTCAAAAGGGGGCACTCCGAGCAGGCTAAATTACCAAATTAAAATGCATGGAAAGCTCTATAAAGCAGGGGTGGTGAATAGGTCCAGCTGTCCGCTACCAGAAAATTTCCCTCCATTAATGCTCCCCATAGAGGTCCATCCCACACACAGCCCAGACAGCAATAATCCCTTACTGTCACTTGCACAAAGTCCCAAAGGGATTTTTTTGGTATAAAGCTTAATCTAGAAAAAATGTCTAGTGAGAATAATTTTAGGATTTGTAACAATAATTCAGAATCACTGCATCTCTTGGAAGCTGCAATGATGTCCAACACTGATATTCTCCACCTTTAAGTAGACACACTCTCAAGAAATTGTGAAATATTTAATCTAACTCTGCAATGAATTGTTCTTTAAAATTGTACAAATAAAGGCTTCCATCGTTCTTATTTGAATGAATATGTACAGTACTTGACTACATGTAGTTCCTTTTTAAATGCGTACAATATGTTTTCGTCCTTTTATATTTACTTCAAAGTAGTAGCATTCTTATACTGAAAGAGAGATATTAACGTTGTATGCAGTATTCATATAGACCTACATGTACATGTAGGAGGCATTTATAAGCATGTTTTCAAATTACAATTGCCCTATTTAACAACAAAAAGTGACACAAATTGGATATGCTCCTACAGTATTCAAACCAGAGCCCTGTTTCATAAAACTTGTTATCAAAAATACAAGAAACGCTAATTGTTATAAGCTACCGAAATCATGGCATTTAATAGAATTTCAGCATTTGTTATTGATAAGAAGTTTTATGAAACAGGGCCCAGACAGGTGACAAACTATTAGCTCGCACGCAATCTGCAAGAAAGCATGCAGTGGGGCAGAGCTTTCTGTATGAGACTATGAGTTCACAGAGAATACAATGTAGTACCAATCCAGGACCAATCTATTGTCGCCTCATAAATATGGTGACAGCAACTGAAATTCTGTTTGATGGTCCCCTAATATTGCTGCTCCCCTTTGAACTCGAGCTGATGTATGCAACAATTAAAATCCAACTATACAAAGGTTTCCAGGGTCACTATTCAAAGGGGTTGATACAGGGTGTACATGTACTTGGTAAAACATAATTTTAATTATGTTCAGTTATCTTACTCCTAGTATCAATACAATGATACGTGTACATTACATGTACATGTACATGTAGGTAGCATATAGTCTAGGGCTCAACACTAACAGGCGCCCGGGACATATGGGACGCCAAAAATCTAAGTTGGGTCCTGTAAAATTTTGAAATGTTTACATACAGTACATGTAGAGCTCATATATGCATGTAGACTGTAAAATGGTTCAACCAGGAGTCTGGACCCCCTTCCAAACAGTTTGTGTGGAGCCCAGTTCATCTCGTAAAAATAACTGTAAGAATGTCCACCATTTCTACTGCTCCCCTATAACCAAGACTACCTTATGATCTCTCTCTCTCTCTCTCTCTCTTTTTCAGATGTGCTAAATTAGCAGGCAAGCTACTGGAGTAAAATTCTATTACCGGTACTTTAAACACTATAGAAATGAATCATAATCCCTGCACATTCAAATATACACAGTTAGATTGTGAAATAAAATATCTACCCCAGTACTCTTTTAGGCCTACGGGTGTATGAAAAGAAAATGTCAACCATTACACGTAGAACTATGAAATAAAATATACATGTGCAAGAATTCATTTTTTATGTTAGTATTGCATGGGTTTCTGCTTGTTATCATAAAACCAGAAACTTTTGAATATTTGTTCATAAATTATTAGTAATAGTCCTTTATTTACAGCAAGAAACTTTTGCAAAACTGCAAGAAAGCTAATAGTGGTGTAATCCAATTATTTAATTGCAAGACCTTGCAAATTGTAAACATTAAGGATTGTGATTTACATTATTTTGTAGCATGAAATTGAGTGAATGTGGACCTCTCCCAAAAGTTTTTTTGTATGCACATGTTTCTGGCTTTACACTTTTATGGTATCAGTGGTTATACATATAAAATTATGAAACGTTATCTTACCTGCACACTTTTGACATGAGAAGATGAAGAACTTGTATCCACAGCATAGACAGTGGCCACCAGGGACGATCCTCCGCCCAGGTCTTCACGGTCCAAGACAGAATCAGTACGTATAATTCCATTGGTAGGGCTGGCACTGATCAGGCTTCCCTTGTCCACCCCTCCCGCAGTCACAGCAGAAACGTAGTACTTCACCGTCGCAGAGCGGCCATCGGAATACTGAGCCACGACGTTTACGATTTCAGTTCCTGCAGGTTGATTCTCACTTACAGATCCAGTGTAGGTGTTCTGGACATAGTTCAGCATAGTGCTCTGGCCATCTAAGATGATAATGGCCAGTGTGAAGGGTGTTGACTGCTGCTGAGGGTTGCTTCCAGCGTCCTCAGCTCGGATGTCCAAGGAATAGATGTTGGCTGATGAGGGGATCGGTTGTGTGAGAGTCAGTTCACCGGTGTTCAGGTCCAGTCTAAAAGGCACCCCAGTTGAGAGTAATGTGTAGGTAACCTGGCCATTGACACCAGTATCAGGATCATCAGCATGCACAGTGGTTACTCTGGTATTGGCTGAGGTGCTTCGTGAAATGACAGCTGCTTGCTGAGAAGTAAACCTTGGTGCATTGTCATTGATGTCTCTGACAAAGATGACAACATCAACAGTGGCAGTACGTCTGCTTTCCACAGGTACAGCAAGGTCAGTGCCATGGACGGTGAGGATGAATTGATCTGTTGCCATCATTTCAGATTCTCTATCAATGCGATTATTAGTAGTGATCCAGCCACTCTCTGGGTCAATGGCAAAGAAGTCTCCTGAAGGTCGCTGACTAGAGATGGAAAAGCGCATTTCACCATTGACACCAGAATCTGAATCAGAGGCACTGACTCTGACAACTTGAAACCCTTCTGGTTTTTCCTCATCGATTTCAGGTACTCCCACATAGGCAAAGATAGGACTGTTATCATTGCAGTCTCTGATATCTATGACCAGGGACACAACAGCCTGAAGAGAAGGACTGCCACCATCACGAGCTGTTATGTTCAAGGAGTACTGAGATGTTGCCTCATGATCAAGGAATCCTGTAAGGTATACTTCTCCAGAGTTAGCATTCACTCCGAATACTCCATCAAGATTACCTCCGGTGATTGTGTAAGAGATCCGTCCATTGCTTTTGATATCCATGTCTGTTGCTTGTACACCACCAATGGTATCACCAATTTGTAGACACTCTGTAACCTCAATTTCCGCTGCACATTTGGATCAAAGGAGGGACGGTGATCATTCTCATCCAGGACTGTGATTTCTACATCTACAAATGATTCATGTGGAACAGTGCCTCCATCACGTGCTTTTACTCTCAGAACATAGCCTTCAGTCACTTCACGATCTAAAGGAGCAATGAGGACTATCTGGCCATGTACATGATCTATGTGAAATCGTCTTTCTTCGTTTCCACTGACAATGCTGTAGAGGATATAGGAATTATCTCCCACATCATCATCCGTTGCACTGACTCTGATGATTAATGTTTCATTCTGTGCCAATTCTGAAACTGAGGCCTGGTAACTCTCACGGTTGAATTCAGGAGGGCTGTCATTGATATCAACAACATTAATGTTCACATCAGCATGATCTTGAAGCTGTGGTTGTCCACCATCATGGACTCGAACACGAATAGAAAAGGTAGTTGGCTGTCCAGCTTCAACAAGGCTTTCACGGTCAAGGCTCACTTTAGATGTTATGGCACCAGTAACAGAGTTCAGTGTAAACAGAGTATGATTTGCTGTGAATGAGTAGGTAAGTTCTCCATTTCCACCAACATCATTGTCAACTGCATGGATCGTGCCAACAGCTGCACCGATACTATCTTCCTCTGATAGGTAGAAATTGTAGGTGGCATTGTCAAAGAATGGTCGGTTATCGTTTTCATCAAGGACAATGATTTCCAGTCTTAGGGTAGATGTCATGGATGGCACACCACCATCTGTAGCTTCAATGGTCAGGTCATACTGGTCAACTTGCTCCCTGTCCAATGCTCGCTTGACATAGACCATGCCATCAGGGAGATACCGAAGCTGTCTGTGTTTCCACTGGTGATGCGGTAGGAGATTAGCCCGTTGGTACCTTGATCGGCATCTGTGGCCAAAGCATGGATGACTATGCTGTTTACAGGTATGGATTCTGTTAGCCTCAGAGTTGTGTTGATGGAGTCAACGAAGACAGGAGCATTGTTGTTAACATCTCGCACGTTGACGCAAAGGTTCATACTGGAAGACAGGGGTGGGGTACCATAATCCGTTGCCTGGATTTGCAGATTATACTCCTTCTCTGGGTAGCTTTGCAGGTCCTTATTCAAGAACAGCACTCCAGAAGTATGATTGATGCCAAAACGGTTGTCAAAGTTTACAGATATATCATAAAGGATCACATTGTTTGGAGGACTGTCTGCATCTGTGACTTGTGCTGCATAGAACTCGTTTCCAACAGCCCAGTTTTCAACAACATCCACCTGATCTTCCTGAAGGGCAAACACTGGTGCATTATCATTAATGTCCAACATCTCGATCTCAACAACAGTCTGTCCATTCTGGGACCCATCAACAGCTAACACAGTCAACCTAAAGGAAGCTGATTCATGTGCTTCTCGATCAATTGAGCGTGTCGTCTTTATAACACCAGAGTAGAAGTCAATCACAAACAGTCCATTTGGATCTCCATTTACAATCACGTATGTGATTTCAACATTCAAATCCATACTTGTAGCTAGGACAGTTCCAACTTCAGTGCGATTCGGACGATTCTCTTCCAGTTGAAACCTGTAAGGATTCAGTTCAAATTCAAGTGGATTGTCCAGTGTATCAGTGACAGTAACAAAAATTGTTGCGGACTGAGCAGCAGTCTGTCCACTACCATCTTGTGCAGTTACTGTCAGGGTATGTGAAGATTCCTGTTCTCTGTCCAGTGACTCTCGAGTGGTAACGTTTCCGAATTGCTGTCAATCTGGAATTTGGATGAGTTTGACAGAGAGAAAATGACAGCTCCATTAACACCCACATCAAGATCTGTTGCCGAAACCACAGTCACAAAGAGTCCAGCTGGTCCATTCTCTATCACACTGGCATAGTACTCTGTAGGGTAGAACTGTGGGGAATTGTCATTTTGATCTGATACCGCAATAGTGACAGTAGCTGTGGCCTGAAGTGAAGGGAAACCACCATCTGATGCAATAATTTCAAGTTCATATGAATCTTGTTCTTCACGATCTAGGGGTATTGTTATTTGCAGCAATCCACTCTCTGGATCTAGACTGAACATGCCAGTATACTGGTCACTGCTGATAGTGTATGTTACATCTCCATTCACACCATTATCTAAATCAGTAGCAAGAACTTGAATCAGATCCCTGGCAGGAGAATTCTCTTCTACTGTCTCATCGTATGTGCTCTGATTAAAGACAGGATACTCATCATTCACATCCTGTATATCAATGGTAAGAATGGTGGTGTTTGCCATGGGTTCCAGGCCTTGGTCAGATGCTGTTATTGTCAGGGTAACCTGGGCTGCTGTCTCATGATCCAGCTTTTCTCGAGTTGTCACAAGTCCAGTTCCATTATCTATCTGAAACCATCCATACTCATCTCCAGTTATGGAATAGATAATGTCAGCATTTATACCTTCATCAGCATCAGTAGCCGTCACACTTTTAACGAAACTGCCTATCTGGATCGATTCCAGAAGGTCTGCATGGTAGGACTCCTGGAGGAACATGGGTGCATGGTCATTCTCATCCACCACATAAATGATGATGGATCTGTAAGTTCTCTGAGGTGGTGTTCCCATGTCTTCTGCAACAAAGGTGAGGTTGTAGGAAGCTGTTATCTCCCTATCAATATTAGCAGATGAAGAAACCCTGAGGATGAATAAAACGTCTCCAGTTGGCAATGAAATAGAAGTCCCTATAAAGTCATTCCGTTCATTGCCGCTGTGGATGCTCATGGAAACCCTTCCATTTTCTTCCCTATCCTCATCTATGGCTCTGAGATTGAAAAGGGGTCCTGGCATTATGGTTTCACTGATGCTTGCAACTCCACTGGCATCGATCTCTGGAATAAGCACTTCAATGAAAGGCCTGTGATCATTTTCATCCTCAACCATCACATTCACAAATGCAGAGCTAGATTGGGAGGGTGATCCTTTGTCTGTAGCTGTGACTTCAAACAGATAACCATTAGCAACGTAAGGTAACTGGCGCAGGAGAGTGATCCATCCCGTATCGGGATCCAAGGCAAAATTGTCTGTTTGCACATTCTTCAGACGGTACACAATGTCACCATTCGATCCTTGATCGATGTCGGTAGCGTTGAGGTGCACTACCGAAGTTCCAGCTGCAGAGCTTTCATTGACAGTAGCAAAGTAGGTTGTCTGAGTGAAAATTGGGGAGTTATCATTTACATCAGTGATGGTGACATTGACAATGAGATAACCAGTCCTAGGAGTTGAGCTGTTGTCAGTGGCAGAGATATTTAAGATGTAAAAGTCCTCTGTTTCCCTGTCTAGAAATGAGTTGGTGACAAGTGAGACCGTGTACTCGGCATCTTCACGAGGACGGAAAGTTTGAAGCAAAAAGGCATCATCTCCACCGCCACTCACACTCTCAATTCGATACGTGCTGATGTAGCCATTACTGTCTTTATCTGCATCCATAGCTGACGGAAGAATCTGCACACTACCACTGTGAGCATTCTCAGAAAATGACAAAGTAATAACAGGTTGAGGAAAAATTGGAGAGTTATCGTTCAAGTCATTGACAGTTATTTTAATATCCACTATATTTGTGGCAGAAGATGTTACTACTGCCACTGGAAGTATGAACAAATCATTTATTAATAACTCTCTATCAATGACGTCTGCAGTGGTGATAATTCCTGTAGTACTATTGAGATGAAATTCATCTGGAGGAGTAGATAGAAATGAATACGAGTTGCTAGTTGCACCTTCCTCTGCGACGGAACCAACGTAAGTTCCATTCGGTTGATTTTCGTCAACAAACAAGTTTATGTCATTTGTAGTTGCTCTGTCTTGTGCTTTTGCTATTCCTGGAAATATGCACAGTAAAGTCAAATATAGCACCAACGCTCCAGGCATCATGTTTGTCCATCTTTTCCTCCTGGACCGCGACATCGTTTCAAAAAAGTTCGGGCTTTGCGAGCCCCTACACACTGTCCGCTCGTCACCACACATCTCCCCTCGAACTCTCGGCCGACCAAACATCCTGGATACGGCGGCGTCACTTACCGGCTGCCAGCAAGCGTCCCTAGTTAAGCCCCAACACAAGTTGCAGGCCACGGCTCCGCGGGTCGACAACACAGTTTCGTTCCCATCGTCCGTAAGGAAATTAAATTGTCACTTATGGTCATTCCCGTTCAGCAAAATGTTATATATTCCGACATCTCCGTGACGTAGAGTGCACTTTCATGTTTATTTTTCTTTTTTTTCAACAAAACAACATGACAAAATCGAAAAAATTGTCCAAGCTCGAGAGTGCACCACAAAATGCGAACGGCTTCTCACACGAGCGATAGCGATCGATAAATAACGCACTGCATAAAAATAGAGACTTGCATACACATTCACTGCATGCATGCACTGAATTGCTGTACTGTTGTGTGTTTACGAACCGAATATCTGCGCTGGTAGTACAAAACTCAAACCCCAGTGATGCGGGCAGTCGTTCGATGACTCTTCCGGTAGGCTTATAGCTAGCTGGAGGAAATAAAATGCCAAAACTGAAGCTAATGGCCTTCAAGTTCTTCTTTTTGGGGCTTGCTCATAAAGTCGATGTTTTATCTATGATTTTACATTGGACAAGTCAAAATAATTTATTAAGAAGCACCACGAAAAGAGGAGAATTGTACGGTTATGTTGATTTTTGTTTGGCCTCACAGGAGGGGAATTGAAATAAATCTCAACTGTTTTTTGTTCTTCCTTTTTTTTTTTAATTATTACTATTTTTTTCTTAATTCCATCAATTAAATTATATTTTTCTTATTATCAGGATGTGTTACATTAACATTACTTGTCCATCTATGACCTTCCAACTAATAGAATATGACAAAAACTGAATCAAAATCAGAGCGAGATCAGGCGAGTATACTGATAGGGGTAATATTAAATATAGATACGGTAACATAGCCATAGAGCATTGTGTACAAAACAAACTATAATACAAGTCTGTTTTTTAATTCGGTGATAGAACGAAGGCCGTGTTGAACTTGATCCGTCTGATGATGAATCGGAAGGAGGCTTGATCTGAGTGGCGGCACTTTGGTCCCTCACGGCCCGCGAATGTGAAGTTCTTGCTGAATAAGTTACATTATTGATGAGAATGAAGGCGTAGCAAATTAGCAACTGCACCATAACATGCTTCATTTATTGTATCTTTTTTGACTTTGTATATCACTAGCATTTTTCCTCCCCCACTTAGGCGGATCGTTCGTGGGATGATCATGGCCATTGGAATTACCGGTAGACTTTATCCTTGCGGTACGTACTCTGCCTTCGGCCTTGAAGTTGACTTGGAAATTTATCAGATTCTTCTTATTTCGTCTCTTAACATGATAACGAAGCTAATTAGTAATAGGCTAAATATTAATTGATATACAACATGCGCTTAGAGACTACGATGGAAAGCGCTTTATAAGCACCGTTTTATTATTATTGTTATGCTGGATTTGTTCAATGACTATTTTGTCATTGGATGTTCTGAGCAGCAGTTAGAATATTTCACATCGAATATTTACAAAAGTAAATTAAAACAAGTTCAAAACACAAATATCGGGATATGAAATGTGTAGTATGCAGACAACCAATTAGTTTGTATCATTTGTTTCTGCGGCCACAGAAACTAATAAACGCTTCTCTTCATTATGTCTTTGTCAAAAAGGGCAGAGTTCGTCTAAGTTATAATGCAAGTCATGTGAGATGGCGCTATTCCCAAATAGGCAAAAATGCTTTACGAAGAAGGGAAGAAAACAATTTTGAGGCATATTACATGTATTCCCAAATAAAGAACCCAACATTGTTTTGAATTGGTCTCATACGGTCAGCATGGCCTAATCTTTCTTCCATTCTTCCTTCATTTTTGTTTTCTTTCTTCCTTCATTTCTTTATCTTTATTTCTTTCTATTTTCCTTCTTTCTTTCTTTCCTTGTTCTTTCTGTCTTTATGATTTCCTCTTTAATTGTTTCTTACGAATAATCGGAGACAACATAAAAAAACAAAAAAAACAATGAGTTTATTTAAGAAGGCATCCATTAATATAAACATATCAATTCATGATGCTAAAAACAGAAAGATGTAGTCGTACTCAGCATTCTAAATAATAATTGAAAAGAGCAAATAGATAAGATTCATAATACTTCAAGAGCAAAAACTTGAACATGCATTTTAATCAACTTCAAAGAAAAAGAGAACATTCTGTTTTTGTTCCGGCTGCGTCGATATGCTCATGGTTGGCTGAACTTCACCAACGTTCTTATACAAATATGTTCATGTTTATTCAGGGCCCCATGGAAGACCACTACTTATTGGTGAATGGGCTACCCTGACAAAAGATTAGAAATAAATAAATAAATAAATAAACAGAGATTATTTGAGAAATAACACAAATGAACCAATATTAATACATTAATGATTTATTAACCTTTCTGTTCACAAAATGGAACAACACCTTTTGATCGGTTTCAAGCAGAAAGTTAAACTTGTCAAATTTGTGGAAAAAATCGTAGCATCTATGCATCCGTCACAAACGACATCATCCATGTCTCTCCATCACCCTCCACGATTGTTTTGGGGGTTCTGATAAAGAAAAAAAAATTGCCTTCATATTAACCGATTTCTGAAGACAAAAAAAATGTGACTTCATGTTCAGATCAAGATTTGAGTTTAAATGACAATTTACGCATTTCCTTTGCTAATCAGATTTGTTGATGTGACCCTATATCTCCATATGAGGGAAGGCGAGTTAGGTCTTATTTTCTATTTCTGTTATCTTCCTTCCCCCCTTTCCCCTATTTCTTACATCTTCCCTTTTATTTTCCATTTTTGTTTCTCATTTCCAAATGGGAGTACGACGGCTTCATCACCCTGTCTGCGCGTCTAAAACAAAATGGGACAACATTAATAGGATTAATCATTTGGCCACTTACCAAAAAAAAAAGCAACGAGTGCCTTCCTCTGCATTTGAAGAATAACAACATGAAAATAATATTAATCAGGGTAATTTCGATTGGCTAATGTTGTACACCATATTTACACTAGATGGCGCTCTTCAAGTCATGACAGTTTTCGCTGCTCCTCATAACGCCATACTGAAGCACTAGATTGTTAGTGCCAAATACAAGTTTCTGAATTGTTTCAAGTCGCGTTGAAGTCAAATTTTATTGTAGCTGTAAATACAGTACAGTGAAAATAAACTTGACGATACATTTGTTTGACCAAAATGTTGAAATGAAGCCAATGACAAATTCCATCGAAATTGGATGACGAAATTCATCTAATCATAACTCGAAAGCAATAGTTAATGTGGGTAAAATAAAATAAAAATAATATAATAACAAAATCCAGCTGTATTGAAAATGTGAGACTCAATTTTGTAGCATGTTGATGGTTACGCCTACTTTGTCGGCATATGTGATGAATTAATATGGCATAACAGAGTAGGCTCTGATATTTTCCATACTGGGAATTGATAAGAACAAAGTTACCTAACCCAATCATGATTTATTTGAAATATAATAAAATAATATACAATAAAGTACAATTTCACTTCAGATTATTAATCGGGGGGGGGGGAATCGAAATTCTTCGAAATTGTATAAGGGGATAGATTGCTCGGAAAAGCTCTTCAAAGATTTAATATGTGAATCAGTAACGTGTGACCAACAAAATAAATCTGAAATGAAATCTGCTGTAAGAGTTACGCAGGTGCCTTCAACGATTATCGGAATGGTTTGGGATGATCCGATCCGCATCCTTGGTGTAGCGTACCGGCATAGAAAAAAAAAATTGAGATCATGGAGTGAAAGATAGAAGACATACGGGAAAAGAGACAAAGACAGTATGTATGTGTGTCCGTTTCACTTTAAATGACAAAATGTTCCCACCCTAAAGAAGCAGGGGTATTTCCCCTCCCGGCCGGCCTAGTCAATCTGCCTCCTCAATTTTTGACCATCTATAGTACCGCGTTTTAGGTCCATGGTTGCACCGAGAGAAATTTAGTTATATCGAAAATATATTTTAGAGTAACTTCAACTTCAAAAGCTGCCTGATGACCAAATATATATAAAGATCTTGCTTGGTATTGTGAAGAAGAAATTACATTTCAGAGATAGTAAAGTGTTTTTTTTCTCGCTCGTTTCGCTCGCTCGCAAAATTTATAAACGGGATAGTTTCAGGCAGCGAGGTCCATGAACATCCCCATATGATGATAATTATGATGATATTCAGGCACCTCGCTGCCCGAATAGCGTCAAGTTTCGGGCAGTCTGGTATGAGGCGCCGTTTGTAAAACTATTATATAGACAAATTATATGTTATATAATCATTATTTAACAAATAATAACCATTATTTACATATAATGCAAGTAAATGTACAATTTTATTTGTAAATAATTCTTAACCCAGTTTCATTATTTATAAATAATTACAATTCATACTTCATTATTTATAAATAATTACAATTCATACTTCATTATTTATAAATAATTACAATTCACATTTCCATTATTTATAAATAATGACAAAATACGTTTCATTATTTATATATAATTGCCATTATTTATAAATAATTACAATTCACCTTTCCATTATTTATAAATAATGACAAAGTACGTTTCATTATTTATATATAATTGCCATTATATATAAATAATTACAAATCATATCTTCATTATTTATATATAATGACAAAATACATTATCATTATTTATATATAATTGCTATTATTTATAAATAATTACAATTCACATTTTCATTATTTATAAATAATTACATTTCCAAATTCTATTATTTATAAATAATTACAATTCCCATTTTCATTGTTTATAAATAATTGCCCTTATTTATAAATGATTGCAATTCACATTTCCATTATTTATAAATAATAACGATTCCCTCTTTATTATTTATAAATAATAACTGTTCACGAACCTTTATACATATATAATAAAAGCGCATTTCCATTATATATATATAATGAAAGCGCACTTCCATTATATAATATATAATGAAAAGCGCAAAACCATTATATATAAATAATGATTGTACATGCAAATGTGGCAATGGTGGTACCACCCATAATATGAATATTCATGATTTGGACTGTTATTATTATTCTTTATTCCAGGCACCTTTCCATTTTGTGCTCTTATCAGAAATCCTACGTGCGGTTAATAAGTCTCTGTATCACTATTCTCCTTTTTTGTATGCAGATTTGGGTATAATGATTGATAACTGTAATCATTCCGATGATTTTAATAAAAAATTATTCTCATATCTGTGATGGAATTTTTTTTACGTACGATTGCCTGAAGACAAGACTTTCGCTGCATGCATAGTTAATGTTATGACGTCACCCGCACAGAGTGAGAGTTTGAGTTTTTCTTTGAAAGTTTGATGGTGAGTACAGCTGTAATTACGTTAAAATCTCGTAAATTGAATAATATTTATAATCATATCTGCTGATAGTATGAATCTGCGGTTTGTCTGTGCATCATGAAGTGGTTTAAAATTGTTATATGTGATGAATTTAGGAATAATCTACACTCGAACTTTTGATTCGTTTTTTATCGTCGTGAGTAATATTTCAGCTCGATTGCCATCGTCACCCACACATAGCTGCAACGCTATCCCGGCTGTGTAATAAAAGAGGCAACACTGTGCGCTGCACATAAACCCAACATTTTTCAGATCCTGCTGTAGGATACTGTCAAATGCCTTTATACATAATTACATGGGGTAACACTACTACCAAATAATGAAGTAATGGAACTTACAAGTTTCGTTGGTGAAAATTTCAGGGTTTCCAGATATCTGAGCCTACTTTTTACCGGGAAATGATCTCGTAGTCAGCTAACATGCGCCATTTTCCAATTTAATGACGTATTTACAAAATGAAGGTACGGCCCTCTACGCCCGATTACAGCGCTTCCTCGCTTGGTGTTAGGGACGCGATCGGTTGTTATTAGCTTAGTCTCTGCGTACGAGCGTTTTCAGAGTTTAGTATTAAATATAATTATGTACATGACTCTGCAGCAGACGCGTACGCAGCGGGGAGGATTTGGGGGTCAATTTATGTATACTTATAAAAATAATATGTTGCCATCTGTTTTTCATGAAATGTTTTTTAAAATAGCTCAGTCCATAATTACCAAACAAGACATTCGGACGATTTTCATTTACCTCTCTTGCGGACCATCTTAGCTCAAAAACGTTTATATATGAAGGTCCAAAGTTTTGGAATTCTTTAAGTAATGAAATAAAAAATGCTCCATCGATTAATACTTTTAAGAAAAAATTGAAATTGTTTTTATTACAATCATATCAACCTCATTATATGTTGTTGTTTTTTTCTTTTTTTCTTTGAATCATTCTCTACTCGCTGACTCAAAATGTAATTTGATATATCATATTGTGCCTTCTCAAGCTTATTTCCTTTCTAACGCGCATCTCTCTTTCCTCATTTTCCTCTCAACCCCACATGCACCTCATCATTTTATATTATTTTATGTACCCCCGATCTCTCTCCTTTTGGGGGCATTATCTTCTCTTTGTATTGTATAACCGTATCCTCCCATGTTTGTCATGTAAAGTACTGTCTTGTCCGTTCTCGTCTCTGTTGGCATCCCCCCATTTTTCTTTATTTCGTAGTTCCTTTTGTAGTTAAGAATTTGTTAATTTAATTAATCATTATTCTTAAGTATCATTTAGGTGTCCACACTTGTACAAGCATTGCTTTTAGTGGACCCTCTGTTTCCAATATGTATTCTTAAATTGTTGTAAATTTTTAAAATTGATTTTTGTATTGTTTCGTTGGAAACATAAATAAATTGAATTGAATTGAATTGAACCCCTCAAATTTTTGTATGTGTGTGTGTTTGAGCAACCCCTCATTTGTTTTTCAAGTGAAAAAAGTTTTTTTTTTTTTTAATTAGTCGTTGAGAAATTTTTCCTCAAAAACTGGACATTTATTTATATTATTATTATTTGAGTAAGGAAATCCTTTGAAATTTAAAAACTTTTAGGATTTTGCACGCCTTGGGTTGAAAAATTGCATGTGTCATTCGTTTGGACTGCAGATCACTGTAAAGCTTGGGATTTGTTCAATAAGTTGTTTGAAATCTCGAAATGAAATATAAAAACTCAAAATAGTTCCTTAAAGAGGATGGCAACGGATATCGGTACGTGCACTGTTGATATATTTTGTTCACTATTTATGTCTATTTTACTCCTTTTTGTTGGGGGGGGGGGGCGCGTGACAGCTGCTCTGAAAAAGCCATGCAGGGTAATGATGCTGGATTATTGCAGAGCGCTTAGAGCCTTCCAACAAAGTAAGTGTTAGGCGCTATATAAGCACATATCATGATTATAATTCTGTATAGGATAGCATTCACCAACTTCTTTTGTTTTGTTTTACCACTTCCACCATTCAACATGTCAACTCTCAAGTACGTCCTTTCAACACCTTATATCGCTCACACAACGCGCGCGAAAGGCCGCGAAAGGCGGTCCTTTCGCGAGTGAAAGACTAAAAGACATTTAATAAGTAACATATTTATATCAACTATAAATGCGAGCGAGCATGGCGAGCATGCATTGGTGGAAATGAAAGAAACAGTTGCTTTGCCTCCATATATAAGTCACTTTAAATTAGGGGCGCATGTTATAGAGAAAGGAAAAGGGGACACTTATCAGAAGGAATTTTTTTTACTTCTTACAAGGAAAAGGGGCACTTTTCCTACGTAAAAAGGGACACTTTTCCTATGATAAAAGAGGTACTTTGGGACACTTGAAAAAGATGGGGGGAGCACAGTGCCCCATCTTCTGTCCCAGGTGCTGATCCAGCCGGCGGCAAAGGTGGGGGCCAGAAAGGGGCCCATTTCGTGAGAAAACAAATATGTAGCGGCCAGCCAGCCGATGAAAAAGAGGGGTGGTGAGTTAAGGAGCACTTTTTGTTGTTGCCCAATTCGTGAGAAAATATTTAGCGGCAAATCAGCCAGCCGGTTAATAAGCGAGGGGGGTAAGGAGCACTTTTTTTTGCTCAACGGGGGATAGTGAATACTATTTAACTCAACACCCAGGCCCCTCTTGAACCCCCAAAAAAAAAAAAATCCAGGGAGGGGCCCTGTCTGATTTTTTTAAACAAAAAGGGTGTTTTTACCTCTGGTGTTTTTTTTTAACAGGAGGCAGCCCGGCCCCTCCCCTGGAACACCCACAGCCCTGTACCCTGCTCCTTCGGGAGCGCAGCCTCTTAAGCCGATTATTAACGCTAGATGCATACTTTGGGTCTAACTTGTTCTTCTTTTATTTATTTTTTCTTCTTTTTGCAGGTTTTTTGTTTGTCCACTCTCCACAGCCCTGCAATTATACTATAGTGTCGATATTTAATAGGGTAATATCAATCTCCATCCTATTATGACAGGCCATATTATTTAAATGACGTGCCAATATTAACATCTGAAACTAAATCGGCGATAAGCAATAACTGAAAATGTCTGCGAGATACGACTAGCTACCCGTCAGATATTGCGCAAGTGCTTAAGAATGACGTCACTATGACGTCACGATGACGTCACTATGGTGTCCGCCGTACGCAGTTTTCGTGTCATCGCTATCACGAGAAGGGAACCATGCAGCCGTCTCTGTCAAAGGAAGAGAAAAGGGGCTTGAAAAGTGAGTTTACGAAATTTCTTTTTTATTCTAAAATTAAAATTAGATAACTTAATGTTATCAAATGTAAGACAGATATAACATAATCTATGATATGTAGTATTAGTCGAGTATTTTACCGGTATAAAAGTGCAATAGTGATTCCCCCTGACTCTTAGATGTATACAGTGCTAGAGGTCCATACGCATTAGCATGGACTCTCTAGTTTTGCTGGAGTGATCGTCACCCAGGCCCAAACTTTCGGGCGGGACTATCTCTGAAAATTAGATACGAGTAGGCCTAGATCACTTCACTGCATCAATGATCCAAGCTTTTTGTTACTTTTACAGTTTTAGGTCCAACTGTTGATTAACTATTTCATATTTGGGTCAGAAGAATAGCTAACACTCAAAAATTTGGACCAGATTAGACTTAGAGTTAGCTTCAGGCCTTAAATTTCAATATTTTTAGGGCAAGGCCACTTTTCTGTAGTGTAGGGCACATTCTTATATTACAGCACAAATAGGAAGAATTGGAAAGGGCACAAAAAATCTCCAAGGCCAATGAGAGGGGCATTGAGGCCAGTCACAGGGGCATCCAAGGCCATGGCCTTGGTGGCCTTGGATTAATTTAAGCCCTGTAGCTTACTTAGAGACCTACATACTTCCTGATAGTACACTGCACTACAGAGTACAGTGCAGTAAATTTTCTGTTCACTTTTTCCTCTCTCATAAAGCTCAATTAGGAAGATGACGTAAAAGAGACAATCTAACTTGGGTCAGGAAGATGTGACAAATCTTCCTGGTGTAGCGTGGTCTTAAAGTTAAACACACACACAGCATAGAAACAGGTCTTTACTCTTCATCTATGAAAGTCCCAGGCTCAACTCGGCTTGTCAGTACGTGCTAGGGAGTTGAAAAGTTGGGCTCGAACGGTTAGGGCATTTTAGTTTTAAAATCTACATTCCAGGTTGTGTCGACACTTATAATTATACAGGGTGTACTAGGTTAGGCCAACTTTCATTTTGTTATCTAAGACTATACTAAGTTAGATGTACCCGTCTACTATCTAGACTTGATTTTAATTTAGGAATGGGTCTAACTTGACTAATTATACTAAGGCTTTCTTGGGTCATGACATGGCGAGTTCAACTTGGGGCAAGCAGATTCATGAAATAGTACTGCAATAATGTGAATGTTTGTTCTTGATTTTAAAGAGTAAATAATTCAGTGAATCAGTGATTACTAGCAACTGAATGGGGAAGGGTGCCTACATAAAAGGAGCCTCCGTTTTTTTTAATTTTAAATGTGAATTATGATTGATACTATAAACTATAAGGAATGTAAGATCAATTATCAATGGAGTAGATCTATAACTTTTCCATGATCATGATGTATGAACCTTTTTCTTTTTGTTTCAGGATGATGCTCTTCTTCAGTAAAATAAATGATGAAGGCAATTAATTTCCCTGAGAATTGAGACAAATTCAGATAGGAAGAGAACTACTGACCTGCTAAGGTTTTGACAGGTAGGCTGTATGAATAAGTCGTTTGTATGTCCATACAGCTAATTACCGGTAGGTGCTTTGAGGATGTCATTAGTTCTTTCACATTTACCTATCAATGATTTCATATCAATGTGCATGCATGTCCACTTTAATCACAATGTACATGCAAGACCTTTTTAATGTTTAACAACAGAGATAATGTACATGTAGGTACCAATGTGCTTACTTTGATTCTTTTCTCTTTTCATTCAACAGACATACATGTATGGACTATAAAGTTCTACTTAGCCTCTGGAGCTGCGACTGGGGATCAAAACCTTGGTATTATTATCCTCTTCTGTTGTTAGCCTATGGAGGTTGCAGACCAGAGGCCTCCCGGGGTGGAGCACAATTTCAAGTACCGTAAAAAACCCCTTTTACATAGGAAAAGTGCCCCTTTAACTTTGACATGTTCCCATTTTCCTTTACAATAAGTGTCCATTTTCCATTCTCGTAAGTGCCCTTTTTAATCTCTAGTAAGGTCCCCTTTTCAACTACGAGAATTGCCCTTTTCACTATTGATAATTACCCCTTCACCTCTGATAATTGCCCTATTCAAATCTGAGAGGTGCCAATTTTAATTTTTATTTGTATGTTTTATTAAATCAGAACTATTATCAAAATATTCAATAATGATTGGTACACAACAAAAATATATATATAAATTTTTTTTTTTTAAATTAAAAAAATTGTTAAGAAATAGAAGATATATTTAAATCAATAACATATTATAGTGCACAATACAAAGCCACCAATCTGAGAGATACTTGTTTTACTTTGACAAGTGCCCTTCCCTCCTGATATTAAAGTGCTCTTTTCATCTGTGACGAGTGTCCCCTTTTCACCTCTAATAACTGCCCCTTTTATTTGACACGAACCCCTTTTCTTTTCTAATAAATGCTCTTTTTCCTTACAAGTGCCCCTTCCCTTCTCATAATTACCCCTTTTCATCTCTGATAAGTGCCCCGTTCGGTTTACTACATGTACAGTATATTAGTTTGTTGTAATAAATGAATAAATTAAACATGTTTATTATCTTATATACAATATTGCCTTCATATATTTTAATTTTTAGTGTGCATATGGTTGGATGAATTGAATTATATGTGGAAAAAATCTGGAAAGAGAACGTGAGAGTTCAGAGAGAAAGAGAGAGAGAGAGAGCAAAAGAGAAGGGGAAGGAAATGAGAGAGAACTATTTAATGGTGAGAGATGTTGATGTGAAAATGAGAAATTTATAGTGAGAGAGAGAAAAAAAAAAGATGGAGAAAGGGAGGAAGAGTGAAAACAGTTGCCAATATAATTTTCATATGTATTATAAACAGTTGGAGCATGTGGGGGGTGATACCACCATCAAATCCTCTGTTCCCTGTTTCATGTAAATTGCCCCCGCTCCCTCCAACTGCAAGGGTTTGGAAGAGCTGATAAAATGACACTTGTTTGGGTTCTCAAAAAGTGGGAGGAGTCAAATTAAGTTTATAGTTAGCAGAACACACCCTGCTCCCCTTCCCTCCATTTTTTACAGTACTATAATTATATAACTGAGAAAAAGTACTATATAACCGAGAAAAATTAATTTCAAATTTAACGTCGAAGGTTCCCATTTGTGTTCAACAACAACAAAAAAAGACTTCGAATTTGCCTACAGAAAATATAACCTGGTTCTGTCCCTAATACCCCCACCCCTTTCTATTTTTTTATATCAATCTTTTCAAAGATTACTTCGTAGACACCACTACTTTATATGTCTATGCACGACAGACAGCAACTCTTCACATAATCAGCAATTATGACATTTTAAAATTGTTTTTATTGGATAAGGCCATATTGCCATGTCACTTTGTGGACCTAGCTAGTATTCTGAAGAAACTATTGATACGTGTTTTTTCTTTTCCAATTGACAAAATTTTGTTGTTGTTGACCAAGTATGAATCAATTTTTTCCCAAGAGTAGAAAACGAATACGTAGGATATCTGATAAGGGCAGCGTTATTATAAAGATTTACGATTAAGCATAAGTTTAAATAAAGCGTAACTTTGAAAAATCAAGCGTATCTCATCAAATTAAGCGTAACTTTACGCTTCATTGAAAATCCATCTTATAAAGAAAGTTACGCTTTATATCAAACATATCTTTTTAATCCATAAACATTAATAAAAATTAAGCATAAAGTTACGATCGAAGATGGCAGCCATACTGCTACACCTGCAGGAAGAGGCTGGTAGGCGACCACGGAGGGAAAGAATCTTCCAAGACCGAGTAGACCCATTGGATAGGCCCTGACAATGAAATCTGGAGAAAACACAGATTCACAAGGGCTGGTCTACTCGGTCTCTTGGATCAAATAATGAAATAATGGAAGTTATTATAAAAGTATGTTTTCTCTATTGTTATGATAATTGAAAAAAACCCTGTTAATTAGATTATATTACTTGTAGCTTCAACTTCTTGACATTAATATGCATGTGGGCACAAATAGCAGTAAGTGATATCTACGGTACATTTAAGGTAGCTCCTTGAGCTGCGGTAAATGATCTTATTGTATATGCCACTTGCTGGTTTTCCATAGACCTGTGCACAAATGTGTTCAAATAATGCTATTAAAAAAAATTGCAATAGGCTGGTGTACAAATTGAATATATTCTGCCATTCTTTTCACTAAACTTCACATTATTCAATATCTGTGTCATTCAAACATCAATCAAACAATACAGGGAAACATTCCCTGATGTCATTAAGTTTACATCAATCTATCTTGCTTCTCTTCTTATAAACAAGCCATCTTCATTGGAATTCACATCTTGAATTCCAATGAAGATAGACACCTCTCTTGCAATGTACATGGAAATATCCATCCACTGATCTCCGCACGAAGTACCCTCAAATTTTACCCACAGAAAGCTCACACTGACCCGTAACCAAAACCACCCTGAAATGATGACAATATTAAAAGATCAATTCATTACTAATCAAGTGTGGATTTTAATTCATTTGATCCCTTGATTGTCTGGGTTTACATAAACAGGGAGGGGGCAGCTTGTGGCATGGAACCATAAGGGCCAGTGAGGTTCTTTTGGGACATAATTGAAACCTACCCAAATACCAGTCATATAAATCAATGCTTCACCGAGAGTTTGTTGCGTTTTTCTCAATCATGACTTGTTGAGTTTTGTGCAGAAGTGCTACAATCCATTGATTATGTGTATTGCGAGTAGTCCAAATCTGGAGGGTCACAAACTCCTTCTCTACCTCCACTGTCACGTCTTGATTCCTGTAGAGCCTTGTGATTTGAGATGAACGACTGTTTCTCTTCAGCAACTACTACAGACGAGTCCACTTGCATCTTTGTAACCAATTCCGATAAGCCGGCTGTTCATGAATAAAATGTTAATTGAAAGAAGAAGAAAAAAAAATCCAATATTGTACAAGCACTTTAAGATCTAAAGCTGACATCACAAGTATATTTATTTTTCTTTTTCTACTTGTTGTTGTTTTTCTTCTTCTAGTAATCTTCAAAGGGCTATTAGTTTTATATAAATTCACTGTTTGCTCGACAGGAGTACATTTCTTATTTTTCATGCTTATTAGCCCAACGACAGATCCCAGATTAAAATATTACTTCTCATTATGGTCTGAAATGAAATACCATATTGCCAAACATGCATTTTATTACTAATATACTACATGTCTGAGTAAAAGATCTAATCAAACATTCAGACCATTGTTTTAAAAATAGCATTCATAGAAATGGCATAGAATTTACTCCAAATAAATTTGACATCATTAAACTTTAAGCTGTGAAAACCTCATTTTGATTTGAGTGTAACTTTTGAGTTATTAACAACCAAAAGTTTCCAGTGATTTGTTTTTGTTTTTATTTTACTTTTAGTACACAAACATATTTTTCTTTATCACACTTGCAGGTTCTGGGATATCTATCTCCAGGACAACAGGATATAGTCATATAAGATAATTAGATCTTGTACTGCTAGGCTACCCCCCTCCCTCCCCTCTATTATAGGAGTATGAAAAAGAATACTTAATAATTTTATGTAGCCTTTCTTAATCACTAATCCAAATTTTGAACTTGGGTTAATGTTGTTTAAAGAATATATTGTGAAAGTGAGATGGATTGCAGGTGGCAAGGGTGTGTTGGTTGAGAATTGCAGGTTAAAATTCATGCTCTACTATGAGCCAACTTACTTCACACACTTGCAGCAGGGTAAGGTTTTTGCAGAAATTTTAGAACTAAAATATCAACTTTGTAAAATACCAGTATGTATAAAGGAATTTAGGATAACCTGACTTTGGGTCTGCCAATGTTTAAAACAAGCTTCATTTCATCATGATATAGGGTTATATTGCTCAAGTTGCAATAGGGTTTTAGATTAGCTTTAGGGTTAATATTATGTTTAGCTATCGATCCAGGATTAAGGTTAAAAATTCATTTTGTGTTACAACATAACCACTAAACAATAGAGCATGTCGTAAAAATCAGGTACTGGTTCTAATTGGTAAAACAGTGTTACATGTTTCACAAACTGGGGTCAGCATATTTTTAGTTTACTAAAGCTATTGTAAACAAGTCAACACAAAGCGTAGCATCCTCGCAGGGTACAAATGGCCTATATACGTCGGAACAAGTTACCTCCATTAGACTACCGGTATACTACTATATTACTAGGCAAGGAAGTTAACCACATTTTCACATATATAATTAGGTGTTTTTGCATATTAATGAGCTATGACCTTTCACCTTTGACCTACATACTGAAATCGCACTTAGGCTGTGTTTTGATACCATGTACCTTCATATCAAATTTCATTAAAATCCGTCAAACATTACTAAAGTTATCGATCAGAAACCAGATTCGCATATTTAATGAGCTATGACCTTTGACCTACATACTGAAATTGAACTTAGGCTGTGTTTTGATACCATGTACCTTCATATCAAATTTTATTAAAATCCGTCAAACATTACTGAAGTTATCGATCGGAAACCAAATTTGTTACGAATGGAAGGAAGAACGGAAACACAGCAGCGTTTATATCCCCGACTTCGTCGGCGAGGGGATAATGATAGAAAGAAGTGGTGTAAACTATTCTCCCTTCAACTCTTCACCATGTTTAATCTGCTATCACAATACAAAGGAAGATTTTTAAACTGCCAATGATGAGTAACATACATACAGCTCCACCAGCACCTGGAAAATCTAATTGTACGACACTTGTTCCTGAGACATTTGCTCCACGTCAATTTCCTACACTATTAAACCAAATACTTAACTTCATCCCTGGACCCAACACTAGACCAAACCCAACCTTACATCTAACCTCAATCCCAATTGCAACCCTCGGCCTAACCCTACACATTTGACGAATAAAGCCTTGAGCAGTCGTTGCAGGAGCAGATGTTGGGTCACGCAAAATGACATGACAGACTCACTTGCTATGAATTTATCTGTTTCTTTCCCGGATTTTTTAAAAACATTGTAATATTCAATATGAATTACCAGTCCATTGTGAGTTGCTCCTATATTGTCAGGCACAAGAGGCCATTGCTTTGAGGTAAGGGGCAGAACATCAAGACTGGAGCCTCAAGGCACCTCATGATCTCTCAATATGAAGCCCTCCTTCTCAATCCCTGGAACAGAATTATAAACAATGCAATAAATATTAACCAAATTTGAAATAAAATAGCATTATTTAATATTTTAGTTGTCTACAACTTTACTTTTTCAGCAAAATTTGAAGGTCAATTATTTTATTCTTTTTGCTTGTCATTCCTTTTCATGTACTGGACCCCCTCCCCTTGCACATGAGCTTAAAATGTTAATTCTAAAAAGAGATATTGTATATTGGAAGTTAAATACCGGTAGTCTGGTACACATTAAATAAACACTTCAGCAACTTGTTAGTAGACATGTGGATTCATACATAGCCACCCCCTGAATGGATACTTCTCAAACCAGCCCTTTGCATCCCCCTCCAACTTGGCCTTGATCTCACTCATTTCAAAATTTCCTTTTACTTGAAAAAACTAAACAGATCAAGTTATAAGATCAAAGGTAAATATGTTTACCTTCTCTTGTGGTGGTCTGTTTTCTCCAGGACATTCTTGTTTCAAGCACATACTCCAAGACGCGAAAGCAAGCATTTCTGCGACAAGTCACTCTGTACATTTTCCTGTAAAAAAAAGAGAGGGGGAATTTAATTTTAGAATAAAAGAAAATGAGCATGATCATTTAAACATTGAAGAGCATTTGCAAAATTAACTGTGCTTTTTAATTTGGATTTTCTTTACCAAAAAGCCCTCCTTTATCTAACATTGAAATTTATGTTCAATTTCTTGATCTAGATCTAGTTGATCTCTAGATAATCTAGATCCATGTTTCGTAACTGTTCATTTTAATTTTTTATCAAATTGAGACAGCACAAAATAAATATGGACCTATAGCTATGTCATTAGCCTATGACAGAGAAAACTTAATCGTGTTTACAACAAACAAAAATTCAAAGATAGAGATTAGAGGCAAAGGCTATTAAAGCCAACAAAGAGTTTGAGAAACACACAGGCACCACTAATATACTGTAGTCTGTACAGTAGTCTAGACTGAATAATATGGGGGATCGTGTGTTAATTTGTTAGACAGCTACGACTTTGTACGACTACGAGTACGAGTATCACATTCACAGGTAGTCCAATTAGCAATTATTTACTACACTGTACTCTGTAGGCCTCTATTCTCTAAGTCTAACTCAACTCTAGTCTATAAATTTAATATGGTCCAAATTTTGGCACTTAGCTTGCAACTGTGACCATACTTTATTACTTTTTAGTGTAAACTATTAATTTTCTTCTGACCCAACTATAAAAGTAGTTATTCAACAGTCGAACCTAAAAGTAACAAAAAGCTTGGATCATTGATGCAGTGAAGTGATCTAGGGCTATAATATCATATCATATGGGCCTACTCGTATCTAATTTTCAGAGATAGTCCCGCCCGAAAGTTTGGGCCAAGCTGTCGGGAGTGACTGGGTGACGACGGCAATCGAGCTGAAATATTACTCACGACGATAAAAACGAATCAAAAGTTCGAGTGTAGATTATTCCTAAATTCATCACATATAACAATTTTAAACCACTTCATGATGCACAGATAAACCGCAGATTCATACTATCAGCAGATATGTTTATAAATATTATTCAATTTACGAGATTTTAACGTAATTACAGCTGTACTCACCATCAAACTTTCAAAGAAAAACTCAAACTCTCACTCTGTGCGGGTGACGTCATACATTAACTATGCAAGCAGCGAAAGTCTTGTGTTCAGGCAATCGTACGTAAAAAATTACATCACAGATATGAGAATAATTTCTTATTAAAATCATGGGAATGATTACAGATATCAATCATTATACCCAAATCTGCATACAAAAAGAAGGAGAATAGTGATACAGAGACTTATTAACCGCACGTAGGATTTCTGATAAGAGCACAAAATGGAAAGGTGCCTGGAATAAAGAATAATAATAATAGTCCAACTCATGAATATTCATATTATGGGTGGTACCACCATTGCCACATTTGCATGTACAATCATTATTTATATATAATGGTTTTGCGCTTTTCATTATATATTATATAATGGAAGTGCGCTTTTCATTATATATATATAATGGAAATGCGCTTTTTATTATATATGTATAAAAGGTTCGTGAACAGTTATTATTTATAAATAATAAAGAGGGGAATCGTTATTATTTATAAATAATGGAAATGTGAATTGCAATTATTTATAAATAATGGCAATTATTTATAAACAATGAAAATGGGAATTGTAATTATTTATAAATAATACAATTTAGAAATGTAATTGTTTATAAATAATGAAAATATGAATTGTAATTATTTATAAATAATAGCAATTATATATAAATAATGATAATGTATTTTGTCATTATATATAAATAATGAAGATATGATTTGTAATTATTTATATATAATGGCAATTATATATAAATAATGAAACGTACTTTGTCATTATTTATAAATAATGGAAATGTGAATTGTAATTATTTATAAATAATGGCAATTATATATAAATAATGAAACGTACTTTGTCATTATTTATAAATAATGGAAATGTGAATTGTAATTATTTATAAATAATGAAGTATGAATTGTAATTATTTATAAATAATGAAGTATGAATTGTAATTAGTTATAAATAATGAAACTGGGTTAAGAATTATTTACAAATAAAATTGTTCATTTACTTGCATTATATGTAAATAATGGTTATTATTTGTTAAATAATGATTATATAACATATAATTTGTCTATATAATAGTTTTACAAACGGCGCCTCATAGTCTGGCGCCCGAATATAGCCGTATTTATTGTATTTACCACAAGTCCACAACAAAGTGTCTTTTTTGCCTTCGTCCGATGATCGCTTCACTTCTCGCAAAATTGATAACTATAAGGACGATTCCTGGTAACGAGATGACCGAATATATAATCTTACATTATCTATAGTGTATATTGATTACTAAATAACATTTTTGCCATAATAAAAATGCAAACAATTTCGCTCGCTCGCAATATTTCAGATCCGGAGAGTATATTTTCGGGCACTGAGAGGCCCTCACGGCCCGCGAAAATGTCCCCGTATATGTCTATGTATACGAGGGATGGAAAACAAATCCTTTTTGAGGAATTTAGGATTGGGGTGACTCGAAACTTTTCAACTCCTAATTGGGTGCCGTGACTTACAGGGGTTGAAAAACGCTGATCTAGTAGACTAAAGAGTAGTGCCCCCTCATTGACTGTACTCACGCTTCGCCACTGTGGGACATCAGTCTGTTGGCAAATTTTATAAAACTGACGTTTTATTTACGTGTAGAGGTGTCATGGTCGAGTGGATACGTCACCGACTGTGGATCACGACCGGGTCCGCGGTTCGAGTCCCGCCGCGGCACTATAATATGTCCTTTGGCAAGACATTGATCTACATTTGCCACACTCAACCCAGGTGATGTAAATGGGTACCTGGCAGGAATTAATTCCTTGAAATGCTAGAGCGCCGAAATGGCAGCCGTGCAAAAGCCAGGGTAATAATCGGGAGCGCATGCAGGAGTGTCAAGTCTGACAGATTACGGAGCGCTATTATAGAACCCAATATTATTATTAACATTTTGGGAACTTGACCGCCGTTTTATTTCCGCCAGATACATAGTGCGGGAGCCAGCAGGGGTCAGCCTAGCTGGAAATGTAACCATTTTTCATGTTTATGGCATGATTACCTATCTATTTCACTAATGGGGCGTCTGTCATGTCCACTCATAATATTATGCGGATGTGTGGAATATATACATATAGGCTACGTATGGTGTCAATACATTTTTAAAGCCGAGATGTGGACAATCTTCGATCCCTTCTATCTGGCTTAAGAGAACCATCGATCAGATTTGTTTTTAAACCAAGACCTCACAAATACGGCCTTGCATGAAATGCTCAAGTAAGAAATCACTTGGGGTTGTATTTAAAAAAAAATCAGTTACATTTCTTTCTATCTTTAAAAAAAAAGGGGATCATACAGCCGGGATGAAAGAAACAGATTTTCATACAATTTGTGATATATAATTATTGTCTATATAGCGTTGGCAAAACAATATAGTACTATATACCAAAATGCATTAAAACACTAAATGAACGATTTTTGTAGATGTCGATGTAGAGGTATAAAATGTACATATAGGTGTTTACACGAACGTAACACAAAATTTGCGAGGGGACTGACAACTCTTTCTCGAATAAATACAGTCCTGTTAGTGTTTCTAAATCATGACTATAACTATCGTCTGTTGGGATGACAGCCAGAATGGAATTCATTCATATTATTTCACCTTTAGACTTTAATAGTTGACCCACTTCTAAATGACTCCCAGTAGACTACCCAACTTTTCTTTTTATGTAGATATAGAAAAGTAGCATATGAGTGAACATCACAGGCGTCAATTTTCCTTCTTCAATGGGCAATGTGATGTAAACCGTATCTCATCTCTTTCCTCTCAATAAATACCAATTGACCTGCTTATGGACATATCTACTGTACATGATGCAACATTCTGTTGCTGATCTCCGACAAAAGCGGAGGGAGAACAAGAAGAAGAAGATGAAAAGCAAAATCTATCTAAACTGTCCCTATCCACACTTAACTGCTGACGGTCCCGGGCTCCCGGCCCCCCACTCCGAGAACGGAAGGATACCATGCGTGTTACCAAAATGTCCGGTAAGGGGTACTTTTCGTGCGACAAAGTCCGCCCGAGAATTGTAAAAAGGGGTGTATTTGAATTTTCACCTGCAGATTTCTTTAAAAGGGGTGTTTTTCTTTCTCTCTTTGGACTCCTGAGAAATTCAAAAAAAGGGTCATAACATATCTTGAATATCATAGATAGGGGGGTACATTGAGCAGTGTTCCAGATTTAGGGGTCTCCAAGGCAGGAAAAGCCCGCGAAAAGCCCGCGAAAGGGGGTTCGGAAATGTTGGCAGTCCTCAGATAGGGGGTGCTTTAAAAAAAAACGGAACAAGCATACGCGTACCCTAAATAACACTGAGTGGGGGGGGGGGGCGGGCTGACGGTATGAAAAAAGATAGGACCAATTTTACCGCAATATAAATCTGCCAATGATTGCACATTTAAAAAACAAAGAGTGGGTAAAGCAGCGTTGTTTGTATATTCCAAATAAACAACACTCACATAAAATGTTTAGAACTTAGCGCAATCTATTGCAGCAGATATAGAGAATTTGGGTATCAGCGAAATTCTAGCTGCAATATCTATCTCTAGCTCTCTGTACGTACGTACTTGTACTTAGCTGTGTATGTACTGTATAATATGTGCATAGCGCATGTAGTGAGTTTTTAGTTCACAATACAATAACAATCACAAAGATCTTCACTGAGTCTAAGACTGGAAATTTATTATTTTGGAAAACTTAAAGTGGGTACCTTTCATCCATACGACGGAAATTTATATTTTGTAAGATCATATGCTTTGATTTTCTTCATGTTGTTCGCTGATTTTCTCTTACCTTTAATGTTAAAACGGGTATTTTGTTTAACATATCGAAATTAAATTCACACACTTTGCACAGAGATGCCATTGGCGGTGATGCAGTGTACAAACTGAGCTGCGTCGCCTTGCGCTGCCCGTGTGAACTGAGTCTGTCACTGAGTGTTGGGAACCCGGCTGTTTTGTGTGAATGATTGTGCATGTGTTGTGCTTGTAGTAGTTCAAACTTCAAGTTGTACTTGATACTTGATGGAGTAATCCCTTTTACTCGCTTTAGCAGTTTAGCAGCTCACTCAGGAAGCTAAACTGGGATGGTAGGTGAGGCGAGTAGTTGCAAGTAGTGCCATGAAGTGCAGAAATGGTGTGTAGACAAACAAAGCACTTATCAATAGGCCTATAATTAATTTGTAAATTTGTGTGGTGGTGTGCGTAGCTGTAGGTCTAGTGACCCGCACCAGCTACCAGCAATGCAGTGCCTTAGACTTAGAATAGATGCTTTATAGTGCCAATAAAAACAATAGTGGTCAATGCTAATGGCTTAATGCGTATTGACCCGTCCATAGACTCGCGCGTGACCTCAACTCAAGATCAAGGCTCAATTTGCTATCTCAAAAAATCAGCAAGATTTCGAAAATCTGATACCACTGCACCAATGGAAAGAGGAACCTATAATTACCCAGATTCCTTTAGATGAATTTTTTATCGAATTAGGACTTTAGGTATGAAATTATGAAAATATTGACAAAAGATGAGCAAATTTTCCAGCCTGTTGCGTCCGTTCCGAAAAAATATGAACTTACGGGGAGGGTTTGAAAATGTTTATTTTAAGAGCAGATGTCATCTAAATTGTAAGTAAAAAGTGGTACCAACTGATTGTATGATATTTTGCCTTGCAAAATATGCAATTATCTTATATTTGATTGATCGCTATTTGTGATAAATTGACTGTAAACGCCTGTGCGCGAATTAAGGTCTCTTTATTTTTAATGACCTTTTCTTGAGTTGCAGCGCGTTCCGATCAGAGTTTCAGACATGGAATTTTGAGATTGCAATATATCCAGAATTCTTTGACGATAAATTTTCTAGTTGCACCAATTTGTAGTAAAAAGCTTTTCAGTCCATTTGAGCTAAATAAATTTGTGTAGAATATGAGAAATCATGGATCAAATCACATTTCCTAATATATTTAAAAATCTCTGTGAACTTTGGTCACCCCGCCATACATTAAAATAGTGCTTTTACAGGTGATAGAAATAAGTGAAGGAAGAAATAATCATCTAGTATTGGGAATTCTATAATAAAGCTGACAAGGCTATACGGTGGCTTTGGTTTAGAAACCACTTGTTTGTCTGGCATGCCTGCACGCACATGTTCGTGTGACTAGAGTCGTGAGACGCAATGAAGCGCTACTGTGTGGAGCAAATGGTGGTTTCCTATTTTATGATAATGCCACCGACATTTATCAATCTGTAGGCTTAATGCAGTCTTTACTAGCCACTTCTGAAATTGGAGTTAAATTTATGAAAATTGCTCACTGTAATCCTTCCAGATTTCATTATTATTTTTGTTTTACTTCTTTTTTTTTTCTTTCTAAATTGGCAATTTATATTATTTTGTATTATATATTTATTTATTTACCCTCATATGTCACAAATTAACTAATGGGATGGTAGCAATATTTTATCTAGGGTTTAAGTTGACAAATTGATCTACCGTAGATCAAGGAGTAGGGCATTGTACAAAATGTAAGAACTTTCTGATCATTTGTTGCATGTACATGTAGTGGCCTAGTCATTAGTCAAGACCAAAATGCTGATAATACAAGGTCAAGTAATTAGTAAGTATTATTATTATATTATTAAGTAGTAAGTACATGTAGTCAGTACAGTTTCTTTGATTGCATCTAAGCTATCATTTTTATTCTTTCAGATATATGACAAGGATATCACTTTGATGCCAGCATGAGGATCTTGCCCCCATCTATTCAGGACCTGCCCAAATTCTTGCACCACCTGTGGATCATATGTTTCCTTTTACCGCCTTCATGGGGTCAAAACTACGACCTCTACAGCCAGTCAGACACCTGGACAACGGCCATTCTCATCCTCACCTACAAACACCCAGTCTCAAAGAACCTCACCACGGAGAAAGAAGAAAATGGTCGCTTTGCCACAGGGACTATAAAAGAAGCCAAAGGCATTCTGCTGCGACCATCGCGAAACGTCTACGGTTGTGTCGCCCTGCCAAAGAGCCAGATTCCAAAGCAACCGTGGATTGCGCTGGTGGAATATGGGAATTGCACGCCTGAGGTGAAAATGACATTAGCTGAAGAAGGAAACGCTTCCGCTTTACTGATGATTAATGCTCCGGAGGTAGACGCTTCTTCAGTAGATTTTAAAGGTAGGTTTAATTTGTATTAATTTTGTGCATTTCGAAAAGTCAAAGGTATTTGATAGTTTTTGTTTCCCAGCTGTGAAAGAGTGTGGGATCTGGAAATGGATGGCATAAGAGGGAAAAAAAGACCAAAATGTAACAGAAAGATATGGTGAAGAAAGAAAGCAGTAAGATTGGTCTAAATGAGGATGCTCAAGACAAGAAGAAGTGGAGGGAGTGTCATCATGGTGCGAATGTCAATAATCCCTGGTAAGATGGAAAATGTTGACATTAATAAATGATGATGATGATGATGAGATGTTACCAGGTATTGTGGAGCTATCAAATTCATATGATTATCAAGTGTGTGTTAGTCTTTGATGTTATTGGTAGTGAATGGGACATGCATGTATACCATAGACATGTCCCACTAGTTGTAGAATATTTATTGTGTACTATATTATTAGTTTTAATTCATCTGGAACTGATGAATTATCATCTGTTGGGATCCAGAGGGGCATTATAAAACAGATATTTGACTCTCAAAGACAGTTTTTATAACAGCGCAAGGTAACAATTTATTGAAAGACTGAGCAATGTCCATGCATGTCCTGCTTTTGGGGAGTAACTTCATGTCCTGTAAAGCACATTTAGGGTCCTGCTGGGGAGTTACTTCTTGTCATAAATACGGTGTACAAGACTACAAGACAGGAAGTAACTCCCAAGAAGGGAATTAAATGTCTGTTACATGGCATGAAGTAACTCCCCAGATGGGAATAAAATGTTTATTATATGGCATGAGGTAACTCCCCGGAGGGGTAAAGTCTGTCAACGACTGACCATGAGATGGATAGCTCTCAGTGATGCTAGCCTGCACTGCAGATGGAGGGAAGCTGTTGCTGTACATGTACGTGGTCTTCAAGAGGAAGACAATCCCAAAAGACAAGTTCCTTGCTGACATTTCCATCAGAGCTCACCCAAAAGGCTGGATGAACGAGGAGCTAGTCGAGGACACGCTGAGCTGCTTCTGGAGATGGCAAGTTAGTGGCCTCACCAAGTTTCCTTGTCTTGGAGGCATTTACATGTAGGTGCCACAAGACTGACGAGACAAAGGCAACTCTGTCGTTATGACATCCCTTCTCCTGCCTGCTGGATGTGAGCGTCAACAAGCCAAGGATGAACTGTGTCGCCGCTGGACAGAGTGGAATCTAACGGCACCACTCCTTCACCAAGACCGGGAAGCAGACAAAAGTCGACCTGCCAACCATATGCAGCTGGGTCCTAGCTAGAGGCGTGGGAGGAGATTTCTCCAGAGATCATCAAGCAGGCGTTCCTCAAGTGCTGCATCTCCAATCGACTCTATGGGACCAAGGACAACACATTGTGGGAAGAGCAGAAAGAGCCAAAGGTGGAAGAAGCACCGACAGCGACGGCGATATAAATGTATCCAGATTCCGATGACGACCTCAGGGCTGTGTTCGGCTAGACGGCTGACTTTTCTTGCTGAAAAGTCTCATGCACTGCACACAGAAATGGATGTATGTCATTGCTACACACAAGTGGCATGAAAGTTTGTTCCAAATTTTTTCAGCTATTTTGAGGGGTCAAATTTCAAATATGAAGCCATTTGAAGATCCCTTTTTGTTTCAGGGGATATTTCTAATATCATATTTTTCCAAATTGACTTTAATAATAAGAGTGCTCAGAAAGCTCACAAATTATTATTCATCTTTGCCAGAACTCAACGTTTTCACAAACCATGAATGATTTATGTGCAATAACTATATTCACAAAAGTGACTCTTATTTTCTTGTGAAAAAAACAAATAAGTAGATTTATATAGAAAACAGCACAGAAAGTGAAGTCACACATGTTCAGCAATTTTTCAAACAATTTCTGATACAGCAACTTCGCTTTGTAATTGTTGACTTTGAGATTACATGTATGTACATGTATATCATAACATTTCAAAATCATCAACATCTGGTTGACCGATGTCCTGTACAGACACGTACAGTACGTGTACATGTATGTATGGGTAGCACAGGGCAAGCTCATGCCCAGAATCTTGACTTTATCCCCGTTTCTATTTTAGCATCGATTAACATTACCGCAAATATCATTTCATGCCCGTGGTGTAGGCTAACTGTAAGTTACTGGCAAAAAAATATCAGAAAAATATCAGAAAGTGATACCATAAGGTTAGGTTTAAATTACAGGAATACAGTGATTCTGCATGTACATGTACAATGTATTTGTACGCACTATGCAAACACTTATCATTTGCTGAGAGCCAAGAGGGCATTGACTCATGTATTTTAGTACAGGTACATGTAATGTACATAGTGTACAACTGTACATGTACATGTACTTAATACCTTCTGGCATTCAACAGATGGTATCATGTTTACAGGGTGGATGTCTATCCATGTACATGTAATTAATCATGAAGTGAAAGTGATGCAATGCAATTCATCTGGTGGTTCGTATCTATTATGGTATCAAGTTAATGGCCAAAATAATATTATAATTCATGATGCAAATCAAGTTATGACCAAAACAAAACAATGTTAAGATCCATGATGTGAATAACCACAAGGCACAAATGTACATGTATCATGGGGATATGTAAAGCCATATCGTCCTAAAGTTAAAGGGGGCAAGTCACCGCCAAAAGTGATTCATTTTGGGGTATATTTAAATGGTTAATATTAAAGATAAAGACCAGTTCTGGTCATGCGATTGCATTGTGAAAGAAACGTTGTGGAATCGATCAGAAAAGGTTGATCATCTAGCATTTAAGTATTGGTGTGTACTGCAAGGTTCTGGAATCATCAAAATGATCAGAAATTTGGCCCAGTCTTGGTAAAGTTACAAGCACTGTACATAGAAAGATGTATATGGGACTACGCGACCACGTGCGCGATATCTATTTGGTCCCGATAGATTTAATAATTTACCAAATATATCAATTAGTAGGCGGTTTCCCGTCAAAATTTGTATCATCACGTATTAGTCAAAACATATTCTTTAACATGATTGTTGATGAGAGCTTCCATTTCATTTTTTTGAGAGAGGGGCGTTTCAAAAACTGGTCTTTACCTTTAAGGAAGAGCATAAAGAGGAAGAAATAAGTTTGAAAGTTAATTATTAAGGCCCGAAGTGATGTTAATTCAGATTTAACTTCAATGAACCATTTTTTTCCTACCGCATATACTGTACATGTAGTCACATGAACTTCCGGTCAAAACAAGTCACACGGTATTGGACTAACACTTCACTGTCAATAGGACTAAGAATGAGAAAATGCAGTTTTGCTGTAATATCTAATTATGTAAATTACTAAATTTATTAAAAATGTAGGCCTTCGGTATATTTGAATATGTGACCCTGCTGTACATGTATATTACATGAAATGTTTAAAAGTTACCGACATTTTTTTACATTTTGAAAAATCGTAGATTTTTTTACCACGATTTACACTAATGGAAAGACCCATAAAAAACCCTCAAAGTTTGCTCATACCAAATTTTTTGGTGAGAAGTGCATATGCGCCACTTTGGCGGTACCGATTCGGTACCCTGCATGCATTAGCACGGAGGCGAAGAAAGTCAAAAGCAAAAGTTGGTATCTTACCGAAGTTTGCATTTACATTGCAAAAATCAGCGAAACTTCAGCAGGCTTTAAAAAAAACTACACTCCAGAGATGTCATCATTGCTTTATCAAGAGTGAATAAAACAAAATCATACACAATCGCAAAGCATTTCAACAATAACTGGCGCAAAGCATTTCAACAATTACTGGCGAAAAACCGGAATGTGAGAAAGATCGACAGCGATTTTTAGGTTGTGGTGTAAATGCACCTCCTGAAGAAATACTGATGATACCTAGGGTGCAAGGTCAGAAGTCAAATATTTGTGACCTAGCTTTGTTTACATCTCTGTTTCATTACTCCACCTACTGTAGTTGGCTCTCTGTATGTAGGCCCAGCAGTGTATGTCTGTAGTAGCCAGTGATAAAGCACTGAGTAATGACTACATTTGTACATCGGTGACAATTTTGACTTTGTTTCATCACAAGAATAGGATTAGAGTTAGGGCTGCAATTAGGTGTAGGATTACGGATAGGGTTAGGTACAGTACTGCAGTGCTACATGTACAGGTGTAGGTCCAGGGTTGAAGTTAGGAATTCAGTTGGTGTAGGAAATTACTGCAGAGCAATTGTCGCAGGAGCATGTGTCAATGTCTCATAAGACATGTACACCAATGTGCTTTTAGAAGTACATGTAGTTATGCTCAGCAAATATCCCATTGAAATACAAATTTTCAGAGATTGCCCTTGTTAGGATGAAACATGATGAAAACATCCACGTACGCTGAAGGCCATCTGTATTTAAACCCGGTTAAATCTCGCCTTGATGCAACTCAAAAGACATCTACCCAAGGCTAGGTAAAAAAACAGCCATTTTACTGGTGAGGGTAATTATGAATGAAGTCAAAGGGTGGTGTTCCGAAATTTGAAAGCCTTAGATGTACATGTACATGTATAGTATATTCCGTGGCTCTTTAAAAAAAAAAAGTTTACTGTGCAATGCACATGCACATCAAAGGAAACCTCAGTTTCATAATATACAAAAAAGAAAAAACCTTCTAGTGAAAAATAAGTGATGCAGACATGTACACCTTTGTACATTTGCAAGTATGATTTTATTACAGTCTAACCCTGTAGACTGTGAGCACTGTTGTATGGTACATGTACAGTATCATTGTGGCTGCAATCAATTATATTAGTGATACCATCATTTTCTGAGAATAAAGTTGAAAAGAAACTTTGAATAATGGGGATATCATGATTATCTATCACCGTTACTAACAAACTCCCACTTTGATAAGAGTTCAGTCTGTCTATTGAATTTTTAAAGAGGAGGTTGAGTTCTGCGTTCAAAGCAAAAATATACATTTTGTAGACATTGGTATACACAGTATTTACCCCTACATTGTGATTAATACATTATCAGGGATGATTTGCAAAATTTTATTTCTCTCTCTACATGGTGAAAGAAACTAAAGACACCATACTTTGCATTTTGGTATGATGGACTGAAAATTCATTTGCGAGCAAGTGAAGCGAGCGAGCAAATATTTTAAGCTTTTGAGGCTGTTTTGCAACCAATTACATGAAGATCTTATAAGGAGGGGACAATATCCTAAGCGGATTTTAAAGTACAAGTCCACTCCAAAACTAACTTACTTTCAATAGAAGCAGAAAAATCAGACAAACCAATCAAAAAAGATTTGAGCAAAATCGGATGACTAATAAGAAAGTTATGAATTTTTGAAAAAGTATGTAAAACTATGGAACAATGGAAATCACTACACAAATTGCCAATTTGGTTATCAGTTTGTGAGGTCATGTCCTCACTATTTGTCAATAAGCCAGTTTGTAAATAGCTTCGGAACGCATGACCCTCAAATATCCACAGACCTTTTACACGATGGATACGTCCCACTTGTGCATTTTAGAATACTCACTGCCGAAGTGATGGAGGTGCTTCATGAATACCTTTTGTTTGCCTCTTGAGAAGAATACTTCCACCTGTGTATCATATAAATGTACTGTCAGTGCATAAATGAATACTAATTACATAACTTTCATGAGCACGAAACCAGTATTCATCTCAATGGTTTTACAATTTGGGAACGAATGACCTTTATCTGCCCAGACTCATGAGTGAGTTGCGAATTTATGTAGTGATTTTCAAAGTTTTTCATGTCATTACAAATTCATAACTTTCTTATTAGTTATCCGATTTTGCTCAAACTTTTTTTGATTGGTTTGCCTGATTGTTCTGCTTCTATTGAAAATAAGTTATTTTTGGAGTGGACTTGCCCTTTAAGCACAACTTCATCATGAAAGACTGAAAAGGCCTTTAATAAGTTACATAATAACATCAACTATAAATGCCATTGAGTGTAGCGAGCGAGCTTGGGGGGAAATTCGAGAAGTGGCTCTTAGTTGCTTCTCTGCCTTTCGGCTAAGATTGTGTGTAGTACATGTAGTCGCTTTAAGTTAGAGGCACATGTTTTGGAGAAAGGAAAAGGGGGCACTTATGAGGAGGGAAAAGGACTCTTATTAGAAAAGAAAAGGAGCTCTTATTCCAAGTAAAAGGGGGCACTTTTCCTGTGTAAAAAGGATCACTTTTGGGGTACTCTAAAAAGTGGGGGGCACTGGTGAATATATTTAATGTCTAAATCTAAATCTGGAATAAACCTTTCAACAACACAAATTTTGTTTCCATTTTTCTATTTAGGGAAAATCCCTGGCATTATTTTGAAAGCTGAGCACGGCAAGCGGATAGAAGAGCTTGTCAAGAACGTGACGCAGGTCATGATCGAGATCACTGAGGGACCCCAGGTTATCACTCGCATAGAGGTCAAGAAATCGTCGGTTCTCTTTGTCTCCGTTTCCTTCATCGTTCTCATGATTGTTTCATTGGCATGGCTTGTATTCTACTACATACAGAGATTCAGATACGCTCAGGCTCGGGGGAGAACACAGGTAATACTTGCGTACTCTTAATGTTTCTAGGAAGCTTGTTTTCATGGAGCCCATTTACATGTATTTGGGTTGCCAGCCAGCCAGGCAACCTAGAAAAAGGCTGAGGTCACCAAATTCAACTGCCACAGATATCATTTCCTGCTATTTACAGTGAACTTAGAGTTTATTATTATTATTTTGTTTTTAATATTTAAAAACATTTATTTATTTAAACTTTTACTAAGAAGTAGCCTGGATGTTCTGGAGGATCAATGATTGTCAATAATAGACAGTACATCCCTAATAGTAAAAGGAAAAATGTTTATGAAGGGAAAAAAAAAGAAAGAAAAAAATCCATATTTATTTTGATACCGGTAAGAAACCTGTGTTTTCAAAAGTTAAATATTACTGTTTTCATGGAAGTGTTAGTGTGAATGTGTTACTTCATGTAGCAGAGAGATTCTTCAATAGTTAATTAATGGATATACTTTTTATGTCAGTACAATTATCTTAGCTCCAGTTAATTTGATAATTATACGGTCTATAAGGCCATATAAAAAATATTCATGTTTAGCGTCCCCACCCACTTCTTTTTGGGGGGCCGCCTGCCCTTTTTTTTTTTTTCAAAATCTTAATGAAAAAACATGAAAAACATACTGCTAAAATAGTCTTTTTATGAATTTGAAAAAAACAAAACATAAATGCTGGCGGCCATCTTAAAAAATAGCCCGACTGGCTATCTAGCCAGTCGGGGAAAATGTTAGGAGAGGCCATTTTGAAAAGAAAGAAAAGAAAAAAGGGCCTCCTCCTTCCTATTTTTCAAAAAGGCAGGCCGCTAAACATGTTTTTTTTTTAATGGCCTAATGAATCTCCCATCTGCTTGGAAATACCACCTTCAGAATGAGAGGGCCCCTATAAAATTCCAGTCACATCCATTCCTCTCAACACTCTTATGTAGCCCCAGGGACCCAAACAGGGCCACTTTTATGAAGGAGGTAGAAGTACCCCTTCCTAATTAACACACCCTCCTGGGCATAATGTTTGCCAGGGGGGAGCAGAGGGGCACTTGGGCACTTGGCCCCTCTCTCATAGTTGATGTTTCAAACAGTTTTAGAATTTTTTTAAATGCAACATTCTGCCAGCACATTCAAACACTCATTGTAATGTTGTTGACAAATGTTAGCCTGTCTTCCCTGTTCATTTTATTACTGTTTTCACATTCCCTTGGGCTGCCCCCATCTCCTCCTCCCCCACTTTACAAAGGTTAGCAAGGCCTATCCTCCGGGGTGCTGAATTTGGCTCATTTGAAAGCAGTGTCTTGTACCACTGGAATAACAATTGTGGAGATGGAAGCCCACAGACATGTTGTTGCAAATGAGTAGTGTATTTGGATCAGAATAGTGTCTAACTGCCTACATTGTAGATGATTTTGTTCAATACACATTAAAAAAAAAATTGAGGGAGGGGAGGTGGGGAGGAGGGAGGATTTTTAAGATTACTGTTGTTTTGGCATAATATTTTTGTGTGTAGACTCTTTTATTCCCAGTTGTCTAACTAGCAGTTTTAATTCAAGGATACAGCCCCATACATATAAATCCCTGTGGGTTTAGGCTTCCGATTTATAGTGAAAGAGAATTCAAGTCAAGTGTTCATCTGTAATGTCCTTCTGTCATCCTGAATACTATCTAAAGGATGCAATTTCCATGTTTTTACCAATATCTCTATATTTGTATTGCTAAAAAAAAAAAGGATAAAGATAAAAAGAAACAAGATATAAACTTAACTATTATGTGAACAGTACTAAAGCACTGTCAACGATAACAAAAACAATTTGATAACATTGAAATCAGTTTGTGTAGAAAATGTATGGTACTTGCTGATTTTGTGTATGCTCTTGTTTTTAAATTCCGATTTCCTACCGGGGGCCCACTCTTTCTCAAGTACCCCAAAAGGTCCCCATTTTACATAGGAAAAGCGCCCCTTTTACTTTAGATAATTACCCCTTTTTATTTCTAATAGATGCCTGTTCCATATTCTTATAAGTGCCCCTTACCACCTCTCATAAGTGCCCACTTCACCGATGATAATTGCCCCTATTCAATGCAATTCATTTTACAGATGTCGTGAATACATCAGGAAACGCCACAAATAGCTTAATTATATTTGACATCTTAATCCCCCTTTCACAGGTAACGCCCTAATATATTGTTTTTAATTTGTGTTCTCTTCTCTCTTTTATCAAACAGAAACAGTTAGGAAGAGCAGCCAAGAAAGTTATTGCTAAGCTACCCCAAAGAACAGTTAAAGATGGCGATCAGGTAAGAATGTTGAAATGTTATGAAACCTGTGAATACATGTAGATGAGATGATTTCCTTTTTGTCTATTCAAATCAAGGTAAAAATATAGTTTTATTCACCAGAGCCAAACTAAATGTATGTGTACCTGTATGTTCAGAGATGTTTTTGTTTTTCTTTGTTTTTGTTTTTGTTTTTTTTTTGGGGGGGGGGTGGTGATGCTTTTTCTTCCTCTGTTGTTGCTTTAAATAATCATCGATTGGCAGAATTATGGCGGGTCATTTTTCCCCCTTTTTGTGCAGGGGCATTTTGAAGAATATAGAGGGATAATTTAATACTCAATGTCCTTGCCTTTTTCCCCACATTAAATGTAATTAATAGGACCCTTAACTTTCTCCGCTGTTTTTGAAGCGAATTGACCTTAAATAAAAGTGCAATGGCAATGCTGCACCTATTGTTTATTCATCTTGATATGATATGATGTATGCAGGAAAATTAATATCAATAAAGAGGATAGAATGCTATTTACTTTGTGAGCACAATGACAAATTAGGGTCCGGAAACCTAAATTTGTTTACATACATGTACAGTACATGTAGACACTTCAGTTTGGTTGCGTATGACTGTGTCATGATCAAACATGATTAGGATGTGTCATATTTATTTCCAAGTACCGTATTTGCCGGCGTAGAGGCCGCAGTATTTTTGGAAGAGAAAATATCAAAAAGTCTGGGTGCGGCCAATGCGCAACAAGAGTAAAAAATTGCAAGTCAAAACCATGAAAAACAGCACGAATTCGTACATATGGGAGTACAATGAATGGTACTGGACATTTCTAGAATAACACATGTCTTACCGACAATTTTGTGTTATATTGTTGACATGAAGCGCAAAATTTTTTCAATCTCGTAAATAAACTTCATAACTTACCAAACAAAAAATACTGGTAGATCTAGATCTAAGTTCGTGCCATCGCTAAAGCAATCCTTGCAGCCCGCAGGCGCCCAGCTAGCTATGTCGCAATACACGATCGACTGTATAACTGCAGTCGGAGAAAAAGCTGATAATAAGATGACATCTGGCTTGCTGCCTATGGTGTTGGCAAAAAAAGCAAAACAATTTTTTATTTTTTATTTTTTAAAATTATTTTTTTTTTTTTTGTCTACGAAATGTCAAAATCGGGGGTGCAGCCTATACGGCGCTGCGGCCTTAATGCCAGCAAATACGGTACTTCATTTAATTTTTCGTAAGAGTTGGCTAATGATATGAAAATCTTGTATTTTGGAAATGTCAAACATAATGAAAAGCAGTTATTGCTGCAAATACATGTCTTGATCATTTAACCATGATTTTACAATGTTCGCTGATATTCATTCTTCTCACGATGCACGCGGTAAGCCCTACAAATGTAGATGTACTTGGTTGAACCCATTAATGTTAAACTAATTTCCATGATGAAGGCAGTTAAAAGGAACAGCATCTACCTAAATAATCTTGCCTTGTTGATAGATTACTTGTGATGCGATGGATATGACAGGAAATACTGAGCTTGTTTTCCAGGATAGATGGCAAGCTCAGTCCTAGTTACTTTTGTGTTGTTAAGAGGGGGGGGGGGGTGGTTATTGTCCTTAGGAATACTTGTAGGGGGAGGGAGTAGTTGTCTGGAGGGTAGTATCAGAAGTGTTGGTGTCTCAGGGTACTATAAGTCGAAGGGGGTAGTTGTCTTAAAATCCTTCAAAATGCATCATTGATCCTTCCTAATCAATTTGGATGATACCATTTTTGTAGTTTGCACAGTAAATTGATACTTCTACCACTGTAGCATTGCTTATGAATACCAACTTGTAAATGTGAATATGGATGAGGCGGTTTGTTCAGTCCAGCTTGTTGCTCATATATAACATGATTGATTTATCAGGGTTTTTCAGCTGATATCTTAATGGATTCAGGCCATTTGTCATGATTATTGGAGAAGCCCATAAGCATAATCAAGAGAGAAAAGACCACGTACTGCATGATCTTCCTTAGTAAAAACTATTTATTCACATGAGCTTCTATAGTGGAAACATTTTTGTGTTTCTGCATGTTGGGATGCGAGTGTGTATGTTTCTCTTTCTCCTATTACAAGAGGGGCTTATTTTTAGATCACTTCTGGTAATGTATCTTTCATATCTTTTCTCCGCACTTATAACATGTTAGCGACCTCATTATCTTTGTAATGACTGCTATGTGCGTTACATGTGTCCTTAAATAGACACATGAAAGGTTCCATAGGGATTTGTGAGAGCTGTATTGTCTCAAATGTTGGAAGAGTTTTCTTGCTTCATATCATAAAATATTAAAAAAGGCATTGAGTTGTATTCTCGAAAACAATTGTCTTAACAAATCTAGATTATTATGCGTCATTGGTTAATGACCACTTATAGATATCTGTACATGTATGTATGGATAGTTCATTAATACATCTGCACAAACATTAATTATGTTGCAATTAAATTTGTCATGACAATTATTAATCTCTTCCATAAGAAATAGATAAATTATTTTTTTTAGAATAACATCCTTTTTGATATTATTAATTTTGAAATTGGTTGTCATTTCTTCAGTATTTCATGCTTTCTCAGCTCAGAGCCCTATTTTGCTCTTTGGGGGTTTCATGTTCTTGTATTTCTTTTCTGTACATGTAACCCATTTAGGTATACAAGTTTATTCACTTCTCACTCTCATACTTCTGAGCAGACTTTCTTTCTACATGCTCACATCTACATGTACCTTCCCAAAACATTACCTCACAAACTATCTGCATACATTAAAAACCTGGCACCGATATCATCCTTTCATTATAATCATACATGCCGTTGACATCTCTATTCCCTTGAGCTGTATGCAATATTCAGGCCACACTACATCATTGCTTGTAGATGGCACTGATGCAGAAAGAACGGATGGGAATTGTTTGTGTAACAGGCCCTGATAAAATTAATATCTTTTTATTAAAGTATGAATTATGAGCCCCTTGCTTCTGTTGCTGCCAAGATAAATCGACAGCTGCCTGCATAAAGGCTTTAAGAGCTGTAATGTGTATTGGTGTCAATGGCAGTAAGAGCCTTCTTACAGGCAGCTACTAAAATCCTCTTGGCTAAACAGTCATGATAGCCTTGCTTCCAGGCCAAAATGAACCCCATTGCAGACTAGCAAATGTTATTGTATCTCTACATGTGTACCAAAACTGTATAGGTATACAATAGGATCTACATGTAGGATGATGTACATGTAGCTACATGATATGTATGCAGAACTGTTTAGTTATGAGATAGGTCATTATTTCTTTTTTTAGTTTTATGATATCGGTTAATAAGTAATTCATTTCTGAACACTTTCATGTCATGTAATAAATCAAATAATGAAACATAATGAAAAGAACAGAGATTTGAGCATATTTCAGAATAGAAACTAAATACAGAGTTAGGGTCCATCGTTCGTGTGAACATAGTAACGAGCAGAAACTGTGTGATTGCTGGGCATGGGAAGTATGGAGGAATTCAACACACTCTTTGCCGATTTCAGAAACATACATGTGTAGGGTTTCCATTAGAGTTGGGTTCTTTTTACTCCATAAGCACTAAATCATGATATATAAGCTAAGCATGCCAGAGAAAAGACATGCCACAAAGACAAGGTGAGAGTTGGGTGTGGCAGTTTTGTACATTTCACAGCCACCGCAAACGTGAGATCAGAAGGAAGAAGCAAGAAATGAATGTAATTATCTTATTTACGAACTACAAGGCGAGTCAGGGAGAACGATTATGGCGATGACTCATCACAAAGTAAAATCCTAAAGATGCGAGCCATGCAGGCAAATTGGCAATGCAGTATTATTATAGCTTTTTGATGAAAAAAAGACTTGATTTGATTGAAAATATGTAAAGCAGATATTGATTATTAGTTTCATACTACATTAACGTTATTAGTTACTATTTGGAAGTCAGCATTTTAGTGTAATTTTAGTGTGATATTTCATGCACCATCAATATATAGGATGAAGACATGTATATTAAAGCTGCAATTATATTTTTCTCTTGACATCTAAGTTGTCAGAATAATGATAATAATAATATGTTACATTTATATATATATAGCGCATGTTACATTTGTATGTATACCTTTCAATGCATTTTGATGCAGAGATTGGGGAGTTTATTCTTTTTTTCAAGACTTTTGAAAGATATTCAGTTGAATCCTATTAATCACTGGCCTAAGAATTTTCTATATTATGGTGGAGCAAAACATTATCAACCACCAACAAACGTACAAAGCACCACAATCGGTTATCAATTTAGCTCTTCAAAGCTCAAAAAGAACTCCCCGTATGGTAATCTAAACAATAGCTCTGGTGAATAATCAAGAAAATAAGAAGATAAGAACTGCCTTGAGGGAACTTTTATTATGGAAACTATAGATAGAGCTCCTGTGAACAAGAAAATAATTTTCATGCTGCTACAATGTATGTTGTACAGCTTGCTAATTGTTTAATCATCCTTATTTGTCTTTCTTCCTGTTTAAGGAATCTCACTTTTAATATGACAAATACAGAATTAACAGAAGGAGTTTCTGTGTTTTTTCATTGTCAAATAGTACAGCTTGCTATGATTTTGGAATTGTCTGTATTTGTTTTCTTACCTGTTGGAGCATTTCCTCTCAGTATCTAGATTTCTTGTGGTAATGCTAATCTTACTTTATATGCATGAAGGAAGAGCCACCATGGAATATATGCGAGTTTTGTTGTGCGGTCACCAAGCCATCCGCAAGAAGGATTGCGGCCTAGGGCATGCAGATATCTCATCTTGAGAGAGATTGCTTTAATATTCCATCGTCGTCCCCCCTCCACTCTCGTTTCTCGTATTCGAGAATTATTCCCTGGCCCGTATCCCACTTCTTGGAAACCTTTGCCGTAATGTTTCGCAAGCCGACACGTTTACTGCGTGTTTATATAAATCGCGAGGGATGGAGAGAAGTGGAGGCGATCGGCTGCGAGGGTCATGACTTTGAATTGTTGAATGAAAGGCAAGAGTTAGCTGTGGCTGTTGGCTGCTATGGGGTATGTTTAACGAATGTGATAATAGCTAGTGTGAATACATCAACTAAAATGCAATAGAATCTCTTTGTCCAAATATTCAATAACTACCTTTCCTATTTTTGACAATTTTGACGAAGGATTCTTATTTTCTGGCCTTCAAACTCATGGTTTGAATCAGTTCTTTGCATTTTCTGAAAACTACATTTATAAGTTACTATAACTTTATAACAGCATCCAAACTGCACTTAATACTTACATGTAAATTTGCTCTAAGAGATTTTTGCTGTTGGATGTTGGCTGGTATGTTCTCAGTATACAAAATATTTAGAGTATTGTGTATCTTGAATGAGATCTAGATTTATTGTTTATTAAATTTTCTTATAATGTTCTAAATATATACAGGTATTTGAATAAAAGGTTTCAACATCGTGATAAAAATGGGGAAATTGTTTTGTTCATTTTGTTCGAATTTGAATTTGGAACTTTGGTACAAAGAATTCCAAATACATACATGTACATGGCATTCTAACTTTGAAAAGTTCTTTCAAAGAGATTACAATGAGATCATCACCCAAATAATATTGCTTCACACAACCTTTGGGTAGATTTCTCAGCACCTATTTTAAAAAGCTTCCTCTAACCACCAGTACTTGTGAGCCAACCTGTGACTGGACGTGAGGACATTTTCAACATTTGCATGCACTCGCATATCTGTCCCAAGCCCACCTGAATAATTGTACTAGTTCTTAACATCATTTCATTTCTCGAGCATCGTTAATTGATGAGCGTGGTACAAACTAATCAATGCCTTCCCCATCCTTTCCCAGAAATTGTTTTGTATACATCAAGAATATCTAGCCAGTGTCATTCCCCTACCCCTCCCACACACAATTTCTCAAGAACTCATCGCCCTTTAGGAAAGCAAGATGTACTCTTGGTATGTCTATCCCCGTGTTCAGACTACCTAAACTTTTTTTTCTAGTCTGAACGTCCTGTAAAGAAACATCGTATAACGAAACGTCATATAACTACTGTAAACGCTGTTATTTTCGCGTGATTAATTTTTTGCGCTGAGCGACCTCAAAACATATTCGCAGGTTCTTAAATTCGCTTTGCACGCAATTCAGCCCGTTCAAAACACGCATTAGAAGTCATGCTTATGTATTCGCGAGTTCTAAAATTCGCGGACACCGACTTTAGCGCGAAATCCGCGAAAATTAAAGCACCGTGAATATTACCACGTTTACAGTAGCGTAATGCATGTTTGAGCATCAATTTCAACAAAAACTCAATAAAGAATCAGAGTTCCGTTCTGGTCTAGACATTTCATCATAGGAAAGTTGTAAAACTGGGCAGGGCTTATCGTGACTGTGCACGGAAGATTGGCCAGCTGAAATATTCGGTTGACCTCTTCACAATAAACAGTGTGTCTTATACTATATTGTTTTTTTAGTCTGTTTGCCTCTTTCACAATACAATGATTCTTTATACGAGTTACGTATATTTCTTACAGTATGAACAGGCTGTAAGTCAGGTTCTCTCTATCCAGAGAGATGGAAATTTGTAACGTTTTTCCCTTTGTCTTACGTTTTCCCTTTTCTTGCTTCAATCTTGTAATGGAGGTGGATAGAAAAGAGGAGCCATTAAACCTAATGGTGCATAAGAGGCAGTAAAAAGATGGATTACCTACTAATAAATTCTGATCACCGTAGGAGAGAATTAAGCATCAAGATGTTCCACTGTAATTGTCAGATATAAATATAGGAAATAAAAAAAAAAAAAAAAAATAGAAATATGATACTTTTTTGTAATGGCATCATTCTGTCAGTACTTGGAAGAAACATGTTCAAAATGAATAATTATGAAATTATGGATTGATACATTTTTAATATCTCCTAGAAAATTACATTGTATCATGTTATTGTGAATGTGATACAAAAGAAAATTTTTGAATTTAACATTCTGTTTTCAGTATAATGTAGATCAGAAAGATACATTTGCAGTTAACAAGAGCTGTGATTAATAATCTGGCAAGGTTAAAATCTGAATCGTGATAAACATTTGATTTGTCTGTTCTTCTTTTTTACAGTACGTCATATCACGGCTTGTGGTATTACTTTTTTTTTATAATCACATTTTCCGTAATAGCAGGAGAGTGAAAAATCTTTTGAGAATCGTTTCCTTGACAACAGCAGCATTTTGACCTCCAATCTTTCCATTTCTACTACATTCTGTCAACAAAAATACTGGTTGCCATGGAAACGCTGTGCAACACTTACGTCTGGTGGCTGCAACACAGACATGGGAGCCTTCTTTGAATATGCTTCATCTCCGGAGTTATTGTTAATTTTGCAATATCTCCCTCCTTTTCAAACAGCCCCCACATCTTCTTTTGTCATGATTATATCATTATATTATTTTGATTGACAAACTGCTTGACCAACTCCAGGGTTTTTTTTAGGGGCAAAGAGCAATTCAGTGACACTGATGTTTGTGTAGGTACACATAACTATGCTTGAAACTAAGAAATGAATGCAAATTTCCAAGAATTCATGTACTTAAATATGTGCATGATATCATGTGGAACCGGTGCATACAAGTTTTGCATTGAAAGTATTTTGAATTTTGGCACAAGCTATAAAGCCTTTTCACACATACTCAAAAGCAAGATTTTTATCGTGATTTAGCTTTTGCTTTTTGTTGGACCTACCTACCTACATTCTGTTAAATTGATGTCTAGGTAGGTAGGGGTCTTTAACTTCAAAGTTATCTTGTACTAATATTAGTTAGGGACGTGGGGACGCACTCGTATGACTTATGAAACTTTTAATCTATTCCTAAAGTTATTAACCAGGAGCGATCATAAGCTTAGAGCGATAACTATGAGCAGCTGGGAGTCCACACTCAAAGTTATGCAAGCGTGTAGTTAATGACTGTTTGCCATACTTGATTAAAGTGTGAACCCTCGTCATGGTTAGTGGATCGTTGTTTTATAAATCCTAGGTTTTTTGAAAACGAGAGGGTTCTGTGTGAATATAGGTAGAAAAGCAGCAGGTTAGTCTACTTGCTCCCTCAACTTGGTACAGCCAGAAAAGTGAGGAGTATAGGGGAAAACCCCTTTCCACTTGGGAACAGGCTGAAGCTACAAGTAATTTATCATATTACCATCACATAAGTGGGAAAATTGCATTTGTTTTTGTACATGTAGATGTACAGTAGTGGGCTCCGATTATAATGGTCATAACAGCCTGTTTATGATAATGCTCTTTTATTTGAGTACCGTGTACCTGATACTAAAAAATGGTTTTAAAAGGAATTTGTAACAGACTATAGCTACAGGTGTATAGCTATATATTTTCTTTTTCCTGTATTGCCCAATGTGGGCATTCTTATACATCATAGTAGAAAATGGTTTGAAAGGGAATTTTGTATACAGGTAGACTATACATGAACATGTAGCTCTAGCTATAACTGCATTTATGGATTGTCTTTTTGAAGTATTGTCCAATTAAATGGTAAATAACAGCATTCTTATACATCGTAGTAGAAAATGGTTTTAAAGGAAATTATGCACATACTACATCTAAAGATGCAGCTTTTCTTTTTTCATGTATTTTCCATTTGAGTGGTATATAATGACATTCTTATATATGGTACTGGAAATGGTTTTAAAGGGAATTTGGGACAGACTGTAGCTCTAGCTATCACTGCATTTATGGCTTGTCTTTTTCCTGTATTGTCCAATTAAATGGTAAATAACGGCATCTTATACATGGTACTTGAGAATGGTTTTAGAAGGGAATTTGGATCATACCATAGCTATATCGCTTGTCGTTTTCCTGTATAGTCCAATCAGCATGTAACTAATGGCATTCTTGTTCCTTCCCCATCCATTTCTTGTTTCCTCACAGGAAATCGTTGAAGTAGAGGCCTGCCCTATCTGCCTAGAGTTTTACAGAATCAGTGACATCCTCAGGGTCCTGCCATGCAAGTAAGTCAAAGTGGGATCTTCACTTCTAAATTTGAAGTGGGTGAAGTTGGAAATATAACTTTGCAACATGTTAGGGCCCCATACAACACACCTAGAGATCGACTTCAAATAGATGTGGAAGAAATTGCAATAGGATAAGTTGGTACATCATTTTTCACAAACTTTGTTCCTCTTTTGATCAAGGTCTCTAATGGTCATCAAAATTCTCATTTCAGAATCGAAAATATTAATAATGTCTGTTGAAAACCGGAAGGATATTGATGTGTATCCCTCTACAATGATCTCACTATTGGAGCTCTCAGTGAACATTATCAATAAACCATATTTGTAATAGTATTGAATACATTTTGGAATAAGTTGCTTGGTGACTACTGCCTACTGAAGCACATCTCGGGAACCGCTTGACTACTATCCATTTTTTTAAATGGTGAAACTGTCCCAGTTGTCGGTACTTTGCAGGATACAGGAGAATACAGAATAAGAAATGACTTACTTTACAACTTTTTTGAATTCATAGATTCATTTTGTGTGTGGAAAAGATGCGTCTCCAAGTGATGTTTATTTTGTATTTTTATTCACCCCCCATAATAAAACGTCTTGAACCTGTGTATATTGATTTTGAGTGGTGACTGTTCCTTTCTCTTCTCTTTCAGGCATAGCTACCACAAAACATGTGTAGACCAGTGGCTGGTAGAAAATAGAACATGTCCGATGTGCAAACTCAACATTCTAAAAGCATTAGGATATCAGGTAGGTGTGACAAGTTCGTGTAAGGGAATCTCATTGGTGTTGACATTCATGCAGTCGGTTCCCTGCATTCTGCAAGTTGTATCAACTGCAGACTCTTTCGAATACCGTAAAGGCTTGTTCAGACATGAAGTTGGAAACCACAGTGTTCTTGTTTTTATTAAAATAAAAAAATTAATAAAATTGTAAATGAATTGCAACTGCACATAACAGAGGTCCTTTGCATATTCACCGTGAAATATGAAGCATGTTACACTTAGGTCATCATTAAAAAATAACACAGCGGCTTAATGCGTCATATATGTGAATGAGGCTTGCAATCTGTTTATAATGGACATTTAATGGAAACAGAAAGAGTAGCCACTGTAACCTGTGACCTTTCTAAGCAGGTTGTACAACATGTAGGTAAGAGGGAGCTATTGTTAGATGACTGCTACATACAAATGACCTACAATACGAGGTGGCTACTACAACAGTGTTGATTCAACAGCAAACCTATCTATAAAGACCATCCAGTGGTAAACAGAATATTTGGCCTCTGTAGAGAGATAGCCTTCCTAGACAGGTTCAAAACATATATTTCTTTTTACAAGGAAACTCAATAGGTGAGTGGTACAGACAAATGCCCTTTCTTTAGAGGTGGCTACTATAACAGTATTGATTCAACAGCAAACCTGTCTATAATGACCACCTAAGGGAAACAGAAGGTTTTGCCTCTATCTACAGGTGGCCTTTCTAGACAGATTCTATTAAGAAGGAAATACATATAAATCGGTGACTGCTTCAGACACATGGCCTTTATATAGCGGTGGCTACAAGAACTAGAACACTTTGGACTTTACATTGAACTTTCTTTAATGGCCACCTAAGGGAAACATCCATTTTGGCATCTTTAGACAGGTGTCCTATGTAGACAGGTTTCTCTACATTTCTTTCTAGAGGCAGGTAAAATAGGTGGCCACTAGGTAGACAGGTGGTCACATCTTCCAAGATTATACATTGCTGTGGCATTTTCCATGTGGAGCTTTTTATAGGATAATAAGATATTCATTTCCTTTTTACATTTCCCACTACTCGACAGTACCTTCATAGACAGACATTGTCAGTTGATTTACATACATTTTAAGCTGTCGTGAGGAATATAAGAATAGCATTAAGCGATATCGACCTGGGAATACATACACATATCAATGTCAAGGAAAATGGGGCAGTCGCTGTTAATACAAGTTACATTTTTGGCGCTCTCTCTCCTTAAAATGGATTTTATATGAATAGACGGGACAGAAATCAGTATTGCTCCCATGCGTCAGATTGGCCACTCTATGTGCATGCAGCCATGAAGATCACTAAATTGGGATGAAATCTTATCACTCACCATGCATCATCTTATGGTAATTTTGACCTTTTGGGGGTTACTTATCACTTTATTAGTACTAAAAGCTAATGCATTGTACTGTATATTTGAAATACATGGGGGAAAATGGGGGCACGTGCACATTATGTACTTAATGCTATGATGGTTTGTTTTCATTAGATTTTTCTTTCTCCTACATATTTTTAAATAATAAAAATGAGAGATATATTTAGTAAAGGTCATGTAGGGATATTCACATACCAATTTGCATCTAGATTGGATTAATCAAAAAGGAAAACTTATAGCGACCTTCAATACAATCTCTTGAAAGTTGAGGCATGTGTCAAGGTTTACTAGCAATGAGCATGAGGGCTGAAAGCAACCAAGTCACCAAAAGCTCAAAAAGAGGGTGTTAAGAACAAAAAATATTGAACCTGTTGACTGCTGATTTCTGTCATCTCCTTAGCCAGTTCCTGTAGGCAAACGGTTCAAGGGCAATCCAACCCTTGTAATAAGTTCATTTGAATGAAAGCAGAAAAATTAGAGAAACAGTACGGCGACAGTTTGAAATGAACCGTACCAATAATAAGAAAGTTCAGAATGTTTGAAATATGAGATCACTACGGATATGCGAATCTCTAATTGGCAATTTTGTCAGTGGATTATGACGTAGTGATGGATAGTTCTTCTGTTTGTCATGTACAAAAATATCTCTAATTTCTGTTGTTCTCCCAAGTGCCTTCTCCCTTGGGGGCACTACTCAAAATACATTATGGAGGTTAAATTATTACAGGTCCTCTAAAAAGAAAGACCATCCCGAGTCATACATATTTAAAAAATAAAATTGAAATTAGTAATTTTGTGTGTCTGAACAAATGTAAAAGTTGTGTGTCACTGAGACAATACCAATTCAGTCAATTTGAAGAGCCCATGCCTAAAATGATTGCAAATGTCAAGAATTCATAACTTCCTCTTTTTTTGTCAGATTTTATTCGAACTTTCACCAATATGCTTCTCTGATATTTCTGCTTTTTTTTTCTAGAGTAGCTTGCTATCAAGGTTGGATTTCCCTATAACAAACTTCTCCTCTGAAATTTCACCAAAAGATAGAGCTCCCCTGGAAAGAGATTAAAAAAACAAAAACATTTTAGGTTGAAAGGTTACTGACAGTCTGCACTTGTCTTGCAAACAGTGCCAGGAGTTTGGATCGAAAGTTCTTGCGAATATCCTCCCAGAGCTGTCCATATAATTTCAAAATATATTCAAACTATACATAGACGTATTTGTGATCAGCATATACAAAGTAGATCTTTTGAATTTGAGGATTTTGTTTGTTTGTAGTTTTTCATGTATAATTTTGTTTCAAAGAAAAACAAAAGTATAGTGAGGTGGTTCTAATCTCCAATGATTACATCATTTAAATCCTGATCAAAGTTCACTGGAACATTGTCAAGCTTATATGAGTGGTTCGAACATTCATGTCACATATATCTGTATGAAGCATCATAGACAGCAACAGCTGTGTAATCTTTCTGCCCTTCATGAAGAGATAGGCTTTGTATCTACAGTGTATGGACACACCAGTTGCCAAGTTACACATTCAGTTTATTCATGATAAGTGCTCTTTTATATGAGAGGAATATTTGTATTATGAAACGCATACTTAAAGGGCTTTACACATGAGATAGTAAATGCATGATTAATGCTCTTTTACACGAGAGGAAAATTTGTATTATGAAACGCATGCTTAAAGGGCTTTACACATGAGACAGTAATTGCATGATTAATGCCCTTTTACACGAGAGGAAAATTTGTATTATGAAACACATGCTTAAAGGGCTTTACACATGAGACAGTAATTGTGTGAATAACTGCCATATAGATGTCAAATAGCTGGGAGGAAGATGTGTGGTAGTGTAATGTTCTCATTTATTAAAATTGTATGTGAGATTGTGCGTCGGCCCAAGGTGCAAAACATTGCTCAAACATCTGCAATATGTCCCATACAACAAATTCATTTATTTAAATATTTATTAATTTGTTTTATTTTATTTATTTTCATTTTTTTACTGAAGATTAATGACTCTTTCTGGTTTTGCTAACATAATTAAATGGTAATTTTAAGTTATTTTTCATTTTTGAATGAAAAAAATGAAAAATAGGCATTTATGTCATATGGGACACATATTTACTTATATAGATATTTTATGAAAGGGAGTAGAATGATGTAGTGTGTTCTGTACATTTAGAAATGGCCCTTTAATTTGATACTGATGATAACAAAATCCCAATTAAAGTTTTACATATTTATGGGAGTCAATCCTTCACATATTATAGTTGCACTGTCAGTTAAAATCAGAGCCAGATTCACCACCAATAATCATTAATGAATTTTGTATAACCCATTTCAACAAAATTAATTAATTTAATTTCCTCACCTATTTTATTTATGATTACTTACAGTGGTTGTGGAAATTGTAAATCTTAAGACATGCAGTGAAACAAATGATAGGACTGAGAGGAAGATAAAAATAGCGGGAAGTGATGTGCATGTTTATAAAATGTTGACTATGCTACACGTACAATGTAGGCTTCATGTTCGATATATTGCTCGACTACCCACGACTCTCCATGCCAATTTTAGTGACAGTCAGACACGGGTGTCAAATGACACGATTGGCATCGTTTAAATCCACTTGTCAAATCTCTTGAGATGATTATCACACTAAAATGCCTGTGGCATTAACCGAGTATAAATCCATTACAAAGTCTCTTGAGCAGCAGATAGCTCTTTTTTTCTTCGTGGAACTGTAATTAAATGGCTACGTTATCGGAGATTTATGAGATAAGGCTGCTAATTCCATACATCCTAATGAACTGAACATTTTGCTGTTCAGTAATGTTATTATAGTAACATACTTATATTAAGCCCTTTTTCCTTTTGTCAAGTGTATGTCAAAGAGTAATTGTCTCTCTAAGTAGCAAGCTCTTGAAAGCATTGAGCTTGATGATCTTAAAGGGACCTCATGTTAAAGAGATCGACAAACGTCTGTGTGGGTGTTTAATTTACTTTTCTCATCATGATAACCGATTCAAATTAATAGAAAACATTTATGTGATCACTGATCAGAAAATTAACATCTATGTAATCAAAGATGCATTGTGGGGGCAGCACTTATCTAGAATATAAGATTCAAAACACAGAGGGAGCTGTGGGGATAGCCATTAAGAATTTAGTAATATATTATTATTGACTTCACTGTAAACCTCGCACAAAAATTGTGTCAGTACGCTTTAATGTCAAAATTTATCAAGTACCTTTGTAAATGTTAGTATCGAGTTTACTCCCAACATTGAAATGCATGTTTACATTTAAATTCAATCAATGCCTGATTTTAATTCTGTTGGTTTGAATTAATTATTAATGTGATGAACTTTTGGGAATTGGATATTATTTCCGATTCAATCTAGTTATTAAAAATTATTTCTAAGAAGAAGGGAGGATGGGACGGATAATGCATCTATGCAGGGCCTACAATGTATATTGTGTCGAGGGAATGATGGCAGTATGTTAAATCATTAGTATTGCATCAGTATGCACATCTGCATGATAGTTTTCAGGATTACATGTTAGAGGGCTTGCACATGTTATAATAGACTCGGTGAGAGGCACAGGCGAGCAACATAATGTAGAATTATGTGATGTCTGTACTTAAAGCCCAAGTCCACTCCGATTTTCAAAAATTATAACATGTTGTAAATAAATCAAAGGTTAAAACTGCCAAATATCACGGGCGTACTTCAATCAGGTGATTTTTAAGAGCGATTTTGTTTCGGGTATTTCGAGCAAAACATTTATATTGCTGTACGGATGTGACATATGCTCCTCACAACGAAAGTGCCAGCAGTATACATTCTGACAATAGGCTATTTTCGTAATGTAACCAAATTTAATGCATGTCTTTGTGAAGTGCCTCTATACAAACTATTTCATTCACCTGATAAGAATAATAGTGTTTCATTATTCTTATCAGGTGAATGAAATAGTTTGTATCGAGGCACTTCACAAAGACGTATGCATTAAATTTGGTTACATTACGAATCTGTGTTGTGAGGACCCTACGTCACAACCGACTCGCTCATTAACTTGTATTTTGCTCATTAAAAAAAATTATTAAAAATAAATCTGAGCACCATTTTCCAAAACCAAGTTATATTTGGGCTTTTTAGATTTTTGTCTATCTAATCAGCTCAACTTTTCAGTGGAGTGGACTTGTACTTTAAAGGTGTAATAGAGCCTCCTGTGTAACATTTGAAATGACATTACCTCAAATTAGTTCAAAGTGTTATCGAAGGACAGATGAACGAGGAAAACAAAAGCGGTTCTCATCTTTTTCAGGTTATATTCAATGAAACATTTCAATACAGGACCCTTTCACATTTCTGCAAGCTGTCTTCCAGGGCAACCCACCGCCCACTCATAAATTACTTATTTCCTTTAAACGAAATGTGTTTGTAGATGATAATTTTGAATTTCATGCCACACTTTCCTTTATTTTTGCATTTACCAGCAGATCGAGAATGCACCTTGTATTATGTACTGAAATATAATGATCTTGATTCAATTTTCCAATTTGAATTTTTTCCATAATATTAAATGAACAAATCTACATCAAGAAGATGGGTTGTCAAAAAAATGTCAATAGCACATGAAATAAATCAAATAGCAGTTTGAGTGTCAATCAAAATTTAGTCAATATCTGACACACTGAGCTACAAAAGTTTATTATCAGTTTCTTTTCTTCTGGTTGTATTGCATGCTATGGGCATGCATATATATGCATTGTTCTTCTGTTTGGCGTCAACTCCTATCCTTGAACACAGAGTTAATAGCTCTGAATATTATTGCTGCTACCGGTATGTGGCTTCCAGGAAAGCTTGTGACAATGGGAATAAATGAAAGTTAGTTCTATTAAACTGCTAACATATCGGTATGCTGCATTTTTATAGGCCCATTTACACATCCAAAACACCATTTTTGAAAAATCAACGATTTTTCTCACATTCCAGTGATTTGTTGGAAGTTGCTAAGCAACTACCGGCAAACACAACAAAAAAAGGAAATTAAAAAAATCCACCTCTGGAGTGTGTTTTTGTTGTTGTCATGTGACTCTCCTCGCTTCTGTGCGATTGCATGCGCACTACTCACCCAAATATATGAATGAGCAATCACCAACATTTTTTTAATGGGTTTTTTCCAATAGTGTAAATAGCAGTCCAAAAATTCAACGATTAAAAAAAATAGTCTTTTGGTTGTGTAAATGGGCCTATTCAACCCCCCCCCCACTGCTAAATTTGCTTTCACTATCAGTTCATTGACATGTCAGTTGAAAGTAATAACATTTGCTTGATTTGATAGGCAGCTTAATAACAAAGAAACAAAGACTTTTGACTGTCATAAACTTTAATTCTATTAATGGTTAATTAGATTCAGGGTTAATTACCAATTAACCAAGGCTGATAAAATAGACAAATATTTATATTATCAATGATAAATTTGGAACAGCACTGTTTTGAATTAGTGCATGTGTAATTGTACTTCATCATCAAAAAAGGATACTAATGTTATGTTCTTAATATGCACAAGGCATAAAGTTGACTAGAATGTTATTGATTTGATTATCACATTAAAGCTACCGAACAAATTTCATTTGGTTGAGCTTGATAAAGCTTTAGAAAATAAGGAAAATTGTCAGTGATATTGATTATTTGTGATTATTCTTAGGCAAAAAGTATTGTGACGAAAAATAGTTTGAATAGATAGTGACTTTGAAAGAAGGCACACAATTTAAAGAAACACATTTAGTAAAAGTTTGAAAAAATAATAACCCCCAAAATAATGAATGTTTGAAAGTAATGTTATATTTTTTTCTACTTTCACTGGTACGCAGCAAGATTCTATTTATGTTAGATTGCCCTTTATCACGTCCTGTTACGTATTTTGATATTTTCAGCCAATTGCTATTTTTTACTCAAAGAATAGCAGTAAGAATTTATAACAAGGAAGTCCTTTATTGGCTTCGAACATGCAGGGTACTTATAGTAGGGCAATTCACACTGGCATCAACTGGTGAGAAAACTTGATTTTTGAGCCATGATCAGAATCTGACTTTTTTTGCGTATAAACAGTGAGAAAGTACTAATTAGTTTGTTTCTATTACTGCTATATTACTATTAGTCCCTATTACTACTGTAAATTGTTGATTGTAATGTGTTATTAGTAATTTAAATTTATTTTTGTCAATGCTGATCACCTTTTATGTATGCACTCTGTAATTGTAATATCATCGCAATCCGGCTTTAACACGGTGATGTTTTTTGTGTGTGTAATCAATAAAAAACATTAATCTATCTATCGATCTAATTACAAACTTTTGCAAGGTGAAGTACTCACAATTAGGAACAGCGCTTTTTGCATCAAATTTAAAAAAAAAATGTTGGTCATGTTACTATTTCATGGCATGAAGCCTCCAAACATTTTGACCTCTCGCGGAATTCGTGAAAATGCAATGCACATGAATGTTTCTAGTTGTACAATATGAGGGCAAATTTGCCATGTGCATTTTCTACAACAAAGGTTAGTGGAGCAGTTTACAATCAAGGCCTACAGAGGTGATATTTTATAAAGCTATTCTTTAAAAACAATCCCATGTGTGAGTGGACACATATTTGAATAACGGTTGTGATCTCCCTCTCTTCTTCCGTGTGAAAAGTGCCTAGTATGTACAAAGCAGCCATCGGCAATATCATGTCAATCCTATGAATAGCAACATAGCAACATGCTATCTTTACTCTTTAGACAAGCAAGGACAGCCGCATCAGGCTCCTAGCTATCCACATCAAACTTGTAGAGTGGATAGTAATTAATCCCTCTATCACATTGACCCCTGCATGATCTGCATCCCAGTTGCCAATTTGCCCATGCTTATCAGCTGTATGTCTGGGCATTAAACCATGTCGTAGTAGGTCCATGATTAAATGCTATCAATACTTGCCTCTGAGACTCTCCAACTAGTTTGCAGGCACAAACCCTTATCCGTTGTTGTGGGTAACAGTGTCTGCATCAACAGACTACAATAGGCTCTGTACTTCAGCCTCTCCTGACACAGCCAGAGACTGACTTATGTAGGCTCTGCTCAAGGCTGTACAAAATTGTGGTGAGGTGTCAAATGAGACACAGCCAGAGACTTGCATATCTAGGCTCTCCCCAAGGCTTTAAGAAATTGTAGTTAATTGTCAAATTAGAGTCTGTGCTTGCAGACTAATCGATACTTGCCTCTCATCCTCTCCAACTGCTGCTGGAATGCCCTGCACTCGCCTTCACCTCCTGATTTATGACATTGGCATTGGCCTATGATAAATATATCTTATATCTGCATAGCCTGTAATTGCCTGTTTTTTATTTTAACCCCGTGTCCACACACAACACTTTCCGTGATTAGGGGTGATTAGTTATACCGTTTCGGATAGTTATACCGTTTCAGGATAGTTATACAATGAAATTGTGTGTGTGGACACTTACTAACGATACGTCGTATAACGAAACGCGGGTTTGGGCATCGTTTCGAACTAGTACTCGATAAAGAATCACGTCTAATCACGCCTAATCACGGAATGTGTTGTATGTGGACGTAACTAGTATAACTAGTCGAACTAGAACGGTATAACTGGGCGGGGCTTAACGTGACCTCGCACGAAAGGAGACCCGACCTCTCATTTCCGCTTCCATTTCTTGACGGCAGTAGCAAACTGCGCACCTATACGACATTTCGCTGTAGAGTTTCGGGATTACTTTCTTGTGTGTGTGGACACCCTGGAATTTATATAATTCTTTATACGACATTTCTTGTGTTTGGACATCCTGAAATTTATACGATGATTCTTTATACGACGTTTCGTTATAGAGTTTCGGGATAAATTTTTTTGTGTGCGGACACACTGATAGTCATTGATGACAGTTCGTAAATTTAGAAATGACAGTTAGCCACATTTCAGAACACTCATACGTGAATGTCTTTCAACTTGAGTGCCTAATGACTATCCAGTGGATGTGCACCAAATAATTTATGTGGTATTGTAAAAATGTATCACATATTCCAAGGCACTATTAAACCAGTCGTTAAATAGTGTCTTGGTGAATACATACACAACCAAATCGCCAATTTGAAGCCCCTGTGTTTACTAAATTTGAGAAATCTATATGCAATTTTTTTTTAAAACTGTCACTTATGTGTTTATAAGAATTTACGGCTTTTGCTTACATCTTTAATAAATTTACAAACTGTTTTTCTTTCACTTCTGTATTTTTTCAGACTTTGAGGGCTTTCCCATGCATTAAAAGTATCTGTTACCTCCTAATTTGCTGAGCTTTACCTTCAACAATTCATAAATCATATTACAAAAATTGTTGAGTTTTTTTTCTTCCAACTTTCACTTGTATCACATTTGACATTTGAGTTATTTGGTCCTGTTTGATTGACAGTAATATTCTGCTGTACATTTTAGTTTCAGTCATGAACATAAGTCGGTGATGAGCGTTTTTTATTTTCCTTGCTTGACCAAAGGAATTCCCAATTCCCTGTACTTGTACCTGTTCTATGTATTTACTTAAATTTAGAGGCGAAAGATTATCTTATTGGCAAAAACATGCTACAGTTTAATCCAGCCTTTTGTCAAACAGATCAATTTATCTGGATTCTATGTCTTTATTCATATTTTAAAAAATGGGAAGTACAGAGAAAAGAAACAGGAGCTGAGAATGATGAAGCTTTAGAAAAATGACAATCAAAAGTGTCCGAGAAAATTCAATTAAAATCCTCTGATGTGTTAACTAGTAATGTCTAAGTAGGTTAAGTACTTTTCTAAGAAGAAGAAAAGGCCAATGAAAAACAGAATGTATGGAAAACAGACTGTTGCCAGACATCTTTTTATTTATAAACAAATTGTTAATGTAGGATGATAATGACACAGAGAAAGAATGTGTGCTTGGTGTAGTATTGTAGTGAACTTTGGTCCCAGTGTGATATATAGAAGCCATTAGAGGGTGGTATAAAACTCAGAAATAATTTGAGACATAGTAGAAATATAATCATTTTGAAAGGCTTGATAGTTGATAGTACAAAATGATAATCAAATATACATAATGTAACCCTAGAAATAGAATAATTTTCTTCTAGAATCCGGAGGAAAAATATATGATTATGACCCCAGTGAAGTATTATGATGTATGCTTTGAATTTTACCACGAAGGCTAATGAAAGAAGTGACTTTTACGTAGATTTCGATAAGTAGAGGTGTTTTAGCTGATTTTAGGTGAGATGCTGAAATCAAATCAAATCCTGCCTACCCTAGCACTGTACTAATGCCTTTATGCAAGGCACTTTATCTACTGTGCTTCTCTCTATCCTGGTGAATGAACGGAGATGATAGGCTACCAATGTTTTCATTTAAAATAGCAACTGTCTAGCATGTTTCTCATTGAAGTGGAGTGTGTGCACTAGTATGATAATTGAATCTATCAACGGGATATACATGTAATACACCCAAATCCTGTTGTCACAATGCCAAAGCATGACACATAAAATCAACTAAATATTGGCCATTTGGTTTAGTTATCATTAGACTCCATTATCCTAAAATCAATTTGTCTAACGTTTATCAGTAGCAAAAGATCAAGCAAAGTAAACAAAGATATTTGACTTCTGGTATGAATAACACTCAATAAATTGAAGAATGCTACATGTTTAATCTTAAATAATAAGTATTTAAAGTCAACAGATTATATTTACTGGCAGTCATATGATGCAAAGTCTCTCAAAATTTTTACAACATTTTATAATTGTTAGCATATGTAACAGATAGGTACCACACCAATTAATTTCCAGCTCACAGTCCATGTACCTTGCTATATCAGTTTTCATGGACTGAGAGTGCATTTGAAGGGAAGGCAATAAATTCCCAAAGTTCATGTTGAACCAGAGCCAACATCGATTGGCAGAAAGGAAATGGCTTTTTCAACATGGAGTAGTCTAGAGCTGCTCCAATAAAGCCTTGTTCAGATATAACAAAATGAACCTTGTTAACAAATTGGTTGTGTGAGTTGTGTCAACCTTTAAACATGTAAATGTACATGGATACAGTAGTCTAGATCTTCTCCAATAGAGCCCCTTTCAGACACAATGCAGCAAACCACCTTAAAATGTATCATTCTGAATGGCTTCTTCAACTTACAGTCCACTGAAAAAAAATCCTGTTCATGCTAAACTTGCAAAAGCTCCTACGAAAACTGCTGCAGTGAAACTTGTAATGTGTACTTGTTAAAAGCGACTTCAACATACATTTTGCTCTAATAGAGACCCTTTCAGACACAATACAGTGAATTGAAGAAAAGGAAAAATAGTGTGGCAAAAACTTTTAAGATGTAAAATTGCGAGAGGTAATATGAAAGTGAAAAACAGCCCCTACTTAAATGTCTGATATGGCGTATGAGTGATCACCCTTCAGGTCCTAGGAAGACATTTTTTGTTTGTTTAGGCAGTCAAATTTTTAAAATTAATGTGGTTTGTGAGGTGCAGTTTTAGAGAGTTGTTCACAACTTTTGTTTTTCAAAAAATCTAAAACATTCTGTAAGTTTAAGACTATACTGCTTCTTTCCTTGAACTTGTACTTAATCTGTTAAATAACGAGGCTCTACGGTATCAGCAAAGAGGAAAGAACAAAAGGAAAAGGATGGGCCAATTTTATTGTTTTAAAAAACATGACAGCTGAAGAGAGTTGTTTTAAGGAAATAGTCGCATTGTTTTAAAAGCATTTTCAGATGACACCAGTGTATGTAGTTGTTCTAATATCTTGTTAGAAGTAGATTTCATATACTTTGTATTGACTAATATCGAGATTTTGGAGGAAATTTAAACGGATCATCAACATGTTTTATTATTGTATAATGTAGGTGTGTGTCATTTAGTGCAGAGGGTACAAAAAGGTACCCATGTGAATAGTAACATTTTAAATATGAAACTATTCATTTTTAGGTATTTTTTTACATATACGGTATTTGTGGTGTGCGTGATCAATATCAAAGACTACCAGGTTATCATTTTTAAAACTTGAAAAAAATTGAATGGAGTAAATTTGAATTAATACTAAGGGTATGCTTTAATCTGAACCAGTAATTTTGTGAATGTTTAATAGCTTTTTAAAATTTTGTGATTTATCAGCTTTTGTTTAAGTATTAATTAATGCAAAATGCCCATTATTTCAATATTTTGGGTCAAATAATATTTTGTCACTGTGCCATGGAATGAGTTTAAAGGTATTACAAAGTTTTGGTATGGGGTCATGAATTTGGTTCAAATGAACATATTGGAAGCATATGCGATTTTACAATGTTCAATGATCGCCGTCGCGGTCGAAATCATGTCCAAAGTGATGAAATTGTAAATAATAAACTCTTTATGTTGTATAGCGCCCTCAAGACTGACATTACTTTAGCTTTAAAACAATGTTTCTTGACTACAATCGACCGATTCGCCATTCCCGCCTGGAAACCATATATCAGAACTGCATATTCTGAGATTTTCATGGTCGCAGCTACCATGGAATGGCCTTAGGCGCTATTTGAAATATTTGAAATTTACCGGGAGCACGGTAAATTTTGATTATTCAATTTGCTCAAAAGCAGAAGTGTTTTAGGGGCTAAATTTTTTAGTGCTTATAATACATCCACAGGGGCATCCAAATATATCAAAAATTTAAAGAATTACTATCCATCCAATTTCAAAATTTCCCAAAACTTTGCATTACCTTTAAGGTCTCATAGGCCCGTATTCGACAACAAATTTAACCTGATGCTGGGTTTGGGCCTTTGTGATCCGATGAAGAAGTCTGAGCTTTCCTTTTGTTGGATGTGACTTTTGACCCAGGGTCAGGTTTAACTGTAGGGGAAGTCTTTCTGTAATCTCCATCACAGGCTAATAATTTGCGGAATCATTAAAATGATTGTTATCAAGCCATAATTTTGTTGAATGATTAAACACTTGTCATCAAGTCATAATTTTGATGAATCATTTAAAAAGTCATTTCCCTTTACTATTTCTTGTTATCTTATCTTAGATGCCAGCAGCACCCACTGAAGAGGCTCATTACATCTTGGAAGTAGGGCAGATCGCGTTTGGCTCAGGTTTGGACGATAGTAATGAAGCCGGGAGCGGGCAGCACGTGGAACCAGTGCGGACACTTCTCAGCAATTGTACGACCACAGGAGGGCGCTATGTGCGGATGGTAGCTGTCGAGCATGACCGCCATTCTGACGGCAACGAATCGGTGGAGAGCCGGAATGGATCATCTAGTTCGGAAGGTTTGTGTTGTAATGTAACTGTCAATATCTGCATTGAAGGGGAATTTTGAATACCTGAAATTTTAAACCGGGAGTGGATCATTTCTTGGAGGAGGTCGGTGATGCAGAAACAACGAAAAGCTGTGTTTAAGGGAAATCAGGAATGCTCTTACTTTCATTTACTTGTGGCCTCAATTTTTTTATCTACATTAATCTTCATTGCCACTGTCCATCCAGGTGAAGTAAATGGGTACCCGGTAGGAAGAAATTCCTTGAATGCTTTAGCTCCTTATTATGGCAGCTCAGCTACAGCTGGGATAATGATATGATACTTTGTATTAAGCACAGTAGAGTATATTCATATACATGTAGTAGCTACGCTATATAAATGGACCCATTAGTATTATTATTTTTCCTGGTTACATGCAACCCTCGTGTTGGGGTTGAAAGGATTCCAGAGATTCACAAGGGCTAAATAGTAGAGGAACAGTGGTCCTCCTAAGATTATCACTGTTTGGTTTGAAAGGGTATTATGGATTAACAACTGGTACCTTCTTTAGGTTTACCGATCCCTCTTAGGTTACCTTTGTGTACTATTTGGTTTGAAAGGTTTGAATTATATTGATAAAATGGTCCGATTTATCCTGACAACCCTGTCAGTATTACATGTAATACTGCTCTTCCCAAGAGATTAACAAGGGGTATCTTATGGAGGAATAATGGGCATTATTAGGTCACCTTTGTGCACAGTTGTGTTTGAAAGACTGTCAAAGAGTAGCAGCAGGCAATATCCAGAGGAACACTGATCCTCCTCAGGCCAAAAAATATTAAAAATCTCTGTCTCTTTCGGGAGGGGGTCCAGATTTAAATTGTTAGAGTCTGAATGCATGAGCCCTATGTTTAAAAAAACAAAAAAATTGTGGGGTCCAGATTTAGATTTTGGGTGCCCATGTGTGCAGGGAACTTGTTCATGTTGAGTCCTGGATAAATTGTTTGATTTAAAGGGTGCCGGGAGTAACCCTGTTGATGATGCTCATGATATCTTAGATTTTGGTCCTTGTGGAAATGTTGGAAGCCAAGGTTTAACCATATTCAGGAAGTTAACAGTGGCAATTTCTTCAGGAACACTTGAAGAAGAAGGATAGGAGAGAATAGTCGAGGGTTTAATGCCAGATGGACACGGGAGAAGTCTTTGGTGTGGAAGGTCTCCTGCAAACATCATACAAATAATGAACAGCCCAAAAGGAAAGATGACATCAAGTGTGTTTTATTCAAACTCAAATAGTACCATGAGAAGGCAGTGAAAATAGAATCTATTCCTAACCAAGTAGAACACACAATTTAGATGTGTTGCATGAAGCAGAATGTTATGTTTTGCAACAAGGACGTTTCCAATCACTGCCAGCCAAGGTGTATAAACACAGACAAAGAGGCCATGTTTTTGCAATAGGAAGTACTGATCTTCCTGCACCCTCTCTCCCTCCTCTTGACAAGGAAATGGGCCAGTTGGTTACATTAACACATGACAGTCACAGGGTGGAAAGAGAAATCTAGTGGTAGATCTAGGATATGTAACCAGTTCTGTACCAGTTCTGCCCAAGAATGTTAATTTTCTACTATGATGTGGTACTAAAGAGAGCCATTTCCCTGTGAAAAAGGGAGAGATGCATATATTGTGAAACCTGTTCCTGGGGAAGATATATATGTAATTGTATATATAAAGGAAAAATCTAAAAGTGAAGCCAAAAGTGAAATGCCCGAATTCAACTCTTGAAGTTCAGTTATGAAAACTGCTTACAAGGCTTGTTGGACTGGAGGGGTTACATAGAAAGGAATGCACCCCTCCCCCTCCGATCTGCCAAAGTGCATCCTAAGGAGTTGGCTTCAAAGTTGGGGGTGCCGACAACCTTATATGTGCATGCACGCTACGGAATTTGGCAAAAACAAAAACAAAACAAAAAAAATTAAATGGGGTTCCAGTCTTTCTGGCCCTGCTCTTGACCCACCACTAAAATTCTAAAGACTGCTTACAAATGAAGGTTGAGAGGAACATTTATTTCCTCGGGCTACATATATTCCTTTTTTGCTACACAAAAGTTTGATCTAAGGGGTGGTAAATGTGGACATGAATAATGATACTGTTATGTGAACATGTTATAGTGGTACTTTTCTATTCAATGCTCTAGAGCATTTGGATTTCAAACTCGATTGGCCTTCTTTATAAACTAAAATTGTGCTGAAATCAGTTATTTTGAAAATAGAACTAATACAGAACCCTTGATTTTCTACCATGTCCATGTCTGTCCAAAATCGAAACTATTCTGCCAGCATTATCAATTTCATTTTCATTCACTCTTTTGCAGAGACTCTGGTCTGTATTCTCCCAATTCACTTAACCCCACCATGGGCCTAAGATCACATTTAACAAAGGAAAACTTAGACCTCAGACTAACTTCCTTTTTAAAAGCTGAATTTTAACAAAACTTGTTGGGTTTTAATTTTCTTAGAATACGGGCCAAATGGTTTGTCTTGGAAATGATTTGTCATTTTGAGATGAGTTGAGGTGTAGAAACCTTTTCAAATAATCGGTGGAAGGTTTGCGGTTATTTTATATATCTTGTTTTCTTTCTATTCATATTTATTGTACTAACCTTTCCAAATAATTGGTGGAAGTTTTGGGCCAATTAATTTAGACCCGAATAACATTTCTATCCTTTACAATTCTTTCTACTTTGTAGGAATTCTACCTCCAGTGACGACCACCGTAGAGCTTCACGATCCGGACTCCTCCTCGCGGATCCTCGTAGAAGACGCCTCGCTGAACGGCGCAGAAGAATCCACCTCGCAAAACCTTGTAGAAGAGTCGCAGGATCCCGGCCATGCAACATCTGTTTAGTCAACACAAACAAAGTCTTATTTAAACATTTTATGTATAAAAAAGTGTGACATTTAAAACCACACTAAAACAGGGTGTAATATACGTAATGTCAAGTAACAGAGGAACAGCTGTGCACTTTTTTCTTGGTTATGTTTTGTCATTTCTGAAATAGTACTTAACCAATTCTGTGCATCTGTTCTCATATCACTTGGCATGTTGTATAAATCTTGCTGTATTTCAAAAAGGTATTATGGATTGCTTAGACAATTGAATTCCATGGATTCATAATTTTGTACGTCAGGTACTTTTGGTACATGTGTAGGTTCTGTAGTTTGTTAAAAAAAATAGAATAGGATAAATAGTGTGTTTAATTTCGTAATGTGATGATACTGAATGAGAAATTATAAATTATAAATTTTATTTATACACTTGCTTTGTAGCTTCAAATTGATTACCGAAGCTCCATCTTAGCTACGATACAGTGTTGTAGGTTGACTTCACAACTCTTAGCGTGAAATTGCCTATGCCGATTGGAACTTCATCTCGAGACGTTTGAAAGTTAATGGCCGTGAGAAATTATTGGATTTCATATTGGATTGGCTGATAGAGCAATCTTGCGTTTGGGAAAAAGTTTTAGTGAGAAAGTTTAATTACAATTCGCATCTGGCTTTTCATTTCTATAGTGGCTGTCTGTTTGAATTTGTTAAACACATATAAATTTAAGACATGTTTAAAAGTGGTAACACTGATCTCACTGTCTGAAAGAGTTCTTATCAATTTCATTTACAGCATTCATGGGTTTAGAATAATAAACACAATACAGCTTGATTAAAGGATGAATCCTTGACTAAAGCATTGCATAGTGTGATAATTTAAATCATGGTTCATGATAATAATAATTAAAGTTTGATTTATAAAGTGCATACTTCTTAATAATTAATTTTCTTATGCACTTAACATACAGAATAGGTTCACCTATTTAAAAGAAAAAAGGAAACACTACTGCATGAAATGGTTGGATAAATATAGAACAAAGTTAAGATCATGATGAGACATTTTGTACTACAGTAACTTGGCAGAAAAAACTGAGGGTTAGACTGAAACATCACATATTTAAGGCTTATTTTATTTCGTTTATCTATTCATTTATTATTATAGTTTTTATTTTAATTGTTTTAATTGTTTTTTGTGTGGATTTTTTTGAGAATTACATGGGATTTTTATACTGGTTGTATGATTTCCTATGTATTTATTTCTGGCTGAGTTAGATGTTGACTTGATTGTAACTAAAGAGGGCAGCAAATACCAATATGCAACTGTATATTTGTGAAATTACATGGTGTTAATATTGAGTTTGGGTAAGAACCTCTCCTATCATACTCCTCTACTTGATATGTAAGGAACACAATTCAAGATTGATTCAAGGCTGATATATTAATTTGTCAAATTCATACATCCTTGTTCAGTTTGGGAGATAGTGTAGCATATTGTCAGGTACATTCTCATTATTCTCATTATTCTAAATATTTCATGTATCAAGAATTTATCAGATATTATTATCCTTATGAATTAACATTTTATCATCCTTGCAAACAGACTGTAAACATTTGGCAATTATATGACATGCTCTCAGGCCTAGGTATTCTTAGAATAATCTAATACGCTATTTTAGTTTATATTTCCAAGTTTAATTTGTACTTTTACATGAATGTGTACAAGGAAGCGTACGCCGTACGGTTCGCCAATATCTAATGTTTAATAGTGCAAAGAATTAAGATTGTTATAAAATGTATTGATATTGATCTTGTATTATATCAATAATGATATTGATCTTGTATTGTTTTATTTGGGTTTACATTAACGAGAAATAAATAAAATTTTGAAATGTATTGATATTGATCCATGTGGTGTGGCATCAGAACCACATGTAATATAACACAAAGAAAATAGATGTGTAAAAAGGAGTGTTCCTGTAATTATTTTTTCTTGCCATTAGGTAGAAGTATTTGCTATTAAACTGATGTGCTCACTGTTAACAAAGTTATGATGGTAAATACGTTTGCTAATAATTAGAAATGCCAAAATGTGGAGATTTTTTGTTTTAATTTCTGTATTAAATTTGATTTTTTTTTTTTTTTTTTTTCCTGTGGTAAAAAGACATGGAAACATGCCTGCCTCATTAGAGTACTAATATACCATAGTTACTTGACTTGAGGAAGGAAGGGGGGTTGAACTGATTTCAGTTGAGAATTTGGGGTACATGTATATGTATAGAGAATGGTTGGTCCATTTAAAGATGGTTTGTACATGTATGTGCACTAACCAAAAACAAAGCCATGTTTGCATATTAATACATGTATGCCTTGTATATACTGAGCTTTTTGTTTTATAAAGTGATGTGCTTAAAAGTTGAAGAAATATTTAAAGATGTTAAATGTCAATAGACAACCTCACCAAAGATTCGCAAAATATTCAGCAAAGATCAAGGATACGGTTTTCGTATATGTTATTTCTGAATACAAATACCGTTGATACAGCTGTCGTCGAAAAGGGATATATTTCTTTCCTTACGGAAAAGAATGAACAAAACAGAGAATGAGGAAGAAACTCTGTTGAGCGCCAGAGTGGTAGTAGCTCTGTGTTACATGTCTGAACAAATGTTATCACCTTTCTGGCTTTCAGCAGTTTGTAATCCATGTGTAATTCCTTAAACAGCCGTATTGAAAACAGATCATTTAGTGTGCATGAGTTTGTCCCACTCTGTGGCAGTGTATGTTTTTTTTTTTAAAGGTTGATAAATATCTTGTGAATAGTTAACACTACACATCCCACAAGGAATGTGTCATCTGTTGGAGAGCAAGAAGGGCATTAACCCTGTTAATCAACCCTCTTAATTAACCCTGTTAATTAACCCTGTTAATTAAATGATATGTGTGAATGCTCTTCTGGCTCTGATCAGATGTTATCATCATTCAGAATGCATATCAAACTTTTTATAAAGTGAGATTTAATAAGACTCAAATTGCAGCATGTGGTATATCAATGGACTTTGTTGAACAGAGGCAGATACAGAGGGACTTAGAGCGTGCATGGCCACCCCCCCCCCCCCATCTGCCACACCCAATCTTCCACAATTCTATAACCCCTTTTTGTCACTGATATTTTCAACCTGTGAATGTAATCAGTTACCCAAAGTCAATTCTAAATACTAAGAAGAAATGTTCATTTGAACTTCTTTAAACATGGCTTGAATTTTCCTATTTCAATTTGATATACCGGTAGTTTCCTCTTGTGAACGAATTCTTTATGCAGCAAAAACAAGTCAATTAAATATTTTCTACTCCCTCTTACGGACTCACAAAGGATAGTAGAGCCATTATGTGTCATAGTTTTTAGTTAAACAATTCTTCTAAAGAATTTAATTCATTTAAATTTCATTAAAAAAAAAACTGAGCCAATTTAATAGAGGTTTGATCAAGAATTTAAACCCAATTTTTGTGCTAGGTTACGGGATCGTCAGATACATGTACATCATCTCAAATAGCAGATTATAAAATATGGTATTACTGTAGTATTACTTACTCATGTTAGCATACTACTTATATGAAGCATGTGAATTCTGCTTTCATGCACGGGTGTTGCCAATAGCCACTATGCATTTTGATAGGACTGTGTCACATATTCTCATTGAAAAGCCAAAAAGGCATTTACTCTTTGTTATGCGACATGTGTTAATGTTCTTTTGTCCTCTGTTTTGAGTGAGATAAGTTAACATTCTTCTTGCTCTCTATAGCTCTCGGTTGAGAGCCAGAAGGGCATTAATTATTTGTTCTTAAGCGACATGTGTTAATGTTCTTTTGTCCTCTGTTTAGAGCCAGATGGACCTAACTCTTTGTTGAGTGAGATAAGTTAACTTTCTTCTTGCTCTCTGTTGAGAGCCAGAAGGGCATTAATTATTTGTTCTTAAGCGACATGTGTTAATGTTCTTTTGTCCTCTGTTTAGAGCCAGATGGACCTAACTCTTTGTTGAGTGAGATAAGTTAACATTCTTCTTGCTCTCTAGCTCTCTGTGGAGATCCAGAAGGGCATTAATTATTTGTTCTTAAGCGACATGTGTTAATGTTCTTTTGTCCTCTGTTTAGAGCCAGATGGACGTTAACTCTTTGTTGAGTGAGATAAGTTAACATTCTTCTTGCTCTCTATAGCTCTCTGTTGAGATCCAGAAGGGCATTAATTATTTGTTATTTAATGACATGAGCTAACTTCCTTCTGGCTCCAAGCAGAGGATATGTTGATGGTCATTACACAATAATGAGAATTTGTACTTGAAACCAAAGCACTCTTAATTACGAACACCGTGCAATTATATTATAAAGGAGAGTTTGTGTTTTGTGTCTAGAGCAATATAATCATGATTTACAATTGTCATCCTTTGGGCAGGAAAGTGATTGGCTACTTAATGTTACAGGCATCATATGTATATTAATCATAGAACAGTTATTTGAATACCCAGGCTTTAAAAAAAAACCTATAACAAAATATCAGGCCTATTTTTTCAATTAAGAGCAGAGCTAATTAGCTTATGTCTAAACTATTTTGCTGGCAAAATGGCACCTCGAGTTCAGTTGTTTATGTAGTTGGATTACCTTAGTTGAAATATAGCATCATCATGGACATATAGATAGGAAAATAAATAAAGATTTGTTGATATGAATTACAGACAACTCGCCACAAAGACAGCTCGCCACAAGACATCTCGCCACAATAGCGGGGACAACTCGCCACAGGCGAGTTGTCCAGGTGGGGTGCTTTTTGGGACAGCTCGCCACACTTTTATCCCCTCATGATTTCTAGATCTAAAATCCCTCACCTTAGATGAAATTGTCATTGTATGTATTCATTATGCTTTTATAAACACAGTCACGACAGGAAACATGGAAATTGTGAGTATTTTGAGGGCTGTTCTAAATAATAAAGCCGATTTACCTTGCAACAAGAATATATTTTTGACAAACCGAAGGCGTACGTTCGCCGGATAACTTTCGGTATTTAACTTCATTTTCTGCCTCAGAAAACTTTTTAATGGTAGGAATATGCTGTTAGTTATCTTTACATTCCAATATTACCTTTCCTCTACCCCAGCGGAATTATCGCTTGCCTCAAGTTTATTAGTAGACATAAAAACTTTTAAGATTGTGCATTCGCTCCCCTTCGACTTTCGCTGTGGACTGCGAGTGTGAGCTAGTCCCGTACCGGTACCGTGTGTGTGCCTGGCCGGAAGGCCTGGCGGCGGCTGGCGCAAAGCCAAGGGTACCCGGCGGCACACATAGCTGCATCGCTATCCTGGCTGTGTAATAAAACCTGTTTTATTGATCTCAACATTTCAAACACCACTGTACAAAACTAAACTGATTTCACTCAAAATCGGTACTCTAGTGACGATTGATGACACCTAAATAGCAGTAAAATACAATTTTTTCAACTCACCTAAGTTAGAAAGAGTAATTTAAAAATTAAAATCGTGAGTCCACTGTCAAACTTGCTTACAGTTTTATCGGCATGATTGTTTGCATTTGTGTGTTATAAGTGTGATGACAATTCACGTGTGAAAATGCTGTCTATTGGCACATGGTACAGCGCTAGAGGTCCCCGGCACCCGAGACTATTATCTTGAAATGACACTAGTACAGCAGTGGCGGATCCAGGGGGGGTTAAGTATTTAAGATCAAGTAGAGCAAAGCCCCGGTGGCCTATGGGGTCATTCCCGCAGAGGGTGACACGTATGACCGTAATTACCACAAATGCAAATAACCCCTTTTGCAGTCAATTCCAAGAACATTTTGTCCCGGCATTTTGTGAACTTTAACCCCCTATTTTACGTTAAAACAAGGACAAAATCGTACTTTGAAATACCCCTATTTATAAGATTGTAAGGACAATTTCTCAAATTTACCCCTATTTTACCATAATTCAAGGACAAGACATTGATACCTTTTTTCTTCTTCCCGGTTTTCTCTTTTCCTTTTTCCTGACCCCTATTTATCAATTTCGAGGACGTGCACCTGTGCACCCCTATTTTCTTTATTTCGAGGAATATTTTGTCCGCGTACATTGCTTGCAATTGACCCCTTTTCCGCGATTTTGGTAACGGTCATGCGGTCCCTAGCGAAGCAAGTGGAGCGTAAATTGGCATAGGGTCCAAGGGCAAAGCCCGGCGGGCGGACAAGGCGAAGCCCCATGAAGCTCAGGGTTTTAGGCATTTAATGACGGTACGTCGGATGCGGCATCCAGGGGCCCGCCTTAGGGCACCTGGTGGGTCAAGGCGGATCCCCGGAAGCTCAGGGTTTTAAGCATAAAATTACGATCACATGAGCATCCAGGGACCGCCTAAGGGCCCTTGGTGGGGTCCAGGGACAGAGCCCAAAGCTCGGGGTTTTAGGCATTTAATTGCAGTCAGATGAGCATCCAGGGACTGCCTTAGGGCCCTTGGTGGGATCCAGGGGCAGAGTCTCTGGAAACTCAGGGTTTTGAAAAAGTACGTTAAAGAGAAAAGAAAAAAGAACGATTGGCCTGCTAGTGTCGCAAATGAGGTATCAAAATAGTGCTCATCTGAGCTTAATCAAATGCCTAAATCCCTGAGCTTACAGGTGCTCCGCCCCTGGACCCCACCAAGGGCCCTAACGCGGGCTCCTGGATGCTCATCTGACCGTAATTAAATACCTAAAACCCTGAGCTTCTGGGGCCCCACCCTGGACCCCACGCCAATTTACGCTCAACTCACTTTGCTCGCATCGCTCTACCCGATTGTTGATACTCCACTTCAAAAACGTTCCGCCAGGGGCCTGCATGTTACGTGTAAGAGTGGTGGCGATGCATATTTTTCTTCTCCTCCCCCTCTCCGGATTTGTTAAGGGGTGTTTAGCCTATTTTTCAGTTCAACTTAAATCTTTAATGACATGCAGGAGCGGTGGAACGATATGGAAGTGGGGGTGGGGCCAATAAGCTCAAAGGAGCTTTACCAATGAGCCTAAAAAGATACCGGTAATCACAACAATACTACTAATTTACTACTACTACTACTACTACTCTACTTTACTATACTACTACTACTAATATATAATGATGATGATGATGATAATTTAACGACGACGGTGATGATGATGACGATGACGACGACGACAACAATAATAAAAAGTAATAATAATAACTGCAACAAGCCAGACATTGTCGTCAGGGACAACACAGTAAATATCATCGAGGTCACCGTTCGCCATGACATCAACACCTCAAGTATCAAGACCTCAGAATAGAGATCGAGAGGATTCAATTCAATTCATTCATTTTATTTAATTTCATTCTCCATGAAAAATATTAAAACATACAAACATGGTATAGACCCTACGGATAAATTAAAGATTGATAACAAGAAAAATGAAAGGGAAGGAGCAAACAAAATGTTATGGGAATGTGGGGTTAACGAAAAGGGCAATTAGCCTTATGAGCGTCAACCCCGCCTTAAAAATATACGCTGTATTGTTGAGAAAAGGAAAACAGAGAAAACCTGAACACCAATACAAAAGAAGACGGAAAAAAAGGGAAGGAGAATTAGGGAAGGGAGGGAGAATACATTAAAAAGTGAATTAACTGAAACGTAACGTCATTTAGTTTTGAGATTGAATACAATGATAAAAGATGGGATTTATACAATCGTTTAAAAATATTCATTGAATTAGAGTTTTCATATTAAACGGGATATTTTTCCATAAAACTGGCCCTTTGAAGAAAAAAGAATTAAAAAAAACATTTGTACGGATTTTAGGAAAATAAACATTACAAGCATTACGAGTTTCATGAGAGTGTATTTCATAATTGAATGTAAATTTACATGACATGGACCTTGGCAATAAACCATTGGAACAATGATAAACATTAATATAGCAATATTACAATTATTGATATCATAAACATTTAGAAGCTTTAATTGTTGAAAAAGTGCCGAAGTGTGGGCATTGAACGGGGCGGATGTCACTCCAATCATCATCAGTCTGGACAGCCGCGGCTGCCGGGCAGGGAAGCTTCCGGCCAGGCACACACACGGTACCGGTACGGAGAGCTCAATTCACACTCGCAGTCCACAGCGAAAGTCGAAGGGGAGCGAATGCACAATCTTAAAAGTTTTTATGTCTACTAATAAACTTGAGGCAAGCGATATTCCGCTGGGGTAGAGGAAAGGTAATATTGGAATGTAAAGATAACTAACAGCATATTCCTACCATTAAAAAGTTTTCTGAGGCAGAAAATGAAGTTAAATACCGAAAAGTTATCCGGCGAACGTACGCCTTCGGTTTGTCAAAAATATATTCTTGTTGCAAGGTAAATCGGCTTTATTCTTTAGAACAGCCCTCAAAATACTCACAATTTCCATGTTTCCTGTCGTGACTGTGTTTATAAAAGCATAATGAATACATACAATGACAATTTCATCTAAGGTGAGGGAATTTAGATCTAGAAATCATGAGGGGAAAAAAGTGTGGCGAGTTGTCCCAAAAAGCACCCCACACTGGACAACTCGCCCGTGGCGAGTTGTCCCCGCTATTGTGGCGAGATGTCTTGTGGCGAGCTGTCTTTGTGGCGAGTTGTCTGGACCCCGTTGATATCACACACTTGTGAACATACCCTTGTATGAAGCAGTTGATCAAAAGAGTATTGCCAAACAGAGTTTATGATAAATAAAGAACATTACCGGTAGCCGCTGTGGGATACAATATGTAGGCTGACATTTTGTATTTTCCACCAAGTCTGAAATATGAAGTTTGCCCACCAAATTCTGGAATACATTGCGAGGAATATAATGTGTAATCGAAGCTAGACATTGAGTGGTGGGATAAAGAATTATAAGATGTTTTCTTGGGAGTTTATTTGATTGATAATTAGTTAGTTGATGCTTGGAGTCTTATTTTGTACCAATCAACATCGTATTTAATTTGATTATATGTACAACACTCCCTATTATATCAAAGGAAAATGTTTTATTTAATTTACTTAGAAAAATGAGAAAGAGTGTTTGATAATATGTAAACTGTGATATATATTCATTCAAAGTGATATAAAATGAAAACATATCATCTGGTGAAAGCCAGAAGGGTGTTAACTCATTTACTTTTACAGGGTTAATGCCCTTCTGGCTCTTAGCAGACCATACTTAATATGTTAAGATCATACAGAAGTGTATTGTCTGTTTGGAGCCAGAAGGGTGTTAACACTGCATAAACTGGTGAGTTACTGCCTTCCAGGCTAAATAAGATAACCTTTGGAGAGCCAGAAAAGGCATTCTTCTTGCTCTCTCTCTCTCTCATCAGACCAAATAAGAGCATTATGTGTTATCAGATCCCTCCATTACTATTGTATGTGCTTTGCTTATGATTCAGGTATGGATTCTCTAAAAAAGAAACCCCCCAAAAAGACAAAATGTCTCCTCATGTCTGCTCTCAAGAGACAAATATTTCTTGAAAATAACTTTAATTTGTTCTTTAATCTTTGTGATTTTGAAACCCATTTAACACGGAATGTTAATCACAGTTAAGTTGATATTGCCCTCCCCCAACAAACAAACAAAAAAGCTGTATGAATTTGCAATACTACAAAGATTGAAATCCAATATTAATTTCATTTTATTTTCACAAATTTGATTGAGTTGTTCCCTACCAAGTGATTCCACAAAATAATGACATGTATAACCTTTTTTCTGATTATTCTCTTAAATGAATCATTTGAAAGCCCAGGCAACATAATAAGTGAATTGATATATATATATAATTTTAAAATATTAATATTTTTTTCTTTTAGCATTAAATGTGACAATGTACATTATAATACTTTTTTTGTACTGGAAATGATCAAATTGTGCTGTAGACATTGTCACCGTCACCAATGTGTATTTTGTGTGTAATGACTTGGTTAATTAATTGCCCAAGTAGAAGATGTATGTCAACATGTACATAAAGTGAGTATCAAATATTCATGTTCCATGCTTGATTTTGAGGCCTGTAGCTTTTCGTTAAAAGTTGATGATTTGAAAGATTAGTTTTAGTAAATTATATATTGTTAACACTGAGCACAAACAAACACACACGACAGTTATTAAATGAATTTTAGGACATTAAAATACGTCATTATCTGTGGTTTGTTATTGAACTCAAGTTTTCCACATTTTCTTTTGTTTTCATCATCTGTTTTTTTTTTTTTTCTTCTTTTTTCTTTCACATTTGTGTGTGTGCACATATGGGGTGGTATTCCGATAGCGTGTACTAAGTTAAGCCTGGCTTAACTAGTTCACACTTTTATGGAGTGCCTGTTGCCAACTCATTTACCCTGTACAGATTATTTTAATCCTGCAATGAAAAGTGTCCAAAATATTAATTTTGCAATGAAATGGGAAGAAAAAGATAATATGAGTATGAACCTATTTTTATTAAAGTCTTTGGTAGATTATCTTTATCATGAATATTGAAGGAGGAAGATGAAACCTAGCATTCCATAGAAGTGTGAACTAAAATTATTGTTTAGTCTGGACTTAGTCCCGGCTTAACTTATGAGAATACCACCCATGATCTTTTATTGGGATGGAACTTTGTCAGATTTTCTTTTAGTTTGAATTCCAGTGAAAGAAACATTTTGGTAGACAGTTACAAATGAATTTAGTGGTGTAGGTTTGATAAACCTTACATTTGGTCAATTTGGTAGAAATGTATACTACTTTTGAGTGATACATCAAAATCTTTGTGAGAGCTGGAGCCCACTTAACTCCAAGCATTTGGCTTGTGCTAGCTTACGATACTTCCCAACTAGTACATTTTTTTCTTCCTACCTACTTCCAATGCAGAGCTGCCAACCATTACATTTTTCCTGGAATTATTCCGTTTATTTAATCCTAATTACAGAAGTACGTTTTTTCTTCATAAAATACGTTTTTAAAAAAATGAATTTAATAAATTTTTTTTTTTTTTTTTTTTTAAATACCGCACATCAATCAACTGCCCTAAAATGTTGATTTGATCACAAATTCGATACAAAACTAAGATTAAAACATACTTGGAAACATACTTAAAGAGAAAAATATTCTCAAAAAGAATGAAATGCCGATAATACCAAACGAACAACAAAAAAATACCTACTTGTAAATAAACTAGGTCCTAATATGGAAAAAAACAGCATGAGGAATGGACATTTCTGCATTGGAAGTCTGTCGCACGTGGTTATAAGTTTTGTTTTAATGAATTCCTTTTTTTTGCCTGAAATTTCTTGTTTTTTGTCATCATGGTTCCTTTTTTTGTCGCACAAGGTTGGCAGCTCTGCCAATGCATAACTGAAGCTTTTCTAATGCATTTCTCTACATTATTGGTTAAACAAAATATATGCAAGCCAATAGATATATATGGATCTGAAATTCAGGGCGTATGAAATAAATGAGAGAGAGTGAGAGAGAGAGATGAGGGAGATGAGAGAGAGTTGGGGGAGAAGGGAAAGAGAACGGGAAGAGAGAGAGAGAGAAAAAAAAAAGAAGATGAGAAAAAGAGAGAGAGAGAGGGGGGTGGGGGGAGGTGGTAAGGGGAATGAGCTAGAGATAGTGGTAGAATTACATGCTATATTTTTATTTAACCAATTCATTTATCTTGAATAATATGAAATGACAAATTGGACTACAATAAACTAGCTTCTATATCTTAGGGAACTGTTGAGGTATATAATCTCAAGAAAAGTCCCCCAATCGATCATTCCAAGATCTATAGCAATTTATAATCATGTCCTTATGGCAAATTCTCTCCTGACTGAATAGTGAAACAAGTTAGACTTTACTGGTCAATAGGAGTATTAGAAATACAGCTGTATTAAAACAGTTTCTTTTTGTGAACAGGTTTTAATAACAATTCCAGAAAATATAGAAATGCCATGTTATGTAAACCTTCAAATAGTGGTACAAGATACATCCCTCCACCTCCGAACAACTTTGAAACAAAAATGGATTTGGAACCTTGAAAGTTCTAAAGAACCAGCGATCTATAAATGTTCAAGCATGTTTTCTTTTGTTGAAGACATGTTTTAGAGAGACGATGAGTCTACCAAAATAAACTCCGAGTCGGCTCAGCGCACTGTCGTCCAACGGGGCACTCTCCCGTTTAGTGCAACCATAGTAACAGACGAAGCTTTATCGGACCGGAGGTTCTGTTGGTAGAATCTAGTCTACTCTGCAGAGACACAGTGCGTTGATGTCCCACATTTTTAAATAAAAGTGGAGAGAATAATTAAATATGTTACCGATATAATATGTTACAATATAAAGTTGTATATTTTAATATTAATTTTGATAAACATTGGCGCAAACAAAATGGGACGCTCCCAAAATTCGCAGTATCTTCAAACATTAGACTGAAATTTCAGACTACAGAAAATTGCCCGTTGTGTGTATGTATCATGCACGCATGTACAACAGTGCAGAAAAAGGTGGATTGATTGATTGTTCGTGCATAATGCATTGAATGAATATCGATAAACACAAATCGAGGCCGGGTTGCATTTGCACGGTGCAAATTGGTGTAAATTAATTTCGAACCAGGACCAAAGCCAAAGGACTTATTTGGCAAAATTTCCTATTAAAACATTTCTATCGATGTAGGACGTTAACCAGTGAAAGTTTCGTACATGATACCTTCTGGGCATGGATGAGACGGATCAGGAATATCACAGTGAATATATTTTGAGAGATTTTAACGCCAAGAACTGCAACTGCAAGCCAAATCATTGGCTTTCCAGATGAGTGTACAGTACATTAGAGACTTGTCGACTTGTGCACCTATCGACGAAACAAAAACTCTTAAAATTCATTTTTCAAACTAGTTAAATATTCATGAATACCATGCCATCGATAAAGAGACCGGGAAAGCCATTTAGGCCATCTTCGGCATCCGCTAGACTTGAATCCCGAGCGCAGCCAAGTTCATTCGAGAATGGACGTCCTGCCACAGCAGCACCGGGGCTGTACGGCCAGGGAAGGGGAGCAGGCAGGGGAGCTGGCGGCGCGGGACGTGGAAGTGCGACGAATGCTGCACCTGCTAAAAATACCAAATGGATGATGAACCGAATGGCGGACTTGGACATTGATGTCAAAACTGAACAACCAGCTAGGAGGATGACTCTTGGAGCTGTGGATGGTCTGACTGACAAGGACAAAGAACAGGCAGCAAGGGTTCGCCATTATGCAACTTCAGCACCTCCTGGGACATCTCTCAAGGTATTTTTCACTCCAAATCTGACATAGACCGAAAATTTCCGTCTCTTTTGTTCGTTAGCCTCTGATTTGGGTAGGGTCGGCTCCTCTCTTTAGAGACAGAAGCCGACCATAGGCGCTCCTGTTCAAACATTTTGGCCATTTATGGCCAAAACTCTTGCCCAAAATACTACATTTACCCGATGCATATCCGATGCATTTATTATTGTAAATTAGGCCTAGGCTAAACTACATCAGTTCCACTTACCAGATTGACTGTATGATGCGTTTAAGGGTCTTTTCATCTTCATCCATTGTCAGTAACAGTTTAAAATACGGCTGCAAGTATTTCAACACGGAGCTCAATTTCGGCGATGAAAATCTGGAAAAAAGACCCTTAACCGCATCATACAGTCAATCTGGTAAGTGTAACACTAACCGATGTAGTTTAGCCTAGGCCTAATTTACAATAATAAATGCATCGGATATGCATTGGGTAAAATGTAATATTTTGGGCAAAGAGTTTTGGCCATAAATGGCAAAATGTTTGAACAAAGCGCCTGTATGTCTCTAAAGAGAGGAGCCGACCCTACCCAAATCAGAGGCTAACGAACGAAAGAGACAGAAATTTTCGGTCTAAGTCTGACATAGATCTACAGTGTAGTACAGGTGTATATATTGTATGATGTACTCTGACTTTCTTTGACTCTGAGCCAAGTCTATAGATTTTCTCTTTCTATCTGGTCATTTTGATTTTTTTAAATTGAATTAATTTTAATACAGAAATTGCTCCATTAAATAGTGATGTTTTGCTTTTTTTCTGATGTTGTTGTTTTTGTTTTATTGGCGTGTTTCATTCAATCATATTCATTGAATTAGTCTTCATACTAGCTATGCCTAGACTATGGCCATAATAAAGTTAGGCATACACTGTAGCTGTAACTTCTTCATCACAAGAAGCTTCTTTTTTTTTGCCAGCAAATTTAGCCGCACTTGTATTTAATTTTATTAGCAATATTAGCATACATTTTCAAAATCAAAGGGAAATCATTTTCAATTTGTATTGACTATTGACCTTCAGGATGTACAGTAACACACCAAAGATTTTACATATATATAGAAATATATCCACTGGATGTTCTAGTTCGTGTATTTAGAAAAAAAAACTAAATTCTAAATTTTTATCAAGTTTTCACATTCCCGGTACCGGTACACTTTATACATTGTACATGTACATGTACATGTAGATCTATTTTTGCCTTTGATTCTTAGTAAGATTAATCTGAATTGCTGTCCATACAGTATGAAATATCTTGCCTTGGTTCACTAAGAAAAGTGGTATGATTTATGACACTATACATCATACATGATCATGTAAGCTACATGTACAGATGAGGGGGCACAGGCACATGTCCTCTCGGACCTCTCCCGTTGAATGGCATAAAGGGAAGGGGGAAGAAAGGGAGAGGGGCAATATATGGAACAGAAGATGTTTTTGACCCACCTCACATACTCACTCCTATAATTAATTATAGATAATTATATTACATGTATGTAGCTACAGTCATGTATACAGAAGTATATATTTAAAGCTGAGTGTCTTGGTATGGAATCCCAAATCAGGGAAAATATGTTTTAATGTTTATCAATTAAAATAAGCAAAGTTCTACATAATTTGATGTTGGCTGCAAAAGGGATACACTACCTTTAAAAACCATGACAGACAGGACTAATATGTACATGTACATGTACTTGACCTTTGACCTTCTTTAAATCCTAAACCTTTTCTTATATGTTTTGACTTTTTTAATGGATGTAAAATTCCCTTTACCTCTAAACCAGATTTCATTAGCTTTGTTATAATGACAACATAAATTTCTGAAAATTCCTCAATACAGTATGTATAAATTAACCACATTTTACCATAAAGATGTGGATTTTAATATATGGCTAAAAATTGGTAATTTGGGGTCAAAATATAAAAAAAAACTCCAAATACTGCTCTATAGAATTCAATTCATGTACATACTATATTCCATGCCATAAAAGGAAAAGGTTGAAACTACACCTTGTATTTTCACCAAAAGTTGACATTTTCATGGAATCACCCCATTCTTTTTTTTCCAGCACAACCAAAATACTGTCAAGGAAAAAGAAAGGTTTCCACATCCTAAAAAACTTGTCTCTCAGAATTCTTCATAATAAAAGTCTTTAACCTGGTCTACAAGGAGGACGAGATAATTGATTGACAAGCAGTAGTAGTCTGATTCTCTGAGAAGGATTAGTTGTGTGAAGTTGATTAGATTGAATACATGTAGATTAAAGGTTTTCGTCAAGTGGTCTTTTATATGAAATTTGAATCAAGTAGGGATTAAGAGTTTAAGACAGTATAAATAAAAAAAAGTAGTGGCCTTAAGTCTCTTTTGTCATATTTTGGGTCCGTAAACACACATTGATTTGACCCCCCGCCCTCCATCTTTGAAAGGTGCTGATGAAATCTTGGATTATGAACTTTAAAGTTTAAATGCATGTTGTTGACATGACAATGTCAATTAAACTTTTTTAATCCATCCAAATTTCTAATTAGAGATATTCTACTTCAATTTCTAATTGTTATGTTGTTGAAAGCAAAATATCTAAATGTAATTAGCAAGTTTAGAGACTACAATGTACATGAAAGAATCCATTCTGAAGTTTTAAATCTAATGCCAAGAATCATTGCAGATTTAACTTGTAAATTATAAGGAGTATCTTAGAATAAGAATATGTTTTGTTCATACAGTGTATACAGTTGTACCCTGTTTGGGGTGTTTGAAAAATAACTTTACTACGTGTAGTCAGTTTGTTTGAATATTTCAAACTTTCACAGATCTGGTTTGAGTTTAATACAGTATCCAAATTTAAAACAATTGATTAATTAAAGAGGAAGTTCACCCTGATATTAATTTGGTTTTAATAGATTAGAAGCATAAAAATGAGGGGAACAGATCAGGGAAAGTTTTAGCAAATTTTGATCAGAAATAAGAAAGTTATGAATTTGCGACCAATCAAACACAAATTGGCAACACGCCAACGCAGTCAAGTATCATGTAAGCTCCTCTCCAATTTTCTCTATACATAAAATTTCATGAACTTTCATTTTCTTTGTTATTGATGACGGAATAGATTTTTTTTCCTTACAGGGGTTGAATAGGAATATATTTGCAATAACTTATATTTAGGGAGCATGTATGATTGAAATTTTTCTTGAGAGAAATAAAATAAACTGTAGACTGTGTAGACTCCATGTACATTACATGTAGATTTTTGGAGCAAAACATTGGGTTTTCATTTGAATTTTTCTTCAGTTAAATATTTTTGTTAAATTATTAATTTCTTTTTTAAAATGATTTTTGTTATTTATCTTTTTTTTGGGGGGGGGGGGGGGGTAGGTGTTAAAACCCCTTACCCTCGCTCCCCTTGGAGGAGGGCAGTCGGAGCCACATATGGCAAACATCCATAATTATTTTATTAAAAAAAGAAGAAAAAAATACTGGCTCATTACATTATGTACCCAAATCTAATTGAATGGGGGGGGGGGATGGGTGGGGGGCATGCCCTCTTCCCTATAGCTTTCTCCATTTCTCTCTATCCTAACACCAGCTCCCATTTTTTTTAGCCTAAAAGTTAGATACTGTATGTCAGGCCTTAGATTGAATTGAATGGCTTATACTAAACACTCGGGTCTCGGCGCGCTGGAAAACACTCGGGTCACGGCTACATGTACATGTACATGTAGCTGGGCCAATTTTTTTAAAATTGTGTTTTCAGATCGACCCTACACTCTGGGAAAATCTTATCTTAAATTAGCGACTGTTTTTAACCATTTTTCAATGGGGGTGCGTGGGGAAATTTACTTAAAAAAGAAGTTGGAAGTTGCGATTTTTTAATGATAGAAAAATAAGAAGACAAGAATTAAGGCTGACATTAGGAAAAACAAAATACTAGGTGGATAAAGTGGATTTTAGAGAAAGTGTTAGACCCCGTTCTCACTCACTTTGAAAGTGGTCTTAGTTATACCGCTCCAGAGGAACGGGTCTTGAGGAACGGTTTGCGAGGGTTCACACTCCGAGCAGTTTTTTATGGCTCAAACCGCTCGAGTCAAAGTGGTCTTGTTGCTATGGCAGCTCAGGTCAGCGGGTAAATTTTTTCGCGAATACTAAGCGTATGTACCGTACTACATGTTTCGCGTGCAACATCACTAGACCACTTCCGTTCAAATGCGCTTCCATTCACACTGCGTTAGGCGCTCCAAACCGCTCTTAATAAGACCGTTCCTCAAGACCACCTGAGGTGGTCTTCTGGAAAGTCCTGGACCACTTTGACCGTTCTCACTCACCTAAGAACCGCTCCTGAGGAACGGGTCTTAGTTAGACTGCTCCAACGAAGTGAATGAGAACAGGGTCTAATACTACAAGGAAATATGATAGGCCTATTAATAGGATGGAAAGAATGAGAAGATGAATTGTGGGAAATTAAGAACTACCAAGATAGGAATACAAAGGAAAAAATATATAAAAAAAGGAATTGAAAGAATTCATTGGCCAGATTTAACAGTGATAAAGATAGAAAGAAAAGAATGGAGAAAATCAAGGAATTACATGAAAGACAAAATAGAAGGGAAATTTAGGGATAGAATAAAATGTAGAAAGAATATTAACAAAGACTGAAATATGAAAATAAAGTGAGGAATAAAACTTAATAGGATGGAAATTACAAGGAATGATGGAAATATAGAGAGAGAAGATGAATCGTGGGAAACAGAACAAATTATAGAAGAAAAGAGAAAAGAGAGAAATACAGAAACAGAGTATATTATACACTGTAGGCCTAATGGAAAATTGTGGTAGAATGCACCAGAAAAATTGATAGTTAATATAAAGATGGGGAAGATGAATTACAGAAAATAAAGAATTACATTAAAGGCCTAGAAGAAAAGAGGAATGAAGGATGAAAATGAAGAGAGAGAAAGAATTAAAGATGTACATGTAGATGAACGGGGAGAAAAAATGGCATAAGAAATCATATTTTGATAGGGGAGACCAACAAAGAATATCGTCAAGATTACATGATGGAATTTAAAAAAATGAAAATAATGAAGAGGGAATGAAAGGACAAAAATTAATAAAAAGAGAGAAACTACGACAGAGGGCAGAAATATGATTAAGAAGTTTAATATAGCAGAAGGAATTCAAGAAATGGATGGTAGAAGAATCAAATATAAAGATATACAATGTACATACAATAAAGGATGATAGAAGAGGTGAAAGGAGGAAAAAAATGCGAGGGGTGTGACGAGAGGATTAAAGAAAGATTAAAATCAATAATTTTTCCCCCTTATAAAGCCGATTTATAAAGCAGAAATAAGTTCATGAAAATAGCATGTATTGACGTCACAACTTTCATCCTCAAAATCGCTGAGACATCAGTAGTAAAACCCTCACAAACAAAGAAATATGACGAACAAGTTTCTGTTTTAATGTTTATTTATTCAGTCATACATTACTCCTTAATAAAACATACTTATCATTTTCAAAAAATACATTTAAATTTGAGTAAATACAGCTTCAAAACATTCAAATAGTGAAAATGCTGAGTTGACCCAACCCCATAGAATGACCCACAGAGCAATTAGGAGGGGAGCTGGCAAGATACATCACAGATTAGCCAATTTGTGTTGGATGGATAGCTACTTCAAAAATTTGCAACTTTCTTATTTTCAATCAGAATTTGCTCAAACCTTCACTGACCTGTTCCTCTAATGTTTCTGCTTGTATTAAAACCAAAGGACTGCTCCTTTAATATTTGTGGACCATATGCAAGCATTTCAACCATCAATGCCATATTATAACTGATTCATTTTACATATAGAGCATGTGTAGGCTAAACTATTCTTATTGATTGTATGTTCTTTATGTGCTTTAACTTAAAAAAAGAAAAGAATGATGGATATGAAGATAAATGTAACCAAGAGAAACATATATATTTATTACTTATCTGTTCCATCAAATTATTGCCCAAACAGTATTACCCGTAGTCCATGATACAGTATAATCCATTCTGTTGAGTTGCCCCGACTTTTTGTGTGTGTGTGCATTGTCTCATATAAGCAGTATTATTTCAATCCTGTGTAGCCTACTTTATGTGTATTATTTTTTTCATCTTCATTGGTTAGGATGTGAAAAGCTCTTGATTAAACCATTGTACCAATGAAAGAGTCAATCACTACATTATGGATTTATTGGATTATATATTGTTTGTCTCTTGCTCTCGCAGTAATCTGCATGTTACAGGGTAGTTATTATCTGATGGAGATCGGCCTTTTGGGAACTAAATGATGTCTATCAAATTGGAAAGCCACAATTGCCTTGAGTTTAATAGCCTCAGATAGTCTGTAGCCTACTGTTTGTTTGTTCTACTCGACTGAATCTAAGCAATGTCTGAAGCATTTGCTCAATTCTACTCTTTTGAATCTGTGACCTATTAATATGAAGGATCATCAGACTCATCAAAAGAGGAGTTAGCGAACCAGCAGAAGGGAACCAGCAGAAGGGATTGTTGGGTCGCAGTCGGTTGCTATAGGACCAGGAGCTGGGTAAAACGTGACGTTGGTCCCACAACATTTGAAAGTTTATGATTTCTTTTCATGCATTGTTGTCATGCAATGAAGGGGAGCGATGATTTCTGTATGGTGAGATATCAATAGGATCTACATTTATTGACAAGTTCAAGTTCGTACATGTACAAGATTTTATTGCTTCAGTTGGGGCCAGCATGTTTACTTGGTCTGTATGCTTGATTGCTGGGTAAAACATGACGTTGCATGGTCCCACAACATTTGAAAGTTTATGATTTCTTTTCATGCATTGTTGTCATGCAATGAAGGGAAGAGATGATTTCTGTATGGTGAGATATCATTATCAATAGGATCTACATTTATTGACAAGTTCGAATTTCGTACAAGATTGTATTACTTCAGTTTGGGGCCAGCATGTTTACTTGGTCTGTATGCTTGATTGCTGGGTAAAACATGACGTTGCATGGTCCCACAACATTTGAAAGTTTATGATTTCTTTTCATGCACTGTTGTCATGCAATGAAGGGAAGAGATGATTTCTGTATGGTGAGATATCATTATTAATAGGATCTACATTTATTGACAAGTTCAATTTCGTACCAGATTATATTGCTTCAGTTTGGGGCCAGCATGTTTACTTGGTTTGTATGCTTGATTGCTGGGTAAACTTCTAAATTACCAATATATCTGACTTATTGCTTGCTTAGTAGCCCTCATAGGGGTGTCAAGTTACCAGAGGTCAGGATTTTGATGACCTGTGGTCCCAAGATTTTGGAATGTGGCCCAAGTGTAATATAACTTCGTAGTTTTCAGGATGTGTGCTGTACCGGTAGTTATGCACATGTACATGTACAGCATTCTCAACAGAAGACTTGGTGAGACCCGTGTGTGTGACGAGGTTTATGTGCAATGGCTTTCTCTCAGGAATCGTCCCTTATTTAGTACATCCTTTCTTGGAAACCAAATCTTAATGAAATTTACATCATGTGGAGCGAGATGGTAAGATATTCATCAATCTGAACTCCAAGTAATTGCCAGGGAAGATCTCCCGTCTCAAAAGCATATCAGAATCAGGGTCCTGCTTGGCGCTCGCCCATGCCTCACTTTCAATGTGTTTATATGCGTTGCTATAGGGATTTGTAATGGAGGCAACGTCTGGAGACATTGTTGTTGAGTCTAGCTAGAAGTTAGAACGTGTTATTCTTACTTGTAGGCTTACAAAGAAAACACTGCACAGGGAGATTTTTTTTGTGTGTGGGAAAACTGGAAATACATGTATTGCCTAGTCTTGACACATGGTAACATGTTGGACTTGTCTTGAAGTTGTACCAGGAGGTGAGAAACCACATTTGTACATGTACACCTTTAATATAGTCTTCTATGTTTTTGTTTTTTTCTTTCTCAATGTATTCACAGATTGAAGAAAAGATTAACCTTGATGACCTGCATGGCTTGAAGAAATTCTTTGAGGTAAGATTCTGTTTTCCTCAATGTCATTGTAATGTAGGCCTAGAGATACCGCTAGAGAGGGAGAGAGAGGGAGAGGGGGGGGGGGCGGTAAAGAAAAACGGAGTAAGAAGGGGTTGTTTCAGGGTCGAACAGCAAACTCTATATTCTGTTTTTTTTTAAATATGCCTTTTTGATTTCTTACACAACCTAATTAAAGTTTCTGTTTGCAAAAACAAGTGATGTTTATTATATAGTGTCTGAAAATGACACATTTCCATTCATCAGCAAATATTTTTGTTGATTGTTGCAATTTTTTCCCTTTAAATGCAGGAAGCTGATGTGGACCAAAGTGGAACCTTGTCACTGGATGAATTCAAGACTGTCTTACGAGGTTCACTCAGCCTTAGAACCAAGGTAATTAAGTATTCAACATTTCTTCTTTTGTGTTAGCTAGCAGATATATATCAGGCTATAGAGTATAGTGCTTTGGTTTGCCATCCAGTAACAAGTCAGAGATACTTTGAGTGACTGAATATCCATGCCAAAAGGAAAATATCCTATCCTTTTGAATGCCAGACTGCCCACCAGAATACAAAGCTGGAGGCAACTCCCACACCAATTTTATTTTTTTACATACTATTTCAATCTCCCATTCTCTCTTCTTTATTTATTTTACATGTACCTCTCCTGATATATTTATTTTTACCTCAATCACATTAGTGAATATCCATACTGGAAAGAACTGCTATACTAATTTTACTCTTTCAATCCCTTATTCTCTCTGTAAGTCACAAAAAGCCTAAGATACTGTTTCTTAATATCCTGCTTTGTGTTCATAGCAGTACGGTAACTGTCTTCAATTTTTTAAAGCAAATGTACATGTACATGTGTATGATGTTATTTTGTAAATTTATCACTTTTTCAACTATTCTATCAAAACATGTTTGGAATAACTTAGATACCATATAGATTTTGAGCAAAATTTCTTTGTCTCGTTTCATTGATCCTGAGAGTGATACAAATCTCTTTCTCACCAGTCTACCTACAGTAGTGACAAGATCTTTATCTTGACTGTGGGAACAAGGGTTACTTGGTTAGAAAAATAATCAGATGAATTTGACACAACTTTTTAAAATCGTTGAATTTGATTTAATTTTTCAATAAACTCATTTAATAAATATATTTGTTATAAAAGTAGTGGACAAAGGACTTCATACAAATTTGCAGACCATTATTGCAATTAACTTCATGAGGCATGAGTTTTTCTTAAATTATTCCTTTTTATAATTTTTGTGGATTCAACTGATATACCATTGGAGAAATCATTTCAAGCAAGACTCCATTTTGAATACCCAAGAAAATCCACTTTTCTTCTCATGAATTTTTGGATATTGTCTTCAAACTTAAGATTGGTATCTTTGGATAGGTTACAGTATCTAGGCTGCACATGTACCCGGTATGTGATAATTTGAGTTGGTTTTTTATCATTTTAGATAGTGGTATAATGGCAGTCATTAAAAAATAATCATACTAGAAAGATGCTGCTAGGGTTAGATTACAATGTATGTATAGAAATCATTTTTGTTTTTCATTAGACTAATGATCATCAGCATGCAAGTAATAATGCCCCAATGGCTACTGATAAACAGGCATGATATCGCTCCATTGTTCATCATCCATTACGTCGTCATAGATACGACCTTGGATGGCATCACTTTAAGTGCATCTGTCTAGTCTCCTTTATATCATGTGCTTAGAGCCAGAAGGGTGTTAACTCTTTATTATGATATACATTAATGCCCTTATGACTCTCAGCTGATGATATGTTGGCTTTGACATGTCACTTTGAAATCGAGAAGATAACACCTTGATGGAAAGGGAAGTCACTTTGTGCAGGTGTTTTTTAGCGAAGGTTGAAAAATTGATCGGGCCATGGTGCTATCTTGTTACATTGGGAGAGGCGGGTAGGAAAACGATCTATTTTAAACCGGACTTTATGAGTTCCTGAAAAGCATTCATGAATAAGAAATGAGTATTTGAGTATATATCATGTGTTGAGAGCTACATGTACACTGTAGATGGGCATTATCATTGTGTTAAAGGCTATTGCCCTTCTGGCTTTTACATGTAGCAGATAGTATGCTGAAAAGGAAGATGATCTGTTGTACCTTAATTATGACCTATTGTAAGTCACTGTAAAGTGTTTATTTTTGGACAAGGGCAATTGAGTAACCACATTTGTCCTCAATGTTTGACTTACAGAGTTGTTTTTTTCCCTTCTTTTTTTCCATCCACAGAATGATGATGAAATCACTAATCTCTTCATGAAAATAGATTTCAATTCAGAAGGAACCATTGATTGGGTAAGCTTCTAAAATCAGTCACCCCTCCCATCTCCCCCCTCCTGCCACCAAAATAACAATTGTTACTAAAAGTGACAAGGTTTTCATCTATAATTCATAGTCTATCTCGGTAGTTTTAGATTGAAAGATATTTATATACCCCATGTAAAGATCCTAGGCCTCTGGTTGGTCAAAATTGCAGACATGAAATTGACTACTGCTACTGGGCAGTATAACGAAAGATATTTACTGGGCATAGTCCTACTTGTGCGTACAATGCAAGGGCGCAATAGATGCACATGAAGTTGACAATTGTTGCACGCACTTCATTTAGATACATGTAGGTTAATTTTACAAACTTTCATTTTGAACGGGATGTATTGTCAAAATATACGTTTTCAAAAATCCACTACCGGTATCTACATACGGCATATGCGACATGCGGCATATAAAACAGATATTGACTGCTGAACTTCAGGGTCACGGTTAAAGCTATACATGTAACTCCTTGGTGATCTGGAGACTGCATATTGCCCCCTCCACTTCGTATTGGGGCACAGTACAGTTTCAAGATCACCTTGGGCTATACTGAGGTAGTTTTAACTGTGCCCCTCGAAGCAGTCAATATTTCATCATTATTAATGAAAATATGAAATGGATTGGAATGCACCATCATAGATCTGTATAGATTATATAATTCTGTATTACTGAAATGATGGGAATCTAACAAATCAGACAAAATTAGATAAAAAGCTGCTAAACAAATATTGATGAAAGTCATTGGAAACTGCTTATTCGATCTGACAACCAAATAACGTATGGTTTTGTTTCTCTCAGAGCACCGCAAGTATCCTTATAGCATGCACCTGCATTCCTTTAAGAATATCAATACATAATAATAGAGGTGACAGAATATTGGTTTTTTTTTTTAACATCAGCTTAAAAATGAATCCACAAAAGATGTAATGTGCCTGTATTATTCATACTCTTTTGACATACTTCATAACATTCTTCATAAGTTCATACATTTTTCTATTACCGTATGCACATGTTCTTTTCAACAAACCATTGGTTGTCACTAGGCTAAAGTTTATAGTATTTATACACAAATTATTATTTGTGTGAGATGATAATTGTATTTTTTTTAATTCTATTTTTTCCTTAAAGAATGGATCTTGGGCAAATGTTTAAAGGGTCACCAAAATTGTAATTTACCCGCCAATAATTTGTCAACCAATTAGCTTATTTACATTAGCTTATTTCTCTTATTTATTGGAGGTCCAAAGTGAAATTATATTTCCATGTGTTTAGAATCCCTGTTAGTTAGTTTCAGTCAAGCCTTCCACATTTATTTGTGATCTAAGTTCTTATTTATAGCCAGCTTCTTGTTACAATGCATATACAGTACAGTATGTGAATTAATTATATTTATATATAGATTTAGCATTAATTAAAGTACCTTCATTAACAAATGTCAAGATGAATGAATTCAAGCACCCTGCAGAAGACAAAAAAACTTAAATGTGGTTTTCACAAAACACTGAACAGCGCCCCTTTGCGATAATAGCCACAACATTCACAACCCTAAGGGTTGTTCGACAACCAGCCCCAGTTCTTCTTCTTGTGGGTTTCTGACCTTAATAGCTGCAGGTAACGCAAAATCAAAAATGGGACATCCTTGTGTATTTAGCCAAATCATCAACACAATCGTTAATGTCATCCGTGAGACAAAAGATAATTGATTGATGATGGAGGAAGGACCTTGAATGATGAAGGCTTGTATGCTCCATCGCAGAAATCAGTATGCGTTTATGAGACATTCAAGCTCCACTGAGCAAAACAGTATCGACTTCGTCTTGCCTTACAATGGGTAGCTAAGGCAAGTGTATTGATTGGTTGTTTAATAATCAATGGTGGGTAGTTGAAGTGTAAGTCATCATTCATTAGTGTCATTTCCTTGCTTGATTTGAGCCGAGATTGTAACGGATTGAATACTAGTGCTAACATCTGGTTGTAAGTTGATTGTTGCTTTGTTCTTTTTATTTAAGTTAATGTCTATCTATGCCTAAACAACCCCCCCCCCACCCCCAAATTTTTTTCTTCCCCTTACTATATTTCATGCAAATTCAGGGTCACTTTCATAGATGTGTGACTGAAGAAATTACTATGTTTGTAATAATTTCCCTCTGCCATATTGTGAACAGGATAATTTCTGTATGGAGTCATAAAGCATTCTATTTCATAGACATACAACTAAATGAATTGATATTTTTGGTAATGAAAAAAAAATCAACTTTTATGTTCCTCCAGGATGAGTTTTGTACCTACATGCAGCTCGAGTATGAGGAGAAGGAGGACGCCTATCTACGTAAGAAGGAGGTGGACCTCCACACCCCTGCTGTCATCCTTACCTCGCCCCACAGAGATCCCGTACTCAGAGTCACCAACATGAGTGATGGCACGTGTGTCACGACAAGTCAGGTGAAATATATATTATACTAGTAGTAGAGTAGTCGTAGTAGTAGTGGTGGTGGTGGTGGTGGTGGTGGTAGTAGTAGTCAAAGAAGGAGACGAAGAAGGAGAAGTAGGAGGAGGATAGAGTAGCAGTAGTCATTATTAATTCATACTTGTAGTGGCAGTACTGGGCATTTGTAGTAGTAGTGGTAGTAGTAGCAATAATGGTATTGTACTACCATAGCAAATTAGTAGAAGTAGTAATTGCATACCTGCCAACCCTTCCGAATAATCCAGAATATTCTGATTTTCTGGATTTTTAGGACCTAAAAATTTGGAATATTAAGATTTTTCAAAATTTTGATTTTTTGTTTGTTTGTTTGTTTGTTTTGTTTGTTTTTTGTTGTTGTTGTTGCTAAAGCCAAATTAAGCTTGTCTTACCATGTGCCGTGATTTGAGAGTTCACGTATTGTGTGCGTTGAATGGCTGCATGATCGAGCAGCAAATTTGTATTCGCTTTTTTGTACAGATTTACCGGGTATTGCCAGTTACACTGCCGCTGCATGTGCGAACGCCTGTTAAGGGTACAGATTTCTTATTTTCGAAGGCATACCGTGCTAGAAATTCCTAATTCTTATTTTCAAATGTTGGCATGTACATTATGTAATTGTATAATTAATGGCAATATAAATAGTAATAATGTAGGCATTAGTCATCCACATGAACACTACACATGTGGATTATTTGTATATTACATGTATATTGACATTCATTCAATTATTTTTTCATTCCATAGGATGGCACGATAGCTTTTTGGAGTGGCAATATGGAGTTGAAGAGATGGAAAGCTGTCATGGTAAGTAATGAATCATTTTAATACATCATCCAAGTACCCTTTTCCAGTGCATTATAAAGCTGTAGCTAGAAAGACCACTCATAAAAGGGCTTAAGACAGCACTTCATTTGTATGTTAAGCATAGACAGCATTTAGTTGTTTGTAAAACCTCGCAATCGATGATCAATTGCCACTAGTTGATTACATTTCTTTCTAATCATTAACCAGATAATCTCTCTGGAAAGTTATTAGTTTTATCAATATTTTGTATTTGTATATAAAGAAGAAAAGGTATTGATTCAAATGTTAATATCGAACAAACTGTAGAATAAAACAAGTTCTAAGCTACCAATGCATAATTTTTGCACTTTAACATTCAGAAAACAAATTACGATTCAGTCAGATAATCTAGATGGAAAGGCTTACTTGACTGATCCCTGTCAACTTCAGCCTGTTTTTCTTCATTTATTCAGGCTTCATAGCTGTTATTTGATCCCATGTCTGATGTGCCCTTCTAAATTTATGGGCTGTATGGTAGTTAGCTGAATTATTTGACAAAATACGTAATTAACATTTTTATTTTATTTTTTCAATTTTTAGGTCAATGCATAAATTGGTAAGAAAAGGGGGGAAATATATGTAAATGAATATATAATTTCATCCGCTCATGTGCTGTCGGAACTCTTTTGAACTCTTCTTGTTTTCTAGTATTTTATTTTTATATACAAGTAAACAATTCTGATGTAATTTTGTTTATTTCCCAAACATTTCATATATTTCCATGTGTTTTGTGAATTCAGGTTGATCAGAACACTACAAGACAGAAGCCTAAATGGGTAACAGACTTTGTGATGATGACGCAGTTTAACAAGATCATTGTAGGAACAGGGTGAGTTATTGTTTCATTTTCTTTGTTTATATCAAAACTTTCTTTTTTGTTTGAATCGAAGCATGAAACAATGCATAAGTTTGCCATCTGTAATAAAGTTACCGTATGTTGTTTTTCAGTATCACACTTACTCCTACGGGACATTTTTCACCAAATATTTTTTGACTCATTTTGCTTGATTTTGTTAAACAGGCACTTCAGTTTGGCTACAGGAAGACAGTGTATCCTATTTACATTTCCACAAGTTTCTTAAATGATTATTTCAAATCAGAACACTTTTTTTCTCCACGTAACATATTATTGTTTTTTATGAATTTTTGAGGAAAAAAAATTTAACCAGCAAGAAAAATGAGAATCTAATTCATGAGAAATAGCTAATAAATTACATAAAACTACTTGATATGGAAATTGTAATGTGTATAAATCACAGGCCACCAAATTATTATTCACATTCAGTCAATGGTGTATGTGGATTTGCTACATGTACCAAATGTTCAATTCCTGTTAATATATCCCCCTTTTTATTTCTTTATTTGCAGTGACCGTGAAATTCAGTTTTATGAACTCTCCACCTTTGAGCCATATTGTCAAGTGACTGGACTGGAGACGACACCTCTCAAACTAACATACTGGTAAGCACTGTTTAGTTTCATGTACTGATATTCCTCTAGAGGGTGTAACCCTTGAGCCCAGTACTGCCCTTTCTGTTATTCCTGTAACTGCCGAAAACTGCCCATTCATATTCTTGTTCTAGTGTAAACAAAATTGTGCAGTGTTGCATGGATATTGTATTCCCACTATGCAATCAACATATTTATACTGTACTGAACTTTCTCCAATTTTTTTTTCCTCTTAAAGATACTATGTCCCTTTTGCAGCCAACATCAAATTCTGTAGAACTTTGCAGGAATTATGAATATGTCATTTATGTCCTATCTGTGAAATTTAAATGTTAGCAGTGTCCTAATATTCAAATTATGCAAGGAAACCCGTTTACTTGCTAGACTTCACTGTCAGACACTATTGAGTGACTGACTGGCTTTTTTCATCTTTGGTAATAACATACATAAAATGAGCTGTAAAGGGTACATGAGCATTTGTCTACACCAATAACCCACTTCTTGTAATGGCCAAAATTAAACTGATTGAATCTTTGCGCAGACTATTACTTACTGGCTCTATAGCTCCTAAGTCGATTCGACAACTAATAGTCGTTATTTTCCCACTTAAAGACATTTTCAGGCCCCCCTTTTTTAAGGGAAGTTCTAAATTAGTATTGTCTTTCAAATGCCGTTGGAATTTAACCTTTTCATTTTTTTGGCCTGCAAATGGGACATAGTACCTTTAAAGGGGAGTCATATTCATTGATGTATCACTTTCGCAGTCTGTTACAATTGGCCATTTTCCTGCCAGAAACTCAAGTGAATTGCAAAAACTCATTATTATTTCATATCGCTGCATGAAAATTCACAAATCTAGACTACTAGCCAAAGTCATGAAAACTTCATGTATGAGGGTTTCTATTTCTGCATTATGTATGGAAAATTATTTTCCTTTGGGTGAAATCATTGACTTTCATTATCATTTGCCTGAAAGCAAGGTTCGTGAATTGATGTTTGTTTGATCCAAACAGTGCTACAGGATTTGATGAATGCTATCTGATTTATGGAGATAGTGAAGGATGCATCAACATCATCATCATCAATGGTGTAGGAGAGACACTAAGGTACATATTTAGTCAATTTCGAAGAAGAGAAAATATGTAATTAAAATCACAAACAATTAAAATAATATCAAGGCCATGATTTATTTGAAATTAATGTTACTGTGTATATTCATGGTTTAGAAGGACCTTTTTTCATCCACTTTCCAAAATACAATCTAAAAAGAAACTTGTAAAACTTTTGTATCTTGAGAGGGTGAAACTGGAAGAGCTATTCAAGACTTGTCATTTTATCAGTTGAATAAAAGAAATAAGGGATGAGAAAAATGTTTTCGTATCGATAAACCTTGCTGATTGATCTCTTCACTAGTCTGTGTTGATTTAAAATGGCTTACAGTTGAAATGATAATAAAATTTGTTTTTGAACTCTTTCAAGTAGTAGGATTATGCTCTGTGGAGCTAAGCTTGCAGAGAGTACTTTTCCTGAATATTCTTTGTTGTTACTCCCCAACTTCTTGCGTTTCAGAACATGGAAGAAACTGCCCAAGACGGAAGGCATTGCCAGCGTGACCCTAGAGAAGGTCGCACATTCACCTTTGACCCAGTTTGTCCGATGGAAGGTCCACGATGACTGGGTCGGAGATATCAAGTACTATGATGATATCCGATCCATCATCTCGTGCTCAAACAGAGAGAACACTGCATTAGTAATTGGTATGTTACTTCATTCTGTAAGGCATTCTTTGATTTCAGGATTCAGAAAATTGTATGTTTGCTTGGAAAGGCCTTGTATATTTTATTGAACTATTTTGTAAGTGTATTGCTATACCATGATTATTGTAATGATATTGTAATCATATTATATTTATTATAATTACTTCCAAAAATGTAAACTTTAGGGATTTAGATAGTACAGGACAAACTTGACCAGTTCTCTTTCAAACTAGATGTGGATAAACCAATTGGTATATCTGTATTCGGGACAGTCTAGCTTCCTTCATTGACCAACTGTATAGAATGACATTATAACTAGTCTTCGGAGACTTCATTTATTTGGGGTTTCTCCTTGAAACTTGTCATTGTGGAACCTACAAATGAGACCACCCATGAAGAATTTTAGTGTCTGTTGTTTCCCTTGAGTGGTCTTTGAATATATGTTTGACTTTAAATCATCAGAGATGCATAGTAGTGGGCTCTCATGGGTAATTCGACACCATTTGGGTGTTTACCGGTGTTATAAATAACAATTTTTATGACAAACTGGCCTTATGTAATGCTCTGCATTTTCCACCCATCCCTCCATATAGTAAAGTCATTATCTTACATTTCCCTCACCGGAAGACTCTCTGACAGACTAGGGGGTATTTCTTGATGGGACTACGGGTTTGCTGTGTGTTAGATTTGTACACCCATAAATGGTATTTCCACCAAGTCTGGTGTCAGAGAATTATGACCTTCTGCACCTTGTACTAATCAGAACTTCCATTTCACCCTCATAGGTTGCACGGTTGGAAGTACCCATGTCGGGTCCAAACTAAAAGACAGCAAGGAACACGTGCCTCGCCCGACAACAGCTGACAGACGGGCCAAGCTCAACCAGATGCATTACAGTCACGCCAAGAAACGACTGGACAATGACGAGACTGTCTTCAAGATCCACAAGGGAGTGAAGACCTTTGACTTCTGCAAGGAGAAGAACCTGATAGCAACTGGTGGCATGGATCGCATCCTTAGGCTGTGGAATCCATATGTACCAAGGTGAGTAAAGCTGTCCTTAGACTCTGTGAAATGTTTGCCATGACTAATGTAAATACAAAAAAAATTGCGTGCATGAAACTTTCGTAAATTTTAACTGTGAGTGCAAAGCTGAATTGCAAGATATGATGTGATCCAGATTTGCAAACTGTAAGGTTAAGAAAGAAAGCAGTAAGGTTGGTCTAAATGAGGATAATGCTCAATACCAGAAGAAGTAGCAGAAGAGAGTGTCATCATGGGGTGAAAGTCAGTAAACCCTCGTAATGCTGACTTAAAAGGGAAAGTCCACCCTGAAAATTTGAAAAAACAAGAGAAACAAACTATTGAAAGTTATACATTTTTGAAGTTGTCATCAGTTAAACGCAAATTAGCAACACTGTGACGTATGTTGCGAGGTCCTGTCCAATTCGCTTTGTACAGATAATTTAATAAACTTTTATTTTCTTTGTTATTGATGACGGAGTAGATTTGTTTTATACAGTTGTTGTATAAACAAATATTTGCAATAATTATGTTTGGGGACTTAGTGGTGGCGGCGGCGGCAGCGTCAACATCAAAAACTTAACCAAGGTTAAGTTTTTGAATTTTTAATATAATTTTGAAAGTATAAGTTCTTATTCAATGAAACTTAGACTAAAGGGTTATCAAGTATCCCCAATCATGTGAGGAGAATTTCAGGTCACAAAGTCAAGGTCAAAGGTCATTTAGGGTCAACAAACTTAGACCATGTTGTAGCATCATCATCAAAAACTTAACCTGAGGTTAAGTTTTTGAATTTTTAATATAATTTTGAAAGTATAAATTATTATTCAATGAAACTTGGACTAAAGGGTTATCAAGTATCCCCAATCATATGAGGCGAATTTCAGGTCACAAAGTCAAGGTCAAAGGTCATTTAGGGTCAACAAACTTAGACCATGTTGTGGCATCATCATCAAAAACTTAACCTGAGGTTAAGTTTTGAATTTTAATATAATTTTGAAAGTATAAATTATTATTCAATGAAACTTGGACTAAAGGGTTATCAAGTATCCCCAATCATATGAGGCGAATTTCAGGTCACAAAGTCAAGGTCAAAGGTCATTTAAGGTCAACAAACTTAGACCATGTTGTGGCATCATCATCAAAAACTTAACCTGAGGTTAAGTTTTTGAATTGTTAATATAATTTTGAAAGTATAAGTTATTATTCAATGAAACTTAGACTAAAGGGTTATCAAGTATCCCCAATCATGTGAGTAGAATTTCAGGTCACTAAGTCAAGGTCAAAGGTCATTTCTGGTCATCAAACTTAGACTATGTTGTGGCATCACGTTAAGATCTTGAATTTTTATCGTAATTTTGAAAGTATACATTCTTATTCCATGAAACTTGAACATAAGGGTTATCAAGTATCACCAATCATGTGATTAGTCTTTTAGGTGACAAAGTCAAGGTCAAATGTCATTTCAGGTCTGCATATTCTTAGTCAATATTCACTTCAAAATGCTGATTAGATTCAGAGGATTTCATTTGGCCTGCTAATGGGCCACCCTGCCTATCAATAATGTCCCTACCTCAATTTTTCATCATATCGAATTACGTAATGCAGGCGAGACTGCCGTGAGCGTTTTACTTGTTTTTAGGAAAGATCTCCCAGAATAACTAAAGTCATTTCTTGAGGTGAGGTTTTCTACAAGGTTTCTCTGTTTACCTGTGAGACATGCTATTTATATCAAGGTGAATTTAGAGTCATCTGTCAAAAATGTACTTGGTACATGCGGGAATCAAAATTACTAGACCGGATCTGTTATTGATTGTTGGTTTGTTAGACTTGGTTACGGTTGCGGTCTGTTGTTAGGTTAATCAAAATGAAGGCTATATTTTAATGAGAGTCTTGATTTAACCTTGTGCATTGGTTTATGTGGTGAGGTAGATTTTTAGATTCAAATCTGGCTCATGCTTAATAGTTTATAGTCTTTTGGACATGGGCATGTTGGTTCTTGATGGCAGATTTTGTTGATAATGCTCGCTGGTCTAGAATAAATTCATGAGGCATGTGATTGTTAGAGCGAAATGCAATCTTTTGATTGATTGCATGGTTTTATGGATGAGGTTCATGTAATTGATGAAAGATGAAAGCTGTGTGTAAACCTAGAGAGATATTGCAGTGCTTGGTATAAGATTATTGATGAAATATTCATTATCACCATTCCGTAAGGAAAGAGAAGAAAAAAACTTTGGATGGTATTCCGATAGCGCGTACTAAGTTAAGCCTGGCTTAACTTAGTCCACACTTTTATGGAGTGCCTATTGCCAACTCATTTACCCTGTACAGATTATTTTAATCCTGCAATGAAAAGTGTCCAAAAAATTAATTTTTTCAATGAAATGGGAAGAAAAAGATAATATGATTATGAACTGAATTTCAATAAAGTCCTTGGTAGATTATCTTTGTCATGAAAATAAAAGGAGGAAGATGAAACCTAGCATTCCATAGAAGTGTGAACTAAAATTCTTGTTTAGTCTGGACTTAGTCCCGGCTTAACTTATGAGAATACCACCCAATGTCTCTGGCGTATCAAAAGTTATAAAGTACCATTTTCAAATTTCAATTTATATGCCAAATGAATGTCAGTGTGCCTTATTAGGTGTGAATACAGTGGGGGAAAAAAAAATAAAATCAGCAATGCAAACAACATCTAAAACATCTCTTTGGTAGGTCTACATTTCTGTACATGTAAATCTTCAATCTGTTTTAACCTTTTCAAGGTGAATATGCACCCATGAAGGTACATGAACCAATTTACATTTTTCTAAAATACAATGTTAAGATAATTAGATTAATAAAGAAGCGCTGGTTAAGTTATGTGTTGTAGGACATGAAGATATTACTTTTTTTCAAATGGAAATTGTCTCCTTTTCATTGTTTGTTGGAGTTTCATGAACACTCTTTGGGGAGGGGGAGGGGAGATTCCTGTTCATCTACCTTATTTCATATATCACTTAGTGTTTGTTTGTTTGTTTTTAGTATTCTTTTTATTGACATGGCGAATACTTTAAATAGAGTTTTCATCATAGCCTCCGTGACCGTGATGCTATATACAGGACCTTCAAGGAGTAAAAGGGGTGTTAAGATAATTTCATATGAGGGGGATAAATATGCGCACAAAGCAATCAGTTATCCCTCGCCTTGTATCGTCTCACGTTCCTCATTCTGAGAGTATTTATTGTTTGGCGGTCAGTTCTGTTGGACAAACAATGACCACCAATTGCAGGTGTGGAAAGGATTAGGCTCAGATCAATATTGTGATATTGTGGATAGTGGAAGCTGATTCAAACTGAGGTATTTGATTAAATGAAGTTGGGAGATGGGTGCGTGCACATATGTGGTAGAGTAGCTGACATGGTTTCATTCATGTGTTTATTGGAATATGTTACGTAGTGGATATCAAGGGAGAGGTGAGATGATTTAATGTGTCAAATTTAATAGTATTAATCAGTAAGACATCTAGACTTGCGTGTAACAATTGAATTTCATTTTAAAACAAACATATGCTTTGTACTGCCCAGATATTTTGTCTCCATGAAAAAAACTCTTATCCAAAATCTGGAAATCCTGGAAAGTATTTGAGTTTGACAGAAATTTGAACTAAATGTAGCCACCTGCACATTAGATAGAAAGTGGAAGAAAAAAAAAACTGTTTCAAATGCTCTCAATGTTGAAATGTACATGTACATGGGCTATTACTTAACAATTAATTGATTAATTAACTAACAAATAAACTAGAACATCTGTGGTTACTAATCCAAACTCTTGATTTGGAAGGCATGTACATTTTACGTTTCTGTATGTGGATAGTTTTCTTTCACTCCTAATCACACAACAATATTTACAAGAATCATTGATGGGTCTACATTAAATTTAATGCAATAGTTGTTTTCAATGAACTTCAGTTATATCTTGGCAATGCCATAAATCCCTCATCATTTATTTCTTCACTTGACAGCCATAACACATTCCATTTCAAGACACCAACTAAAAATAGAATTCTTGACAAGAAATAGATCTTACTATAGCAGACATTATGTAATGCTAAATTGGCAATCAATATTTAGGTCAGGCTATTTCTTTAAACTCTTTCTTCTTCTCCGCCTCATTGTAGCATCCTCCATCTTTCACAAATGTAAAGAATGTAAAATGCTCATTCATTATGAAGTTTGGAATGACCATTGACCAAAGAATCCAATTTGGAACGTGTAACATTTTCTTTCTTAAACCTAATCATAACTGACATGGATTACACTTAACTTACTTATTTAATCCAATGATATTTCTAACGTATCATTGTGATTGTAGGACGGAGAAGAAGAAATGTTTTTACGTCCCTTGGGGATAATCAAGGCATTAGCTTTAAGGCTCTTTAATCCTCTTTAAATCATTCAGCGTGCTTTGTGCAGTTGCAGAACTAATAAAAGGGAGTCGTCGTTTACAGGCTATTGTATTCTTACTCAGCATCGATATTTCAAATGTGAAGGCCTTCATGCTAATTCCAGTAGTAAGGAGGAATAATGCATATATTCCATTGATTCATGGTATGGTTTATTAAAATACTGAACCTGGCAGCCAGTAGGCTGCAATTGCATTCAGTTTACAAGATAAAAACAATTTCACTTGCACATCAATATAACAATTGTTACACAGTGTGAACACATTAAAAAAATAAAACAATACAGCAAATAAAGATATGTAATTTGTTGATTTTTTAAGGTTTTGAAAATAACAATTAGTAATGTAAGAATTCAAAATCTCTTTTGAACAGCAAAGAGTTTCTGTCTACAATACAAAAACACAATGTTGAGAGGGGTAGTCTTGTTATTGAAATGGTGTTTCTACTATTTTAATTTTTACACTATTGCTCTGACGTTGTATGTAATGTTATTCTTTCCACTGTCTTGAGACAGGTAACTCCAAATCAGGAAATGAACAGGACAGATGAAGGAGGGGAGGGAGAGAGGAAGAGTGAGAGAGAGGAAGAGAGAGAGGGGGTTGAGAGAGGGGGTGAGAGGGGGGGGGCTGAAAGAAGGATTAATCTAGATTTAAGAAGATGAGACGATTAAATCTATTACTGGATGCAGATTTACAGATTAGCTAGGTAATCAGGCTGATATCATTTGGATAGAATGCACAAGAATTCTTTTGCATTCTCAGCAAGCAAATTATCACTTTTCATCAGTCTTCGCTTGTTGGGTTTGTACACGAAGCTACCTCAAGAGACGTGCATTGGTACTTTGATATTGGTTGTAGATAATTTGGATTTCATATCGACTCAGGTGACTTTTTTTTGCCAATTACTTTTCTTTTAGAGGTGTTTGGAATTGCTAGGATTCTACCAGGCAAATCTTTTTGTGAACTTACATAGTATTTGCTATTTTGTACTGCATCCTCGTTTTGTGAAAGTGTATTTTTGTTTAACAGTACATAAAAACATGCAGTTCATTTATTTTCATTTATGCTCTTATACTTCCACATCTTATTTAGATATATGTACTGCATGTCACAACATGTAGTTTGCTCAAGTCTATTGTTTTGTTCTTGCTAAAGAATGATGGAATAAAAAATGTCTTTGGAAAAATAAAAACAAAAAATGTACTGCATACTTCACTCTCAATGTTTCACCCATACCATAGCTGCCAACTGTTACCAAAAAAAAAATTGTAATTGTTACGAATTTCCCACCCTCGTTACGTAATTTCGAATACCCCTTCTATTATTACGAATTTCAAAAAATGTATTTTGTGTGTGTGTGTGTGTCATTTTCAACGGCAAAATTCCCATTCTGTCCTGTAAAGTATCCTACAAGCATCTCACATTGGCAATTTGGGGATGTTCATTGGTTCATCGAACACACCAGTCATGACGATATCATGCATATTCAACCAATGATCCATTAAAAAATTCTTCCTGTATGTAGGAAATGTAAGAGGCATTGATCTGTGTGCTTTTTTTTTTAATACAATTTTTGTCATTGAAATACAACTTTTGGGATTGAAGAATACAGTTTTTGAACTCCAGAGGTTAGCAGGTCTGACATAGATGTTAGGGTATAATGGTATATTCAGTTTTACTTAAATGTTACTAATTGAAAATTCCAAATGTTGGCAGCTATGCCATACTACTTATACATGTACTGGTACATCTGGAGGGGCTTTGGGAAGTTTTCTGTTGATCAATTTGCACATTTTGATGATTAATTGCAATGCTGTGAGCTGTACCTGTTATCTACACCTGTACAAGAAATAAAGATTGATTTGCAATTTTACAATTTTCCATTCCAGCAAGCCGACTGGAATGCTAAGAGGGCACAGTGCACCAATCTTCTCCCTCTTCATAGCACCAACAGAAAACAGAATCTACAGTATATCTCAGGATAAAACAATCAAGGTAAGATATCTTTTAGTTTAGTTTCATCTGTCTTTCTGTCTGTATCTCTGTCTGTCTGTCTCTGTCTGTCTGTCTCTCTCTCTCTCTCTGTCTGTCTCTCTCTCTCTCTGTCTCTCTCCCTCTCTGTCTCTCTCCCTCTGTCTCCCTCCCTCTCATTTAGGGACTTGATTGCTTACATTATATTATCTCTCTCCCTCCATTACTTTCTCAATCTATTTGATCATCTCCATGGGCACATTCACCCACACACACACACACACACACACACACACACACACACACACACACTCTCTCTCTCTTTCTCTTTCTCCCTTTTGCTCTCCCCCTCTCTCTTTCTCTCTCTCTCATGTTCTTACACTTTCAATATATTTCTTTCTCTTTACCTACAATGTACATCTCTCTCTCCACTTATTCTTTATTCTGTCTCTTTCTGTCTCTCTCCCTCTGACTACTTTTGGTTGTACTTCTAGTTTACTCTTTGTTTAACTCTATGGTTCCATCTAATTTTTGGCCTGAAGCAAGATTTTTTTTTTTACTGTACATGTACATGCTTTTTCAGAAATGATGCATTTGATTTTTGTTTTTCGTCTTATTATCTTGTTGCCCACAACAAAGCCTTCAATCCAATTTTTTTTAATAGATCTTAAATTGTCCTTGTAAAGGAGAAAACAGCCCTGTAATTTCCATGTAGAGATGTCATCGTAATCCCAAATGACAGCCGACAGAAGCCTTTTCCTCAGAGGTGTGAAGGCGAACATAATCATAGATGATTTTTTTTAATCATTCAAAAGTTATCTTGTATTTGCTCTTCTGTTTACAGATGAGAAGACGTGAGGGTGATTTCACATCACTTACTACCCCAATGTTGTCTGTTGCCGTACAGTAGTTCTCCTTCATTATATTATTCATGTTTCAACAGTGTGTGAGAGTGAAGCCAGTATTGATCCTATTATATTGGCGACACATTTATAAGTACTTTGGCGACCTCTGCTATGTATGCCCAGATCAATAAGATGGGAAAAATAAGTTAGGGGTACATTTATTGGAAGTTACAATGTAGGTGTGTGATTGTGATAGTCTGCTTTGTGACACATTATTATTTTCACTCATTATTAATCTTACAGAAACTTTTCAATTACAATAATTTGATCTTTTAAAAAAAGTTGCAAACAGGAAATGCAGCTGACTGTAAATCTTGTATTCTTTTGTTAATTTTGTATTAAAGGATAAATGAAAATATCAAGGTACATTTTGTGTAATTTCTTTCATGATATTGAGTGATAATGATTAATGATAAGTCTGAAGCATACAATCAGGAATAGACCGGAAGATCTCCATCTGAATATTTGAATTATTTAATTAAATAAACATGACATGAAATTTTATTAATGAGTAGATAAACTTGGTCCATGACTCCATGTTTGCTTTCTTTAACAAAGAAGTTGTTAAATCTACTATCCAATGATTTATCAAGATAGAGTAAGAATTACGACACAAAATATTTTTTGAGGACCTTACTTTTTTATCTCTTTATAAGACAAAATCAATATTTTCACCATGATTTGGGCTTATAGATGTGAGGAAGCAAATGAATTTGAATGAAGGCCAATCACCGAATAGTAAACCACATTGTCTTAATACAGGCAGGATCAGAATGCTATGTTAAGTTACAGAGGCATGTCTACTTTTGACAAACAAAACAGAGAATTATTGATTACACCCTTTCAATAATCAATCTCCATGGTATGCAAGGGTGCCTCCTCAATCTTTTACTCAAGTGAACCATAATGTGAAGCCTATTGTCTCTCTCTTAAACTCAATCTCTCATTTTTTGTCATCTCACCTGGAGGATTAAGAAGTTAATTCTTCCATTGAAGCACACTGAACACCCAGTCTTGTAATTTTTTTCGGAACATTGACCATTAGGGCCGGTCTCATTTTAATGATTATTATTTGCGATTGGATTGGATTGATTTTCGCACATCTCTGATGTCTCTTAGAAGCTTGTTATTGGAGCAATATTTAGGATTCTTATTGGTAAGCTTGAAATACATTGTATTGTAAAAAAAAAGATGGATGCCATGATTTTCAGTTGTATATTTTATATCTTTATGTTTTATATTTCATGTTAAGTTTTAGCAAGCCCCAAAAGTTTCTGTGGGATTTTAACAGATAAATAGCCAGATACTAGCTAGCAATTCTAACATTCTATTTTTAGATATTAAACTTTCCACCAAGGATAAGGAGCAATATATAGTAAAGATCAGAAACGTTGATGAACTGTAAAGTAATAATTAGTGCGCCTCGGAATAGAATTTCTAGATAGACGGCGCTATAGAAATGCCTATTATTATTATTATTATTATTAAAGAGGGTTTTGCCTTTCTGATATTTCATATGTAGTCTCTAAGTAATTTCAAAATACAAGTTTTGTTGTGCCAGATTTTATATCAAAATGATATGCTCAATTCCACATTTTCTGCTGTAATATTAGAACAGGCATCAACCATTTTTTTCCTTCTGAGGCTTGCTTAACTAGTCCTACATGTATATAGGTAAATTGAAGATACATGTAACTCTAAGGGGTGTTTCACAAAGATCATAAGTCGAACTTAACTCTAAGTTGGACTTGAACATTATGGAGAGCCATTTGTAGCCTTGAAATAAAATATATTCAAAAGCAAAATTTCAAGTATTTTAGACTTTTCATAAATTCCACATCAAGAACATGAAATCTCCTTGATAATAGAAATTATGAATGATTTGAATCAAAATTTTATGCCTTTTAAAATGACTTTTACAAAATATTTTCAAAGATGCTAACAGCTTTCCATAATTGTCAAGTCCAACTTAGAGATAAGTTCAACTTAGGATCTTTGTGAAACACCCCCTAGGACTATCTTCTCTTTTGATTTGTAAGGTTTTATGTACAAACAACAAGTAAGGCATTCAAATTTGACATGCATAACTTGACAGAGGGGATGTATTTGATAATCTGACGAAGACATTCCAATTAAGTAAGGATTAAGCCTCTGAAAGGAGAAGCACATAAGTGCTTGTAGTTATCCGCAAGACATTCTTCATAATTATTCAAATTCCTTATTGTCTAATGACATAAATCAATACCTCCTACTTAAACAAGGATTATATATACCTGTACGAATGAAAGAAAAGAAAATTGTAAAAAAATGTGTTGAATGAAGCTCGTAAATGAAGTTGCTCAAAGATATTCCTTGCTATTATTCAAAGTCCTTTGTCCGATTTTTCTGTACATCAAGACATCCTAATTACATTCATGTAGCATGAAATGCAATGAAATGCTTTAAGAATTGAAAATAACTTTTTATTGATTGGTAAGAAGTAGGTGAGAAGATCTCACAGCATGCGATCAGGATTAGAAACAAAACCTGATTGTCACTGATGATCTGTTTAGGACTGAGGACACCGGCTTTTCAACCACTTCTAAAAGTATATTTTCTGATTGATTTATACCACTTTGTATCGATGAAGAGTGCTATTGTGGAGTCCCAGTATGACGTCAGTCCCAAGTAGTCTATTGGTTGTTATACACGTTTGAAGAGGTGCGGAGAATGGGGTGTCACAGGCAGAAATGTTCGCCAATTGTTCTTGTTTCAAGTGGCCCAAATCCAGATCCTTAGCAGGAGGGGAAGCTATTGATTTCCAACTTCATGTCTTGTTTGAACTGATTCCTCGGGATGTTCTCAGGTATTTTGTCCACACCTGTGTATCACTGCTCTGTTATGATGTAGTTGGAAACTGGAAACTGGAGCGGAAGTTGGTAGGTTGGGAGGAATTCTGTTGTTGCCTTGTCTACAGATCAGTTCTGTTCAGGTTAATAAGGTTGATTACTAGTACACTTCTTGAAATTACATTGTTTAGGAGGAAAGGAAGCTGGAAGATTCCAAAATTCATGTCTTGTAGGAACTGATTGCTCTGGATATTCTCAAGTGGTTTGTTCACACCTGTTTCTCAGTGATTTTGGTCCATATATTATGATGTAACATTGTGATGTACAGTAGTCGGAAATCAGAGCGGAAATTGTTTAGAAGGATGTTTATCATTGCCTTGCTTGCAGACTGGTTCTGTTCTTGATCATGTTAGTTTAGTTACTCATGCTATCTTGGAGGTGTAAGAATTTTGTATGTCTTGTCTTGCAAAATAATTTTTGTGCTCTTTGAGTAAGTATAAAGTACACAGAACTGCCCTTGGAACTGCAACTTTATCTTTGCCTTAATCGATATACATGTATGTGTCATGTTATGCAGCAAGACTCATGCTACTATTGCTTTAAATGTTGATTCAACAGATCTTACTGGACAAATTATACTTTCTTTCCAATTTATTATCTACTCAAGACAACTGTACACAATATATACATGATTTTGGAATGTGTGATGGCCCAACAAAAATATTGATCTTAACAAATATGCAATCTTCCCGTTGTAATATCAACTGTACCTTTTTCAATGTTCTATTACTAATAGAATGGTCTTCATGAAAGTTTAATGTGAATATTGAAATGTTTTTAAAATATATCTTAAATCATTGCACAGTTGATGATTCAAATGGGCCTTTTCAAACAGCAATAAAGATGGAAGTTATTTCACTTTCCAAATGTTCACAATCTGTAATTTCAACTTGTGACATTAATGATTTTGTATTTCATTTTGACATCAGGTGTGGGACACAAAGGACCAAGTGTGTATGCTGACGATCCGTCCCAAGACCCACAAGATTCGAGGGGACCTGCAAGCAGCTCACTACAACTCGATCTCAAGGGTGTTTGTTGTAGCTACAGACCAAATGGCAATGCTGACACACAGAGTAAAGTAAGAGAGCAGTGATTCATGCCTTTATTCTCTCTTTCTAGATCTGATTCCCCTTTTAAACATCCAAACTCTATCTTCCACTCTATTTATTTTTTGGCTCTTTATCTCTCCATTTCCCTCTCTTAATCTGCCTCTATCTATCTCCCCTCTCTCATTCTCCCTCTCTCCATCTCTTCATTTTACTTTCTCTCTTATCTCTTTCCTCCTTTCTCACTTTCATTTTTATTTTCTTGCCATCATGTTATTCTCTTTCTCATTATTTGAAGAATTAAGTAATTACAGTTACCTGAAAGTTTCACTCCTAAAACAGCAAATTATTTATTGCTAAAATTGTTTTATTAATTGAGGATTTTTGTTTTCTTGTTTAGGTCACTTGAGTTACGGGAAATCCCCACCACCCACGGACACCTATCCTCTGTGCAAGGTACAACAACGAGTTCAAGAATGTAGTTACAACGTCTGATGCTTCGGTAAGCTTCAACGGCTCTCATGCATTACTTTTTGCCTTGTCACTAACATGATAGGTAGATCAAGCTCACAAGCTTTTGCATCGTGGGTGTGTTAAGAACAAGATGGTTTATACATACACCTTACATTATAGTGCAGACCAAGTATGTTCTCACATTATCAGTTGATGTCTGAAATAAAATGTCTCAAGTGCAATGGAAGACGTTAATTCCAGATGGGATCGAATGATCTTATGTTTGCGTTCAACAAAAGTTACTTTAATCAAACTCTGAAGGATGAAAACATAGGACTCTGACACGATGTTTTGTACTTCTCAATCATTGAATATTGTTTTGTTCTTGTGATATTATTTTATAGATAAAATATACCAAGGGGTTACTCAATGTGATTGGAATAAAACATATCAGGATTTTGGTTGAATTGGTTACATCAGATCATGACTTGCTCATAGAAAATGTTCATGGTTTATTTGATTGACAGTGAGAAGGATTTTCAGTGTTTCTATCGATAATGTTCAATCAAAATAAGAGATTTTTTTTAGTGACATTTTTATTCATGTCATTGATGAAAGAACACTGATTATGGCACTTTTTTCTTGTGGATTATAATGTAAGCAATGCTATGGAAAATTAAGGTTTTGAGTGACTATTCTGTTCTGCAGGTTGTCAAACTGTGGGACTTTGAGACGGGCCACCTCGTCTTCGAGTTCTCCCAAGCGCACAACAACAACGCCGTCACAGCCATGTCCTTTGACAACACAGGTCGAAGGTTAATCACGGGAGGGAGGGACGGCAGGCTCAAAATCTGGAACTACAACAATGGGCATTGTCTCAAAGTGCTGGAGAAAGGTAAAATTGGTGCCTTACCTACTTTATAGTGGATCAAAGCTAATTTTAGAAATGTAATGTAATTTCCTCCTAATGAAGGTTCCAAATGTTAAAACTAAATACTACTAAAATGCTTGATATCTTTAAGCCTTAAAGAAAATTTCCAACCTGTTGCCCACCAGCTTGTAGACGATTGGACAGTTTCCTACTGGAAGGCTCCAGATACCATGCACAGGTTCACAAAAGTTCCACCCTGCAAAATGAATAAATCCCAACATTACATTTTGAAAGTAGTGAAAGGTTCTTGCCGTAAAACACTGCCATTAGTAACAAATCACAGGGTACAATTTCCTCCTTCTGATTAGTAATTTGAGAAAGACTCTTGACACTCTAACAAGAAGACTTGTGTTTGATCCTTGCCTGGAGTTTATAATTGTAGACACAGTGTTTTACCCCCATTTTCCCTCTTGACCTATGACAATTAAATAGATACCAGGCAATGATGATTGCAGGGCCTTCAGATAGATTCATATTGATGCTTTCCTGGGTAAATCAGACCATATTATTATATTTGTGTGTATTACAATTTTTAATTTTTTTTCTCCTTCTAAAGCTGAAGGCAACGACGAGGTGACGGATGTGGTATACATTGAGATGAACAAGAACCGTTATGTGATATCTGTAGGATGGGACAGGTCCATCAATGTCTACACGGACTCTACTGAAGACTTCAGACATGTACAGAGACCCATGCCACGATGGACAGATGATGAGGTATGTAAAGGCATTATACCTCAGTCGTACCAACATGGCCAACATGGCCAAAAGTTGGTTGGGTTAAAGTCGCTGTCAAGTCGGTTCTGGCTGTGTGACTGGCATATTACGGTTGTATGACACATTCTCCAGCAACCATCGGTCACTTTCCAACATTAATCAAATTAATAACTTAAACCCTGGACTAAACACAATACCTAACCCTAACCCTAACCTTAATCATACCTAATCCTAACCCTACTAACCCTAGACCTAACCTAAAACCCAATTGTAACCCAGTTTGCAACCCTATAGTGTGAAATAATAAAGCCCAGTGTGAAAGTTGCTGGAGCATTTTTCCGATTGCAGTATTAGAGGAATGGTTCCATTTTGTAAGAGGCATGAGGAATGAATGACAATGGACAATTTGGACAATGTTAATACCGAAATGTATAGATGTTGATAAAGAAGAGTAAAAACATTCTTTCCATTTTACCTATCCCACCATTCCTCGTAGCAACATAGTTTTTCACATTGTTGTCCAAAGACTATTATATGAAACCAAATTCTGCATATTTATTCCCATTCCAATACCGATGAGAAGTGCATATTCTACCATCTAGAATAAGTCTTTAATCTCTGTTCCTTACAGAAAAATGGTCATCAGGAGGACATTCTATCCGTCTCAGCGTGCCCACCCTCTCTCCTAGCGACGTCAAGCTATGACGGCGAGATCATCGTCTGGAATCTGGTCTCAGGATACGCCTACTCTCACATCCAGAGCACCAAGTACTTTGATGATACTGATGAAAAATACAAAGGTACTACTGATTTTTCATTTCTTTCTATAATTTGTTATTTTAATTGTGTCACCTGTGACTGCATGGGGTAAGAAATTACGTAGAGGTGTCGTGGTCTAGTGAATACGTCGTCGGAATGTCTGTCACAGGCTTAGTGGTTCGAGTCCTGCCGCGGCACTTATGTCCTTTGGCAAGAGAATAATCTACATTTGCTACTCTCCACGAAGGTTTTAAATGGGTACTGGTAGGAAAGAATTCCTTGAATGCTTTGAGCACCGAAATCAGTAGCCTAGCAGAGCTGGGTAATATTGGAGCGCCTTGAGCACCTTGCGTGGTGTGGATATGTGCGCTTTATAAATATCCAATATTAATGATATTAATATAAACTACATTAATATAATGCTTAAGGTCTCCCTATCTGATCTAACTGATTTGTGCAGGTGTATCACTACACCAAGGCTGCAGGCTAAGGATGAAATTAATATAAGGGCACAAGTTTGGAAGTGAATATAAGCTGTATGGAACAATGATATGGATGCAATTAATTGAGGGCATTTTTAAACTCATTACTGTCTTCCCTAGTCATCCCCCACCCGTACATTCAGTTTGAATTCTGCATCAAACATGTACAACAAATGCAATGCAAGCATGGATGCACGATATGATATACTTTTGTTTGCTATACATCATACAAAGAGGGTAGTCATATTGCACACTCATGCACACAAAACAAATTATTGAGTGTCACATGATAGTTTTTCAGCCAATAGGATACTCAAACCAATTTCTAGTTATGTTGAACACACTAAGGTCAAACTTGCATTAGTGACCACCTGTATAAAAAGACCACCTGTCTATAAAGACCACATTTTTTGTTTCTCTTGAATGTGGTATCTCATTGAAACCTGTATTAAAGGAACCTGTACATAAAGACCACCTTCCTATATAGACCCCTTATTATGTTTCCCTTGAGTGTTCATTATAAACAGGTTTCACTGCATAAGTAATATGACCAATATATCCTATTTTGTAGGTGATGGTGATGAGAGTATATCCAAGGTCCTATTCATTCCATCAAGAAGAACCAACAAAGAATCAGCTCAACTCGTTGCCAGTGGACCCAGAGGTTAGTTAGTATTCATAAGAAATGAAGACATACGTAGATTCTAAAGCCTTTTGCACATGTGATGCAGTAAACCACCCTGAAAATACCTACTGTGGCAAAGTAAATGACACAAATTTAGGGACATTTGTTGTACATACAACGTTTTTTAAATATTTTAACCTCTATCTGCCTTTGATTTACTCGTAATTTTTTTCCAGCAGCAGTGTTTTTAGGCAGTTCTCCAAATCATGTCTGAACTTGAAGGACCAAAATTAAAGAATGAAATAAAATGAATGTTATTATCTTTTTTTTAAATACATTTGTAAAAACTTCAGTTTGCCAAATCTTCTTCAAACTTCAAAGTTAAACAGAAAGTATTAGACTAGCTAGTCTGTCTTTTAGGACACCAGTTTTATGTTATTACTTTCCAAGTTATTTTCCACAAATTCAAATTAGGTACTTGCGTTTTAATTATATGGGAGAAAATACTTTTAACAAAATATATATTGAACATGCAGTATATCTTATTTCAAAGAAGCTTATTTTCCAAAAGGTCAATATTAGCTTCTCATTAACAGGCCTGATAATTACCCGATTTAAATTGGTTTCCCGATTTTTTGATTTTTTTTTCCTGATTTTTTTTTT
>CP137680.1:16800834-16828781 GCA_037976565.1 Mesocentrotus franciscanus | reverse complement strand
TTCCCTGATTTTTTTTTCTTGATTTTTTTTTCTTCCCGATTTTACCCCTATTTTCCTGATTTTTCCCTTATTTTTCCCTATTTTTCCCTAATTTTCTTACTCAAAAGGGGGGAATGTTCTTAGATGCTATTTTTTTCCCTGGATCCCTTTTTTTTTTTTTTACACAAGGGGACGGTGGTCGGGGAACTTTTTTAGTGCTCACTATCACCCCTGCATTAAGAATATATAAGTGAAAATAGACACAACAAATCAATCAATTATTTTGAATTACTTTCAATTATGAGAGTGTCCACTTTCTCTGAACTAACTTTCATGTTGCTCTAATTTTTGTTTTCTTCTTCAGGTTGTATCCATTTCTGGAATGTATACAACAATGGCCAACTGTTTGGTAGATTCAACTGTGTAAGTAAAATATCCATAAACTATATACATGTACAGTTAACAAAAACATTATTCATACCCCTTGTAAATTTGATATGTTTTATGATTTTTATAACTCCAGAATGAAATGTAGACTGGTTGAATTAGGGCCTTTGTTGAATACTTTTAGATGTAAGCTTTACTATGTCACATTCTCAAGAAACATAAATAGTAACAAATCAATTTTTCACATACTTAAAAAATTACAAAACATGGTAAGGGTATGAATAATTTAGTTGTTAATTGTTAATGAGTTGTACATCTGATCGTATTGTCTTCAAAGACTCAAAAGGGCATTAATTTTAAGTGAAAGGTGCACTCTTTGTGCTCGTATATGTTATATTATTATCAGCATTCTTAATCAAGAATTTCAATACAAAATAACACACACAAAAAAAACAGAACTTTTGTTGTTCTTGTTATTGTTTTTAATGGGATGATGTGTTTATACCATGTGCAGGTAAAGAAGAAAGGAACATCAGTGAATTGTATGCTGCTGTCCAATGATGATTTGACTCTCTTCACTGGAGACTCTCTAGGTAAGAAATATAGACATTATAATAATAATAAAAATGTATTTTATACTCATATAGCGCATTTTCCATGTACATGTTTCAAATGCACTATATAATTATCTTATTATGTCATATCATGAGGTGAGATATAGTTAGATAAAGGAAAAGAAATAGATCAGTCTTATAGCAATGGTTTTTAAACAAAAATCAGTGCACTAGTGCCATTTGGCAAGGCATTATTCCTCAATTACCAAGTTCCCTTGGACAGGACATAAGGTTGTAGGTCCCCTAGTTGCCTACATACAAGCATATGCTTGCTTTCTTGGTAGTGTGGTAAAATGAATAAAATAAAATCAAATGAAAATATTTACACAAACTATGGAGATGACATGTGGCTATAAGAAGAGAGCAAAATGAAGTATGAGAGAGAAAGAGAGAGAGAGAGAGAGAAGGGGGTTGGGTGTGAAGAGATATAGGTGACAAAGGCATATACAATGTAGGAAAATAGAAATAAACATACAGAAAAAAGAAGATATGAAAATATCCAGGAGAAAGAGAAGAGACAGTTAAGAGAAACATACAATAAAGAAAGAAAGAGAGAGAAGGGAAGGACACACAAAGGTTTACTCAAGAACGATGAAAGATGAAGTGAAAAGATGAAATGGTCTAACAATAGGGATGAGAAGAAATTAGAAAAGGAAAAACTTAGAAAACAGATTATAATGTAACTTCATTTTATATTTATATGTGTTTGATTTGGTTGCATAAACAGAATCTCTGTAAAATGCTAATACAAACGTAGATGCACACTAATTCTCTGAATGATATATATTTGAATGTATTTGTATTTATATTCAGGTTTTATCTCCGTTTGGGACATTGACCACTACTGCCTTGATCGCCCTGATAACATTGAAGAAGCTCCTGAATGTAAGCTCCTTCTGTTTATTTTCAAATATATAAGTAAAAGATGCTTGATGTTTTTTCACATTTTCATCATGGTGAGGTAGTCTTGGAATATTGTATAACAGCAAATGTCATCAATTTATTTTCTATTTTTATTTCAGTCATTCCTGAATATTTGAAATGGTAAATGTAATCTTATTTCCTATAATTATTTCAGTATCACTGAGAATTAAGAACAGTAAATCTAATTAGGTTTTGCACTGGTATAACAGGAATTGGATCATGCTTGAATACTAACAACTGTCTAATCATATTTTTTCTTTCATTCTTCATCAGTGATGGGGTCATGGCGAGGTCATATCCAGAGCATTACAAGGTATGTCCAGTTTACATAACTACCATTCAGTTTGCTTGATTTTCAGTTGTGAAAGTTATTTCAAATCAGTGTCTGATATAGACTGTATGATCATTAGTTATGGACATACCTACTACATGCACTATTGTAGTGCAGTGCAGGTCATTGGTCCCCTTCAATATTAAAAAAGGTTGATGACTTTGTGTAAATTATTTGAATGTGTTTTTACAGTATGTTGGAAACTCTGTATCTAATCTCAATTATGTTCATGCAAACGTAGTGTGAAGCTTTGTCTTTGAAAATAAAAGAAATAAGATATTATTTTATGATGTAATTAAAAACGAAAGCCTCTGTAGAAACATTTTTTGGTTAAATTTTTGATGAGAGCTCCTAGAGGAATAAATAAATGTTTTTGAGGGTTGCTTAGCATATTATTTATTAAAATCACACATATTATCTTTTGCAGCATGAGCCTTGTTGAAGAGCATAGTATTCTAATCACATCGTCACTAGACTGCACTGTGAGACTGTGGACAACAGAGGGCCATTATGTGGGTAAGAAAAATGCTAATAACTTTCATGTTTCAATTGGGAGTGGGAACCCTACTCTTTACGAAGTCCCACAATATTTCTTGTTGATGTAGGCTTACAGGCTTTGTATGTTTTCTGTATACATTACATTTTAGTCACTGAGCAGGACGATTATTTATGTGTAATAAAAGTGCTTAAGAATATCATGCAGATACAGCTCCTGCTGATCAGCAAAGTAAATCCAAAGTAATTTGGACAGCAAGGTCACCAATCTGATGTGAACAAGTACAGGAATAATAAAAGAATACAAAATTGACTTTACTTATGTTTGCCTGGCAGAAAAAGGATGTAAAAATATTTTTTTGGTGATTTATTTTCTTTGTTTTAATTTTAATGACCCTATTTAGAACTATTACAGAAAATTTGTGACTGATTGTGTTGTATTGATGTAGTCAAAGAAAAGTCAAAACTGTTTGATGATGATGATTTTTGTTTTACCTGACTGCTAAGAAAGCATGTATATGCTTGTAAGTAAACAACCAGGGGACCAACAGCTTTAAGTCCTCTCCAAGGGACTTGGTAATGAGGATTAATGCCTTACTAAAGGGCACAAGCGCTTTGACTTGGTTTCGAACCTAGGACCTCCTGGTTACAAGACCACTGCTCTACCACTGAGCCATCGCGCCTCCTCAAGGTCAAAACTGTAAATTTATTATTTTTCAGAAATTTGGATCTACATTCATTCACACTCTTCTATCAGGCACACAATGAATTCGCTTATAAAAATATTGAATGGTACCTGTCAAAAGTCAATGCGCTGGTGCCCTTTGGTAAGGCATTAATCCTCATTGCCAAGTCCCTCAGGGAGGACTTAAAGCCGTCAGTCCCCTGGTTGCTTACTTACAAGCATACACATGCTTTCTTAGCAGTCAGGTAAAACAAACAAACAAACAAAAGGTCTACCGGTAAATAGATTTTAGTACACTAGAATGAAATACACTTTTGTCTCCTCTCCCCGTCATCCTAGGCACCTTTGGTCAAGACGAGCCCTGGGACGTCTTCAACCCGACCACCTTTAAACATCCCATGGTCCCTTACGACGTCCTGGTCGACCCCCAGAGCATGCCTAACCACCCTATCTTTGACCAGAAGTCAACGTCGTCGATGTCGGAGTACATCTGTGATGAATCCTTGGATGATGGCCAGGCCAGCGGGGAAGCAGACATGCTGGATGATGGGAGTGGGAGTAACCATGATGACGAGATTGGAGAGAAGGAAGAGGTGGAGGAGAGAGAGGATGACAAGAAGGTAAAACTGGTGATCCGTCATAATTATTCTCTGCATGGCAACATCTGCTCCGGGATTGATTTAATCAGAGATATGAGATTAGGGTTAGGGTTTCTATTAGGTTAAGGGTTAGGTGTATTGTTTGGTCCTTCATTGAAGTTAGGAATTCAATTAGTGTAGGATTATGACAGCAGAAAATTTGTCAGTGGAGCATGTGCCGTATATAACAGGCAAATAAACTGATTAAAATTAAAAGGGGGTCAGCAAGTAAAGAAAATTTTGCTCTGTATGTATTGGCTTACTATGTTTAAGAAACCAGCTTCTGATATTACTTCTAAAAAGACATAATGCAATACTTTGTATGCTTTTAAAAAGGTAGAAGGGACTTGTGATGAAATTAGTGTATGCATCTTTACATGGACTGATTAAACATTGATTAGATGACCATACAAATATGTAAAAATTATGATCTTTATTTTTCATCTCTGAATGATTTTTATGTCCATTGTTTTCTGATAGAGCGAATCCACAAGCTACATCAGCACTCGTGAGAAGTTTGTTTATGACGACGATATGATAGCTGCAGAACTCAAGAAGAAACCGTTCAATAGGGGCTCTGGAAAGAGGTGAGTAAATTCGGATATAGTTGTGATGGTGATGATGATGGTGGTGGTGGTGGTGGTGGCAGTGTAGGTGATGGAGATTATGGTGATGATGATAGTGATTGTGATGATGATGATGATGATGATAATGATGATAAAGACAATAATGATTGTGATGGTTGATGGTTGATGATGATGAATATGATGGTGGTGTTCGTGATGGTGCAGATGAAATAAGTTTTTAGTACGAAAAGAAGAAATTCTTTCCAATTTACAACTTTTATTAATTAATGGGAGAATAAAAATGTCTTTCTGTCTGTGAGCATATTTCCAGTACTGAACAGCATTCTTGTTTTGTTTTTTTCTTTTTCAGACTTCGACATGAGAAGCTCAGGTCCATGCCCAAGGAGAGGGCCGTCACCAGCGCCTATCAGACCCTCAAGTGCTTTGACCTTGAGGACACGCCTCCACTCTCACCCCCTTCCCGGAGCAAAGACAAGACCAGTGATCCTTTCACATTCTCATGATGAAAAGATGTGGGTGAATTTTCACCAAGACAGACCAAGGTCAAATTGTTATTCCATGGACTTTCACCAAGACAGACCAAGGTCAAAGGTTATCCCATGAACTTTCACCAAGACATACCAAGGTCAAAGGTTATTCCACGAAGTTTCACCAAGACAGACCAAGGTCAAATTGTTATTCCATGGACTTTCATCAAGACAGACCAATGTCAAAAGATTCTCTGTAGAGAATCTCTTTCTGTTCCATAAGCCATAACCATGTAATCATTGACTTCCGTAGGAAAGTCATCTATGCATGTTAACCAGGCCTCATGTTAACCCCTTCAATACTGCCTGACATTCATCATCATTGTAATACATGTCTCTATGTGTCATAGAATGACACTTCGTATTCAAGGAGTTAAGAGAGATAGATTTATTTACTTTGGCCATTAAATTGTTAATACATGTAATCATTCTGTACCAAATGTGGCATTTACATTATACTTGGGGAGACACACCTTGAGTCGACAATCAAAACGATAATGATTATTTGTGTTAAAGATTAGCTTGTATTAGGCCAAGTATGGTGTATTCAAGAAACATTAGTGTGATCATGAAATGAATGTTTAGTATGTATGTTATCACAGTGATCATGTTCTGGGTTTATGCTCATTTTTGCTTCATATGTGAAACCAGCTAAACGTTAACCGTCCATTTCTCCGTCCATTTAAGAATTTAATCAGGGTATTTTACCGACATCGCTACCTCTGCTGTAATGTATTTTCAATTGCGCCGTCTTTTGGTGAAGGGGTACATAGAGCGATTTTCGGTTCCTGTACCCAATCATCACGCTGTGTCATCAGTTGGTGATGCATTGTGGGACATGGCTGTCGATACACCTTGGGACATGGCAGTATACGTAAATCTGAAGTAGTGTCAGTAGACTACCCTGCCTGTAAAAGTATGTAATGATAAATTGATTTGGTTTCAAGAGGTCAAGGGTCAAAGCCACAGGGTCATATTGATACAAAATCCTAGAAAATATATTTTTCCTATAAGTTAAAGCAGATTCAGTCATGCACTGAAATAGTTTGAAAGTAAATCCTTTGAAATGCCAAAATAATGTCTCATAGAATTAAATTAGGTTCATTTTGGACGAACCTAAACGACATATTTAAAGTAATGATGCTCGTTCTTTCAATCTCCGTAAGAAATTATAATTTTAAGAAGTGGTATTCGAAAGGCATTTTCTTTTAATTTCATTTCTTCTTCTTTCTTTCTTTCTTTCTTTCTTTCTTTGTACTTATAGGAGATTTTAATTGACACAATGCAGCAAACAATGAAGTAAACTGTCAAGAGGTTCTGAGATAATTCACAAACTGCTGTTGATTTTGATATGATTTTGATATGGCCAGGGCCCCGTCTTATATTTATAAAGTGTTGATATTAATGGCAACTTATTTGCGATTGATATCAACTGCAACTACCTATGTACATAAGAGATAGGAGACTGTAAACTTGCGATTGATCCAAATCAACCGGAACTCTTTATAAGACGAGGCTCAGATATTTACGTCTTATATACAATTTCAGTAACAGCCACTGATTGGACATTTACCATGATCTTGTTCAGGTATCACTCAAAAGGCTTTAACCAGTTTGATGTACTGTAAATCCAATCTGATTATTACTAATCATATTTTTATTTTTCTGCTGCACTTTCACCAAATATGAGTAGAATCTATAATTTTGAGTAATTTCTTAAAGTAAATTTTGCAATGACAAAGTTTTTGTTTAATTTTATCCTCATTTGCATATTATTGTAATGTTATTGGTAAAATAAAACTCATTATTAAACAAAAGGAGCACCATTCCAAATGTTCTCACAAAAGATAGTGTTGTTACAAATTATGATAAAGTTGATAGGTTACTGATATAATCATAGGAATTTTGTAGTATTTATGAATTGTTTCATTTTAATTTTGTATTCAAACATAATCGGGACTGTGTAATATATGTGTGTCTTTTTTTAAAGTGCTTTGAATGTAATTATCTTTATCAGTACATATGTATGCACCTTTCTAAAATCAATCTATGCAGAATTGTTAATTGATAGTTACCATGGTAGCATGTAAATATTCTTTGCTGTTGTATCATATTTAAGAATTATAATTTTCAATGCATTTCAAATTCATGTGTTCAGTTATACTGTTATGTGATGTAATGTAGTTGGTCAAGTGCCTTACTAGAAATAAACATATTTCCTGTAACTTATTACATTTGTTGATTGATGGATTGGTGTGAATAATTATTTATTTTATTTGCATTTTGTTAGTAATGCTGAGAGGGAGGAAGAGGAGGATGAGAGAGAGAGAGAGACAGAGAAAGGCAGAGACAGACTAGCTGATAAGAAAAGAGAGAAGTGCCTTACTAGAAATAAGAGGCTTATAGACATAATAGTTCATCATCAAAGAGAAATAACTGATCATTTAAAATTTGTATTGTGAATTTAGCAAAAAATAGGACAGATTGAGAGGGAATATAAGTAAAAAATGAGATGTGACAGCTAGCATAAGGAAGTGAACTTAAATCATTATGTGTACTAATGATAGTGATAATGATGATGACGATGATGATTATTATTATCATTATTATTAGTAGTATTAGTAGCAGTAGTAGAGGTATCAGTATTATTATTATTATTATTGTTTTTATTATTGTAACAGGCGGAAACTGATACAAACGACACGCTACACCATTCCTTGTGTTGTGGTTCGATGTTTTATTTCATATGCAAGCTAGTTACAATAAGCAAAAAATCTGAATAAATAAACAAAGTTAAAACAATTAAATAGAAATGAGGACATGTTTGAAAAACACACATATTAGTGATAAACATATATTTGTTTGTGACTCCATGATACGAATTCCAACAATATGACGTCAAGCAGACTCACGACAATAAATGATTAACAGGTTGTTTATATTCCATTCATTAAAACTTAATCATTATTGCATGAAAATAACCAGTATCTAAAATAAATAGAAGAAGGGAATGGCATCACGTGTTTCATTTTTTTCACATTTGAAGGAAACTATATATTAATTGCGTGGTTGTGCTCCCTTGTGAACTTTTTTATAATGATAAAATGCAGAAGACTTGTATTTTTAAACTGCTTATAATAGTCAAGGGGGGGGGCACAATTTTCTTGCTTTATCCAGGTGTCATTGTCCCTCATGGATGAGAGGGAGGGAGGGAGAGAATTAAAGAAAGGTAGAAATAGGAATTGATAGAGGGCTAGAGGGTTATATATAACCATCACATCAAACTTAATACAGGGGGTGGCAAAACTAATTTATATACCATAATCGTGACAAATATTTGCTCAATATCAACAGGCCTCCCAGATCAGTGTTGGAGGCATTTTCATTTTGTCCATCCACACATAATATCCCAGTGTTATTGGAATTTTTCATTGCCCACCCATACTCATTTTCAAAAACATCTCTAAAAACAACTCTTTTCTAATATCATTTTATCCAGCAAGATACCATATAGTAACCATACACGAAAAACTTGAACTAACAGTAACACCAAACGTGGAGAGCTTTCGTGTTCGTGTTCGTAAATCGTGCTGTTACCTGTTATCAGTACCAAATGTAAGTATTTTGTAAATTCATATGTTTGGGGTATGATTATTGAATAAATTCTTGAATATAATACCTCTTGACTTATATTAGTAATTGATGAAGCGTCTAACTTTCTTGTCTGGTCCCATATGCTGTAAATTTTGTAGACCCCATTCCATTGAATCCCGCGCCCGCCACGCGGGCCCAGAGAAGGCGCAGCTCCTGCCTTATGGGTATGCCTCGTGTTTTGCTTGGCCCGGCCCATGCAAGTAATCTCCAGCTCCATCTCGAGTCTGGTTCTATTCTCTTTTTAAATACAGTAAGATTGTAATTGTACTTTCATGGCTTTTAGTAGAAAAGCGGCGCTTGTTCAGAAGCATTTCCCTACTTAACTTAGTTTGGCGCTAGTGTAGTTCCGTATCCATTTTTTGACCCGTAAGTCGTAACTCCGGCGTGGAGATACCCTACTAAAACATACCCAAAAAATCAACTAAATCTTCATCTATTGTTCAAATAATGGTCATGATTTAAAACTCGTTATGTTTCTTACCCCTTTCCTGTCAATTTTCTAATCTTTTTTGGAGTATTTTTCCTAAAAACGAAGACTTATAATATACACTTTCTTACGGGACCGCGGGATTCACGGCAAACTGCTGTAGACCTACAATGCAATTGCATACCGTATCGCGGTACGCGTATACGTACGGTAGGCCTGCAGCAGTCTGTCGTGAAAAATGGTGAATCCCGTGAGAAAGTGTATATTATAAGTCTTCGTTTTTAGGAAAAAAACTCCAAAAAGATAAGAAAATTGACACGAGGTAAGAAACATAACGACTTTAAATCATGACCAATTTTTGAACAATTGATGAAGATTTAGTTGATTTTTTGGTAGAGGGTCTATGTTTTAGTAGGGTATCTCCACGCCAGAGTTACGGGTCAAAATATGGATACAGAACTACACTAGCGCCCTTAGTTTGACCCCGTATTAATTAGCCGTAAGCCTGTAACTCCGGCGTAGAGATACGCTACTAAAACAGACCTAAAATTCAAGTAAATATTCATCTTTTCTTCAAATAATGGCCATGTTTAAAAGTCGTTATGTTTCTTACCTGTTTCGTGTCAATTTTCTTATCTTTTGGGGAGTATTTTTCCTAAAAATGAAGACTTATAATATACACTTTCTCACAGGATTCACGGCAAACTGTGCTGCACAATACATTTGCATACTGTACAGACGGTGGGCCCAGTGGGGTGCGCGCGCAACCCACCATCAGTACGGTATGCAAATGTATTGTGCAGCACAGTTTGCTGTGAATCCCGTAGCTTGCTAATATATGTACGCAAAAAAAAATGGCTTATGCAGTAACTCCTGTGTTTAATTAATAACAATCATTCAGACTGTGTCTGTGAATTCTGTGACTGGAAAAATTCAATGCTCAATCAGCTCAGATTAAAAAAGTCAAGTGCTCAGAAATTACTAATGAAATTATTGAACTATCAATCTATAGATCCACCCATTGCCATGAGAATAAGGCATTATAATCTCCCTTAGGTCACTACAAACATGACAAAGCGTACCATATCGGTACTACTAGTCTTATGGGGCGTTGCAAGAAAGTTGCGATTGATTGAAAGTTGCAAAATTTGCAACTAATATTTGCAATCGATTGCAACTCAACTTTCTTGCAACGCCCCCTAGTCTCCTAAATTTCCTAGGATTTTGTTAGGATTAAAGTTTTATCAATTAAATTAAGTTAACTAGATTTAGCTTTTATTCTCCCTCTCTTTTACTAATGGGGCATTGCAAAAAAGTTGAGTTGCATTCAATTGCAAATTTGCAATTAATCGCAAGACTTACGTTTGATTTGGGGGATTTGCAATTGATTGCAACTTTCTTGCAATGCCCCATATAAAGAGTATGCAAGACAATTATTAAAAACTGAAAGAAATTATTACAGACGCAATTATCTACCTTGTGTATGTTTGACTTGACAGAAGTACCCTTTTCAGATGAGGAATTCTTTTATGAATACAACATTTGTCAACTTGTATTCTGTAAATACTGCCAAAGTGTATATTCCACAATGCTCATCATCGGATACATACTGAAAATTTTGTTCTCTAAATTTTCAGGTGCACATCTTGAAATAAGCATGTCTGGGGAAGTAAGAGAAGAACAAGGTGATGGGACTGTTGATGAAAGCACACCGGGTGGACATCCCTGGTATTCAGAACCCAAGTATGAGCGTTACTGGAATCACTACAAGCAAATGAAAACATGGATGCAGGATCAGCAGTCTCTGCAAGACTCTTTGAGTAATGTATGGATGGTATCCTACCAGCAGTACTTGCACCAGTATCAGTGGTGGATATACCAGAACTCCTTGATGAGTGGATCTTTTCCCCAACAACATCAGGTTTATCATCCGCATGATTCATATCCCCAACAACATCAGGTTTATCATCCACATCATTCGTATCCTCCATCACCATGGCACTCTCATGATCCATCAAGAGCCCATCATCATCATCAAGACAGCTTCCACCATCGTCATCATCATCCATACAAGCCTCATCCAGAAGCATCTAGTTATCGTGGCAACAAACAGTACGTTACCGATCAGAGTGATGTTGATTACGTGGACAACGGTTTCAGCGAGACGCCGCAGGAGGATGACGATGAAGGCCAAGGCTGCTGGGAGGTGAGGAGGAAGAGTTTGAAGTGGAGCTGAGCGAGGAGATGCGGCAGTTCTTCCTTCAGTCACAGAAGCATCGGGAGGAGCTGAAAGAGCTTAAACTCGCTATGAACCAAAAGGAACATCCGGAAAGGACTAAAGATGGAGATATGGCAAAGGAAAACACAGAAAAAGATGAGACCTATGATGATGAGTTTGAGATGAGTTTTACCAGCTCCAAGAAGGGCAAGAAGAAACATATAATTGGTGCCCCAGTAGAACAGCCTGGTAGGAGAAGAGCAGTAGAGATGAAGGTGGGTTTCTCTACCGTGTGTGTATTGGGTTTTTACAGACATGTATCAATCAAATATGATTATTTACGTCTTGGGACCGACCTTTAACGTCACCATCCGAAAGACGTGACTCAGTTTCGAACCTGCGTCCTCGGCTGAATCAGTTTGTAACTTCCACTGTTAGCTGGATTACAGGCGCATGCCACAATGCCCAGAATAAAGTCTTTTTATACAGGGCTCAGTATTAGCCTTTGTCTGTGATAACATCACGTCAGACAACCTTTAGTGGCTGGTGCACATGAAATAGGAAACCAACGCAGTTTAGTGCAGCAGGTGTTTTTTAATGCATAAATGAAATTAATGAATGGAAAGAGGGCTTGGAAGAAAAAAAAGTAGCTGAATGCAGCAAAGGTAGTAAGCATATTCAATATTTATGTGTTATTAGATGCAAAAATGTGAAACTCATCATGCCTACATCATTATAACTATTAAAAAAATGCTGCAGTTTACTAAGGCACATGTGGACTACCTGTAAGTCGTGTCTCTCTGGTCCAGATAGCATCTAAATTTTCCACAACAAATACATTAGAAAGGGGTGAAAAAAAAGAAAATTATAAGAAGTTTGTCAACGTATTTTACTATCATATATTGTTTGTTTGTTTTACCTGACTGCTAAGAAAGCATGTGTATGCTTGTAAGTAGCAACCAGGGGACTGACAGTTTTAAGTCCTCTCTGAGGGACTTGGTAATGAGGATTAATGCCTTACCGAAGGGCACTAGCGCATCGAATTGGTTTCGAACCCGGGACCTCCCAGTTACGAGACCACTGCTCTACCACTGAGCCATCGAGCCTCACTCCCTGTAATATAGTAGACCCTTTGCATTGTTATATTAATAATGAATAAAGTTAGAAGTTAGAAGGGTCTGCATCATTCCTAGAAATGAAAAAAAATTATGTCGAAACACTCTTCCAATTTTTCTTCCTATTTAACCTTGTTTGTTTTTTTAGTCACCTTATTTTGCAGTATTGTTCATACTGTTTCATGCATTTCAGTGCAAATCTCTTTAGACCAAAATTTGAATTGGGTAACCTTAGAAAAGATTGCCCTGCTGTCTACCTAAACAAAATGTGTTTGAAAATAATGAAAGAAATTTTTTTTGAGAGATAATATTTTGAATAAATTTTTTATTCAGATAAAAAGTTACATTCTGGAAGAAACTACAACTGCTCTTTAGTTTCTCTCAATGGTGATAACCGTGGCAGCAAAGAAATATACATGTGGATATCTGTTGCCTTGGTAAATCGGAAGTGGTGAACGATCATGACTTTTTTTTTTCTCTCCTTTCTAGATTCTACAGAGGAAGGATTTTTGTTTATTGTCTTGGTATGCAAAACATGTTTTGTGTTCATGACATTTTGTTTTTATTTTCTCTCTTCTCTCTAGATTCTGTATGGCAAGGATTCACCAGCCATTCACGGTATGGAGACAGCTATCCAGATGCAGTTTGACAGGAACTGTGACAAAAAGCAGCCCACTTTCTGGCCTACTGTACCTCTCAAAATGTAGTCAAAATAGAAAACACTGACGAGAAAAAGTGCTAACCTCATATTCACTCGTCGTCCAGGTTACTGGTTCTACACAACAGAACCTGCACATGAGGATCATTGTGAAATCATTCAAGCAACGGGCTGGAGCAGGGTTTCAGTGGCACTGCTATGACCACCACGCTATTGTTTAGCCCAAAATTGTTTGGAACCAGCATTCTTGACAACTTTGCCAGTATGACATCACCCTTCGGTACTCTATATCAGCCTTTCCTAAATGTTTTTTTTATTGGTTCAGATATGACATGATTAAATGCCTAAAAGAAATGTTACAACAAATTGAAACAAAATTTATGGCATAAAGAAGGCCATGATCCTTCCAGTTTGACAGGAACTGTGACAAAAGGCAATCCACGTTCTGGCCTACTGTACCCAAGATGTAACCTATATGATATGAACTATCTGAAAATGAGTGTTTCCTAGTGATCTTCATGAAGCCTTGTTCGGTCATAACATGGTAAACTGCTTCAAAATTACAACGCACAGCAAAATGGAAACATTTGAAGGCATGAAGATAGCCATCCAATCAGGAACAGTGAAGAACATTGTAGAAAATGAGTTTTTCTTGATAATTTATTATTAAGCCTTGACTTTGTTCAGACATGACCGTGTAACCTGCCAAAAATATAAAAACGCCATAGCAAGAGAAAGACATTTTATTTGTAAATTAATAGCAAGTGGAGGTGAAAAGTGTACCAATAGGTGCATGCAACAAAGTCCCCTAAGTCAAGGTTTTTCAACCGGGGTGCCACAAGAGAACTCTAGCGCCCGCAATATTATTGAAAAATCATTATTCTGGAAGAACGTCAATTTCGTGAAAACAAAATAGGAGAAACCGCCAGAGTATGTAATTTCATGAGGAAATAGCATTTAAAAAATAATAAAGTGCCTTTCTTTCTTGCTCGGTTTGCTCACTCGCAGCCTTTAGAAATAGATGGTGTCTGGCAGCGAAGTGCCTGAATACCTCCATATTTGAGCAACAAGGTGCTGAAAAGCCTTCTATTTGACAGCGAGGTGCCCAATTATATATTATATCTTTTATATAAAAACTACATTTTTACCACGCAGGATAATTTTGGGCAATGAGATGCCTGAATCTCCTCCTATAGAGTGGTGAAGTGTGACGTCATCAAAAATCTATTTTTGGAATTTCTCAATTTTTTCTTCATTTTCCGAAAGACCTCCAAAAATAATGTCGAAAACCAATTGAATATGTTAAGTATTGGCTGAGATATGACCATCTGAATAAAAAGATTGCCTATGGGAACTCGGTGTTATATTGCTCTGGCTCCTAATGTTATGAGCCAGAGCAATATAACACTGAGTTCCCATAGGCAATGATTTTATTCAGATGGTCATATCTCGGCAAATACTTAACATATTCAATTGGTTTTCGACATTTGGACATTATTTTTGGTGCTCATTCGGAAAATGAAGAAAAATTGAAAAATTCCAAAAATAGATTTTTATGACGTCACAGCTTCGGTACTCTATTCATGCATCAATTTGACCGCATATAATATTTATTTTATAATTTATTATTTTAATGTAGTTGGATTGGCATGTGTGCACTTGTAATTTTGGTGCCTGATGAGAATACTCCCTAGGGAGTGGAGTGTGTGCACTCTCATGTGCAGATTAGCAATTTGATCTAATGACTGGGGTAAAAAATAATTACGATGTAAAGTGCTTGGAAACAAAGTATTAAAAGGCAATCCAACTTTTGAAATAAGCTCATTTGAATGAAAGCAGAAAATCAGAGAAACGGAATAGTGAAGGTTTGAAATAATTCGGACTAATAATAAGAAAATTATGAATGTTTGAAATATGAGATCACTACAGCTATCCAAATCTCAATGGATTGTGACGTAGTGACGGATAACTCCCGTTCGTTGTGTACAAAATATCACTAACAAGTGCCTTCACCCTTGGGGCACTACTCAAAATGTATTATGGAGATTATAGTATTGCACGTCCTCTTTAAAGCAAGACCATCCCAAGTCATACAATTTATGAAAATTCACATTTTCAACATTTTGAGTGTTGGAACAAATGGGAAAGTTGTCCGTCACTACATCACAGAGATATTAAAGACTCGGCCAATTTGAAGAACCTATAGTGATTGCACCTTTCAAAAATTCATAGCTTTCTCATTTTTTGTCCAATTTGATTTAAACTTTCACCATTATGCTTCTCTGATATCTCTGCTTTCTTCTCGAGTAATTTGCTATCAAGGTTAGATTCCCCTTTAAAGATACTATGTCCCTTTTGCAGCCAACATCAAATTCTGTAGAACTTTGCAGGAATTATGAATATGTCATGTATGTCCTATCTGTGAAGTTTAAACGTTAGCAGTGTCCTAATATTCAAATTATGCAAGGAAACCCGTTTACTTGCTAGACTTCACTGTCAGACACTATTGAGTGACTGACTGGCTTTTTCATCTTTGGTAATAACATACATAAAATGAGCTGTAAAGGGTACATGAGCATTTGTCTACATCAATAACCCACTTCTTGTAATGGCCAAAATTAAACTGATTGAATCTTTGCGCAGCATAAAACGTACGACCATTCGGTACAATGGTCTGAAAATCAGACTATTACTTACTGGCTCTATAGCTCCTAAGTCGATTCGACAACTAATAGTCGTTATTTTCCCACTTAAAGACATTTTCAAGCCCCCTTTTTTTTAGGGAAGTTCTAAATTGGTATTGTCTTTCAAATGCCATTGGAATTTAACCTTTTCATTTTTTTGGCCTGCAAATGGGACATAGTACCTTTAATCGCTATACAAAAATAACAGATTATCCAATGGGCAGTATAAGGATGCTGTTATTGAGTATGGATGGATAGCATCAAGGCAAGGAATGGGAACAGTTTAGCAGTGGCCAAAGATCTGTTGCTGGACAGCATAGTGTGGTTGACTTTCATGGTGAAGAAGAAGAAGAAGAAGAAGAAGAAGAAGAAGAAGAAGAAGAAGAAGAAGAAGAAGAAGAAGAAGAAGAAGAAGAAGAAGAAGAAGAAGAAGAAGAAGAAGAAGAAGAAGAAGAAGAAGAAGAAGAAGAAGAAGAAGAAGAAGAAGAAGAAGAAGAAGAAGAAGAAGAAGAAGAAGAAGAAGAAGAAGAAGAAGAAGAAGAAGAAGGAGGAGGAGGAGGAGGAGGAGGAGGAGGAGGAGGAGGAGGAGGAGGAGGAGGAGGAGGAGGAGGAGGAGGAGGAGGAGGAAGAGGAAGAAGAAGAAGGAGAGGAGGAGGAAGAGGAAGAGGAAGAAGAATGAGGAATGAAGAAGGGATTTCTACTAAACTTGTTTGTTTTGTTTAGTGAGTTACAATGTTCTCAAGGAAGTATGTGAACTTGACTTTTGTTTTGTTGTGGCTTTTGCTCGACTGCAAACAAAAAATAAAGACATTATTTTCTAAGTTTTAGTAAAATCCTTGTGATTCTTTGTTTCTTGAATTATGATTACATGGTCACAAGTTTGAGAAAGGACACACAACATTAAAGACATAAAAAGAAAGAGGGTTTGAGATGAGAGGTAGAGAGAGAGGGAGAGAGAGGGAGAGAGAAGGGGCAGGGGGAGACGGAAAGAGGAAGAATGAGATAAAGGAGGACATGGAAGGAGAAGGATGACCTTGGGGAAAGAGAGACGGAGGAAATGAATGAGAGGAAGAGAGAGAAAGAGAATGTGCGAGGGGAAAAGAGAGAAATAGGAAGAACTAGAGAGGGGAAAGGAGAAAGAGGGGCTAGGGAAAAAGGAAAGAGAGAGAGAGGTGGAGAATGATATATATATATATATATATATATATATATATATATGTGCATATATAGAGAGGGGACGAATGAGAGACAATGAACAGTTTGAATTTTAGTCGCCTTTGATGATGCTGAATAAACACAATGAATCTACCCATCTCTATTAAAACAATGAGGATATGGACATGGAGGAAGGGGAGTAAGGAGAGAGATTAAGCGAATGAGGAGAGGGGAAGAAAAGAGATAGAAGAAAAAAAAACTGACAAACTAACTTCGTGATGAGGACTTGTGAAAGAAAATGCTCAGTGCCCAAAGAAAAGAATAGCTAAAACGATCCCCACTCACCAAAACATGAACTTCCGAAAATGGCAGGTGTGCATGGGAGAAAATAAAATCTCGCAGTGATCCCGCCATACCTTTCTTGAATTTATCCAAAGGAATCCAGCCTCCCCTTTCAAGGGGCCCTCCTCCTGTAAGACTGTATGTCTTGTGATTATGAAACTTTTTAAACTTGGACTTGTCCCAATTGGTCATTTCAACGATTAAAGGTAAAGACCAGTTTTGGAAACCGGCCCCTCTCTCAAAAAAATGAAATGGAAGCTCTCATTACCAATCATGTGAAAGAATATGTTTTGACTAATACGTGATGATACAAATTTTACCGGGAAAGTCGGCTTGTAACTTTACCAAGACTGGGCCAAATTTCTTATCATTTTGATGATTTCAGAACCTTGCAGTACACACCAATACTTATATGCTAGATGATCAACCTTTTCTGATCGATTCCACAACGTTTCTTTCACAATGCAATCGCATGACCAGAACTGGTCTTAAATATCTTTAAACTTAGCGCATTGGTTTTTGTGACGAGAGGATTCTTGCATAGTGACTCACGGCGCCGCCGATTACCGGAAACAAAAAAGAGTGTATTAATGTAGGCCTACTTGAGAATTAGAAAGGAGTATCCCACTGCTATATGTGGGTCGAAGACGGCACAAAGACAGTCTATTACTTTGAACTTGCGAATACTTGGTCTGGGGTCTAGCCATTGTTTGAGTTAATCCATTGAGGCAAAACATGCACTGATGCAGGGGTAAGTCTCTTACACCCTTTTGATTCTCCATTGCCGAATTAAGAGGATATTCATTTGAAGGCAACATCAAAAGTAGACCGACTTGGCTTTTCGGACTGTATGTCCAAAAGGCTACTGTTCGAGTTGCCCAGTGTAAATTATAGTGCTCTCTCTCTCCCTCTCTCTCTCCCTCTCTCTCTCTCTCTCTCTCTCTCTCTCTCTCTCTCTCTCATGACTCTCTTGTGTTCTTGTCTTTCCATTTTCCTCCCCATATCTGCTTTTTCTTTGCCCCTCTTGTTTTGAATTTTTGTTGTTTCATTTTTCTAGCATTTTCTTTATTCAAGATTTAACTTGAGTACCTATTTCTGTTAGAAATTTTCATAAAACTGCACAATAAGGGCAAATATAATGATTTTCAAACTATTGAGATACAACAAAATCTAAATTTAATTCTCATAGGACATAGGGCTCATTCACGATTCCTTGATTGTCTGTAATCAGTTTAAATCTGACGATTTTAATGTTTAATAAGAGCTTGCCCTGTCATTTTTCTTCAGCTTTGACATAAATGGAATGAACCTCCTCCACTATAATAACTCAAAATGAATAATTTGTTTGTGCAAATCTTTTTGTATCCCCGCTTTCCCCATATCATTCAGTAAGATATTGGGTAGAAATCCCCCACGACACAAATCATTAATTGACATTCAAATCCATGATTTTAACACAAATTATTCCAGTGACTGTTTGGATTCAGACAGATAAGGAAAATACGATTTTATTTTTCTCTTCTTACCCTTTCTTGGATTCCTTGAGAATTTTACCTTGGTGTTTAAGGGGCCCTGAATTTCAATGCAGTGAACATTTCTTTCGTAGGAAGTCGTGGATTCTCCCTTAATTTTATCTATTTTATTATTTATTTTAGTTTACTGGACGGGGAAAAAACATTGACCGATTCTGTCAAGCGAGCAGTCAATTGATTATATGGCATTTCGACTAAAGATGGCGCTAGACTTCTCTGGTTTTTGTTTTGTTCTGCATCTATTCTGCGTTGGATTTTCAATGATGCGGCTACCGCTAGCGCTAGCTAGCTAGGCGCTAGAGATAGAGAGTCCAACCGATCAATACACTATTAACTAAACCCCATCGATCGCATCGCATCTGCGTGAATACGCTGGCCTCGATGGTATAGACAGACAAACCAGATTGGTAGTAAAACTACACCTAATATTAGCTATTCGCGTCACAAACTAATTTGGCTGATTGTAAATTTCTATCTCAGAGATGATTTAGAAAGGTGTGTAACATTCTTTTCTCCTATTTCTTTGCGGAATTGGATTTGGAGAGCAATGAAGGTAGAGGAATATGGACCGATATAGCTAGCGTGCTGTTGTCAAGCTGTAGCTGCGAGTGTCGGCGTTACGGCTGTTCTACCAACGCGCCGGGCCCGCCTGTCCGTATTGCTTCCTTCGCCCATCGCCACCCTTGGCTTGTGCTCCGGCGTGGATCGCGATCGAATCTTGGTAGCATCATTCAGTCAAGAATCGACGAAGATTTGAGGAGAAGGACTATAATTCCTTTGGTTGACCATACCGCACAGTGCTACGAGAGGCAGAGTCGATGAATTTATCTATTTTACTATAATTGTGGATAACTCACTAGAAATAGAAATGTGTGGATTGTAACAAACTTATATTTTTATAACTTATAAGTTATAGACTAGATCTAGACTAGTCTAGATTGAACTTCTTGAAATTGAATGAGATCAGAAAATGTTGTTATTAGTGTCGGACATAAAATCGAGATGAAGATGATTGATGAAGCAGAAATTGAAATTTATATGTAAGCAATGGGAGCAGAAGATAAATGAACAAAATGGCTTCACCAAAAGCCAGATCTGTAGGCGGAAGGAGTTGCCGTCACAACAAGTGCAAGATGGGCGATGGAGAGATGTCCTTTTCAAAAGGAATATTGATGTCCTGTGCATCGGAAATCATGAGGACTAAAAGTACACATGGCTGTCTAGTACACAGGAAAATGGCATTGTCATGGAGAGTATGCATAGCTTTACTTGTGTTATGGGCTCTAATCTGTGCCAGAACATGCTCGGCTCAGGATTTTTTGTATTACAGTGTGAAAGAAAACCAACCTGTTGGGGCATTTGTGGGAAGTCTTCAAGATGACACGTCATTTGGCTCACCATTCACCACCTTAAATCCATCCGCGGAATTCATGTTAGATATGGACACAGGAATCATTACAACTGGTGCAGTTTTAGACAGAGAAACAGCACCAAAAGACCAGGATTTTGTAATGATCGTGTTTGCTGGTGATACGTTAACTGCCATTGTGGTAACGATCAGGCTAAATGATACAAACGACAACAATCCAATATTTTCTCAAGATAACAGGACGTTTGAAGTGACAGAAGCGGTTCAGCCTTACATGACGAAAATTAACGGAGTCACCGCAACTGATGCGGATGAAGGAATAAATGGCATTCAGGGGTATCGAATTGTTGGTGGAAATATCGACAACACTTTTGATCTTGATGTTAGGGTAAGGGAAACGGGTGTCTACATGGATATTATCGTCAATAAAACTCTTGATCGTGAAACTATCTCCATGTACACCTTGATCATTGAGGCTTATGATGGAGGAGACCCACGGCTCACTGCAAATACCACAGTCAATATCAAAGTAACCGATGTGAATGACAACTCACCAGTATTTACCCAAACTTCCTTTACTGCTATCATCAACGAGAGCGCTCCTGTAAACACGACTGTGCTTCAGGTAACAGCATCTGACGAGGATGAAGGTTTGAATGGGGAGGTCGTCTTCAATCTACAAAGAGACGATGGCTTCTTCAGAATTGACCCTGCATCCGGAATAGTATATCTTAACAAGGCCCTGAACTATGAAGATGCCCAGGCCCATGATTTTCTAGTCATAGCTCAAGATAAAGCTGAACCTCCCATGTCCAGCCAGCCTGCTTATGTTTCCATCATGGTGATCAACATCAATGAAAAACCCCCTTCTCTTGAGGTTCTGTTCCTTCCTGAAGGAGGAGCATCCCAGGTCTCGGAAGCAGCAGTTGCTGATACCACCCTTGCCCGCATCTCTGTCACAGACCCTGATGATGGCGTCCTTACTAATGTCTCCATGACTATCACAGGTGGTGCTGGCCAGTTTGACCTCGAAAAGAATAGCAATCAAGTCTACTTTCTAATTGTGGCTAGTACAGCAAGTTCTTTTGACCGTGAGGAAGTCGCAAGTTATGACATTTCAATTCGAGCGACTGATTACGGCTCCCCGCCACAGCATGCTGAGGAGAACCTGACCATTGCAGTGACTGACGTTAATGATAACCTCCTATCTTTGACCTTCCCATGTACCATGCGACCATCATCGAGGCGTCCGAACCTGGTACCCCGGTCAAGCAGGTCCATGCAACGGATGCTGACGAAGGAGTCAATGCCCAGATCATCTACAGGATATCTCCTGAAGGCACTGACTACTCTGACTGGTTTGATATCAATCCAATGTCAGGGCTTGTGACTACCCTCCAGAAGGTGGATAGAGAGGAAACAGGATCTGTGTTCTTGGAAGTGATTGCTAGTGATGAAGGGAGATATCCATGTCTTCATCTGTGATCATCAACATCACCATCACCGATGTCAATGACAACCAACCAGTCTTCTTTCCAGGGTCTTATAATGCCTCCATTTTGGAAGAACAGGAGATACCTTACTGCTTCTTGCAGGTAAGAAAACCTTTCTTTTACCTTGGGTATTTTTTAAATATTTTAAATCTTTAATTTCATTTATTTTTTCTGAACCAGCAGTAATTATAAAAGGGTTGTTGAATGAGAGAGGTATTTGTAATCCATAACAAACATTCACTTCATAATTTAAACAGGGAGTGCTTAAATGAATTGAACACTCAACTTCATAATTTGAAAGAATATTCAGGATTTTGAGGGGCAGGTGAATAAAGAATCCATTTTTGCGAATTTGAAATGAGAATTAGTAGCATGTCTCACTGCAACTGTACATGTATGTTTACATTGCTACATGACACCTTCTTTTCTGTTGTATTTCAACCATCATTTAAAAAAAAATCCTTTCATTCTATTACAATTTATAGTTTGTATTGCACCTTTTTACTAAAATTTCTCATTTCTTCAAAGAAAGCGAAATCCCAGTTTAATATGCATGATAGGTTAATGCATGATGGAATGTATCAATTTCTTTGGTGGTATCTGTTTTCTAACATGTTATTTGAGATTCAAATATTTATCAAATATTCTATCAATATTTATTTTGATGTGAAAGTCAACTGTTAACTGAAGAACATTTCTATGGAGACAAGTCTCTTCCTAGTGGAATTTTTGCTGTACAGTAAGTCAAGTCAGTCAACATGACATTTCTGTTCACTGAATTTGCTTTGGAGTAAGAAAAAATGTGCCGCATTCATTCTACATTTTTTCAAAATATAATTAAATTTTCCAAACAATATTTGCAATGTACACCGAATACCACCCACTTTGCATGTAGATTCAATGCTCATACATAAAACATTGTAATTCAACTAGATGATGCAACTCCTTCTTATACACATATTCCTGGACATAAATGAATGAATACAGGCACTTCTTTAGAAACAAGTCTTGTACAGTGTTCTCTCCAAGCCACAGCCCCCTTGAATAGCCATTGTTATGCACAATGAGGATGGGAGGCAATGAAAGAGCAAAGCCTATCACTGTGTGTGCACATACCATCTTTGCGCTTCACAACAGGGCTCTGTCTCTCTGCCACCTTACCCCAACGGTTGGCCATTCCTTTGATCTCCTCTGTCGCCAAACAGTATGGAGGTGTCACAATAGGTGCAGTGCTCTGCAGCTTATTCATTAAACCACAGTTCTATCACTCCAAACATTGCAATCCCTTTGATGAATTAAGGGCTTAAGGAGCTGATTTTCAAAGCAAGGAGAATCTTTTAAAAGGATGGAGTTTTCAGTGGATCTCTTTAAAGAAAGATAGAGAAGAAAATCCTATCTCCTTTGAGTTTGAATCACTGAGCTGCATCGCTTTCAACTAAATCAGAATGGGCCTGATTTGTAAATGATGTCGATTTTTGTACACTTCTTTGTAGAGACTTCTTTGTAGAGAACATCATGTACCATTAGAGACATCATCAATGTATTAAGCGCTATATAAACATGGAATATTATTATTATAATTATTATCACAACCAACTTTTGCTTGTATACCCTGTACATTTACATTTACATCAACTCAACAGCTTAGGCCTCCAACATTGTTCCTGGATGTGAAGGATAACATCCAATTTCCAAGATGGAATCCTCCTCACAGCTGCCTAGAGTTAGGAGTATCAGGGTCAATTGATAGCATTGCTGCAGTGAAATTGGATAGCACAATTAGACCTTAGAGGAGTTTGGTCCACGCAGCCTTGCATTTTTAAAAGCCATCTAATACAGTGTAAATATCAGGCCGGACTTGATGGTTATTGTTGGCTTGCATGAAGTAGATAATGAAAGATTGAATTTGTAACAAAGTCTAAAATGGATGGATAGAATATTATGTTTTTGGAAGAAGAAAAAATCAAAAATGGTTATGAGCAAGTTGTCTTTATGGCAAATTAAGAGATAGAGAGAGAGAGAAAGAGAGGGAAAAAAACCTGAAAACAAAAGTCATCAATGAAAAATAGTTCAATTTTATACCTCCTACAGTACAGTATGTGTAGGGTAACAAATATGTGCCTGTAGTGTAAAACAAATACCGGTATCTTGACAATTGCTTTACAGTTTTTGGTATTGTGAATGCATCCTCTTGGAAAGGGTTCAAAACATGGTTCATTTCCAAGATAGCCAGTCAAATTGTTTAGCCAAGAAAACAGTTTATATTTTCTATTAGAACTCTCCAGAGAAAATTAATATTTTACTACAATACATTACAAATATGATCATCATTTATTCATGTAATACTACCCCAGTCACACAAAGATCTTCTTGAGTGCCTATAGGACACATGCTCTGGTGACGATTGCTTTATGCTCTCACAGAATATTATTGGGACATTCTGAGCAATATCTAGACCAAGCGAACAAACGATTTACCTGTCCCAAATACATTACAATTACAACTAAAGAGGATGGTATGGGACTTGCGATTGATGACCAGGGCATTGACTCTGAGTAGGTGAAACTCCTTGACGTGATGCCTAACAAGACGGAATGTGAAGAAGTCAAGATATGTGGCAATGTATGTGGGCTACATGCTGATATTGGCTTGTTACTGAGTGACAAATACAAAAATGAATAGGGTCCTATATAACATGTGTATGATATACATGTACATGTACATACAATGTAGATGGAGGCTTACTCTGTAATCGTATTGATGCTTCTAACATTACTGGAGTCTGTATTTAAAAGGAGCTTGTGGATTTTTTTTTTTTTGGGGGGGGCACCCTCAAGAGAACTGTGTGCAGATGACTTTACATTATGACCCGTGTATTATGAAAAGTATTCAGTCAACATCAAAACTGTGCTTCCTTTTTGTACAGAATCCTGGATCCCCCTCCCTGTTATCAATATCCATTGCAAGCAATCAGGCCATTGAAGACGTAAATTTGAAGTACAGAAGAGGCAATTCTAAGTGTAATAACTTTATCCCATTAAAAGTGCCTAAATAACTTGAATTTTGTGCATTTAAGACCCTACAAGGCACTTGTGTTGTCAAGGGAAATGTTTGGCATCTCAAGATATTTTTTTGTCCTTAATCACATTGAGCAAGTACCACTTCTTGCGATAATGAATTGATCAAATATTGCAGTAGGCTGAGAAGTCTCTAGACTTTGAACACACAGCAGAAAACAAATTTATTCTGTTCTTGAATTGAGGAATGTGGTTATACATGTTATGTATTGCAGATCTGTTCACATTTTTGTCTGAAAAACCATAAATTAAATTGATTAAAAAGCCTGAAGCAATATTGGTTTTGTGGTTCTCCATGGTTAGTCATCATTCATTTTATATCAAACAGGAAATGCCATTTTGTAAATTAAAAACCAGACAAATTATTTGAGATCATTTGATGAATTGTTAGCCCATGGTGTATGCTCAAAGAGGAAAGAGATGCTTTTGTGAAAAAATGTTAATTTAATCATAAACATTTGTTAGCAGTCATTCCAATAAATCATTATAATTGGTAAATTATTATAATTGGTTCAAATTGGTACAAAATGTAAAGTACTGTAAGTGCATGCTGAATTTATAGTCAAGTAGCATGTTCATATTATTCTTGTACAGTTCATCTGTACTAAAGCATGTTGCATTTATTTGGAGTTGGTATCCAATAAAGACCATATACTAGCCTCAAATCTTACCTCTTTCAAGATAATACCTGTACATTAAAACTTGCTTTCAGTGATGTAGTATAGTGTAGCATCATTTCTTCTTTGATTTGTTTTTTGGGGGGAGGGGGTGGGGGAGGGGTGGGAGGGGCGATTGGAGTACACTTATCACATATTTTGGTTAATACTACATGTATCAATGAACAATATGAGCAAATATATTTATATATATATATATATACAGTACATGTATATATTTAAATTCTACATGTTGGTTAGCACACTTGAGATCTCAAGACACTGTATATTTTTACATTCAAACTGGAAAATAGATTTCCTGCCTTTTACATGTAAGCAGTACATCACAGAATTACTGTTCTGTATGCATTTATCTGCTTTATCCGTTTCAATTGAGAGTTCTTACAGGGACGTTTGGAAGAGTTCAGTTGAGCATGTGATGGGTATATATCTGTATGATGAGTGACAGGTCCATACATGTAATCATGATATGGGAGTGGACACGTGATGACCATTTAATGGCTTCTTGCATGTGTGAGAACCATTAGCAATTCACCCGTCTAATTGATTTGAATTGTATGCACATGTGCATGTGGTTTCCAATTACAGATACACATGTACATGTACATGTAGATGTTTCCAAACTGTCATATATTCAACATGACATTTTTACAATCTGTTGAACTTGCATTCATTTTGGACAACGATACTCCTGTTAATGCAGTAAAATATTAATTAGTTTTCAGGAATATGAAATAGTCTTCAGAAATCTGTCATCTTAGCATGTACAGTAGCTGAGTAGCAACTTCCTGTAGTCAGTGGGCGGATCAAAAGCATCAGTCTCAGATGGAATCCTCTCTACATCGCCATCGGATATGTTCTCGTCATCTCTAAAACAAAATTGATTTAACAAAATGGTACCTTTGTAACACCAAGTTTTAAAATGGTGATACACTCACTACATGTAGTTGTTGGATTCCTGAAGCAAATGATAGAATTTTATCAATGGATGTCACATGATTAGAATACCAACTGATATTATCTTCTTATCCAGAAGCATTTGATTTTAAAAAAAATTGATCTTTAGAAGTCCATTTCCACAAAAGACTATAAGAGATGCATGCAACAAATACATGTATCTCATCAAAATTTCATTTGTCAGTTTTCTTGCATAGTTTCAAGTAGTGCTGTGATCAAACGTTTAACCGTCCGGTATCCGACCGTCCATGGCACTATCCGTTTTGAATGTGACGGTTTCGTTTACCCGATTTTTTTTTTTTTTTTTTAGTCTAAAAATTTCGGACAAATTTACAATATAAATAATAGAATAAATATATCTTACAGTATTTTAATTTATTTATTCCGGAAAATTACGAGAAAAAAATTTAACTTATTGAAAATAAACATTTATAAGAACAGTAATGGAACGAGCCTGAGCTGCTATCTCTGTGTATTATAACATGTACATCGGTACATTCAATGGCAGCCTTCATGAATCGCAACTTTAGACAACAACACTCGGCAAATCTTTAAAAATAATCAGTTTATGTCAAATTGAAATCATGATTCTTGTACAATTGCAAATAAAACACAAGTAAAGACGGAAATATGAATGTAAGTAATATTTTTCTTGACGAATAGTTACGTTTTTATGTGAAATTAGTGCCGGTCGAAAGCAGTGTTTTTCATCAGAAGTGGTGGGCGAAAATCCCCCGCGCTGGTCGGGCGCGCCCGCCCAGTGCCGACCACTATTCTTACAATCAGCGGCGACCTTGGCAAAAGTGAGTAATTTTCGTTTAACCGAAAACCGTCCGGTTTTGACTAGCGGTTAAACGGAATTGGAAATATCCGTGATGTTACAACACTAGTTTCAAGGCCCACCACACAAGTTTCCATTTTGAAATGAAGCTTACATTGTACATGTAGATATTCCCCGAAAAGTGATACAAACCCCAACAAAAGTAGAGAGACTTCCAGTGAAGTTTTTAAGCCGTTACTGACACCAAATATCACTCAACCCCCGCAACACATAATTGAACAGAAACCCTTCTAAACTGCTTTCATCATCTAAGCAAATACACCTCTACCCTTCCTTATTAATCTTCATTGCTGCTTGCGTAGAAGTTTGGCGCTTGTTTGAGTCTGGTTTTTACTCAAATGTTTGATTAGTAGTGCAGAGAAAACAATAGAGCATGGAGAAGGAAAGATGTCTTGAATGTGTCAAGGAGCAAATAGAGCAAAGCTTGACCAACTCTAGCAAGATCGCCAGATCTTCTGGTGCTTCCACAGTGTCCCTGATCTTATAGAGTCTTGCGAATGACGATTAGTTTGATAGAAGCTTTCATGAGTTTTATTGCGAGTAGTCAAGATTCACAACAGTTTTATGCTGCAAATTATTAC
>CP137680.1:16772224-16800334 GCA_037976565.1 Mesocentrotus franciscanus | reverse complement strand
TTCATGAGGACGAATTAGGTGGTCTGTTATGTAATCTGAATAACTGATCTTGTAGAAAATTGTCTTAGCTACAACATATCAAAATTTGGAAGAAAATCGATCCATATTTACAGAGATACAATCAATTTTCCATAAATATGCTGACGTCATAATATGCAAATTCGTATTTTGAGTTCCAAGGCCAAAGGGCAAAGGGCAGAGCTATAGAAAATTAAGGAACATTACAAGACATAATAGAAGGAGAACGAGAACCAGAGGCGGGAGAGGTAGAGGGTGAGAGAGAAGAAAAAGAGAAGGGCAGAGGCAGAGGGAGACAGAGCAAGAGAATAAGAGGGAGGCAAGGCAAGAGGTCGAGGTAGAGGGAGGCAGAGAGAGAGGAGAGAGGGTAAAAGAGTAGAGAGAGATATATATGCAGAGACAGAGCAAGAGAAGGAGAGGGGCAAAATAAGAGAGGAGAAGGGAAACAGAGCAAGAGAGAGGAGAAAGAGAGAGATGCAATGGAGAACGATGCATTCAATATATCCAGCATAAATAGAATTTAATATAGAGAAAGAGAGAAGTATAGACAAGTAAACAATTCTATGTCCACGGGAGAGACGTAAACATGCATATACCTTGGGCTGAATAACTGGAAAAGTAAAAACGTCTGGGAAGGAGACTAGCAAGGTGATTTGATATTGTAGCAGAGTTGGGAGATAAACCCTATATTAGGTTTAATACCAGATTTCCCATAGGGTTGTACTCAAACGATTGACATTCTTCTCCCATAGATATAACACGCAAAATTAGGCATTTTATTACATTGTTTGTGATTGTATATGATAATATGTTATAATAGTCGAAGAAGATCATAAAATCAAATTTAAAACGACGGCAAAAAAAAAAAAAAAAATGACCCACCAGGAATCGAACTTGGGTCGCCGGAATGGGAGGCAAGTGCTATGACCACTATACCAAAATAATCCACATAGACATTACACGTGAACGGAAAATGGAATTCTCAAATCCCACTTTGCAAGTGAAATATGAGCATGATCCCGGCATCTGATCGAAAAATAAAGGGCACACTTGTGATAGCTTATTGTCTCAGCTACAACATACTCAAAGCTCAGCAAAACAAAACTAAAACGACGGAGATATTGCTCGCGAAAGACGGAATGTAGAATCCAGTTTTGAGAAAAAGTCATGTCCCATAGAGAATACACGCAAAATGTGAAAAATTGACATGCCTCCTTTAATCGCAAAAATACGCCATGATGCCTTTGTCAAAATGAAAAATCGTGGTGACTGCATTTGTAGAAATTGTCTCAGCTAGAACATATCAAAATTTGGAAGAAAATCGATCAATATTTACAGAGATACAATCAATTTTCCAAAAATATGCTGACGTCATAATATGCAAATTGAAATTTTGAGTTCGGAGGCCATTATGATGACGTCATGAGTTAATTGAGGGTCAAATGAGACATGAAATCATATCTCCGACTCATAATCTATCCAAATATGAAAAAAATTGGGAGTTCCCATCCATTCTGAAGAGTTACAATGAATTTTGTATAGGCATGTTTTTGCCCATATATGCTATGTATTACAAGAGCTCGCGCGCACGGACATGTTTCTTGAACGGACGCTCATTCCGTTATTAATGGTCATAAAAGGATAAACATGGTATCAAATTGTTCAAAAAAATGGGAATATCATGAAAAAAAATATGGCGATTTATGTTGCTCGGCCGTCACGCGCGAAAACGCGCGCGTGTGTGCGCGTTTTTTGCGAAATGCTTAAAATGGCCTGAAACGTATCCAAAATGAATTTGAGACGATTTGGAGCATTTTGAAATTTTGCGCGCGCTGACGCGCGGACGTACGCATGCGCGCGCGTTTTTGACCTGAAATTGACCGGACGGATATTGACCTTGATCATGATAAATATGAATGAGAAATGACTTTCCGTTATGAAGATATGATCATGAGTTGAAAGTACCCCAAAAAACACAAAATGGCGCCTGGATGACGTCATGAAGACTTGATGACCTTGAAAATGTTACTGTCACGTCTCATGACAATGACCTATGACTGTGCCAAAATTGAAAGAAATTGACAAAACTGATCTTGAGTTATCCTCGGAACAAAAAAGGGGGAGAAATAAATAAAAATAAAGAATAATAAATAAATAAATAAATAAAGAAAGAAAATTCTGACGAAAACAATAGGTGATCTGTCGATACCGACAGACCACCTAATAAAGAATAACTAGACATTTAATTCGTCATGAGGACGAATTAGGTGGTCTGTCTACAATTCTTATGATCATGCTCATCTTCAATTCAATGATCCAATATAATGATGTTAATGTAAAATGATGTATTAAGATATGAATTGATGAATGAAGTACTGATGAACTGATAGATTGAACTGATGTGAAATGAACTGAATTGATGAGCTAAACTGATGAACTGATGAATGAACTGATGAACTGATATTGAACTGTGACCTGAACTGAAGTAATAACTCAACTGATGAACAAAATATTGAGAAATGATTATGATCAAGATCATGATCATAATGAAATTTGATGAAAATATAGAGATAGAGAAGGAGAGAGGGAGACTGGTTATAGTCATGTAAAAATACATGAGCTGGACCGAGGGATGAAAGAGGAATCAGAATGCATACACTTGGAAGGAGAGAGGAAAGTACAAGGAAACATGGTAGGGGTGAAATAAGAATACAAAGGGCACAGCAAAGAGCTAGAGGAAATTAAGGAACATCCTATAAGACATAAAAGAGGGAGAGCGGGAGCCAAAGGCGGGAAAAGGAGAGGGTGAGAGAGTAGAGAAAGAGAGAGGCAGAGACAGCTAGGGAGACATCAGAGCAGAAGAAGAGGGAGGCAGAACAAGGGAGGGAGAGGGAGACAGAGAGAGGGAGAGGGTGAAATAGAAGAGAGAGAGAGAGAGCGATGCAAAGCTGACAAACGGCCTTGGCATATTCGCTATTTCAACTTTCAATTAAAAATTTCTACATGATTCCAACATCTGATCAAAAAACGGAAGGCGCACTTCCGATAGCTCATAGTATCAGCTATAACATACTTAAATTGGGGGGTGGGGGGGATTAGAGCAAAAATAAGCGAGATACTACTCACAGAACAATGTCATATAGATTCATTATGTGAACGAAATTCGACTTCCGTAGACATAACATAACATAACATAATGTCACCTTTAATTGAACTTTTCACTATGATGACGTCCTCAAAACGAAAAGTGAGGGTGACTTATCTTGTAGAGAATTGTCTTAGCTAGATCATATCAAAATTTGGAGAAAAAAGAGCTCAAAGAAGCTAGATGGTGCTCAAAGATTTATGTTATGTAGATTCATATGATGCATGTGAACGAAATTCACTTTCATAGACATAACACGCAAATTAAGAAAATTCTGACATGTCGCCTTTAATTGAAATTTTCACTATGATGACGTCATCAAAACGAAAAGTGATGGTGACTTATCTTGTACAGAATTGTCTTAGCTACAACATATCAAAATTTGGGAGAAAAAAGAGCACAAATAAGCTAGATGGTGCTCAAAGATTAATGTTATGTAGATTCATATGATGTGAACAAAATTCACTTTCATAGACATAACACGCACGTTAAGAAAATTCTGACATGTCACCTTTAATTGAAATTTTCACTATGATGACGTCATCAAAACGAAAAATGAGGGCTACTTATCTTGTAGAGAATTGTCTTAGCTACAACATATCAAAATTTGGGAGAAAAAAGAGCACAAATAAGCTAGATGGTGCTCAAAGATTAATGTTATGTAGATTCATATGATGTGAACAAAATTCACTTTCATAGACATAACACGCACGTTAAGAAAATTCTGACATGTCACCTTTAATTGAAATTTTCACTATGATGACGTCATCAAAACGAAAAATGAGGGCTACTTATCTTGTAGAGAATTGTCTTAGCTACAACATATCAAAATTTGGGAGAAAAAAGAGCACAAATAAACTAGATGGTGCTCAAAGATTAATGTTATGTAGATTCATATGATGTGAACGAAATTCACTTTCATAGACATAACACGCACGTTAAGAGAATTCTGACATGTCACCTTTAATTGAAATTTTCACTATGATGACGTCATCAAAACGAGAAGTGAGGGTGACTTATCTTGTAGAGAATTGTCTTAGCTACAACATATCAAAATTTGGGAGAAAAAAGAGCTCAAATAAGCTAGATAGTGCTCCAAGATTAATGTTATGTAGATTCACATGATGTGAACGAAATTCACTTTCATAGACATAACACGCAAATTAAGAAAATTCTGACATGTCGCCTTTAATTCAAATTTTCACTATGATGACATCATCAAAACGAGAAGTGAGGGTGACTTATCTTGTAGAGAATTGTCTTAGCTACAACATATCAAAATTTGGGAGAAAAAATAGCTCAAATAAGCTAGATAGTGCTCCAAGATTAATGTTATGTAGATTCATATGATGTGAACGAAATTCACTTTCATAGACATAACACGCAAATTAAGAAAATTCTGACATGTCGCCTTTAATTGAAATTTTCACTATGATGACATCATCAAAACGAAAAGTGAGGATAACTTATCTTGTAGAGAATTGTCTTAGCTACAACATATCAAAATTTGGAAGAAAAAAGAGCACAAATAAGCTAGATAGTGCTCAAAGATTAATGTTATGTAGATCGATTCATGATGTGAACAAAATTCGACTTCCGTAGACATAACACGCACGTTAAGAAAATTCTGACATGTCACCTTTAATTTAAATTTTCACTTCGATGACGTCATCAAAACGAAAAGTGAGAGAAACTTATCTTGTAGAGAATTGTCTTAGCTACAACATATCTAAATTTGGAAGAAAAACAATCAATATTTACAGAGATACAATCAATTTTCCATAAATATGCGGACGTCATAATATGCAAATTCGTATTTTGAGTTCCAAGGCCTTTATGATGACGTCACGATATTTGTACTGGCAAAATGAGACATGAAATCATATCTCCAATTCATACTCTATCCAAATATGAAAAAATTGAGAGGAATTCAGGCATTCTGACGAGCTATGGCGGATTTTATATAGACATGTTTTTGCCACTTTTTACATTATATTGCCCATTGACGCGCGCACGAATTTTAAAGTTTGACGCACGCGTGGGGCATTATAGAAGGTCGAGAATGACTGGAAATAGTTGAAAATTGTCAAAAATAGTGTCAGGAATACAAACCATGCGAAAAACGGCGTGTTTACGATGTAACGCGCTGCGCGCAAGATAACTCGCGCGCGCGGACGCACGGACGGAAATTTTGAAATGCTTAAAATGACCTGATTCGTACTCTCGTTTAATAGTTGAGTGATTTTAAGCATTTTTAAATATTGACATGCGCGCATCGCGTCATGACCTTTATGTGACCTTTGATGACATGACCTGTTGACCCTTGACCTAAAGTATATGTGATATGAATATAAATAACCTTTGATGACGCATCATGAAGATATGATTGATAATGTGATTTCACAAAATGGCGCCTGGATGACGTCACGATGACCTGATGACCTTGAAAAAATGGTGGCACTTGAATTTGATAAGCCTGATGACTGACAAAAATTTGATGAAAATTGATGGAGCCGAATTTGAGCAATCACGCTCACAATAAAGTGGTGGGAAAATAAAAATAAACAAGTGTTACCGATAGACAAACATTTCCCAAAACATTTCCCATAGCGATTACACGTGAACGGAAAATGGAATTCTCAAATCCCACTTTGCAAGTGAAATATGAGCATGATCCCGGCATCTGATCGAAAAATAAAGGGCACACTTGTGATAGCTTATTGTCTCAGCTACAACATACTCAAAGCTCAGCGAAAACAAAACTAAAACGACGGAGATATTGCTCGCGAAAGACGGGAATGTAGAATCCAGTTTTGAGAAAAAGTCATGTCCCATAGAGAATACACGCAAAATGTGAAAAATTGACATGCCTCCTTTAATCGCAAAAATACGCCATGATGCCTTTGTCAAAATGAAAATCGTGTAACTGCATTTGTAGAGAATTGTCTCAGCTAGAACATATCAAAATTTGGAAGAAAATCGATCAATATTTACAGAGATACAATCAATTTTCCAAAAATATGCTGACGTCATAATATGCAAATTGAAATTTTGAGTTCGGAGGCCATTATGATGACGTCATGAGTTAATTGAGGGTCAAATGAGACATGAAATCATATCTCCGACTCATAATCTATCCAAATATGAAAAAAATTGGGAGTTCCCATCCATTCTGAAGAGTTACAATGAATTTTGTATAGGCATGTTTTGCCCATGTATTGTGGATAGAGATAGCGCGGTCGCGGTGCTATTAACTTTGACGGACGCTCATTGCGTTATTACTGGTCAGAAAAAGGTGAACAAGGTATCAAAATGCTTGGAAAAATAAGCCAAATATGATGACAGAAAAAATTTGGCGATTCTATGTTGCAAAATGCCAGAACGCGCGAAAACGCGCGCGTGTGCGTTTTTTTGCAAAATGCTTAAAATGGCCTGAAACGTATTCAAAAAGAATTTGAGACGATTTGGAGCATTTTGAAAGTTTGCGCGCGCTAGCGCGGACGACGCATGCGCGCGTTTTTGACCTGAAATTGACCGGACGGATATTGACCTTGATCATGATAAATATGAATGAAAATGACTTTCCGTTATGAAGATATGATCATGAGTTGAAAGTACCAAAAACACAAAATGGCGCCTGGATGACGTCATGAAGACTTGATGACCTTGAAAATGTTCCTGTCACGTCTTATGGCAATGACCTATGACTGTGCCAAAATTGAACGAAATTGACCTAACCGATCTTGAGTTATCCTGTTAACAAAAAAGTGTGAAAATAAATAAAAATAAATAATAAATAAGAAAGAAAATTCTGACGAAATTAATAGGTGATCTGTCGATACCGACAGACCACCTAACTAGAAATGTAATTCGTCATGAGGACGAATTAGGTGGTCTGTTATGTAATCTGAATAACTGATCTTGTAGAAAATTGTCTTAGCTACAACATATCAAAATTTGGAAGAAAATCGATCCATATTTACAGAGATACAATCAATTTTCCATAAATATGCTGACGTCATAATATGCAAATTCGTATTTTGAGTTCCAAGGCCAAAGGGCAAAGGGCAGAGCTATAGAAAATTAAGGAACATTACAAGACATAATAGAAGGAGAACGAGAACCAGAGGCGGGAGAGGTAGAGGGTGAGAGAGAAGAAAAAGAGAAGGGCAGAGGCAGAGGGAGACAGAGCAAGAGAATAAGAGGGAGGCAAGGCAAGAGGTCGAGGTAGAGGGAGGCAGAGAGAGGGAGAGGGTAAAAGAGTAGAGAGAGATATATATGCAGAGACAGAGCAAGAGAAGGAGAGGGGCAAAATAAGAGAGGAGAAGGGAAACAGAGCAAGAGAGAGGAGAAAGAGAGAGATGCAATGGAGAACGATGCATTCAATATATCCAGCATAAATAGAATTTAATATAGAGAAAGAGAGAAGTATAGACAAGTAAACAATTCTATGTCCACGGGAGAGACGTAAACATGCATATACCTTGGGCTGAATAACTGGAAAAAGTAAAAACGTCTGGGAAGGAGACTAGCAAGGTGATTTGATATTGTAGCAGAGTTGGGAGATAAACCCTATATTAGGTTTAATACCAGATTTCCCATAGGGTTGTACTCAAACGATTGACATTCTTCTCCCATAGATATAACACGCAAAATTAGGCATTTTATTACATTGTTTGTGATTGTATATGATAATATGTTATAATAGTCGAAGAAGATCATAAAATCAAATTTAAAACGACGGCAAAAAAAAAAAAAAAAATGACCCACCAGGAATCGAACTTGGGTCGCCGGAATGGGAGGCAAGTGCTATGACCACTATACCAAAATAATCCACATAGACATTACACGTGAACGGAAAATGGAATTCTCAAATCTCACTTTGCAAGTGAAATATGAGCATGATCCCGGCATCTGATCGAAAAATAAAGGGCACACTTGTGATAGCTTATTGTCTCAGCTACAACATACTCAAAGCTCAGCGAAAACAAAACTAAAACGACGGAGATATTGCTCGCGAAAGACGGTAATGTAGAATCCAGTTTTGAGAAAAAGTCATGTCCCATAGAGAATACACGCAAAATGTGAAAAATTGACATGCCTCCTTTAATCGCAAAAATACGCCATGATGCCTTTGTCAAAATGAAAAATCGTGGTGACTGCATTTGTAGAGAATTGTCTCAGCTAGAACATATCAAAATTTGGAAGAAAATCGACAACCTATTACTGCAATATTGTCAAATGAATACAAAAATTATGATGTCATATTTTCAAAATCAAATTTTCGAGTTCATATGCAAATATGACGACGTCAGAACATACGATTGGACAAAATTATACATGAAATCACATAAACATTTCATGGGCTTCCAGAAAATGTTAAAAATTTGGGGTATTTAGGCATTCTGACGAGCTATGGCGGATTTTATATAGACATGTTTTTACCACTTTTTACATTATATTGCCCATTGACGCGCGCACGAATTTTAAAGTTTGACGCACGCGTGTGGCATTATGGAAGGTCGAGAATGACTGGAAATAGTTAGAAATTGTCAAAAATAGTGTCAGGAATACAAACCATGCGAAAAAACGGCGTTTACGATGTGTACGCGCTGCGCGAAGATGACGCGCGCTGACGCGCACGGACGGAAATTTTTGAAATGCTTAAAATGATCTGATTCGTACTCTCGTTTAATAGTTAAGTGATTTTGAGCATATTAAAATTTTGACATGCGCGCGCGTCTTGACCTTTATACAACCTTTGACGACATGACTTGTTGACCCTTGACCGGAAGTATATGTGATATGAATATGAATGACCTATGATTACGCATCATGAAGATATGATTGATCATGTGATTTCACAAAATGGCGCCTGGATGACGTCACGATGACCTGATGACCTTGAAAATGTTCCTGTCACGTCTCATGACAATGACCTATGACTGTGCCAAAAATGAATGAAATTGACTAAACCGATCTTGAGTTATCCTCGGAACAAAAAAGTGGGAGAAATAAATAAAAATAAAGAACTAGAAATGTAATTCGTCATGAGGACGAATTAGGTGGTCTGTTATGTAATCTGAATAACTGATCTTGTAGAAAATTGTCTTAGCTACAACATATCAAAATTTGGAAGAAAAAAGAGCTTAAATAAGCTAGATAGTGCTCAAAGATTAATGTTATGTAGATTCATGATGTGAACGAAATTGACGAGACATAACACGCACGTTATGAAAATTCTGACATGTCGCCTTTAATTGAAATTTTCACTTTGATGACGTCATCAAAACGAAAAGTGAGGATAACTTATCTTGTAGGGAATTGTCTTAGCTACAACATATCTAAATTTGGAAGGAAAACAATTAATATTTACAGAGATACAATCAATTTTCCATAAATATGCTGACGTCATAATATGCAAATTGTATTTTGAGTTCCAAGGCCTTTATGATGACGTCACGATATATGTACTGGCAAAATGAGACATGAAATCATATCTCCAATTCATACTCTATCCAAATATGAAAAAATGGAGAGGAATTCAGGCATTCTGACGAGCTATGGCGGATTTTATATAGACATGTTTTTACCACTTTTACATTATATTGCCCATTGACGCGCACGAATTTTAAAGTTTGACGCACGCGTGTGGCATTATAGAAGGTCGAGAATGACTGGAAATAGTTGGAAATTGTCAAAAATAGTGTCAGAAATACAAACCATGCAAAAACGGCGTGTTTACGATGTGAACGCGCTGCGCTGACGCCGCACGGACGGAAATTTTGAAATGCTTAAAATGACCTGATTCGTACTCGTTTAATAGTTAAGTGATTTGAGCATTTTAAAATATTGACGCGCGCGTCATGACCTTTTTGTGACCTTTGATGACATGACTTGTTGACCCTTGACCTAATATATATGTGATATGAATATAAATAACCTTTGATGATGCATCATGAAGAAATGATTGATAATGTGATTTCACAAAATGGCGCCTGGATGACGTCACGATGACCTGATGACCTTGAAAAAAATGGTGGCACTTGAATTTGATAAGACTGATGACTGACAAAAATTTGATGAAAATTGATGGAGCCGAATTCGAGCAATCACGCTCACAATAAAGTGGTGGGAAAATAAAAATGAACAAGTGCGTTACCGATATACAAAAACATTTCCCAAAACATTTCCCATAGCGATTACACGTGAACGGAAAATGGAATTCTCAAATCCCACTTTGCAAGCATGATCCCGGCATCTGATCGAAAAATAAATGGCACACTTGTGATAGCTTATTGTCTCAGCTACAACATACTCAAAGCTCAGCGAAAACAAAACAGAAACAATGGAGATATTGCTCGCGAAAGACGGTAATGTAGAATCCAGTTTTGAGAAAAAGTCATGTCCCATAGAGAATACACGCAAAATGTGAAAAATTGACATGCCTCCTTTAATCGCAAAAATACGCCATGATGCCTTTGTCAAAATGAAAAATCGTGGCAACTGCATTTGTAGAGAATTGTCTCAGCTAGAACATATCAAAATTTAGAAGAAAATCGATCAATATTTACAGAGATACAATCAATTTTCCAAAAATATGCTGACGTCATAATATGCAAATTGAAATTTTGAGTTCAGAGGCCATTATGATGAAGTCATGACTTAATTGAGGGTCAAATGAGACATGAAATCATATCTCCGACTCATATTCTATCAAAATATGAAAAAAAATTGGGAGTTCCTATCCATTCTGAAGAGTAACAATGAATTTTGTATAGGCATGTTTTTGCCCATGTATTGTGGATACAGATAGCGCAGTCCGCGCGTACTGTCAACTTTGACGGACGCTCATTCAATTCAATTCAATTCAAGTTTATTTTTCATTTCCACAGAAATCAGAACAATATTTCATTAAAACAAAACAAAAAATTGAACAAGATAACATGTGAATAATATCATTTACAAATACTTAAACTGCATATAAACAAAATTTGAATAACATAATACAAAAAAATTGATATTTTCTATGGAAATGGAGGGACCCATTAAAAAGTGGATACTTGTAGATTATGGGTCCCTCAAAATAACAAAGTAGCATTACACAAATTAGCTTATACAGAACAAAAACACAAATATATTAATATAAAAGTTTGCTCTTTGTTTTAAAAAAAAAAAATAAATAAATAAAGTAAAGACAATGACAAGCCCGAAGACAGAACAGTAACAAGTAGAGACAATGTAAGACAGAGAAAGACATTCAATAACAAAAAAAAACAAAAAAAAAAGAATATACAGCACAGACGTGGACGTAACATTTCCAAAACAACAAATCAGTTATTCTACATTCCGTATACTATTGTCAATACAAATCAGATTATCAGTAAAAAGTAAGACCGTATAAATCGATAACTCGATAACTGCGCATATAATTATTAAAGAGAAAATAAGGGGAAAGTATGCGCGTATTCTCCTCAAAATGACCAAGACAATGATGCATCGTGTACAATGTGTAAGTATTAGTGTGTGTGTGTGGGTGTCAGGGGGGTAAATCAAACTAATTTACTTTATATTTTAAGAACAAAAATATTTTTAATCTTTTCTTAAATGTATATAATGAAGGGGCATTTTTCAATGAATCAGTAAAGGAATTCCACAAATTTGGGCCATCATAGATAAAAGTGTTTTTAGCGAAGGAAGTTCAAGTAATGGCAAATGGTACTCTTCCGATTGTCTAGTTGAATGTTGATGAAAAGAGCGATTTTTAAAAACATAGTCTTAAAAATTTTGGGCAGCAAATCATTAGTATTTTTATACATAAATTGACCTAATTGAAGCAAATACAAATCTTTTACTTTCAAAATATTATTATCATAAAACAACGGATTAGTGTGTGCACGAAAATCTGCCTGGGAAATAATTCTAACTGCTCTCTTCTGTAACAATAAAAGTTTGTCTAAAATGTTCTGATGAGCGTTACCCCATGCGAGTAAGCCATAATTCAGATAAGGTAATGTTAAGGATGAATATAATGTTAATAATGCTGAAGATGGGAGTTGTGTTTTAAGTCTATTTAATATACCAATATTTCTCGAAATTTTTTTAGAAATGTTATCGACATGAACTTTCCATGAAAGCTTATTATCAATTATTACACCTAGAAATTTAGAATGTGTAACCTTTTCCAAATGAGTGTCATCAAAAACTAAATCAGTTGGCAAAGAATCTATTGAATTACTAAAAAGCATATATTTAGTCTTTTGTAAATTTAAAGACAGCCTATTAGCTCGGATCCATTGAATAATTTTTTCTAATTCAAAATTTACAATTTCAACAAGAGTATTTGGATTTGTATGTGAAAAGAACAAATTTGTATCATCAGCAAATGATATAAAAGACGCCATATCTGATGATCTATAAAAATCATTAATATAAATAATAAACAAAAGCGGGCCCAGCAAACTACCTTGAGGAACCCCACAATTAATATTTCGTAATTCAGAAGTGTGACCATCCAGAAATACAAACTGTTTCCTATCGAAAGGTAACTCCTGAACCACTCCAAGGCCTTCCCACGTATACCATAATGAGAAAGTTTATGAAGCAAAATATCGTGGTTGATCGTGTCGAAGGCCTTGGAGAAGTCCAGGAGTATTTCAACCATATGATAAGAGGAGTCGAGAGCATGAGCTACCTTTTCAACAAGTGATAATAATGCATGACTCGTGCTATGTTTCTCTCTAAATCCAAATTGGGAATCACAAAAAATATTATGAACTTTCAAAAAAGCAACTGTTCTTTTATGTATAAGTTTTTCTAAAACCTTCGAAAGAGATGATAATAAAGATATCGGGCGATAATTATTTACATCTTGCTTATCACCCTTCTTAAATAGTGGAATAACTTTTGCAATTTTCATAACATTAGGTACTTCTCCATTCAAGAAAGACAAATTAAAGATATGAACCAATGGATCTACAATGAAAGGTATTATCCCTTTTAAAATTAAGTTATTAATATTATCAACACCAGAACTTTTCTTGTTTTTCAAATGAGAAACAATATCTATTATTTCAAATCTATGAGCTGGAACAAAGAAAATAGAATTTGTATTTAGCGTTTAAAAATCTGTGAAAGATTTTTTTGATTGTGGTATATTTTGTGCTAACGTCTCACCAATCGAAGAAAAGTGTTTATTAAAAATATTTACAATCATATCAGAATCATCGATCACTTCATTATCCCTTTTAATTTTAATAATATCATTTTTATTATGGACCAAATTCATAGCCTGTTTAAGAATTTTCCAAGTATTCTGCATATCATGTTTATAAAACTCTAAGCGATTCACGAAATAATTCTTCTTTTCAAAACGCAAAATTCTAATCAAAGCATTCTTATACGAAGTATATTTACTTTTAGTTCTATCTGTAAGATTTGCTTTATACTTATAGTACAACTTATTCTTTTTATTAATACATCTTAGAAGAGATTTCGAAATCCAGGGAAGTCTAGGGGTAATTTTATAATTATTTACTTTATCTCTTTGTAAGGGAATACATGTATCTAATGCTAGGAGTCCACTGGGCCGGCGCCAGTTGGTGCCAGTTTGCGCCAATGCAATTTACTGTGGCGCCTAGTGTCGCCAATAAGGTGCCTAGTGGCGTGTAGTGGCTCAAACTGCCTCCCAACTGGCTCGTGGTGGCCCGTAACGGCACCAAATTTAAATGTGGCGGCAAGAAAATTTCAAAATGTTTGAAACTTTCGTCGCGCCACTTGCATCGAGCAATCAGCGCCAAGTGTCCGCCAAGTGGCACCAAATGGCGCGAACATATCGCCCTTTGGCGCAAACAATCCGCCTATTGGAATCCACTGGAATCCACTGGAATCCACTGGAACCCACTGGAATCCACTGGAATGTAATGGCGCGCCAAGTTGCGCCAATGAGATTCATACAGCAGCTGAGGAGGGTCTGAACCATGTAGCCGATGGCGGTATTTATATAGTCGGCAAGTAGCGCCAAGCGGCAAGTTCAAACCAATTTGGCGACCTTTGGCACAAACTAATCACCAAGTGGCGCAAAGTAGCCGTCTATTGGCGCGAATGGCGCCAACAGGGTGAATTTTGGAATCAAATGGCCGTGTAATGGCGCGAACTGGCGCAAACTGGCGCAACATTTTGGAGCAAGCCGGGTGGCATTTGGCGCACGCCATATGGCACCCAGTTTATTCCACTTGGCGACACATGCCGAGCGGACATTAATTCGGCGCCACAGCGAGCCACTACGCGCCAATCACATAATCTTTGGCGCGAACTGGCACCAACTGGCGCTGGCCCAGTGGACTCCTAGCATAACTCTTCATTCAGAATATCTAAAAAATTATTATACGAACTATTTACATCATCAGTGTTATAAACACTTGACCAATCTGCGTGCTCTAAACTGGCTCCAAGTCTTGCTATATTCTCTGGGGAAGCTCGACGTCTTAATGGACGAGGCCGTCCACCGTGGACTGAATTTGAAAGAGTAAACTGAGTAAAAATGGGATAATGATCAGATATATCAGAAAGTATAATGTATGAATCAGGATGTGGAATGACATTACTAAAGATATTATCAATCAATGTAGCAGAATTATTAGTTACACGAGTGGGCTTAGAAATAAGTGGGAAGAATGAATTTGATAAAAATATTTCCAAAAAATCATGACATAAATTATCAGTATCATATTTTAATAAATTGATATTGAAGTCACCCATTATAAAGCAATCTTTATTAATCATTACCGAATTATTCAAAATATCAGTTAGGGAAGATAAAAAATCTAAAGTATTACTACTTGGGGTCGATAAACTACACCAATTATTACATTCTTCCGACCTGGCAATAAGATTTCAATAAACAAGGATTCCAAGATATTGTTCATTATAGTAATATCATTACAAACATTGTAAGAATAATTTTTTGAAACATATAAACCAACACCTCCTCCAAGTTTTCCTTCCTACTACTAAAAATAAAATCATGTTCATGTAGGGCAAATGGTGGGTTAGGATCTGTGGTTAACCAAGTCTCGGTAAGCCCAATTATAGAGGGAAGACATTGGGACGAATTATCTAAGAGGAATTGAAAATCATCAAAATGTTTATTAATACTTCTAATATTTAAATGGAATAAAGAAAATGTATCTTTATTAATATTATTATTACACATAAAGTCTTTGAATTGATGGTTAGTAATGTACTCAGTTAGAGAATTGGCGATAGTCTCATCATATCGATCATCACGAAGAGAATTAAACGCTAAGTTATTATGTAACGTATCCATTTAGAGTTTGACCACAAAAGGATTGCGTAACAAAATAGTAGTATAATATACAATAATGCGCAGTATCTAAAATGGAAGTTTCAAATTTAGTTAGAAAAAGAGAATCGGTCTGTATGGACAACATTGTGATATAAAAATGGAAATTAAGTATAGACAAGAAAAATACACAAGTAAACATATACAAACAAAAGACGAACATTTAACAGATATGAATATATTACAAGAAATCTCCGCAGGCTTGGAGAATAAACGATAAACATCCGCAAAATCGTAACAAAGCATTACAAAGCAAAACAACACTATCTTGAACTCCTGATATAGATAAAGAAGTTCGAAATAGATTTTCAATGTAGACTAGTCATAATTATAATTATACGCAACAAAAGAGTGAATATAACAAAATAATAATGAAAATTACTTTCATTTTTAGAAAATACATATACAAAAAAGAAAAAAAAAGAAAAAACGTCATTATTAAATACTTATTTATTTAGACCTCATGCGATTGCGCATCGTGGCAGACCGTGAGCAAAGCATCCTGAGGGCAAGAAAAATATTTAAAAAATATATATACAAACAGCAACAACAAAAGCATGCTGCCTCATCAAATTACTCTGCCCGGTAAGCCACGAGACGCCACCGTACTAAAACAAAAAAACAACAACAAAAATGTTACAAGCTCCAATATCAAGATTATTTAGAATAAGGCGAAACAGGAAATGTAAGTCAGTATTCAAAAGACATTTGAGTGAGAAAGGATGGGGTATAAAAGAGCTGAGAATGACAAAGTCAACGAAGCATAAACCGCGGATAAAAGAAGGGGGGTGATTAAACAATGAGGATTTATAAGGACCAAAGATCATCTTTAAAAAGAAGGGCTATTAAAACAGAATTTTGGTTACGTTCATTAATTCACTAACGAAATATAAATAAAGGAATAAGAATACCTTAAGAGCATGCATACTGAATGTTGAAAGGAAAACGAACAGGGTATATGGGTTCAGAGCCAAGAAAATAGTGTCAGCGCAAAAACTTATTTGAAGCGTGATCTGTAAACAGACAATAACACTAACCTCTCAACTCCGAACCCAAACACTCGATGATAGTGTTTATTCATGCTTGAAAGTCCATGACATCAGAGATGCTAATTCCACAGAACAATCATTACACCAAAAAGTAGGACGCGAAACCCCAAATAATCCTAGACAGCCGAACAAAAGCCTCTGTCATAAGAGAAAGCAATCTACTAATTTGAAAAGCATTCCCAAAATTTCATTCCAGTGAAAGTGAAAAGCCAGTGTTCACAATCCCAAGCGCACGGCAGAAAAAAAGGTTATTTTATGTTTAAGCTTTCTCTCATGAGAAGACACCCGGCTCAGCCGTCTAAAACATTCCTGCCATACATTACCCAACCTGCCATGCATTACCCAACCTCCAATGCCCGGGGATCACTGAATATTTGAACCAGGCATAGAAACGCTCAAATTAGGATAAACAAGATAAATGCAAACATAGTAAATCAATGAAAATTGGGTAGTTCAAAGAATTGAACATTTTGCGTTACAATTAAAATAGATGAACTCCTAACAAGCACGATATGGACCGTATGATGTATTAACCACGAACAATTATTATGAATAAAACATTTTAAACAAAGCATTAGAGAACGCTTTTAAAACACCATTATAAAGGTCAATAAACCAATAAGCATCAATTAACACAGTGGATTGTATGGGTTCGGAGCCAATGAAACGGTACGTATTACAAACTGCTCAGTTTAGACCCCAAAAACCCGATGGTAGCGTAAATCCATGCTTGCTACTGTAGTGCATGCTTCATGAAACTAGAATTCGAAGTGTGTGTTAAGGGGCAGGGGAGGGGGGTGATATTACCATCATTGAATACTTGAACCATGCATAGAACACCTATATTGGGATAAATGAAAAAGTGCAAATTTGGGTAAATCGGTAAATTTATCCTTTGCACAACATTTATTTTATATTATATAGATCTATAATATTATGAATTTGTCGTGTTTAAATCAAATCATGAGAAATGTAAATATAATAACTGCTTTATTTGCGAAAAATATCAACATTCAAAATTCAAAATTCAAAACAGCTCACAGAACATTTCTGTTCGTTAGATCTGATCTTGTCAAATGCCTGTCATTTGCAAACTTATCAAATTCAAAATATCAGTTCACACACTTCATATTGAATTCAACCAGATATTTGACATTTAGTGACTTTTTGAATGAATTTTTGTTCATTAAACCAATGTTTAAAAAAAAAAAAAAAAAAAAAAAAAAATCCAGATAAATTTAAATATAATGAACTCATATCAGTTCACAAACTTCACATTTACTTTAACAAAACAAAAGTTTATAGGTCACTCGGTCCATTTTGTTTGTTAAGTGAAATCTTGTCATTAGCCGGTCATTTGCAGGCTTAACAAAAACATTCACAACCAGTTCCCAAACTTCACATTGAATTAAACATTTTTATTCATCATTCAGTCCATTTCTGTTCCTTAGATCAATTTATCAATGTTTTCCAAAACAAGTTATGATGAATGTAAATGTAATAAAATGATTTTCATTAGCAAATATGTCAAAATTTTGAAATTCAAAACAGTTCATATCTTCACATTCAAATTTAAACTTACCAAAAGTAATTCACTCCATTTCTATTCATTAAGATCAGAGATCTTTTCGTTTGCAAAACTATCAAAATTCAAACAGTTTACAATCTCACATTCCATTTAACTAAAACAACATTGTATATCATTCAGTCCATTACTGTTCAGTAGATCAATGTTTTCTTTAAGATTCAGTTCATCAAAACAAAAGGGTCTTAATTTAAATCATTATTTTTTTTCCAATAACAACTTTGAATTAAAGTCCATAACACAATTAAGATACATGAATGATTACTTATCTTCCCAGTTTGTCCATTTAGGTTGAGGTCCTGTCCCAGATGCTGGCTTCCTTGTTTGAATGAAAACTTTAGTCCCGTTGATACGGATTCTTGTGGACAGGTTGCGTTCCTTGCGTAGCGTGTAGGCCACTGCAGCAAGTCGTCCACGCCTCGTTTCATGGGGGGCGGGAGGTCAGTTCTGATGGTGACGCGGGCGAACTGCTGGCCCGGTGCGGTCGTCTGGCCGGACATCACAGTCACCTGGTCGGGTGCGGTCGTCTGGCCGGACATCACAGTTGCCTGGGGGGTGGGGTGAGTGGGGTGCTGGCTCATGGCGGGTAAGTCGGCTGGCTTGGGGCGTTGTCTACGAGATTGCTCGAATGCGTTAAAAACACGATCGCGATCTGCCATGCTTACAAATCGGATGATTATGGGGCGGATTGCAGGTTGATTACTGGCTCCATGCTGAGGGGCGGGAGACGGTGCGCGTTGACCAGGGCTATCTTCAAAGCTTCGCTTTTGTGATTCTCATGAAATGAACGAAAATATCATGAACTGTTGAATAAATGTTCTCATTATTGCCCCGTTCCCAACTCCATAAACTAGGAGGTTTTGTTTTCTCTGGTGCATTTCAAGAAGAATAATTTTGTCCTCTATTTCCTTACTTTTAGCGTCGATCTCTTCCTTCAGTTTAGGTAGTGTTTCCTTTTCTACTTTCTCGATCTTAGATGAGTTGAAATTCACTGTCTCCTTTAAATCAGTGATCGATTTCTTCGTTTCTGCTATATCAGCCCCAATAGCATCAAAACGATGGTTCATTTCTGTAGAAAGTTGGGCGAATAGCTCTTTCATTTCGCTGATAACACTAAGGCCACTTCCAGCCGTGTCGCCATCTTGAGCAGGGCTGGGCGTGGTCGCGGAATCGCGGGTTCTGGTGTCACGTGACTTTTCCGCCAGGGCCTCGGTGCGTGCTATGGGCTGCGTTTGGGGTCCGGTAGTAGATGTCGAGTCGAATCTTTGGCGTTTGGAAGAATTGGTGGTCTTGCATCGATCCCTGATGTCGATTTCGAAGAAGAAGCAGACATTTTCTTAGATTGTCTCAGCGGAAAAGATTTCAAGGATGCCTCAAGTTATAAGATTTCTCACTCATCTCTCAAAATCTATTTCACATAGTCAGTGTGTACGAAGTGCGGGAGCTCAAAAAATACGTGCGTCACCTACGAATGCATTGTCTCATTGCGTTATTACTGGTCAGAAAAAAGTGATCAAGGTATCAAAATGCTTGGAAAAATATGCCAAATATGATGACAGAGAAAATTCGGCGATTCTATGTTGCAAAATGCCAGTACGCGCGAAAACGCGCGCATGTGCGCGCGCTTTTTGCAAAATGCTTAAAATGGCCTGAAACGTACTCTCATTTCAATAAAAGTGATTTTGAACAGTTTGAAATTTGCGCGCTCACGCGTGACGCATGTGCGCGCGTTTTTTTGACCTGAAATTGACCGGACGGATATTGACCTTAATCATGATAAATATGAATGAAAAATGACTTTACGTTATGAAGATATGATCATGAGTTGAAAGTACAAAAAAAAACACAAAATGGCGCCTGGATGACGTCATGAAGACCTGATGACCTTGAATATGTTCCTGTCACGTCTCATGACAATGACCTATGACTGTGCCAAAATTGAAAGAAATTGACTGTACCGATCTTGAGTTATCATCGGAACAAAAAAGGGGGGAGAAATAAATAAAAACTAGAAAAGTAATTCGTCATCAGGACGAATTAGGTGATCTGTCTTCAATTCTTATGATCATGCTAATCTTCAATTCAATGATCCAATTTAATGATGTTAATGTAAAATGATGTATTAAGATATGAACTGATGAATGAAGTACTGATGAACTGATATATTGAACTGATGTGAAATGAACTGAATTGATGAGCTAAACTGATGAACTGATGAATGAACTGATAGATTGAACTGTGACCTGAACTGAAGTGATAACTTAACTGATGAACAAAATATTGAGAAATGATTATGATCAAAATCATGATCATAATGAAATTTAATGAAAATATAGATATAGAGAAGGAGAGAGGGAGACGAGTTATTGACATGTAAAAATACATGAGCTGGACCGAGGAAAGAAAAAGGAATCAGAATGCATACACTTTGAAGTAGAGAGGATAGTATAAGGAAACATGGTAGGGGTGAAATAAGAATACAAAGGGCAAAATGAAGAGCTAGTGGAAATTAAAGAAAATTACAATAGATATCGGAGGGAGAACGAGAACCAGAGGCAGGGAAAGGGAGAGGGTGAGAGAGTATACAATGAGAGGCAGAGACAGAGGGAGCTAGGCAGAGCAAGAGAGGGAGACAGAGATAGGGAGAGAGTGAAAGAGTAGAGAGAGAGATGCAATGAGAGAGCAAGAGAAGGATAGAGGGCAGATCAAGAGAGGGAAGGGAAACAGAGCAAGAGAGAGGAGAGACAGAGCAAGAGAAAGAGATGCAATGGAGAACGATGCTTTTAATATTTCCAGCATAAATAGAATTGAATATTTACTATATTATAGAGAAAGAGAGAAGTTATAGACATGTAAACAATTCTATGTCCGCGGAGAGACGTAAAGATTGCATATACCTAGGCTGAATTACTGGAAAGTATAAACGTCTGGGAAGGAGACTAAACATCATGAAAATGGGATGATTTGATATATTCCAACAGACTTGGGAGATTAACCCTATAGGTTTAATACACGACAAGGAATCAGATTTCCCATAGGGTTGTACTCAAACGATTGACATTCTTCTCCCATAGATATAACACGCAAAATTAGGCATTTTATTACATTGTTTGTGATTGTATATGATAATATGTTATAATAGTCGAAGAAGATCATAAAATCAAATTTAAAACGACGGCAAAAAAAAAAAAAAAAATGACCCACCAGGAATCGAACTTGGGTCGCCGGAATGGGAGGCAAGTGCTATGACCACTATACCAAAATAATCCACATAGACATTACACGTGAACGGAAAATGGAATTCTCAAATCCCACTTTGCAAGTGAAATATGAGCATGATCCCGGCATCTGATCGAAAAATAAAGGGCACACTTGTGATAGCTTATTGTCTCAGCTACAACATACTCAAAGCTCAGCAAAACAAAACTAAAACGACGGAGATATTGCTCGCGAAAGACGGAATGTAGAATCCAGTTTAGGAAAAAGTCATGTCCCATAGAGAATACACGCAAAATGTGAAAAATTGACATGCCTCCTTTAATCGCAAAAATACGCCATGATGCCTTTGTCAAAATGAAAAATCGTGATGACTGCATTTGTAGAGAATTGTCTCAGCTAGAACATATCAAAATTTGGAAGAAAATCGATCAATATTTACAGAGATACAATCAATTTTCCAAAAATATGCTGACGTCATAATATGCAAATTGAAATTTTGAGTTCGGAGGCCATATGATGACGTCATGAGTTGATTGAGGGTCAAATGAGACATGAAATCATATCTCCGACTCATAATCTATCCAAATATGAAAAAAATTGGGGTATCCATCCATTCTGAAGAGTTACAATGAGTTTTGTATAGGCATGTTTTTGCCTATGTATTGTGGATAGAGATAGCGCGGTCCGCGGGTGCTGTTATACTTTGACGGACGCTCATTGCGTTATTACTGGTCAGAAAAAAGAGAACAAGGTATCAAAATGCTTGGAAAAATGTGCCAAATATGATGCTAGAAAAATTGGTGATTTGATGTTGCAAAATGCCAAAACGCGCAAAAACGCGCGCATAAGTGCGCGCGCAAATTTTGAAAATGCTTAAAATGGCCTGAAACGTGTGCAAACAAAATTTGGGACGAATTGGAGCATTTTGAAATTTTGATGCGCGCGCGCGTCGAGGTGCGCACGTGATTTTGTCGACTTTTTTTGTTGACCTTTGACCTAAAATTGATGTATACCAAATATGGTTGATTTTTGATTACTCGTTATCGAGATAAGATAATGACCTGATGTTTACAAAATGGCGCCTGGATGACGTCATGATGACTCCATGACCTTGAAAAAGTTACTTGAACTTGATATTATAGGGCCTGATGACTGACAGAAATTCGAAGGAAATTGAACATGTCGATTTCAAGTAAACGTTTACACAAAAAAGTGTACGGATGAAATAAAAATAAATAAATAATAAATAATAATAATAATAAAGAAAGAAAATTCTGACAAAATCAATAGGTGATCTGTCAATGACAGATCACCTAATAAATAATAACTAGAAATGTAATTCGTCATGAGGACGAATTAGGTGGTCTGTTATGTAATCTGAAAATTGTCTTAGCTACAACATATCAAGATTTGGAAGAAAATCGATCCATATTTACAGAGATACAATCAATTTTCCATAAATATGCTGACGTCATAATATGCAAATTCGTATTTTGAGTTCCAAGGCCAAAGGGCAAAGGGCAGAGCTATAGAAAATTAAGGAACATTACAAGACATAATAGAAGGAGAACGAGAACCAGAGCAGGCGGGAGAGGTAGAGGGTGAGAGAGAAGAAAAAGAGAAGGGCAGAGGAGAGGAGACAGAGAATAAGAGGGAGGCAAGGCAAGAGGTCGAGGTAGAGGGAGGCAGAGAGAGAGGGAGAGGGTAAAAGAGTAGAGAGAGATATATATGCAGAGACAGAGCAAGAGAAGGAGAGGGGCAAAATAAGAGAGGAGAAGGGAACAGAGCAAGAGAGAGGAGAAAGAGAGAGATGCAATGGAGAACGATGCATTCAATATATCCAGCATAAATAGAATTTAATATAGAGAAAGAGAGAAGTATAGACAAGTAAACAATTCTATGTCCACGGAGAGACGTAAACATGCATATACCTTGGGCTGAATAACTGGAAAAAGTAAAAACGTCTGGGAAGGAGACTAGCAAGGTGATTTGATATTGTAGCAGAGTTGGGAGATACACCCTATATTAGGTTTAATACCAGATTTCCCATAGGGTTGTATTCAAACGATTGACATTCTTCTCCCATAGATATAACACGCAAAATTAGGCATTTTATTACATTGTTTGTGATTGTATATGATAATATGTTATAATAGTCGAAGAAGATCATAAAATCAAATTTAAAACGACGGCAAAAAAAAAAAAATGACCCACCAGGAATCGAACTTGGGTCGCCGGAATGGGAGGCAAGTGCTATGACCACTATACCAAAATAATCCACATAGACATTACACGTGAACGGAAAATGGAATTCTCAAATCTCACTTTGCAAGTGAAATATGAGCATGATCTCGGCATCTGATCGAAAAATAAAGGGCACACTTGTGATAGCTTATTGTCTCAGCTACAACATACTCAAAGCTCAGCAAAAACAAAACTAAAACGACGGAGATATTGCTCGCGAAAGACGGTAATGTAGAATCCAGTTTTGAGAAAAAGTCATGTCCCATAGAGAATACACGCAAAATGTGAAAAATTGACATGCCTCCTTTAATCGCAAAAATACGCCATGATGCCTTTGTCAAAATGAAAATCGTGTTGTCTGTATTCGTAGAGAATTGTCTCAGCTAGAACATATCAAAATTTGGAAGAAAATCAATCAATATTTACAGAGATACTATCAATTTTCAAAAAATGTGACGTCATAATATGCAAATTGAAATTTTGAGTTCGGAGGCCATTATGATGACGTCATGAGTTAATGGGTCAAATGAGACATGAAATCATATCTCCGACTCATAATCTATCCAAATATGAAAAAAATTGGGAGTTCCCATCCATTCTGAAGAGTTACAATGAATTTTGTATAGGCATGTTTTTGCCCATATATGCTATGTATTACAAGAGCTCGCGCACGGACATTTATATTGAATGGACGCTCATCTTGTTATTAATGGTCAATAAGAGATAAATATGGTATCAAATTGTTTGAAAAATATGGGAAATATCATGAAAGAAAAAAAATGGCGATTTTATGTTGTGTAATGGTGTTACGCGCGTAAACGCGCGCATGTGCGTGTGCGAGTTTTTTTGCGAAATGCTTAAAATGGCCTGAAACGTATCCAAAACGAATTTGAGACGATTTGGAGCATTTTGAAATTTTGCGCGCGCTGACGCGGACGACGCATGCGCGCGCGTTTTTGACCTGAAATTGACCGGACGGATATTGACCTTGATCATGATAAATATGAATAAGAAATGACTTTCCGTTATGAAGATATGATCATGAGTTGAAAGTACAAAAAAACACAAAATGGCGCCTGGATGACGTCATGAAGACCTGATGACCTTGAAAATGTTCCTGTCACGTCTCATGACTATGACCTATGACTGTGCAAAAATTGAAAGAAATTGACAAAACCGATCTTGAGTTATCCTCGGAACAAAAAAGGGGGTAGAAATAAATAAAAATAAAGAATAAATAAATAAAGAAAGAAAATTCTGACAAAAACAATAGGTGATCTGTCGATGCCGACAGACCACCTAATAAATAAAGAAAGAAAATTCTGACAAAAACAATAGGTGATCTGTCGATTCCGACAGACCACCTAATGATGTATTAAGATATGAATTGATGAATGAAGTACTGATGAACTGATAGATTGAACTGATGTGAAATGAACTGAATTGATGAGCTAAACTGATGAACTGATGAATGAACTGATGAACTGATATTGAACTAGCTGTGACCTGAACTGAAGTAATAACTCAACTGATGAACAAAATATTGAGAAATGATTATGATCAAGATCATGATCATAATGAAATTTGATGAAAATATAGAGATAGAGAAGGAGAGAGGGAGACTGGTTATAGTCATGTAAAAATACATGAGCTGGACCGAGGGATGAAAGAGGAATCAGAATGCATACACTTGGAAGGAGAGGAAAGTACAAGGAAACATGGTAGGGGTGAAATAAGAATACAAAGGGCACAGCAAAGAGCTAGAGGAAATTAAGGAACATCCTATAAGACATAAAAGAGGGAGAGCGAGCCAAAGGCGGGAAAAGGAGAGGGTGAGAGAGTAGAGAAAGAGAGAGGCAGAGACAGCTAGGAGACATCAGAGCTAGAAGAAGAGGGAGGCAGAACAAGAGAGGAGAGGGTGAAATAGAAGAGAGAGAGAGCGATGCAAAGCTGACAAACGGCCTTGGCATATTCGCTATTTCAACTTTCAATTAAAATTTCTACATGATTCCAACATCTGATCAAAAACGGAAGGCGCACTTCCGATAGCTCATAGTATCAGCTATAACATACTTAAATTGGGGGTGCGGGGGTGCGGGGGGATTAGAGCAAAAATAAGCGAGATACTACTCACAGAACAATGTCATGTAGATTCATTATGTGAACGAAATTCGACTTCCGTAGACATAGCATAACATAACATAATGTCACATTTAATTGAAATTTTCACTATGATGACGTCATCAAAACGAAAAGTGAGGGTGACTTATCTTGTAGAGAATTGTCTTAGCTACAACATATCAAAATTTGGGAGAAAAAAGAGCACAAATAAGCTAGATAGTGCTCCAAGATTAATGTTATGTAGATTCATATGATGTGAACGAAATTCACTTTCATAGACATAACACGCAAATTAAGAAAATTCTGACATGTCGCCTTTAATTGAAATTTTCACTATGATGACGTCATCAAAACGAAAAGTGAGAGTGACTTATCTTGTAGAGAATTGTCTTAGCTACAACATATCAAAATTTGGAAGAAAAAGAGCACAAATAAGCTAGATGGTGCTCAAAGATTAATGTTATGTAGATTCATATGATGTGAACGAAATTCACTTACATAGACATAACACGCACGTTAAGAAAATTCTGACATGTCACCTTTAATTGAAATTTTCACTATGATGACGCATCAAAACGAAAAGTGAGAGTGACTTATCTTGTAGAGAATTGTCTTAGCTACAACATATCAAAACTTGGGAGAAAAAGAGCTCAAATAAGCTAGATAGTGCTCAAAGATTAATGTTATGTAGATTCATGATGTGAACGAAATTCACTTCCGTAGACATAACACGCACGTTAAGAAAATTCTGACATGTCGCTTTAATTGAAATTTTCACTTTGATGATGTCATCAAACGAAAAAGTGAGGCCAACTTATCTTGTAGAGAATTGTCTTAGCTACAACATATCTAAATTTGGAAGAAAAAACAATCAATATTTACAGAGATACAATCAATTCTTCCATAAATATGCGGACGCCATAAAATGCAAATTGTATTTTGAGTTCCAAGGCCTTTATGATGACGATACGATATTTGTACTGGCAAAATGAGACATGAAAATTGAGAGGAATTCAGGCATTCTGACGAGCTATGGCGGATTTTATATAGACATGTTTTTACCACTTTTTACATTATATTGCCCATTGACGCTAAACGCAATTTAAAAGTTTGACGGACGCCGTAGGGGCATTATAGAAGGTCGAGAATGACTGAAATAGTTGAAAATTGTCAAAAATAGTGTCAGAATACAAACCATGTAAAAACAGGGCGTGTTTACGATGTGGGTAATGCAGCAGCAAGACGATCGGAAATTTTTGAAATGCTTAAAATGACCTGATTCGTACTTTGCTTAATAGTTAAGTGATTTTGAGCATTTAAAAATTGACGCTACAGACGCTGCCACATCCTTTATGTGACCTTTGATGACATGACCTGTTGACCCTTGAGGTAAAGTATATGTGATATGAATATAAATAACCTTGATGACGATCATGAAGGATTGATAATGTGATTTCACAAAATGGCGCCTGGATGACGTCACGATGACCTGATGACCTTGAAAAAATATGGCACTTGAATTTGATAAGCCTGATGACTGACAAAATTTGATGAAAATTGATGGAGCGAATTTGAGCAATCACGCCACAAGAAAGTGGTGGGAAAATAAAAATAAACAAGTGCTACCGATATAAAAACATTTCCCATAGCGATTACACGTGAACGAAAATGAATTTCAAATCCCACTTTGCAAGTGAAATATGAGCATGATCCCGGCATCTGATCGAAAAATAAAGGGCACACTTGTGATAGCTTATTGTCTCAGCTACAACATACTCGAAGCTCAGCAAAACAAAACTAAAACGACGGAGATATTGCTCATGAAGACGGGAATGTAGAATCCAGTTTTGAGAAAAAGTCATGTCCCATAGAGAATACACCAAATGTGAACAATTGAAATGCCTCCTTTAATAGCAAAATACGCCATGATGCTTTTGTCAAAATGAAAATTCGTGGTTGACTGCATTGGTAGAGAATTGTCTCAGCTACAACATATCAAAATTTGGAAGAAAATTGACAACCGATTACTGCAATATTATCAAATGAATACAAAAATTATGATGTCATTTTCAAAATCAAATTTCGAGTTCATATGCAAATATGACGACGTCAGAACATACAATGATTGGACAAAATTATACATGAAATCACATAAACATTTCATGGCTTCCAGAAAATGTAAAAATTTGGGGGTATTTAGGCATTCTGACGAGCTATGGCGGATTTTATATAGACATGTTTTTACCACTTTTTACATTATATTGCCCATTGACGCGCACAAATTTTAAAGTTTGACGCACGCGTGTGGCATTATGGAAGGTCGAGAATGACTGGAAATAGTTGGAAATTGTCAAAAATAGTGTCA
>CP137680.1:16751560-16771724 GCA_037976565.1 Mesocentrotus franciscanus | reverse complement strand
GGAATTCTCAAATCCCACTTTGCAAGTGAAATATGAGCATGATCCGATATCTGATCGAAAAATAAAGGGCACACTTGTGATAGCTTATTGTCTCAACAAAATACTCAAACTCATGAAAACAAAGCTAAAGCGACGGAGATATTGCTCGCGAAATGCGAGAATGTAGAATCAATTTTGAAAAAAGTCATGTCCCATAGAGAATACCGCATAAAATGTGAAAAATTGACATGCCTCCTTTAATAAAAATGCGCCATGATGCTTTTGTCAAAAATGAAAAAATGGTATTAAATGCATTTGTTGAAAAGTGTCTCAGCTAGAACATATCAAAATTTGGAAGAAAATCGACAACCTATTACAGACAATATTGTCAAATGAATACAAAAATTATGATGTCATATTTTCAAAATCAAATTTTCGAGTTCATATGCAAATAATCAGAACATACGATTGGACAAAATTATACATGAAATCATAAACATTTCATGGGCTTCCAAATATGTTAAAAATTTGGGGGTATTTAGGCATTCTGACGAGCTATGGCGGATTTTATATAGACATGTTTTACCAATTTTACATTATATTGCCCATTGGCGCGCACGATTTTTAAAGTTTGACGCACGCGTGTGGCATTATGGAAGGTCAAGAATGACTGGAAATAGTTGGAAATTGTCAAAAATAGTGTCAGGAATAAAACCATGCGAAAAAACGGCGTTTTTACGATGTGTCTGACTTCTGTAGCGCGCAAAAGCGCCGCGGTTGCTATGGACGGAAATTTTTAAATGCTTAAAATGATTGATTCAGTACTCTCGTTTAATAGTTAAGTGATTTTGAGCATTTTAAAATTTTGACGCGCGCGTAGCGCGAGATATTTACTATGTGACCTTTGAAAACATGAACTGTTGACCCTTGACCTGAAGTATATGTGATATGAATTTGAATGACCTTTGTGACGCATCATGAAGATATGATTGATCATGTGATTTCACAAAATGGCGCCTGGATGACGTCACGATGACCTGATGACCTTGAAAATGTTATTTTCGTCTTATGACAATGACCTATGACTGTGCAAAATTGAAAGAAATTGACTGTGCGATCTTGAGTTATCGTCTAACAAAAAAATTGGGAGAAATAAATAAAAATAAATAATAATAATAATAATAAAGAAGAAAGAAAATTCTGACAAAACTAATAGGATCTGTCGTTGACAGACCACCTAATAAATAAATGTAATTCGTCATGAGGACGAATTAGGTGGTCTGTTATGTAATCTGAATAACTGATCTTGTAGAAAATTGTCTTAGCTACAACATAGCAAAATTTGGAAAATCGATCCATATTTACAGATACAATCAATTTTCCATAAATATGCTGACGTCATAATATGCAAATTCGTATTTTGAGTTCCAAGGCCAAAGGGCAAAGGGCAGAGCTATAGAAAATTAAGGAACATTACAAGACATAATAGAAGGAGAACGAGAACCAGAGCAGGGGAGGAGTAGAGGGTGAGAGAGAAGAAAAAGAGAAGGGCAGAGGCAGAGGGAGACAGAGCAAGAGAATAAGAGGGAGGCAAGGCAAGAGGTCGAGGTAGGGAGGCAGAGATAGGGAGAGAGTGAAAGAGTAGAGAGAGATGCAAAGACAGAGCAAGAGAAGGATAGGGGCAGAACAAGAGAGGGAAGGAAACAGAGCAAGAGAGAGAGGAGAGAGAGCAAGAGAAAGAGATGCAATGGAGAACGATGCATTTAATATTTCCAGCATAAATAGAATTGAATATTTACTATATTATAGAGAAAGAGAGAAGTTATAGACATGTAAACAATTCTATGTCCATGGGAGAGACGTAAACATTGCATATACCTGGGCTGAATAACTGGAAAGTATAAACGTCTGGGAAGGAGACTAACATCATAAAAATGGGATGACTTGATATATTCCAACAGATTTGGAGATTAACCCTATAGGTTTAATACACGACAAGGAATCAGATTTCCCATAGGGTTGTACTCAAACGATTGACATTCTTCTCCCATAGATATAACACGCAAAATTAGGCATTTTATTACATTGTTTGTGATTGTATATGATAATATGTTATAATAGTCGAAGAAGATCATAAAATCAAATTTAAAACGACGGCAAAAAAAAAAAAATGACCCACCAGGAATCGAACTTGGGTCGCCGGAATGGGAGGCAAGTGCTATGACCACTATACCAAAATAATCCACATAGACATTACACGTGAACGGAAAATGGAATTCTCAAATCCCACTTTGCAAGTGAAATATGAGCATGATCCCGGCATCTGATCGAAAAATAAAGGGCACACTTGTGATAGCTTATTGTCTCAGCTACAACATACTCGAAGCTCAGCGAAAACAAAACTAAAACGACGGAGATATTGCTCGCGAAAGACGGAATGTAGAATCCAGTTTTGAGAAAAAGTCATGTCCCATAGAGAATACACGCAAAATGTGAAAAATTGACATGCCTCCTTTAATCGCAAAAATACGCCATGATGCCTTTGTCAAAATGAAAATCGTGGACTGCATTTGTAGAGAATTGTCTCAGCTAGAACATATCAAAATTTGGAAGAAAATCGACAACCTATTACTGCAATATTGTCAAATGAATACAAAAATTATGATGTCATATTTTCAAAATCAAATTTTCGAGTTCATATGCAAATATGACGACGTCAGAACATACGATTGGACAAAATTATACATGAAATCACATCCAAATTTCATGGGCTTTCAGAAAACGTTAAAAATTTGGGGGGTATTTAGGCATTCTGACGAGCTATGGCGGATTTTATATAGACATGTTTTTACCACTTTTTAGGTGGGCTGTATATAATACAGACCACCTTATGTTTTCGTTAGAATTGCCTTTATTTATTTATTATTATTATTTATTTATTTTTCTTATTTCCAATCACTTTTTTGTTAGCAAGATAACTTGAAAATGGCTAAATCAAATGCCTTGAAATTTGGCACACATATGTATAGGCATATGGAAAAAGCAAAATAAGGTTTTCAACCTTGACCTTGACTGATGACGTCATCTAGGCGCCATTTTGTAAAATTTTCTGAAAATCTACTCATGATCATATCTTCATAACGAAAAGTCATTTCTCATTCATATTTATCATGATCAAGGTCAATATCCGTCCGGTCAATTTCAGGTCAAAAACGCGCGCGCATGCGTACGTCCGCGCGTCAGCGCGCGCAAAATTTCAAAATGCTCCAAATCGTCTCAAATTCATTTTGGATACGTTTCAGGCCATTTTAAGCATTTCAAAAAATCGCGCACGCACATGCGCGCGTTTTCGCGCGTAACACGATTATACAACATAGAACCGTCATTTTTTTTTCTTTCACGATATTTCCCATATTTTTTCGAACAATTTGATACCATGTTTATCTCTTTATGACCATTAATAACAAGATGAGCGTCCATTCAAGATAAATGTCCGTGCGCGCGAGCTCTTGTAATACATAGCATATATGGGCAAAAACATGCCTATACAAAATTCATTGTAACTCTTCAGAATGGATGGGAACTCCCAATTTTTTTCATATTTGGATAGATTATGAGTCGGAGATATGATTTCATGTCTCATTTGACCCTCAATTAACTCATGACGTCATCATAATGGCCTCCGAACTCAAAATTTCAATTTGCATATTATGACGTCAGCATATTTTGGAAAATTGATTGTATCTCTGTAAATATTGATCGATTTTCTTCCAAATTTTGATATGTTCTAGCTGAGACAATTTTCTACAAATGCAGGTACCACGATTTTTCATTTTGACAAAGGCATCATGGCGTATTTTTGCGATTAAAGGAGGCATGTCAATTTTTCACATTTTGTGTGTATTCTCTATGGGACATGACTTTTTTCAAAACTGGATTCTACATTCCGTCTTTCGCGAGCAATATCTCCGTCGTTTTAGTTTTGTTTTCGCTGAGCTTCGAGTATGTTGTAGCTGAGACAATAAGCTATCACAAGTGTGCCCTTTATTTTTCGATCAGATGCCGGGATCATGCTCATATTTCACTTGCAAAGTGGGATTTGAGAATTCCATTTTCCGTTCACGTGTAATGTCTATGTGGATTATTTTGGTATATTGGTCGCAATTGACTTGACACGTTGCATGTTGATAGGTAAGAAAAAATATTTCATATCAAAACACAAAATCGAGAATATGCATATTTCATTATGTTATTTAGATTTTAAGGTTAAAGGTCAAATATACTGTACATGGTTTCTCTAAAACAATGCTTTGTATAGACATGAAATTTGGCACAGTAATAAACCTGAATAAGAGGAGTATTTCAAAAAGATGGTCAAATCATGCCAAAGTTATCGTAACTACTAGTATGTAAATTAGGGTCAAAGGTCAAACAATTCACTGATCACTATCTACATGTAACTACCCATGTGTGGTATGCACTAATTGGAACAGCCCACCTATACTTGTTCCGAAACAAGTATTACATGTCTAGTTACATTATATTGCCCATTGACGCGCGCACGAATTTTAAAGTTTGACGCACGCGTGTGGCATTATGGAAGGTCGAGAATGACTGGAAATAGTTGGAAATTGTCAAAAATAGTGTCAGGAGTACAAACCATGCGAAAAACGGCGTTTTCACGATGTGTACGCGCCGCGCATGGCGCGGACGCACACGGACGGAAATTTTTGAAATGCTTAAAATGACCTGATTCGTACTCTCGTTTAAAAGTTAAGTGATTTTGAGCATATTAAAATTTTGACGCGCTGACGCGCGCGTCTTGACCTTTATACGACCTTTGACGACATGACTTGTTGACCCTTGACCGGAAGTATATGTGATATGAATATGAATGACCTTTGATGACGCATCATGAAGATATGATTGATCATGTGATTTCACAAAATGGCGCCTGGATGACGTCACGATGACCTGATGACCTTGAAAATGTTCCTGTCACGTCTTATGACAATGAGCTATGACTGTGCAAAAATTGAAAGAAATTGACAAAACCGATCTTGAGTTATCCTCGGAACAAAAAAGTGGGAGAAATAAATAAAAATAAATAAATAAAGAAGAAAGAAAATTCTGACAAAAACAATAGGTGATCTGTCGATATCGACAGACCACCTAAAAAGAAAATTCTGACGAAATTAATAGGTGATCTGTCGATTACGACAGACCACCTAATAAAGAAAGAAAATTCTGACAAATATATATTGAGAGGGCCTGCGGTCCTGAAATGCGCTATATAAGGACGAACTATTATTATTATTATTATTAAAAACAATAGGTGATCTGTCGATACCGACAGACCACCTAACTAGAAATGTAATTCGTCATGAGGACGAATTAGGTGGTCTGTTATGTAATCTGAATAACTGATCTTGTAGAAAATTGTCTTAGCTACAACATATCAAAATTTGGAAGAAAATCGATCCATATTTACAGATACAATCAATTTTCCATAAATATGCTGACGTCATAATATGCAAATTCGTATTTTGAGTTCCAAGGCCAAAGGGCAAAGGGCAGAGCTATAGAAAATTAAGGAACATTACAAGACATAATAGAAGGAGAACGAGAACCAGAGGCGGGAGAGGTAGAGGGTGAGAGAGAAGAAAAGAGAAGGGCAGAGGCAGAGGGAGACAGAGCAAGAGAATAAGAGGGAGGCAAGGCAAGAGGTCGAGGTAGAGGGAGGCAGAGAGAGAGGGAGAGGGTAAAAGAGTAGAGAGAGATATATATGCAGAGACAGAGCAAGAGAAGGAGAGGGGCAAAATAAGAGAGGAAAAGGGAAACAGAGCAAGAGAGAGGAGAAAGAGAGAGATGCAATGGAGAACGATGCATTCAATATATCCAGCATAAATAGAATTTAATATAGAGAAAGAGAGAAGTATAGACAAGTAAACAATTCTATGTCCACGGGAGAGACGTAAACATGCATATACCTTGGGCTGAATAACTGGAAAAAGTAAAAACGTCTGGGAAGGAGACTAGCAAGGTGATTTGATATTGTAGCAGAGTTGGGAGATACACCCTATATTAGGTTTAATACCAGATTCCCCATAGGGTACTCAAACGATTGACATTCTTCTCCCATAGATATAACACGCAAAATTAGGCATTTTATTACATTGTTTGTGATTGTATATGATAATATGTTATAATAGTCGAAGAAGATCATAGAGGGTAAAAGAGTAGAGAGAGATATATATGTAGAGACAGAGCAAGAGAAGGAGAGGGGCAAAATAAGAGAGGAAAAGGGAAACAGAGCAAGAGAGAGGAGAAAGAGAGAGATGCAATGGAGAACGATGCATTCAATATATCCAGCATAAATAGAATTTAATATAGAGAAAGAGAGAAGTATAGACAAGTAAACAATTCTATGTCCACGGGAGAGACGTAAACATGCATATACCTTGGGCTGAATAACTGGAAAAAGTAAAAACGTCTGGGAAGGAGACTAGCAAGGTGATTTGATATTGTAGCAGAGTTGGGAGATACACCCTATATTAGGTTTAATACCAGATTCCCCATAGGGTACTCAAACGATTGACATTCTTCTCCCATAGATATAACACGCAAAATTAGGCATTTTATTACATTGTTTGTGATTGTATATGATAATATGTTATAATAGTCGAAGAAGATCATAAAATCAAATTTAAAACGACGGCAAAAAAAAAAAAAAAATGACCCACCAGGAATCGAACTTGGGTCGCCGGAATGGGAGGCAAGTGCTATGACCACTATACCAAAATAATCCACATAGACATTACACGTGAACGGAAAATGGAATTCTCAAATCCCACTTTGCAAGTGAAATATGAGCATGATCCCGGCATCTGATCGAAAAATAAAGGGCACACTTGTGATAGCTTATTGTCTCAGCTACAACATACTCAAAGCTCAGCGAAAACAAAACTAAAACGACGGAGATATTGCTCGCGAAAGACGGTAATGTAGAATCCAGTTTTGAGAAAAAGTCATGTCCCATAGAGAATACACGCAAAATGTGAAAAATTGACATGCCTCCTTTAATCGCAAAATACGCCATGATGCCTTTGTCAAAATGAAATTCGTGAAGACTGCATTTGTAGAGAATTGTCTCAGCTAGAACATATTAAAATTTGGAAGAAAATCGACAACCTATTACTGCAATATTGTCAAATGAATACAAAAATTATGATGTCATATTTTCAAAATCAAATTTTCGAGTTCATATGCAAATATGACGACGTCAGAACATACGATTGGACAAAATTATACATGAAATCACATAAAAATTTCATGGGCTTCCAAAAAACGTTAAAAATTTGGGTGGTATTTAGGCATTCTGACGAGCTATGGCGATTTTATATAGACATGTTTTTACCACACATTATATTGCCCATTGACGCGCGCACGAATTTTAAGTTTGACGCACGCGTGTGGCATTATGGAAGGTCGAGAATGACTGGAAATAGTTGGAAATTGTCAAAAATAGTGTCAGGAATACAAACCATGCGAAAACGGCGTTTTTACGATGTGCATGCGCCTACGGCGCAAAAGGCGCCGCGACGCGCACGGACGGAAATTTTGAAATGCTTAAAATGACCTGATTCGTACTCGTTTAATAGTTAAGTGATTTTGAGCGTATCGCGTGGCGTCCTGACCTTTATACGACCTTTGACGACATGACTTGTTGACCCTTGACGGAAGTATATGTGATATGAATATGAATGACCTTTGATTACGCATCATGAAGATATGATTGATCATGTGATTTCACAAAATGGCGCCTGGATGACGTCACGATGACCTGATGACCTTGAAAATGTTCCTGTCACGTCTTATGACAATGACCTATGACTGTGCCAAAAATGAATGAAATTGACTGAACTGATCTTGAGTTATCCTCGGAACAAAAAAGTGGGAGAAATAAATAAAAATAAATAAATAAATAAATAAAGAAAGAAAATTCTGACGAAAACAATAGGTGATCTGTCGATGCCGACAGACCACCTAATAAATAAAGAAGAAAGAAAATTCTGACGAAAACACTAGGTGATCTGTCGATGTCGACAGACCACCTAACTAGAAATGTAATTCGTCATGAGGACGAATTAGGTGGTCTGTTCAATTCTTAATATGATCATGCTCATCTTCAATTCAATGAGCCAATATAATGATGTTAATGTAAAACTACAGAAGTTGAGAGAGGCAGAGCAAGAGAAGGAGACGGAGACAGCTAGATCGAGAGAGGGAGAGGGGGAAAGAGTAGAGTAGAGTAGAGAAGGAGAGAGAGATCGAGATGCAGAGACAGAGCAAGAGAATTAAGGAGATGGGGCAGAACAAGAGAGGGGAAGGGAAACAGAGCATTATGAGAGAGAGGAGAGAGAGAAATAGGAAGAGATGCAATATGCAGAACGATGAAGAGAGAGAGAGGGAGAGAGAGAGATGTATGGCACTAGATATATATATTCAGGAGAGAGGGAGACGGGGTATATATAGTCATGTAAAAAATACATGAGCTGGACAAAGGGATAAAAGAGGAATCAGCTAGAATGCATGCACTTGGAAGGAAAGAGCTATATAGATAAATGTAGCGGGAGGATAGTAATTTAATAGGAAACATGGTAGGGGTGAAATAAGAATACAAAGCTAGCCAAAGGGCAAAGGAAAGAGCTAGAGAAAATTAAGGAACAATCGAAGACACGACAAGGAATTAGATATCCATAGTGTTTTAAAACGATTGACATTCTTCTCCCATAGATATAACACGCAAAATTAGGCATTTTATTACATTGTTTGTGATTGTATATGATAATATGTTATAATAGTCGAAGAAGATCATAAAATCAAATTAAAAACGACGGCAAAAAAAAAAAAAAAATGACCCACCAGGAATCGAACTTGGGTCGCCGGAATGGGAGGCAAGTGCTATGACCACTATACCAAAATAATCCACATAGACATTACACGTGAACGGAAAATGGAATTCTCAAATCCCACTTTGCAAGTGAAATATGAGCATGATCCCGGCATCTGATCGAAAAATAAAGGGCACACTTGTGATAGCTTATTGTCTCAGCTACAACATACTCGAAGCTCAGCGAAAACAAACTAAAACGACGGAGATATTGCTCGCGAAAGACGGAATGTAGAATCCAGTTTTGAGAAAAAGTCATGTCCCATAGAGAATACACGCAAAATGTGAAAAATTGACATGCCTCCTTTAATCGCAAAAATACGCCATGATGCCTTTGTCAAAATGAAAATCGTGGTACTGCATTTGTAGAGAATTGTCTCAGCTAGAACATATCAAAATTTGGAAGAAAATCGATCAATATTTACAGAGATACAATCAATTTTCCAAAAATATGCTGACGTCATAATATGCAAATTGAAATTTTGAGTTCGGAGGCCATTATGATGACGTCATGAGTTAATTGAGGGTCAAATGAGACATGAAATCATATCTCCGACTCATAATCTATCCAAATATGAAAAAAATTGGGAGTTTCCATCCATTCTGAAGAGTTACAATGAATTTTGTATAGGCATGTTTTTGCCCATATATGCTATGTATTACAAGAGATCGCGCGCACGGACATGTTTCTTGAACGGACGCTCATTCCGTTATTAATGGTCATAAAAGGATAAACATGGTATCAAATTGTTCAGAAAAAATGGGAATATCATGCCAAAAAAATGGGAGAATTATGTTGCGTTTGGCCGTCCGCGAAAACGCGCGCGCATGTGCGTGTGCGTTTTTTGCGAAATGCTTAAAATGGCCTGAAACGTATCCAAAACGAATTTGAGACGATTTGAGCATTTTGAAATTTTGCGCGCACGCGCGGACGTACGCATGCGCGCGCGTTTTTGACCTGAAATTGACCGGACGGATATTGACCTTGATCATGATAAATATGAATGAAAATGACTTTCCGTTATGAAGATATGATCATGAGTTGAAAGTACCAAAAAAAACACAAAATGGCGCCTGGATGACGTCATGAAGACTTGATGACCTTGAAAATGTTACTGTCACGTCTCATGACAATGACCTATGACTGTGCCAAAATTGAAAGAAATTGACTTAACTGATCTTGAGTTATCCTCGGAACAAAAAAGGGAGAAATAAATAAAAATAAAGAATAACTAGAAATGTAATTCGTCATGAGGACGAATTAGGTGGTCTGTTATGTAATCTGAATAACTGATCTTGTAGAAAATTGTCTTAGCTACAACATATCAAAATTTGGAAGAAAATCGATCCATATTTACAGAGATACAATCAATTTTCCATAAATATGCTGACGTCATAATATGCAAATTCGTATTTTGAGTTCCAAGGCCAAAGGGCAAAGGGCAGAGCTATAGAAAATTAAGGAACATTACAAGACATAATAGAAGGAGAACGAGAACCAGAGGCGGGAGAGGTAGAGGGTGAGAGAGAAGAAAAAGAGAAGGGCAGAGGCAGAGGGAGACAGAGCAAGAGAATAAGAGGGAGGCAAGGCAAGAGGTCGAGGTAGAGGAGGCAGAGAGAGAGGGAGAGGGTAAAAGAGTAGAGAGAGATATATATGCAGAGACAGAGCAAGAGAAGGAGAGGGGCAAAATAAGAGAGGAGAAGGGAAACAGAGCAAGAGAGAGGAGAAAGAGAGAGATGCAATGGAGAACGATGCATTCAATATATCCAGCATAAATAGAATTTAATATAGAGAAAGAGAGAAGTATAGACAAGTAAACAATTCTATGTCCACGGGAGAGACGTAAACATGCATATACCTTGGGCTGAATAACTGGAAAAGTAAAAACGTCTGGGAAGGAGACTAGCAAGGTGATTTGATATTGTAGCAGAGTTGGGAGATAACCCTATATTAGGTTTAATACCAGATTTCCCATAGGGTTGTACTCAAACGATTGACATTCTTCTCCCATAGATATAACACGCAAAATTAGGCATTTTATTACATTGTTTGTGATTGTATATGATAATATGTTATAATAGTCGAAGAAGATCATAAAATCAAATTTAAAACGACGGCAAAAAAAAAAAAAATGACCCACCAGGAATCGAACTTGGGTCGCCGGAATGGGAGGCAAGTGCTATGACCACTATACCAAAATAATCCACATAGACATTACACGTGAACGGAAAATGGAATTCTCAAATCCCACTTTGCAAGTGAAATATGAGCATGATCCCGGCATCTGATCGAAAAATAAAGGGCACACTTGTGATAGCTTATTGTCTCAGCTACAACATACTCAAAGCTCAGCAAAAACAAAACTAAAACGACGGAGATATTGCTCGCGAAAGACGGAATGTAGAATCCAGTTTTGAGAAAAGTCATGTCCCATAGAGAATACACGCAAAATGTGAAAAATTGACATGCCTCCTTTAATCGCAAAAATACGCCATGATGCCTTTGTCAAAATGAAAATCGTGGTGACTGCATTTGTAGAGAATTGTCTCAGCTAGAACATATCAAAATTTGGAAGAAAATCGATCAATATTTACAGAGATACAATCAATTTTCCAAAAATATGCTGACGTCATAATATGCAAATTGAAATTTTGAGTTCGGAGGCCATTATGATGACGTCATGAGTTAATTGAGGGTCAAATGAGACATGAAATCATATCTCCGACTCATAATCTATCCAAATATGAAAAAAATTGGGAGTTCCCATCCATTCTGAAGAGTTACAATGAATTTTGTATAGGCATGTTTTTGCCCATATATGCTATGTATTACAAGAGCTCGCGCGCACGGACATTTATATTGAATGGACGCTCATCTTGTTATTAATGGTCAATAAGAGATAAACATGGTATCAAATTGTTTGAAAAAATATGGGAAATATCATGAAAGAAAAAAATGGCGATTTTATGTTGTGTAATGGTGTTACGCGCGCGCGCGCGCATGTGCGTGTGCGCGTTTTTGAAATGCTTAAAATGGCCTGAAACGTATCCAAAATGAATTTGAGACGATTTGGAGCATTTTGAAATTTTGCGCGCGCTGCGCGACGTACGCATGCGCGCGCGTTTTTGACCTGAAATTGACCGGACGGATATTGACCTTGATCATGATAAATATGAATGAGAAATGACTTTCCGTTATGAAGATATGATCATGAGTTGAAAGTACAAAAAAAAACACAAAATGGCGCCTGGATGACGTCATGAAGACCTGATGACCTTGAAAATGTTCCTGTCACGTCTCATGACTATGACCCATGACTGTGCCAAAATTGAAAGAAATTGACAAAACCGATCTTGAGTTATCTTCGGAACAAAAAAAGGGGTAGAAATAAATAAAAATAAATAATAATAATAATAATAAAGAAAGAAAATTCTGACAAAAACAATAGGTGATCTGTCGATGCCGACAGACCACCTAATAAAGAATAATGAATAAATAAAGAAAGAAAATTCTGACGAAAACAATAGGTGATCTGTCGATACCGACAGACCACCTAATAAATAAATAAATAAAGAAAGAAAATTCTGACGAAAACAATAGGTGATCTGTCGATACCGACAGACCACCTAATAATAAAGAAAGAAAATTCTGACGAAAACAATAGGTGATCTGTCGTAGACGACAGACCACCTAATAAATAAATAAAGAAGAAAGAAAATTCTGACGAAAACAATAGGTGATCTGTCGATACCCGACAGACCACCTAATAATAAAAAAAGAAAATTCTGATGAAATTAATAGGTGGTCTGTCAATGACAGACCACCTAATAAATAAATAATAATAATAAATAAAGAAATAAAGAAAGAAAATTCTGACAAAATCAATAGGTGGTCTGAATTCGTCACTGAAGACGAATGAGATGGTCTGGACGTTTTTTTAAGGATCTCATATGGAGAGATATGGCAGTAGATAGATATAGAGAAGGAGAGAGGGAGACGGGTTATTGTAATGTAAAAAATACATACGGTAAGCTGGACAGAGGGCTAAAAGAGGAATGAGAATGCAGGCACTTTTGAAAGGAGGCAGGACAGTAAGGAAACATGGTAGGGTTGAAATAAGAATACAAAGGGAAAAGGGAAGAGCTAGAGAAAATTAAGAAACATCCGAAGCCATAAAAGAGGGAGAATGAGAGCCAGAGGTGGGAAAGGGAGAGGGTGAGAGAGTAGAGAGAGAGAGAGAGAGAGATGCAGAGACAGAGCAAGAGAAAGAGAGGGGAAGGGAAACAGAGCAAGATAGAGGAGAGAGAGAGAGAGAGAGAGTGAGAGATGCAATGAAGAATGATGCATTCAATATCTCCAGCATAAATATAATGGAAGAGACATAAACATTGCATATACCTGGGCTAAATAACTGGAAAAATATAAACGTCTGGGAAGGAGAGTAGCATCAAAGAAATGGGACGATTTGATATTGTAGCAGATTTGGGAGATTAACCCTATCTATATTATTAATACCGGTACGCAAAATCGTTGCGGGTGGTAAAAACGGTTTATGAAAAACGTCTTTCCTCGACCGCGCCCCCCTTCGCCGTGGTGCGGGAATGGCGACACAATTCCACGAGGCATGTCTCCCGTATCCCGCGTGCCACGTCGACCCCGCGGTCGCCGTCCATGTCGTTAAAGGTGGTTTCGGGGTCCCGGAGACGACGACCGGACGAGAGCACGGCCGGCGTTGTCCGTGCAAGGAGACGACGAACCCGCGAGAGTGAAGCAGCAATGCGTGCATCCACCCTCTGTCTAATCAAGGAGATACACTTTTAAGAGACGATCCACTCTATAATGTGTTGTAGAAGATACACGCTGCAACAGAGCGGGCCTACCCCATCTTGCTGTATGATATGCTTTGTAGGCACTTCACGGGCATGCCAGAGAAATGCACAGCATACGACAATCCACTCAAGCCATGTGGCGTAGCAAGTACAAGGCGCAGCGGGTTGGGCCTATCCCGTGTTAGGCATCTTGCTATATATAGGCCTATGCAGCAGCCAAGCTGACGAAAACGTAATATGTTGGTGATCTAGCTACGCTCACACGTACACACACACAGTCGAGTTAATTCGTGCGACTGCTACATTATTTTGGCACAAACGGTCCGATTTTTCGCGTAAAATCTTTACTTTGAAAATATTTATACGAATTCTGTGAACCATGCCAACATAATCATAGCCCAAGCTTCTGCTTTATTGGTCTTTTCATGAAAACTACATTAAAATCACAACAATAATAACGCAAATAGATTGTAATTATCGAGACCATATAACTGACGAGAAGGTAAATTCAGCGAGCTGACATAATATCAAATGCCTCCGCACGGCCAACTCCCCCGGTGTCGGTCCAGTCACGGTGCTCACGCCATGCAATTTACCCTGTGCGATAACTGCAGCACTCTACTGCTGTACCTGTAATACTGGCTGTATAGCGTGTCTTTAGATCCTGTTTCATGTTTGAGCCGTGCAATAAATTGTTGTTTTCTTTTATTTCTTTATTGAATGTGATGTGAATGTGAGTACGGTACATGCTCAGATTACAGAAGTGTCCAGACGCACAGACCTACTCGCGCGTTTATTGACCCGAAATTGTTCGGACGGATATTGACCTTGATCATGATAAATATGAATGAGAAATGACTTTCTGTTATGAAGATATGATCATGAGTTGATTTTCAGAAAATTTCACAAAATGGCGCCTGGATGATGTCACGATTATCTGATGAACTTGAAAAGGACGCTGTCACGTCTTATGATAAAGACCTAAGACTGTGCCAAAATTGAAAGAAATTGACTGTACCAGTCTTGAGTTATCCTCTGCACAAAAAATTGGGGGGGGGGGTGAAAGAAATAAAAATCAAAATAAAGAAAGAAAATTCTGACAAAATCAATAGCTAGGTGGTCTGTCATCGACAGACCACCTAATTATATAAAGTATAAATAAAATGGATCTACGTGAGTAATAAGTGACCATCTAGATATTGAATATCCTGACAACTCTGAAAAATCTCACAATAATATACAAGGTGACATTCCATTTACCATACCTGTTAGTATGATACATTCCATTTATCATTAATTAAATGTCTACAAAAAGCTCAGGCCACCTCATATTAACGATTAAGAAAAAACGTCTTCAGTTCGCACAACTTCACTTGAAATTGAGAGATAGAGTATGACATATCTCCTGATTAGTGAATCCAAAATTTCAGTAAGTCGAAATGTTACAACTCAGCGATAATCATGTTTTATACTTGAAATCTTGGAGTTTGTGGTAGACAATGTTTAACCAGAGTGGCTAGAATACTATGGTTTAACAGCTGCTGAGCACCATTTTGTAGCAAGCTCAAAACATTCGATCAGAAATCACTCGGGAAGTTATGATTCGAGTTCAAGAATATAGTTTGTCATGTTTGTTAGCAATCCTTACCATAACACCTGATTAAATTATGTTTTGAACAAACTAAAGTCAAACTGAAAGTATATTTAAATATAATCCCTGCCTACATATTTAACTATAGATCCTGATCATCATGTAATAGGCTACTAGTAATAATTGATTTATTCATAACATTTGAGATTTCTTCTAATCAGTATATTACTGAACATGCTTGTTTAAAAAACACACACACACAGATAATACATCAAATAAATCAAGGTTTCTTTTAAAGTGCAACGGCTTTGACCTATGGCAGTGACAACTCAAGATATTAATGCTGAATTGTATTTCAGATCATGTCTATCCTAATCTACAAATGAAATACAATTGCAAGTACTGATTATGCATTTCAAAATGTTTCTGTGTTTTCGTTTTAATTTTTTAAATAAAATATACACTTAAAATGTCAGTGCATTACAGAATTGTTGACAGCCCAGGGTAAATTAAGGTCCATGAAAAGTGAACTCACAAACGATAAGCAGTATTCATAAAAATAAGTAATTACTAACTAGTAAAAGCTTTAAGTAGAAGCATAAGCTAGATAAGTAAAGTGTGTAGCTTAAATAATTGCTAAAAATCACATTCATAACCTTTCACTTTAAATATGATAACACCAGTTACTTGCCGCGGCTAGCAACTTCTCAAGTACTAACTTACAGCAGCAGCTCCAAAAAAAGTATATTTCAGAATTATTCATAAATTTCACATTCACTTACTATTGTTACTCATATAAATTGTAGGCTAAATGGGAATATAAGATTTAGAAACATTGACTTAAAAGATTTGTTAATATAATGTTGAAAAAACCTTATTTACCCCATTATTGAATGAACAAAATATTGGAAATAAATATGTTGGTTGTTGTTCGAAACGTCTTATTCCGAATGGTCGGGTAGCGTCGCGGTGCGGTGTGTCGCGTTAACTTGAACGCGACCATTCGTCCAAAGCCCCTGGTTTTCCCGAAAGGGTGCGTTGGGAGTGGCGCGTCGTGTCGCGTTGACTGGAACGCAATCATTCGTCCAAAGCCCCCCCGGTTTTGCCAAAAGGGTGCGTTAATTTTTTTAAAAAAGATGGGGAAGCAGAACTATCCGTTTATCGTACTTTTAGGTTACTTGAACTATTTTTTATTATTGAAACTGTTTCACACAAAATAACTACATGAAGTCAAACTAAGAAAGACACGAACGTGGACACACACGAATGCATACACACATCAGCCCACACATACAATCATACAGGTGTTGAGTAAAAATACCAGAGGAAATAATGCCAGAGGTAAAAATGCCAGTGGAAAAAATGCCAGAGGTAAAAATGCCAGTGGAAAAAATGCCAGAGGAAAAAGCTAGATCCGCCCCTGGGACGATGTAAGCTAGTGTATTTCAGGTGTGTGTGTAAGTTCGATTGTGTTTGTATATTATACTATATAGCGGTCTAATTATTATCATGAGGGGAGATGGTAATGATTTCTTTAATTAAGTATTATCAAATTTCCTTCCAAGGTATGCTTCAGATTGCATTATTTCGAGTCCAGGCGCGGGTCCAGGGGCCAGGGGCCTTAATTGCCCCAGCAAAAAAGAGAGAGAGAAGGAAAAGAAGGAAAGGGAAAGAGGAGAGAAAGGGAAAGAAAGAAGAGGAAGAAGAAAAGAAAAGGGAATAAAAGAAGGAGATCGGGCGAAAGGGCCTTGCCTACCAGGCTGTTGCCTCCTCCCCCATCAAAAAATTAGAGAGAAGAAGGAAAGGGAAAGAGCAAAGGAAAAGAGGAGATGAAGGGAAAGAAAAAAAGAGGAAGATAGGAAAAGAAGGGGATATCAGTTGCAATTTTCTCCCAACAAGTTGTGAATCGGGAGGCCAATTGCCCCTGCCTCCCGCCACCGCCAAAAAAAAGAGAAGGAAGGGAAAGGGAAGAGGAGAGCTAAAGGGAACAAACAAGAGGAAGAAGAAAAGAAAGGGAGATCAGTTGCGATTAATCCCGCCAACAACGTGTGGATTGGCCGAATGCCCTTGCCTCCCTCCCCCAGCAAACCTAAAAGAGAGAGAAGGAAGGGAAGGAAAGGAAAAAGAGAAAGAAGAAAGGTGGGGAGATCAGTGGCATACTGACGGGGTTTGGGGCTTGGGGGCTGCCCCAAATAAAATTCAAAGGTGGTTTATTTCTAATTCGATACCGGTGATTTACAAATGTTGCTGAAATGACATAATTTTCCGAGATTTGTCCTCACTTTTTAGTAAATTATACTTTTTTATGCATTTGTTGGAAATGACAAATTCCTAAATTTACAGTCAGGCGAGAAATATGCTTATTTAGAGGCCTACATGTCAGGTGCCTCGAGCTCCCCCCTACACTTTTTGTGAAAAAGTATATTAGAGAAATAGAAAGAAAGAATAGTGACCTGCCAGTGTCACAAAATAATGAGGTATCAAAATATGCTCATCTGACTGTGATTAAATGCCTAAAACCCTGAGCTTCCGGGGGCTCCGCCCCCTGGACCCACTCAATGGCCCTAAGCGGTCCCCTGGATGCTCATCTGACCGTAATTTATTGCCTAAAACCCCTGAGCTTTTGAGGCTCTGCCCCCTGGACCCCACCTAGGACCCTAAGGCGTGCCCTAGATCTTTCGGTAATTTAATGCCTAAAACCTCTGAGCTTACGAGAGCTCCCCTTTGGACCCCATGCCAATTAGTGACCTGCCAGTGTCATGAATAAGGTATCGAAATATGCTCTTCTGACTGTAATAAATGCCAATACCCCCTGGATCCGTGCCTCCCCCCCCCCCCGCCCCGCGGTGCTCTGCTCCCTTGCAGTTGTGCCACGCCCCCAATCCGTTGACCGTATACGTACCACTTTATTCCTTTCGACGCGCCTGTTTACACCATAATATTTATTTAGATTTTTAAATTGTATTATTGGTAAGTTTAATGGAGTCCCTGATGTGAATGCTGCCCAACCATCACTAAAATTTGACCTAACCGGGCATCATCTTGTAAGTCCGGCACAGTACATAACAATAATATATTTCATTCATGTTTAGAGGGGGGTTGATCCCCAAAAGAAGGACGGAGCCCCCAGGCTTCTGAGGGGGTCAACATAGAGTTGAACGGCCGTGCCTCTAGACTTCATTCATGCTCGGAAGGGGCTCCCAATTAATGGTGAGACATGCAGAGTCTCCGGGCTTCAGAGATATGGAGGGGTTTTTGAATAGATGGGCAAAGTACCCGGTCTTATGATATGCTGAGAGGGGGTTCTCTAAAAAGGCGGTGCCCCTAGACTCCATTCATGCTCGGAAGAGGCTCCCAAAGAGATGGACAAATGGGCAGAAAGTGCAAGATTGCCCCTGAATTAATCAAGCCCCCCCCCATTCCATCCCATTTATATAGAACCTGTCTTAAGCAAGCCCCCCTGGCTACACCAATCATAAAATAATTATAGTTCGCTTTTCTCTTTGTAATATTGAAGCAAACACGCCCATTCTCTTTCCCATTGGCTACGCCATTCACAAATGAGAGTTTGTTTTTCTTTTCACGTTATTAAGCAAGCACCCTCGGACCCCTTCCTCCCTTGGCTACGCCAATCAGATAGTGTAGTTTGTTTTTATTTTATTTTTATTAAGCAAATATATTTGTTATCTTTATTTAATAGAGACTCATTAAGGTTATGCCAAATAAAGCACATAGGGCTGAGCTCAGCCGATCTGATCAACCGATCTGATCAACCGATCTGATCAACCGATCCTATCATCAAGGTCAGATTAATACAGCATTACGGTTTACCACTTGGCAAAAAAAGCTTAAAAACTATATTCTGACCTCAAGTCTAAAAATGTTTATGATTGCAGGGCTTGACTTGCTTGACACATGATCATGTGCCAAATATGAAAGTGGTTGATTGAATAATAAAGAAATTAGAGCCTAGTCTATGGCTATATATGGGCTTCCCTAGCTTGGGCCTGGCTAAGGCCTTAGGTTAGGCTAAGCCTGGCTTAGCCTTTAGGCTTAAGTTTAACTTTTATGCCAAAAAGAGTCGAAATACGCTTTGGGGCCAACAATTCTGGACGCGAGCACAAATAAGTTCTGTCCACTACAATTAGTTGTAGTTCCTTATTGATTTTCAGCTAAAAACCTCTTTTTGACGAAATAATCGACGAAAGAAATTTAACTTAACTCTCTCCATCAATCTCTCTCAGCTCATCGATATCCACCAGTATACGACGTACGCCACGCGCGCGCGCTGTTGGCATGGGACTCTGAACGCGCACATTTGGAATAAGCCCCCGTATGTGCCATTTGGTCGCGTTATCTGACCTGACGCGCCTAACAACAATCCAACGCACCCTTTCGGGAAAACCGGGGCGAACGAATGGTCGCTCAAGAGTTAACGCGACGCACCGCGACGCCACCCGACCATTCGAATAAGCCGCTCTAAACAGATGCAAACCAAATGGAAATGCCTTAAATTGAGTAGAAAAGGTAATGTTTCACCAGACAAAGTGCATTTTGGTAAGGGATTATTGGGGTGAAGACTTTCATAAAGTATAACATGTTTTCACTAATGTACAGAAGTTTGACTTTAAAGTTGAAAATCAACTACAAAATCCATGTATTCAGTCTTCATTTACCCAATATTTATCCCACATTCTGAACTTGCAAATCAGTTCAGTGAGTACTTCAAAAAGAAAATCAGTGATATTGTGTCTTCCTTGCACCTGATGTTAATTACTGTGCAGTCACACGACTGGCATACTGGTGGGGGG
>CP137680.1:16693529-16751060 GCA_037976565.1 Mesocentrotus franciscanus | reverse complement strand
AGATTTCCATAGGGTTGTACTCAAACGATTGACATTCTTCTCCCATAGATATAACACGCAAAATTAGGCATTTTATTACATTGTTTGTGATTGTATATGATAATATGTTATAATAGTCGAAGAAGATCATAAAATCAAATTAAAACGACGGCAAAAAAAAAAAAAAATGACCCACCAGGAATCGAACTTGGGTCGCGGAATGGGAGGCAAGTGCTATGACCACTATACCAAAATAATCCACATAGACATTACACGTGAACGGAAAATGGAATTCTCAAATCCCACTTTGCAAGTGAAATATGAGCATGATCCCGGCATCTGATCGAAAAATAAAGGCACACTTGTGATAGCTTATTGTCTCAGCTACAACATACTCAAAGCTCAGCGAAAACAAAGCTAAAACGACGGAGATATTGCTCGCGAAAGAGGAATGTAGAATCCAGTTTTGAAAAAAGTCATGTCCCATAGAGAATACACGCAAAATGTGAACAATTGACACGCCTCCTTTAATCGCAAAAATACGCCATGATGCCTTTGTCAAAATGAAAAATCGTGTCTACTGCATTTGTGAGAATTGTCTCAGCTAGTACATATCAAAATTTGGAAGAAAATCGATCAATATTTACAGAGATACAATCAATTTTCCAAAAATATGCTGACGTCATAATATGCAAATTGAAATTTTGAGTTCGGAGGCCATTATGATGACGTCATGAGTTAATTGAGGGTCGAATGAGACCTGAAATCATATCTCCGACTCATAATCTATTCAAATATGAAAAAATTGGGAGTTTCCATCTATTCTGAAGAGTTACAATGAATTTTCTATAAGCATGTTTTGCCCATATATGCTATGTAATACAAGAGATCGCGCACGGACATGTTTCTTGAACGGACGCTCATTCCGTTATTAATGGTCATAAAAGGATAAACATGGTATCAAATTGTTCAGAAAAAATAGGAATATCATGCCAAAAAAGATGGGAGAATTATGTTGCGTTTGGCGTCCGACAACGCGCGCATTGCGTGTGCGCGTTTTTTAAATGCTTAAAATGCCTGAAACGTATCCAAAATTTGAGACGATTTGGAGCATTTTGAAATTTTGGCGCTCACGCGCGGACGTGCGCATGCGCGCGCGTTTGACCTGAAATTGACCGGACGGATATTGACCTTGATCATGATAAATATGAATGAAAAATGACTTTCCGTTATGAAGATATGATCATGAGTTGAAAGTACCAAAAAAACAAAATGGCGCCTGGATGACGTCATGAAGACTTGATGACCTTGAAAATGTTCTGTCATCTCATGACAATGACCTATGACTGTGCCAAAATTGAAAGAAATTGACTTAACTCTTGAGTTATCCTCGGAACAAAAAAAGGAAATAAATAAAAATAAAGAATAACTAGAAATGTAATTCGTCATGAGGACGAATTAGGTGGTCTGTTATGTAATCTGAATAATAACTGATCTTGTAGAAAATTGTCTTAGCTACAATATCAAATTTGGAAGAAAATCGATCCATATTTACAGAGATACAATCAATTTTCCATAAATATGCTGACGTCATAATATGCAAATCGTATTTTGAGTTCCAAGGCCAAAGGGCAAAGGGCAGAGCTGTAGAAAATTAAGGAACATTACAAGACATAATAGAAGGAGAACGAGAACCAGAGCGGGGAGAGGTAGAGGTGAGAGAGAAGAAAAAGAGAAGGGCAGAGGCATGAGAGAGACAGAGCAAGAGAATAAGAGGAGAGCAAGGCAAGAGGTCGAGGTAGAGGAGGCAGAGAGAGAGAGGAGAGGGTAAAAGAGTAGAGAGAGATATATATGCAGAGACAGAGCAAGAGAAGGAGAGAGGGCAAAATAAGAGGAAAAGAAACAGAGCAAGAGAGGAGAAAAGAAGATGCAATGGAGAACGATGCATTCAATATATCCAGCATAAATAGAATTTAATATAGAGAAGAAGTATAGACAAGTAAACAATTCTATGTCCACGGGAGAGACGTAAACATGCATATACCTTGGGCTGAATAACTGGAAAAGTAAAAACGTCTGGGAAGGAGACTAGCAAGGTGATTTGATATTGGAGTAGAGTTGGGAGATACACCCTATATTAGGTTTAATACCAGATTCCCCATAGGGTTGTACTCAAACGATTGACATTCTTCTCCCATAGATATAACACGCAAAATTAGGCATTTTATTACATTGTTTGTGATTGTATATGATAATATGTTATAGTCGAAGAAGATCATAAAATCAAATTTAAAACGACAGCAAAAAAAAAAAAATGACCCACCAGGAATCGAACGTGGGTCGCCGGAATGGGAGGCAAGTGCTATGACCACTATACCAAAATAATCCACATAGACATTACACGTGAACGGAAAAATTCTCAAATCTCACTTTGCAAGTGAAATATGAGCATGATCGGCATCTGATCGAAAAATAAAGGGCACATTTGTGATAGCTTATTGTCTCAGCTACAACATACTCAAAGCTCAGCAAAAACAAAACTAAAACGACGGAGATATTGCTCGTGAAAGACGGTAATGTAGAATCCAGTTTTGAGAAAAGTCATGTCCCATAGAGAATACACGCAAAATGTGAAAAATTGACATGCCTCCTTTAATCGCAAAAATACGCCATGATGCCTTTGTCAAAATGAAAAATCGTGGGGACTGCATTTGTGGAGAATTGTCTCAGCTAGAACATATCAAAATTTGGAAGAAAATCAATCAATATTTACAGAGATACTATCAATTTTCAAAATATGCTGACGTCATAATATGCAAATTGAAATTTTGAGTTCGGAGGCCATTATGATGACGTCATGAGTTAATGGAGGTCAAATGAGACATGAAATCATATCTCCGACTCATAATCTATCCAAATATGAAAAAAATTGGGAGTTCCCATCCATTCTGAAGAGTTGCAATGAATTTTGTATAGGCATGTTTTTGCCCATATATGCTATGTATTACAAGAGCTCGGCGCACGGACATTTATATTGAATGGACGCTCATCTTGTTATTATGGTCAATAAGAGATAAATATGGTATCAAATTGTTTGAAAAAATATGGGAAATATCATGAAAAAGAAAAAAATGGCGATTTTATGTTGTGTAATGGTGTTCGCAGCGACGCGCGCGCGTGTATGCGTGTGAGTTTTTCGAAATGCTTAAAATGGCCTGAAACGTATCCAAAACGAATTTGAGACGATTTGGAGCATTTTGAAATTTTGCCGCGCTGACGGGCGTCGCATCGCGCGCGTTTTTGACCAGAAATTGACCGGACGGATATTGACCTTGATCATGATAAATTTGAATAGAAATGACTTTCCGTTATGAAGATATGATCATGAGTTGAAAGTACAAAAACACAAAATGGCGCCTGGATGACGTCATGAAGACCTGATGACCTTGAAAATGTTCCTCACGTCTCATGACTATGACCCATGACTGTGCCAAATTGAAAGAAATAAAACCGATCTTGAGTTATCTTGGAACAAAAAAAGGGGTAGAAATAAATAAAATAAATAATAATAATAATAATAAAGAAAAAATTCTGACAAAAACAATAGGTGATCTGTCGATGCCGACAGACCACCTAATAAAATAATGAATAAATAAAGAAAAAATTCTGGCGAAAACAATAGGTGATCTGTCGATACCGACAGACCACCTAATAAATAAATAAATAAAGAAAGAAAATTCTGACAGAAAACAATAGGTGATCTGTCGATACCGACAGACCACCTAATAATAAAGAAAAGAAAATTCTGGCGAAAACAATAGGTGATCTGTTAAGTAGGCGACAGACCACCTAATAAATAAATAAAGAAGAAAGAAATTCACAGCGAAAACAATAGGTGATCTGTCATACCCGACAGACCACCTAATAATAAAGAAAATTCTGATGAAATTAATAGGTGGTCTGTCAATGACAGACCACCTATAAATAAATAATAATAATAAATAAAAGAAATAAGAAAATTCTGACAAAATCAATAGGTGGTCTGAATGCGTCACTGAAGCAGATAAGAGATGGTCTGGGCGTTTTTTTAAGGATCTCATATGGAAGATATGGCAGTAGATAGATATAGAGAGAGGAGACGGGTTATTGTAATGTAAAAAATACATACGGTAAGCTGGACAGAGAACTAAGAGGAATGAGAATGCAGGCACTTTTGAAAGGAGGCAGGACAGTAAGAAACATGGTAGGGTTGAAATAAAATACAAAGGGAAAGGAAGAGCTAAGAAAATTAAAAACATCCAGAAGCCATAAAGAGGAGAATGAGAGCCAGAGGAATTGGGAAAGGAGAGGTGAGAGAGTAGAGAGAGAGAGAGAGATGCAGAGACAGAGCAAGAGAAAGAGAGGGAAGGAAACAGAGCAAGATAGAGGAGAGAGAGAGAGAAAGTGAGAGATGCAATGAAGAATGATGCATTCAATATCTCAACATAAATATAATGGAAGAGACATAAACATTGCATATACCTGGGCTAAATAACTGGAAAAATATAGCGTCTAGGAAGTAGCATCAAAGAAATGGAGACGATTTGATATTGTAGCAGATTTGGAGATTAACCCTATCTATATTATTAATACCGGTCGCAAAATGGGTGCGGGTGGTAAGCGGTTTAAGCGTCTTTCTCGACCGCGCCCCCCGCTGTGGTGCGGGAATGGCGACACAATTCCCTGACATGTCTCGTATCCCGCGTGCCACGTCGACCCAGCGATCGCCGTCCATGTCGTTAAAGGTGGTTTCGGGTCGGAAGGCGGCGACCGGACGAAAGCACGGCCGGCGTTAATCGATGCAAGGAGGCGGCGAACCGAGTAAACAGCAATCGTGCATCCACCCTCTGTCTAATCAAGGAGATACACTTTTAAGAGCGATCCACTCTATAATGTGTTGTTAGAAGATACACGCTGCAACAGGCGGGCCTACCATCTTGCTGTATGATATGCTTTGTAGGCACTTCACGGGCATGCCAGAGAAATGCACAGCATCGACAATCCCTCAAGCCATGTGGCATTAGCAAGTACAAAGCGCAGCGGGTTGGGCCTATCCCGTGTTAGGCATCTTGCTATATAGGCCTATGCAGCAGCAAACTGACGCAATATGTTGGTGATCTAGCTACGCTCCTGCATTACACAGTCGAGATTAATCGTGCGACTGCTACATTATTGGCACAAACGATCCGATTTTTCGCGTAAAATCTTTACTTTGAAAATATTTATCACGAATTCTGTGAACCATGCCAACATAATCATAGCCCAAGCTTCTGCTTTATTGGTCTTTTCTGAAAACTACATTAAAATCACAACAATAATAACATAAATAGATGTAATTATCGAGACCATATAACTGACGAGAAGGTAAATTCAGCGACTGACATAATATCAAATGCCTCATACGGCCAACTCCCGGTGTCGGTCCAGTCACGTGCTCATATGCAATTTACCCTGTGCGATAACTGCAACTCTACTGCTGTACCTGTAATACTGGCTGTATAAGCGTGTCTTTAGATCCTGTTTCATGTTTGAGCGTGCAATAAATTGTTGTTTTCTTTATTTCTTTATTGAATGTGATGTGAATGTGATACGGTATGCTCCAGATCAGAAGTGTAGGCGCACAGACCTACTCGCTGGCGTTTATTGACCCGAAATTGTTCGGACGGATATTATGATCATGATAAATGAATGAGAAATGACTTTCTGTTATGAAGATATGATCATGAGTTGATTTTCAGAAAATTTCACAAAATGGCGCCTGGATGTGTCGATTATCTGATGAACTTGAAAAGGGCAGCTGTCACGTCTTATGATAAAGACCTAGACTGTGCCAAAATTGAAAGAAATTGACTGTACCAGTCTTGAGTTATCCTCTGCACAAAAATTGGGGTGAAAGAAATAAAAATCAAAATAAAGAAAAATTTCTGACAAAATCAATGAGTGGTCTGTCATCGACAGACCTAATTATATAAAGTATAAATAAAATGGATCTCGTGAGTAATAAGTGACCATCTAGATATTGAATATCCTGACAACTCTGAAAAATCTCACAATAATATACAAGACATTCCATTTACCATACCTGTTAGTATGATACATTCCATTTATCATTAATTAAATGTCTACAAAAAGCTCAAACCACCTCATATTAACGATTAAGACGTCTTCAGTTAACAACTTCACTTGAAATTGAAGATGAGTATGACATATCTCCTGATTAGTGAATCAAAATTTCAGTAAAATCGAAATGTTACAACTCAGCGATAATCATGTTTTATACTTGAAATCTTGGAGTTTGTGGTAGACAATGTTTACCAGAGTAACAGAATACATGGTTTAACAGCTGCTGAGCACCATTTGTAGCAAGCTCAAAACATTCGATCAGAAATCACTGGAAGTTATGATTCGAGTTCAAGAATATAGTTTGTCATGTTTGTTAGCAATCCTTACCATAACACCTGATTAAATTATGTTTGAACAAACTAAGTCAAACTGAAAGTATATTTAAATATAATCCCTGCCTACATATTTAACTATAGATCCTGATCATCATGTAATAGGCTACTAGTAATAATTGATTTATTCATAACATTTGAGATTTCTTCTAATCAGTATATTACTGAACATGCTTGTTTAAAAAACACACACACACAGATAATACATCAAATAAATCAAGGTTTCTTTTAAAGTGCCGGCTTTGACCTATGGCAGTGACAACTCAAGATATTAATGCTGAATTGTATTTCAGATCATGTCTATCCTAATCTACAAATGAAATACAATTGCAAGTACTGATTATGCATTTCAAAATGTTTCTGTGTTTTCGTTTTAATTTTTTAAATAAAATATACACTTAAAATGTCAGTGCATTACAGAATTGTTGACAGCCCAGGGTAAATTAAGGTCCATGAAAAGTGAACTCACAAACGATAAGCAGTATTCATAAAAATAAGTAATTACTAACTAGTAAAGCTTTAAGTGAAGCATAAGCTAGATAAGTAAAGTGTGTAGCTTAAATAATTGCTAAAAATCACATTCATAACCTTTCACTTTAAATATGATAACACCAGTTACTTGCGCGGCTATAACTTCTCAAGTACTAACTTGCAGCTCCATATATTTCAGAATTATTCATAAATTTCACATTCACTTACTATTGTTACTCATATAAATTGTAGGCTAAATGGGAATATAAGATTTAGAAACATTGACTTAAAAGATTTGTTAATATAATGTTGAAAAAACCTTATTTACCCATTATTGAATGAACAAAATATTGGAAATAAATATGTTGGTTGTTGTTAAACGTCTTATTCGAATGGTCGGGTAGCGTCGCGGTGCGGTGTGTGTTAACGTTAACGCGACCATTCGTCCAAAGCCCCTGGTTTTCCGAAAGGTGCGTTGGGAGTGGCGCGTGTCGCGTTGACTGGAACGCAATCATTCGTCCAAAGCCCCCCCGGTTTTGCCAAAAGGGTGCGTTAATTTTTTTAAAAAAGATGGGGAAGCAGAACTATCCGTTTATCGTACTTTTAGGTTACTTGAACTATTTTTTATTATTGAAACTGTTTCACACAAAATAACTACATGAAGTCAAACTAAGAAAGACACGAACGTGGACACACACGAATGCATACACACATCAGCCCACACATACAATCATACAGGTGTTGAGTAAAAATACCAGAGGAAATAATGCCAGAGGTAAAAATGCCAGTGGAAAAAATGCCAGAGGTAAAAATGCCAGTGGAAAAATGCCAGAGGAAAAAAAGCTAGATCCGCCCCTGGGACGATGTAAGCTAGTGTATTTCAGGTGTGTGTGTAAGTTCGATTGTGTTTGTATATTATACTATATAGCGGTCTAATTATTATCATGAGGGGAGATGGTAATGATTTCTTTAATTAAGTATTATCAAATTTCCTTCCAAGGTATGCTTCAGATTGCATTATTTCGAGTCCAGGCGCGGGTCCAGGGGGCCGGGGGCCTTAATTGCCCCAGCAAAAAAGAGAGAGAGAAGAAAAGAAAGGAAAGAGAGAGAGAAAGGGAAAGAAAGAAGAGGAAGAAGAAAAGAAAAGGGAATAAAAGAAGGAGATCGGGCGAAAGGGCCTTGCCTACCAGGCTGTTGCCTCCTCCCCCATCAAAAAATTAGAGAGAAGAAGGAAAGGAAAGAGCAAAGGAAAAGAGGAGATGAAGGGAAAGAAAAAAGAGGAAGATAGGAAAAGAAGGGGGATATCAGTTGCAATTTTCTCGCCAACAAGTTGTGAATCGGGAGGCCAATTGCCTGCCTCCCCCGCCACCGCCAAAAAAAAGAGAGAAGGAAGGGAAAGGGAAGAGGAGAGCTAAAGGGAACAAACAAGAGGAAGAAGAAAAGAAAGGAGATCAGTTGCGATTAATCCCGCCAACAACGTGTGGATTGGCCGAAAGGCCTTGCCTCCCTCCCCAGCAAACCTAAAAGAGAGAGAAGGGAAGGGAAAGGAAAAAAAGAGAAAGAAGAAAGGTGGGGGAGATCAGTGGCATACTGACGGGGGTTTGGGGGCTTGGGGGGGGGCTGCCCCCAAATAAAATTCAAAGGTGGTTTATTTCTAATTCGATACCGGTGATTTACAAATGTTGCTGAAATGACATAATTTTCCGAGATTTGTCCTCACTTTTTAGTAAATTATACTTTTTTATGCATTTGTTGGAAATGACAAATTCCTAAATTTACAGTCAGGCGAGAAATATGCTTATTTAGAGGCCTACATGTCAGGTGCCTCGAGCTCCCCCCTACACTTTTTGTGAAAAAGTATATTAGAGAGAAATAGAAAGAAAGAATAGTGACCTGCCAGTGTCACAAAATAATGAGGTATCAAAATATGCTCATCTGACTGTGACTAAATGCCTAAAACCCTGAGCTTCCGGGGCTCTGCCCTGGACCCACTCAATGGCCCTAAAGCGGTCCCCTGGATGCTCATCTGACCGTAATTTATTGCCTAAAACCCCTGAGCTTTTGGAGGCTCTGCCCCCTGGACCCCACCTAGGACCCTAAGGCGTGCCCCTAGATCTTACGGTAATTTAATGCCTAAAACCTCTGAGCTTACGAGAGCTCCGCCCCTTTGGACCCCATGCCAATTAGTGACCTGCCAGTGTCATGAATAAGGTATCGAAATATGCTCTTCTGACTGTAATAAATGCCAATACCCCCTGGATCCGTGCCTCCCCGCCGCGGTGCTCTGCTCCCTTGCAGTTGTGCCACGCCCCCAATCCGTTGACCGTATACGTACCACTTTATTCCTTTCGACGCGCCTGTTTACACCATAATATTTATTTAGATTTTTTAAATTGTATTATTGGTAAGTTTAATGGAGTCCCTGATGTGAATGCTGCCCAACCATCACTAAAATTTGACCTAACCGGGCATCATCTTGTAAGTCCGGCACAGTACATAACAATAATATATTTCATTCATGTTTAGAGGGGGGTTGATCCCCAAAAGAAGGACGGAGCCCCCAGGCTTCTGAGGGGGTCAACATAGAGTTGAACGGCCGTGCCTCTAGACTTCATTCATGCTCGGAAGGGCTCCCAATTAATGGTGAGACATGCAGAGTCTCCGGGCTTCAGAGATATGGAGGGGTTTTTGAATAGATGGGCAAAGTACCCGGTCTTATGATATGCTGAGAGGGGGTTCTCTAAAAAGGCGGTGCCCCTAGACTCCATTCATGCTCGGAAGAGGCTCCCAAAGAGATGGACAAATGGGCAGAAAGTGCAAGATTGCCCCTGAATTAATCAAGCCCCCATTCCATCCCATTTATATAGAACCTGTCTTAAGCAAGCCCCCTGGCTACACCAATCATAAAATAATTATAGTTCGCTTTTCTCTTTGTAATATTGAAGCAAACACGCCCCCCCATTCTCTTTCCCATTGGCTACGCCATTCACAAATGAGAGTTTGTTTTTCTTTTCACGTTATTAAGCAAGCACCCCTCGGACCCCCTTCCCTCCCTTGGCTACGCCAATCAGATAGTGTAGTTTGTTTTTATTTTATTTTTATTAAGCAAATATATTTGTTATCTTTATTTAATAGAGACTCATTAAGGTTATGCCAAATAAAGCACATAGGGCTGAGCTCAGCCGATCTGATCAACCGATCTGATCAACCGATCTGATCAACCGATCCTATCATCAAGGTCAGATTAATACAGCATTAGCCTACGGTTTACCACTTGGCAAAAAAAAGCTTAAAAACTATATTCTGACCTCAAGTCTAAAAATGTTTATGATTGCAGGGCTTAATTGACTTGCTTGACACATGATCATGTGCCAAATATGAAAATGGTTGATTGAATAATAAAGAAATTAGAGCCTAGTCTATGGCTATATATATGGGCTTCCCTAGCTTGGGCCTGGCTAAGGCCTTAGGGTTAGGCTAAGACTGGCTTAGCCTTTAGGCTTAAATTGAACTTTTATGCCAAAAAGAGTCGAAATACGCTTTGGGGGCCAACAATTCTGGATGCGAGCACAAATAAGTTCTGTCCACTACAATTAGTTGTAGTTCCTTATTGATTTTCAGCTAAAAAACCTCTTTTTGACGAAATAATCGACGAAAGAAATTTAACTTAACTCTCTCCATCAATCTCTCTCAGCTCGCTATCTATATCCACCAGTATACGTACGTACTTAACAGGCGCGCGCTGTTGGCATGGGACTCTGAACGCGTACATTTGGAATAAGCCCCCCGTATGTGCCATTTGGTCGCGTTATCTGACCTGACGCGCCCTAACAACAATCCAACGCACCCTTTTGGGAAAACCGGGGCTTTGGACGAATGGTCGCGTTCAAGTTAACGCGACGCACCGCGACGCTACCCGACCATTCGGAATAAGCCGTTCTAAACAGATGCAAACTAAAATGGAAATGCCTTAAATTGAGTAGAAAAGGTAATGCGTTTCACCAGACAAAGTGCATTTTGGTAAGGGATGTAAGGGGGTGAAGACTTTCATAAAAGTATAACATGTTTTCATCAATGTACAGAAGTTTGACTTTAAAGTTGAAAATCAACTACAAAATCCACTCCTATTCAGTCTTCTATTTACCCCGAACACTCATCCGATTCTGAACTTGCAAATCAGTTCAGTGAGTACTTCAAAAAGAAAATCAGTGATATTGTGTCTTCCTTTGCACCTGATGTTAATTATGTGCAGTCACACGCACTGGCATACTGGTGGGGGGCTTGGGGAGGGCGCTAGCCCCCCAAATGCTAGCCCCCCAAATAAAATTAAACCATGACTTATTTTCAATTCCATACAAGTGATCTATAAATGTTCATGATATCACATGATTTTCAACAAAATGCGTGTTTCTCCATTCTTGTTGCAAACAGACACATTCCCAAAGAGCCAGGAAGAGCATATGTTTTTTCTAGTCACTAATGGGCCTTAGTGGCCACTAACAGTAACACTAGTAGATAACCGTATATCCAGTTTAGCGAAAAGTCTGAATACCCATATGTCCGGCCTAGAGAAGAGCTTAGAGAAGATCGCGGCAGCTCTAGGCGGTACGCGGAGGAATGCGCGCAGTCGCCTGCGCACACGGTTTGTTTTAGATGTGGCTAGGAGGGTCATTTCCGGAGGGAATGTTCCACAGGCGTGGTTCCAGGGGGCGAGCGGGCCTTGCCCCCCCCCCCCTCAAAGAAAAAAAAGAGAGAAAGAGAAGGAAAAGAAGGGAAAGGGAAAGAGGAGAGAAAAGGAAAGAAAGAAGAGGAAGAAGAAAAGAAAATTGGGGAAAAAGGAGATCGGGGCGAAAGGGCCTTGCCTCCCAGGCTGTTGCCCCCAAGAAAAGAAAAGTGTGAAAAGAAGGGGAGATCATTGGGATTAATCCAGCCAACAACATGTGGATCGGGAGGCCCTTGCCTTCCCCTAGCAAACCTAAAAGAGAGAGAAGGAAGGGAAGGGAAAGAAATATGCTTATTTAGAGGCCTACATGGCAGGGCCCGCAGAACGACGGGGCTCCGGGGCCTCGAGCTCCGCCTCCCACTTTTTTGGAAAAAGTATACTAAAGAAAAATAGAAAGAAAGGGAGAAATAAAGAAAGAATAGTGACCTGCCAGCGTCACAAAATAATGAGGTATCAAAATATGCTCATCTGACCGTGATTAAATGCCTAAAACCCTGAGCTTCCGGGGGCTCTGTCCCCTAGATTCCACCTAGGGCCCTAAGGCGGGCCCCTGGACCCATTTGACCGTGACCTGCCAGTGTCATAAATAGGTTATCAAAATATGCTCATCTGACCATAATTAAATGCCTAAAACCCCTGAGCTTCCAGGGGTTCTGCCCTCTGGACCCCACCTAGGGCCCTAAAACGGGCCCCTAGATGTTCATCTGACGGTAATTTAATGCTTAAAACCCCTGAACTTCTGGTGGCTCTGCCCCCTGGACCTAACCAAGGGCCCTAAGGCGGGCCCCTGGATACTCATCTGACCGTTATTCAATGCCTAAAATCCATGCCTATAAGTGACCTGCCAGTGTCACAAATAAGGTATCAAAAAATGCTCATCTGACCGTAATCAAATGCCTAAAACCCCTGAACTTATGGTAGCTCCGCCCCCTGGACCCCACGCCAATTAGTGTCTTGCCAGTGTCACAAATAAGATATCAAAATATGCTCATCAGACCGTAATTAAACGCCTAAAACCCCTGAGCTTCCGGGGGGTCTGCCCACTTGGCCCTACCAATGGCCCTAAGGCGGGCCCCTGGATACTCATTGGACTGTAATTTATTGCCTAAAACCCCTGAGCTTCTGGGGGCTCCGCCCTCTGGACCCCACACCAATTAGTGACCTGCCAGTGTCACAAATAGGTTATAAAAATATGCTCATCTGACGTAATTAACCGCCTAAAATCCCTGAGCTTCCAGGGGCTCTGCCCTCTGGACCCCACCTAGGGCCCTAAAACGGGCCCCTAGATGCTCATCTGACGGTAATTTAATGCCCATACCCCCTGAGCTTCCGTGGACTCTGCCCCTTGACCCTTGCCGGGGCTTTGCCCCTAGACCCCATGGAAATTTACACTACGCTCTATCTGATCTTAAATACTTTAGCCTCCCCCCACCCACTTTGAAAAACATTCAGCAGGGCCTACATGTAAGAGTGGGGGTGATCCAGATTTTTTATCTGCCAGCCCCCCAAACCTTTTTGCTCATTACGCCACTGGTCACACGTCCAGCCTCTTGAGAATTTGTTGAATTGTAGCCTGAGTGGGTTTATGCCATCTTATCACGTCTATATACTACACCAAAATCTTGCAATCTGGACCCTTTTCCAACTTGGCTACTCAAAGATTGCCTTGATGAACTGCTTCCGGTCCTGACATACATCATCAATGCATCATTGTCATCGGGTGTAGTTCCTCTGACATTCAAAATGTCACTCTTTGTCTCCTGTTGAAGAAGCCTAATCTAGACCCAAATGTCCTTGGCAGTTACTGCCCAATTGCCAATTTGCTATTTGTGAGCAAGCTCTTGGAAAGGATCGTGGCTAACAAACTAATGTATCACATGGACAGTCACCATCTGCTCCCTGGAAATCAGTCTACGTACCGCAACCTCCACTCAACAGAAACTGCATTGTTGAAAGTGCTCAACGATCTACTCCTTGCTGCAAGGGTGATGAGGGCGTTCTACTTCTTTTGGACTATTCCGCGGCGTTTGACACGCTCAACCACACCATGCTCCTACATCGTCTCGCAAATGACTACTCCATCTCAGGGACTGCCCTCCAATGGATCGAGTCATATCTACAAGATCGTACACAGAGGGTGATAATCAACGGGACCTGCTCAGCTCCAATCGCTTTCAGCTGCGGAGTTCCCCCAAGGCTCCATCGTCGGCCCTCTGCTGTTTCTTCTTTACACTGGTCCTCTCGCAAGAACCATTACTCATCATCTGGGTGTGACCTACGCTATGTATGTGGATGACACTCAAATTTATCTAACTATGTCACTTCGTGGTAAAGTCGACGCTGTCAATTCACTAAAAGATTGTCTTATGGACATCAAGGTCTGGTCAGCCAATAACAGACTCGGTCTCAACGAAAACAAGTCAGAACTGATCCATTTTTCCTCACAGTTCAGGAGCATGGTGCCTCTACCAGTTCTGACAACTGATGAGGGTTTACTAAAGACCTCTGAATACGTTAGAGACCTCGGCATTACATTGTACAAACACCTTACTCTTCAAAAGCACATCAAAAGCGTCTGCAAATCTGCATCTTGGGGCATCTACAAAATTTGAAAGATCAGGCGACTGCTTGACAAAGCCTCCACTGAAAGACTTGTCCACCCCTTCGTATCCTCCCATCTGGACTATTGCAACTCCCTCCTTGCCGGCCTCCCAATTTCTCATATATCTCCTCTCCAGCTATTCCAAAATTCAGCAGCTAGATTGATCACATATTAGTTAAGTAGGAAACATGACCATATATATATCACCTGTTCTTCACTCACTTCATTGGCTACTGGTCCATTTTCGCATTACTTTCAAGATCCTACTTGTTTCATACAAAATAACACATAAACTTGCCCCTAAATATCTTCTTGACCTAGTCTCCCTTCGATCCTCCTCTTCTGCCAGATCCCTCCGTTCATCTTCCTCCACGGGATTAATACACGGCCCACGTACAAAAACTCGTTATGGTGACCGTGCCTTTTCATTGATTGCCCCCGCCCTCTGGAACAAACTCCCATCCCATAGTCAAAATGCCCCCTCCATTGAATCATTCAAAACCCTTCTCAAAACCCACCTTTTTAATCAGTTATACTATACTGGAGGCACACACAAGTAGATAATTCCATTCAACTGAATCATATTGTATTAGTAATATTTTATTTCATTTTGTTGCTCTTAAGCTATTGAACATGTTGAATAATTATACTGAGTTAGACAGTACCACCTGTGTGCTTAGAAACTCCTGTATTAAGCGCCCTATAAATTAATTATTATTATTATTTAGATCTGCTTGTAAAAACACTAGATAGGCCTATACGAATGTGTTGACCGCGCCGCCCAAGGTCAAGGAGATACGAGCGCGAGTAGATAAGGCGCGATAATGCGGGCGCGCATAAACAGACGCCTTTTACGTCACTACGAATCTCTTCTCCGGATGCAGTTTAAATTACGACTGTATTATAACAATTCCCTAGTCAAATATGATTGATTTTCAGTAAAATGAGAACAAAAATTATATAATACCAAATTGCACAAATTGCATTTTTAGCTTCTCAGACCGTCTGGTCCTGCAGGTGGAGTCAAAAATTATTATACACTTTATTTAAAATCCAACAAGTAATAAGACTTGCCCTCGCATTATACAAAACATGATAAAGGTGTGTGCCATGGACAACGGGACACAGGGTCTGGTCTTACACAGTTCAATACTTGAGCTTCATGATATAAGAGGTCAAAAACATGGGGGACATTTGATATTGTATCCCCCATCCTTGAAAATTTCGGGGGACTTGTCTCCCTGTCCACCCCATGATTGAAGCCCGTAAATCTAAACATGCAAGTCTAACCTTTTGGTCTCATGGTAAGATTCGATGAATATATGCCTCTTGGTTCTTAATAATCCCCATCGATACTTTATCTCTCTTACAATTCTCATCTGCACATTTTCTCCTCACGATTCTCGACCGTCAACATTGCTTTTCTTGCAGCTCTGTACAATCCGACATTTTCGTATAATAAATAATCAGAACTTTAACTTTATGAACGACGTGTTATTTTGTTGTTTGTTCGCCTACTCCTGTCGTTAATTTAACGGTAACAGAGTTGTACAGAATCATAGTCAGCACAACCATTTCTACTGTTTCTACATCCTTGATGACTCAATGAGCTTGTACATAGGCGTGTTATATGAGTGGAGGGTGAAATCTTTTTAAAGACCAAATCGCCTATTGAGTTTTTACATGTGTTATGTCTCGATCAAAGCGGCAGATCACCTAATTCATCTCTGTGACGAATTCAATGTCTAGTTACCTATTATAAGTGCTTTTAAAGATAAAGATGAGTCTGATCATACGGGTGCATTGTGAAAGAAACTGTGTGGAAGCAATTGGAAAAGCTGGATCTTGTAGCGCATAAGTCTTGGTGTAGTTAGGTTATGGAATCATTACAATGATAAGAATTTTGCTCAGGGCTTGCTAAAAGTCACATGCACTGTACACAGAAATGTGCTGGACTGCACAAACATGTCGCATTTAAGTGTGCATGGTCCACAACCTTTAGCTGTTACTTGTCATATTTTGAATTTTCAGGGACACATTTTCTATAATAATCTTCCACACTAGCATAAAAAGAATGAAAAAGCTCACAAATTATTTTTCACCTTTCCCAGAACTCAACCTTCTCTTTAAAGCATTCTAGTTTTCATTTATTAAATTTGTCAATGCATGCTCAAGCAATGCTTAACTTGCTTCTAAAGATTGAACTTTGAAAACTGAAGAAAAAGCAAGAAAGAAATGCCAGGGTTTACTTTCATATTAAAATTGTATGAAAGGTTAGGATCGAGGTTTTACAATTTCAGATCTGTTCCAGTTCAGGAGTAAGTTCTAAGCAAATAAAACTGATCATTTTGAATTTTTTAAAAATTAAAAAATTTCTGCAGGAGGAAGCCAAACGTCATCCAGTGCATTGTGTCTTCTGACAGCGACTCATCAGAGTCTGTACCAGACATCTTCATCAACCAACCCTCCCATTCCCGTACTCCCATCGACAAACCTAAGAAAGAGAAGACCAGGATAGGCCCCACCCCAAACGGCGACTCCAAAAAGAAGAAGTTTGTGCCCCTCAACTGCAATGGGTCTTCAGAATCTGCTGGTTTTAGTAGCAAGAGGGCAATCGACGCTCTGATGGGGTTCAATAACAGCTTTGTTTATCAGCTGAAGAAGAAGAAACCAAATGCGGTCTACAGTTCTCTCAATGAAAAAATACCAGAAGGTAAAAACAAATTTGTATGAATTAATTCACTGGCGTTGGAACCCGCTTTAGCCCCCCCCCCCTTCCCCGGTCAAAAATGTTGGGGGGGGGGGGCTAGAATGTCCTTTCGCCCACCTTCACTTTTTATGGCTGAAAACCCCTTAAATTCTAGATCAGATCAATTTCTAGCATTATGCCTGACATAATTTGACAGTGGCATAATTCTAGATATTTTTTCTCTCTATCTTTCTTCTTTTCCCTTTTTTCTGTGACGCTACTTCCATCAAATCAGCGTAAGCCTTTCCTCAAGTTCATGACCAGTGCAGACAGTGCAATGGAGCCCCTGCCGTTACAGCCGGCTGTATGGCGCAACGCGCTACCGTTGGTGGTATATGGTGTACACGCTTTACAACAATTAATCTACACTAGATCTGAACTTGCCATATCTTAATGATACACATTGCACAGTGCCCCCCCCCCACTTTTTCAGGTACCCTAAAGTGCCCCTTTTTACATAGTACAAGTGCCCTTTTACTTTGTAAGAACTACCCCTTTCCCCTCTAATAAGTACCCCTTTTCCTTGTGATAAGTGCACCCCCACATTTTTTCATAAGATCCCCGTCACTTTCTCATAAATGTCCCTTTTCACCTCTTATAAATGCCCGTATTAAAATCTGATAAGTGCCCTTTCCCTTCGACAACTGCCCCTTTTTCTTTGCAATAAGTGTCCCGTTTCCATTCTCAAAAGTGCCCATTTTCATCTCTCGTAAGTGCCCCTTGTCAGGTATGAGAAGTAACCACTTTCCACCTCTGAGAAGTGCCCCCTTTCACCTCTGATAATTGCCCCTATTCAAAAGTGCCCCATTTCCTTTGTAATAATTGCCCCCTTCCCCTTCTGATAAGTGCTCCTTTTCTTCTTTGATGAATGCCCATGTTCACGTCTGATAAGTGCTCCTTTTATTTTGATACGTGCCCCTTTTCCTTTCTTATAAGTGCCCCTTTTCCTTCTCAAAAATGCCCCCTTTTCACCCCTAATAATTGCCACCATCAAAATGTGACAGGTGCCCCTTTTCCATTCTCATAAGTGCCACTTTTCATCTCTGGTGAGTGCCTCTTTTCAGGTGCAAGAAATTTCCCTTTTATTTTGACACGTGCCCCTTTTCCTTTCTAATAAGTACCATATTTCCTTCGGAAAAGTGCCCCTTTTGCTTTTTTATATGAGCCCCTTCCTCTTTTCAAAATGCCCCTATTGAAATCCGATAAGAGCCCTTTTCCTTCAACAGATTCCCCCATTTCCATTCTCACAAAGCCTTTTTTAATCTCAAAGACAATGGGGCACTTCTTGCACCTCTGATAATTGCCCTTTTTACTTTGACACGTGTACCTTTTCTTTTCTAATAACTGTCCTTTTCCCTTCTGTTAAGCGCCTACGTTTCCTTTCTCCATAACATGCACCCCAAATTTAAAGCGACTTAGAGCCCCTTTTTATTTAATTTTTCCCAGAGCTCGCTTGCTACGCTTGCTCGCATTTATGTAACTTATAGAACTTTTCAGTCTTTCTTCATTAGATTGTGTTTAAAACTCATTAGGGTTTGTTTTTTGTCCTCTTTATAAGATGCAATTTTTCACACTGCGACATGACCAATCTTAAAAATTTTGCTCGCTCGCTCGAAAATTAATATTCAGACCAACACACCCAACTGCAAAGTATGTTTCTTAAGCAGAATCTTGTACCATGTAAAGCGAGAAACAAATATTGATGTCATCCCTGGTAGTGTAATCACAATCGTGAGGATGTAGGGGTACAGGTACATACCAATGTCTAAAAATGATACACTTTTGCCCCTTTTTTTTCTCCAGAAAGTGCCCTCTTTTGTTAGTACCCCACCCTGATTTAGGCATTAAGACTATGATAATTCTGAATTTATTATGAACAGTCCACATTCAATAAATCTTTTTGTCATAAATGCACTTTTATCAATGCGTTGTTTTCGTTTGAGTTCTGAATTCTTTTTCTTCTTCTTCAAAATCCCATTCGTTTTGCACACAGTGCTTGTTATCCCTATCTAGGTCCCTTCCACCAGCCCGATTCCTTTCAAACTTTGTAGGCATAATTTCCGGCATCCCTTCAAGGTCACTTGACTCTTCGTTTTCTGAAATCACTCATGCGTAACCGTCCAGACGCCACAGTAAATGCTTGCAGTACATTACGCGCAGATGACAATGGTATCAAACTGGCCGCAAACTGCAAACTGGCCGACCAATTATGACGAGTATCGGCTATGATGTAATTTTTCTGAACGCATTTTGCCCCCTTTTCTCTGGTTTTTTTTTCTTTAACATTTTGCAAGCATATTCTGGGTGGCGAAATGAAGTGAATCTCGAGGCCGGATTTTATAAATCTCTCTAAGGGAAACACTTTAAACGCCATTTTTAGACCGTGCATGATTATGTTAGTATGGAAGGCCATTTGTGCCACAGCGCGCGTCATGACGTGTTCTTCCTTCACCCAAATCCCATTTGTTTTGCACGTAGTGTTTGTGAGCCCTACATAGGTCCCTTCCTCGATCCTGATTTCTTTCAAACTTCGTAGCAATAGTCTCCTGCATCCAATCGAGGTCACCTTACTCTTCGTTCTCCAAAATTACTCATGCGTGATCGTCCAGGCGCTATGTTGTCTTTTCAGGCCGCTTTTCTATGCTTTTGTTTCTGCTTACCTATCTCCACTCTCCGAGATGCTACAGACTTCTAACAAATTGCTCTAAATAGTCTGAGAGATGCTCTTTCTTCTGTCACGTAGAAACCTGGCGTCATTGCATGCACATTGTTCTAATACGATTGCAGTTTTAAAGTATTTTCCTTTTTTTTCTTTTGGCGCTATAGTAATGGCGACGCAAGTACGTATTACCGATGATCAACTCTCCAAGCTGGCTGGAGACATCGAGACAAGTGAGCAGATGGAGGCCTTGGGACGAGAACTTGAATTTAACACTGCCGCTATCAATAAATTCAATGACACCAACAACAAAGGTGGCCGGGTAACTTGCAAGGGGACACATGACATGCTGTTTGACTGGAGACTGAAGGTGGAGCCTTGCGACAAGCTTCTCGACAAACTGAAAAAAGCTCTCAAAAATGCTGGGCTGAACGAGCTTGCTGAAACACATCTCAAGGGGACACCTAGTATTCCAGGTGGGTCTATAAGTGTTGGAGCTAGTGCTTACAATCAATTCCTTCAACTGTAAATTGTTTTGTAAAAACATAAAATTTAAGACAATTAACCTCCATAGAACAGGACAAATTATTTAATAGTATGTCAAAATTGAAAATAACCTGATGCGATCATTTATCCTGGCCTCCATAAGATATTTCTACGAATTATAATTATCCCCTCGCCGACGAAGTCGGAGGGGATATAGAAACGCTGCTGTCCGTCCTTCCTTCCTTCCTTCCGTGCGTCCGTTCGTAACAAATTTGGTTTCCGATCAATGACTTTAGTAATGTTTGACGGATTTTAATGAAGTTTGATATGAAGGTACATGGTATCAAAATACAGGCTAAGTTCGATTTCGGAATATGTAGGTCAAAGGTCAAAGGTCATAGCTCATTAAATATGCGAAAAAATACACATCTGGTTTCCGATCGATAACTTCAGTAATGTTTGACGGATTTTCATGAAATTTGATATGAAGGTACATGGTATCAAAATACAGACTAAGTTCGATTTCGGAGTATGCAGGTCAAAGGTCATAGCTCATTAAATATGCGAAAAAATACACATCTGCTTTCCGATCGATAACTTTAGTAATGTTTGATGGATTTTCATGAAATTTGATATGAAGGTACATGGTATCAAAACACAGCCTAAGTTCAATTTCCTAGTATGTAGGTCAAAGGTCATAGCTCATTAAATATGCGAATCTGGTTTCCGATCGATAACTTTAATAATGTTTGACGGATTTTAATCAAATTTGATATGAAGGTACATGGTATCAAAACATAGCCTAAGTTCAATTTCCGAGTATGTACGTCTACCGGTGTGTTGGCTCAGTCAGTAGAGCGTCCGCCTCGCAACCGGGAGGTCGTGGGTTCGAACCCCGGCCGCGTCGTACCAAAAGACATTAAAAGATGGGAGTCGCTGCTACCTTGTTTGGCGTTCATCAATAAGGGGATACACCTTTTCACGGTTACAAAAGTGCGCATGCTCAGACATGGGCGCCATCTTAATTTAAGATAAACAAACCATTGACCTCTAGAGGTCAGGGGTTTACACGTAATTAAGATAGCGCCCATGCAAATATGATGAGCGCACAGCGCAGGCATCTGAAAACATTGATGACATCACTGCCTGCGCTGTGCGCTCACATCATTTTGCATGGGCGCTATCTTAATTACGCGTAAACCCCTGACCTCTAGAGGTCAATGGTTTGTTTATCTTAAATTAAGATGGCGCCCTTAACCGTGAAAAGGTGTATAGAGCAATGTCGATCTGGCGCTGCTCAGTGGCTGCCGGCTCACGATCATTTGGGCACAAAGAATTTCCATTTTCGGTTTAATAAAATTTGGAGTGGACTATAAAAGATTATTAGTATTATTATTATTATTATTATTATTATTATTAACAAAGGTCATAGCCCATTTAATATGAGAATCTGGTTTCCGATCGATAACTTTAGTAATGTTTGACGAATTTTAATGAAATTTTATATGAAGGTGCATGGTATCAAAACACAGCCTAAGTTCGATTTCGGAGTATGTAGGTCAAAGGTCATAACTCATTAAATATGTGAATCTGGTCTCCATTCGATAACATTAGTAATGTTTGATAAATTTTAATGAAATTTGATATGAAGGTAGGCTACATGGTATCAAAATACAGCCTAAGTTCGATTTCTGAGTATGTAGGTCAAAGGTGAAAGGTCATAGCTCATTAAATATGCAAAAACACCTAATTATATATGTGAAAATGTTAACCTCCTTGCCTAGTAATATAATAGTATAGTCTAATGGAGGTAACTTGTTCCGACGTATATAGGCCATTTGTACCCTGCGAGGGGATGCTACGCTTTGCGTTGACTTGTTACAAAATTAAATTGAGAGTTCTCGTTAAGGTGATTACATTGTGAAAGAAGGAGGGGGGGAGGGGTATAATTTTGTTTAAATGGTAAGTACTTTTGTTAATCCTCCTGAAAGTCACATGCACTGCAGACAGAAATGAGTATATGGACCACACACCTGTTTCATGAAAGTATATGGGAATAAAAGTGGACATGTATAAGTATATGTATAATTAATTGCACATAGTTTGATATATAGAATACCGGCCTACATGAATTATCAAAAGTTTGGTTGTTCAAATAATTGATACTTCACCTCCATCTGGCTACGTGTTTCATGTTAATAATCATATTTCAAGAGATAAAATAGGTTATTGAACACTCCAAAATGTCAAGTACTAAATTCAACAACCTTAAAGTGAAGGTTCATTGATTTTGAAATTGACTGAATTTGGTATCACATTTGTGTAACTTGTAAATTCGTGCGAAAGTTATACAAGTTGATTAAACTTGACGAAATATCACCCCACTCGAGACCCCGAAAACATCGTAAGTCAGCTGATTTTTGAGTGACGTAGCAAAATGAACAATGAGTACAATGGGCCGCTCAGCTGAAATGATTGGCGACGGTGCGCGATGCAGTTTGCGTGCAATTCACATAAGTATTGCATTGACTATTGAGTACCGTACCCATTCATACCCAACATTGTTTACCTTCATCAAAGTCAACCTGGAAATATCGATATGGACGAAAACATACTTGATTTGAGTTTTGAGGAGATAGAAGAAGGAAGTACCTTTGGTTCTTAATCTTAGCTCTAAGTCTAATCAATTTTATAACTCCCAAATACGTTGATGTAGCGTTCACGTTCAGGTATACCGTATATAGCGTAGGCCTGTCTGTGCAGTATCTACGCGTACGTACAACCTGCCTGCATCCAACGCAGCTTGCTTGCCAGCATATCACAGCCAGCTGGCCCGGCGCTTGAGCTAGCTGTGAATCGCGAACCGGACTGATCTAACCCCCTGTCCATACACAACATTTTCCGTGATTAGGCGTGATTAGTTATACCGTTTCGCGATAGTTATGTCGTTTCGCGATAGTTATATGATGAAATTGTGTGTGTGGACGCTTACTAACGATACGTCGTATAACAAAACGTTGTATAACGAAACGCAGGTTTGGGCATCGTTTAGAACTAGAACTCAATAACTAATCACGCCTAATCACGCTTAATCACGGAAATTTTGTGTGTGGACGGAACTAGTCTAACTGGACGGGGCTTAACGTCGGATCGCGCAAGGAGACCTGACCTCTCATTTCCGCTTCCATTTCATGACCGCAGTAGCAAACTGCGCACCTATACGACATTTCGCTGTAGAGTTGTGGGATTACTTTCTTGTGTGTGTGGACACCCTGGAATTTATACAATGATTCTTTATACGACCTTTCTTGTGTGTGGACACCCTGGAATTTATACGATGATTCTTTATACGACGTATCGTTAGAGAGTTTCGGGATAAATTGTTTTGTGTGTGGACACGCTGTAAGTCTTCTCTTGACTTCCACTTTCCCCATTTATCTATCAAAAATTTAAACTAATCGGCCTAATCAGAGATTTTCGTAATGAATATCTTGACAATTATATGTAAATTTGTCGCCTATTTTGCTCCAGAAGAGTCGTTAGGTCAGCATGAAAAATGCCCTAGGCACTCCCAGATCCGACGCTGAGCTGCCCTCAGAATATGTGATTTTTTTTCTTCCAATTTTTATGCTCAAATGTGACGGTAAATAACATAAAAATCTACGACCCCGTTCTCACACACTTTGAAAGTGGTCTTAGTTAGACCGCTCCAGAGGAACGGGTCTTGAGGAACGGTTTGCGAGCGTTCACACTCCGAGCAGTTTTTGTCTCGCCTGCGTAGCAAAAAGCGAGACATAGGCGCCGCTTTTCTGGTGGCGGCGGCGGCGGCGGCGGCGGCGGCGGCGTCAACATCAAAACTTAACCTAAGGTTAAGTTTTTGAATTGTTAATATAATTTTGAAAGTATAAGGTCCTATTAAATGAAACTTGGACTAAAGGGTTATCAAGTATCCCCAATCATGTGAGGAGAATTTCAGGTCACAAAGTCAAGGTCAAAGGTCATTTCAGGTCAACAAACTTAGACTATGTTGTGGCATCATCATCAAAAACTTAACCTGAGGTTAAGTTTTTGAATTTGTAATATAATTTTGAAAGTATAAGTTCTTATTCAATGAAACTTAGACTAAAGGGTTATCAAGTATCCCCAATCATGTGAGTAGAATTTCAGCCCACTAGGTCAAGGTCAAAGGTCATTTCAGGTCAACAAACTTAACTATGTTGTGGCATCAGGCTAAGATTTTTTAATTGTTATCATAATTTTGAAAGTATACATTCCTATTCCATGAAACTTGAACATAAGGGTTATCAAGTATCACCAATCATGTTATTAGTCTTTTAGGTGACAAAGTAAAGGTCAAATGTCATTTCAGGTCTGGAAACTTAGACTTTGTTGTGGCATCAACATCAAGATTTTGAAATTTTAGCATAATTTCAAAAGTGTTTGTTCAAATTCCATGAAACTTGTACCCAAGGGCTATCAAGTATCACAAATCATGTGACACAAATTCCAGGTCACAAAGTCAAGGTCAAAGGTCATTTTAGGTCAGTAGACTTGGATTATGTTCTCAAAATTTAATATGAGAATTAATAAATAAATTGTTGTTATTTTTCATATTTCATGAAAGTAAATATTTGAATCATTCGAGTACTTTCCCATGAATATTCTAATAGTAATTTTAGTATTCGATCCCAGGCCTAGTATGTACATGATCAGTTACAGCTAGGTGACAATATTGATGTTTGGATAATATATATTGGAGTATATCTCATAATAATGTTCTCATTATGCTAATGAGACGTGATGTGATGTAGATGGGCTCTACCTTCCAATTGTTTTTACACAAAGTGCTGAAAATCCTCTTTTCTTAAAAAGTTTATTAGATAACTTTATTTGTAAATTACTGACAAGCATTGAAACATTTATAGTCTTACCCATACACTAAATCTCATTATATTGTATTCTTATGATACAGTAAATAATTATTCTGATGATTCATAATCAATATTCACTTCAAAATGCTTATTATATTCAGAGGATTTCATTTTCGGGGGTCTGCAAATGGGCCACCCTGCCTATAAAAATAATGTCCCAACCTCAATTTTTCATCATATCGAATTGCGTAATGCCGAATTGCGTAATGCAGGCGAGACCGCCGAGAGCGTTTCACTTGTTTATGGCTCAAACCGCTCCACGAGTCAAAGTGGTCTTGTTGCTATGGCAGCTCAGGTCAGCGGGTAAATTTTTTCGCGCGCGGAATACTAAGCGAATGTATCGTACTACATGTTTCGCGCGGAACGTCACTAGCTCACTTCCGTTCAAAGTACGCTTCCGTTCACACTCGCACGTTAGGGCGCTCTAAACCGCTCTTAATAAGACCCGTTCCTCAAGACCACCTCCCGAGGTGGTTTTCTGGAGCGGTCCAGAAGTCCACTTCCTGGACCACTTTGACCGTTCTCACTCATCTAAGAACCACTCCTGAGGAACGGGTCTTAGTTAGACCGCTCCAACGAAGTGAATGAGAACGGGGTCTAATACACATTTGTAGAAAGTATTATTTATTCAGTGTATCTCATTCAAAGTGCCTAAAAAAAAGGAAATATCACCACTGGCGGTAAATATACAAACAACGTTAACCCATATTTAAAAATTGCAATGGGTATCCAACATTGTCCCGAATGTGTGATTGTAGGTTGTTCATAGTGTGACGTCATTTTATCGCATGTAAATAACGCCGTCATTTCACTTTGTGAGTGGGTTTTGGAAAGGGTATCAAAATTGCATTTAATTTATTCCTCACAATATTGAGGGCTTAAAAAGTACTTTAGTCATTTTGTTAATGTTCTCAGCAATCTGTAGAGGTGTGATTTGCCCTTTTCCCAAATTTCAATGAACCTTCACTTTAAGATCTTAGATATATGATTAAAAATAAGATAAAAGTGATTAAAATTAGTAATTGCGCAGATTTGCATGTTAACAAGCACTTCAAATAACTAATGATTATTCTTAATTTATAGACATACAATGTTTTATTTGATGATATTTCAAAGCATTCCCTCTATACCTTCGAAATTTGCGTTTGTTTCATTTTTGACAATACGATGTTTAAAAAAGACTACCTTCGGTCGCAAAGGTTTTTTTTCAGCAAGTCCGTATTCAAAAGAAGACAACATTGCAAAAATTAATAATATTTATAACATTTACAAATTATCAAGAAAGATAAAATACAAAGTACAAACAAAATAAAAAATAATAGAGTTACATAAAAAAAAAGATTGTAGGGAAGCGGAGAAAGGCTTTCCCGGGTAAACAAAAGATCATCGTTATTATCATAATTATTGTCATTTTTCAGAACGCTTTTCGCCCCCTTTTCGACCTTATTTTTTCTATGACATTTTGCATGCATATTCTGGGTGGTAAAACAAAATGCATCTCGAAGCCGCAATTTGTATACCCTGCATGATTATGTAAGTATGGACGGCCATTTGTGCCACAGCAGGCGTCATGACGTGTTCTTCTGTCACCCACATCCCGTTTGTTTTGCACGCATTGTTTAAGAGCCCTATAAAGCCCTATAGAGCCCTATACAAGCAGTGCTTGTTATTCCTATCTAGGTCCCTTTCTCCAGCCCAATTCCTCTCAATTCCTCTCAAACTTAATAGCAATAATCTCCAGCATCCAATCAAGGTCACTTTGCTCTTCGTTCTCCAAAATCACTTATGCATGACCGTCCAGGGTGCCATTTTGTCTTAATGAAGCGTTTCTGAGGCCTTTCTTTCGACCGACCTATCTCCACTATCCGAGATGCTACAGACTTCTAAAAAATTGCTCTAAATAGTCCGAGAGATGCTCTATCTTCTGTCACGTAGAAACACGAGTGTCAATGCATGCATGCACATTGTTCTAATATGATTGCAGTTCTAGTATTTTTATTTCTTTTCCTTTGGCTCTATAGCAATGGCGACGCAAGTACGTATTACCGATGATCAACTCTCCAAGCTGGCTGAAGACATCGAGACAAGTGAGCAGATGGAGGCCTTGGGACGAGCACTTGAATTTAACACTGCAGCTATCAATAGATTCACTGACACCAACAACAAAGGTGGCCGGGTAACTTGCAAGGGGACACGTGACATGCTGTTTGACTGGAGACTGAAGGTGGAGCCTTGCGACAAGGTTCTTGACAAACTGAAAAAAGCTCTCAAAAATGCTGGGCTGAACGAGCTTGCTGAAACACATCTCAAGGGGACACCTAGTATTCCAGGTGGGTCTATAAGTGTTGGAGCTAGTGCTTACAATCAATTCCTTCAACTGTAAATTGTTTTGTAAAAACATAAAATTTAAGGCGACTTCCATAGAACAGGACAAATTATTTAATAGTATGTCAAAATTGAAAATAATCTGATGCGATCATTTATCCTGGCCTCCATAAGATATTTCTACGAATTATAATTACAAAATCAAATTGAGAGTTCTCGTTAAGGTGATTACATTGTGAAAGAAGAAGGAGGTGTATAATTTTGTTTAAATGGTAAGTAATTTTGTTAATCCTCCTGAAAGTCACATGCATTGCAGACAGAAATGAGTATATGGACCACACACCTGTTTCATGAAAGTATATGGGAATAAAAGTGGACATGTATAAGTATATGTATAATTAAGTTGAACATAGTTTGATATATAGAATACCGGCCTACATGAATTATCAAAAGTTTGGTTGTTCAAATAATTGATACTTCACCTTCATCTGGCTACGTGTTTCATTTTAATAATCATATTTCAAGAGATAAAATAGGTTATTGAACACTCCAAAATGTCAAGTACTAAATTCAACAACCTTAAGATCTTAGATATATGATTAAAAGTAAGATAAAAAGTGATTAAAATTAGTAATTGCGCAGATTTGCACGTTAACAAGCACTTCAAATAACTAATGATTATTCTTAATTTATAGACCTACAATTTTTTATTTTGATGATATTTCAAAGCATTCCCTCTATACCTTCGAAATTTGCGTTTGTTTCATTTTTGACAATACGATGTTTAAAAAAGACTACCTTCAGTCGCAAAGGTTTTTTCAAGAGATAAAATAGGTTATTGAACACTCCAAAATATCATGTACTAAAATTCATCAGCATTAAGATCTTAGATATACGATGAACAAAAGTAAGATAAAAAGTGCTTAAAATTGGTAATCGCGCAGATTTGCATGTTATCAAGCATTATATTCCACATACTAAGAATCTTGCTCTACGATTGGCCAAAAGTAAATCATGTGATGAAAGATAGTTCGCCCGTCATTGATGGGAGAAGAAAAATTCATAACACTTGGTAGATAGTAGTACTATCTACCGAGTGCAACGCACTTTAATTGTATATGTTGCGTATTGCTCTCCTCTTTAAGTGCTTTTAGTGTTAGTACGCGGACTTTTGTCACGCGCAAACTATGGTCACACCACCATACTGCATGCTCTGTACATATCGTACACTGTTTGCTAGCTGTTCATTGATGACTTGTTGCTCTATAATGACGGAAGAAGGGAACTGTTTCCGATGTGGAATATAAAGCAAATAATCACCTTTTGGTTTCAGGCGATGGCAAACTATCACTTCCTCTGTGATCTGAATGTATACTGTTACACCCCTATGGCATGTAGGGATGGTTACTGTAAATAACTGGAAATAATCAAAGATGAGGAGAAACAAGTCAGGTGGTGTACTCAGTGCACAATCAAAATGTAGAATGCATATTTATTATGTCCATTAATAAATATCAATGAAGAACAGAAATCATCATACAATGACAATATTGTAAGAGCAAACGTTCTAGAATTCTTATGTTTTCTGTCTCCCTATCCTCATGGATACATATCCATCACAATTAATGTTAAACATCTTGTACATCACACGTACTTCTTAACAATTTCATCCTTAAGGATGTTCCTTTCGAACTTGCTAAATACTACCTGTGGATGTATTCTATACGCTAACAAATTATAATATACATTATATACAAACCCGAGCACTAACCCGGATCATGTTTATATTAAAGATACTATGTTCATATAAATCATAACCTTTCCTTTAACTATCCTTATCCACACATGAACATACATACTCATAAAAAGTCATGCTATATTATTATCAAACGGTATCCAATGAAACTCCCTTAAATAATCAAGGATTATTTAATACTATTTCTATTATATCATCCAATAAAACCAACAATTAACTATATGAAATAACTTGAATCTTCAAGTGTAGTTTAACAAACTACTAAACTGAATCTCAAAATTGGGGATAACACTTTAAATCATTGCATCAAAATGGCTATTCTAATGTTTAACAAACTATTTCAAATTGACTAAACTGGAACAAAGATATTCTATTCCCTACCAAAATTGAGAGGAGAATTTAATAAGAACCATGTAAAACTTGCTAGAAGCATTATAAACAAGGTAGTCTTACACCACTATCTTCATGGGAGGAAGCTTCTATAATAATAATACGATCCGGGCTCGACGTCGGTAGAGCTATCTCCTCCCGGACGATGGGTCGAGGGGGGACGGGACCCGACCCGGGGGACGAGGAATACTTTGCTACATGGCAACGGCAGGGTTTTTACCCATTCTGTCCCTTCATCGACCAGGAAATCGTAAAAAAAACGATGTAACACGCTCATGAATATTATGCATGACCTGTTGCATGCATTCATGAGCCTCGAACTGTTTCAATCCATTGCCACTAAAAAATTGTTTTTATTCTAATTTGATATTATTCTAACAAAAAATATTCAAAAAATTACGAATATGTTTTTATTCTGTTTATACAGTCAATAACGATTTGATAAAACGGAGATATATAATCACGCAAAAGCAACGGCCTAGCTTATACTTTTGAGCAGCACCGTCCGACCTTGATCTATTAATTATTAACTACCAAAATCAGCAATACAAATTTTGTTTTTTTGTTTTTTATTTGAAATGTTTAGCAAATACATGATATTTTAATAAAATATTTAGTAATATATTTTTTAAATCCTGATTATATTGAATATACGCAAAAGTAACAAAAAAAGTTTCAACAGTGTAATTGGCAACCAATATAGCTCTAGCTATCTCTAGCTATGCAATGCATATCCATATCGTTCCGTCGCGACTTCGGAGATTTATCACATCGACTCACATTTTAAAGTCTTCTTCATCTATTACGGGCCCTGAGTGTTGATGCAGAATTCGTAAACAGTAAGTTCACACACTCCAAAATCAATTGCATTCTATACAAATTAATGAGTATCGTTGACGTTGTCAACATTTCTTTAGACAAATTTACTGCGGTGGATTGTGTGGTTGCACTTTTATTTGGATGCATGCGCTATATGCACGACGCGTTGATCGACGCCGCTGCACTGTGTAGGCCTAGGTGACCTCTGCAGCTGTGTGGTGGTTGGTTGTGTTCGCAGGTAACAGTAGACTCTGAATAGTAAACATGCATGCACGTACTAGCTCAGCTCACTGGCCTTGCACTTGGGTTTGGCGTGTTTGTTGTTGTGTAGTCATGATGATTGGTGGTAGGGTCTATTTCTATTTCATGCATGAGGTTTTTGTGTGTTGTTATAGTGGCCCTCACATCTTTACTTTTACCCCTTAAATTGAAGGGATCCGCGATATCCTGTAACTTTGTCTCTGATTCTGAAACAAAATCCTGGATTTTATACTGCTGCAATATGATAATTATCAACCTTAGTTTAGGCTTTAGCCTTAGGTCAGTTAGGCTAGGAACCCCATGACTTTGTACAAGCCGATCGCCTGTCTGATTATCAAGATATTTATTATTGGAAATCGAAACCAAATTTTGCGTTTTCCTAACGGTTTTCATAATATTACAGTCTATTGGGGGAAAATGAGTATGGTAAAACCAGTCACTCTAAGATTTTTTACTTTTTTGAGACACTTCTTGATCATTTTGAAGCGCGATTTTTTTTTAGGGCTTCAATATTACACCATATCACAGACACTGATAACATGTAGGGCCGTGCATCTCAGATTAAACATTGTTAAACGATGCCTTTAATGCCTTATGAAGTTATGACTCAATTATGTAATGTACTCGGTACTCTGTAGTTCTGACGGCTGACGGCTCCTGAAATGCTTGGCGGGCCCTATAGACTGAAAATTTCTGTCTCTTTTGTTCGTTAGCCTATGATTTGGAATTGGGTAGGGTCATTATATCATATCGTGTAAACTGAAGAAAAAAATATTGTATGTGCTGTTTATATAGTTCAATAATTTGTGTATCGTTACTTTTCATTCATTTCATTTACAGTCCTCCAAGACTTCAACACCGACAACTAGCAACCCAACGTCAAGGGCGATGCCAAGTACTTCAAATTTTTCGCATGACCATACCTATACAAAAGACCCAGAACCTGCAATGCCAGTGCTCCAAACTGACCTTCAGTCAACACCAACTACAAGTCAAGAATCAACTTACTCTGCAAGGAGATATAGTTCAAGCTCAGGGGTGTTCTTGAATTCTTCATAGGACAAATGCGAATGAGATGACAATTCAATCTTACGTCCAGAACTAAATGTGCATTATGCAGCTGCATACAAACAACATAAACTGCATATAACTATCATTACTGTTGTCTTATTAAAAATGTAATTAAACATAATAAAAACCGTCATGATAATGATAATTGTTATTTATGTCTACTTTTAACAATTATATAATACTCGGTCTATTTCTTGCTTTTCCAAAGTATTGTTTAATGTTTTCATATACATGTATGATGTATCATACTGTTTGATAATACAAACATTATTTAATAAACTGAAAAAATATACTTCTATGACTGTGTCGTTAAATTTTCATTATGCACCTAAATCTATTGTATATACCCTTCATACATAACTCAGATATCAATAACAAGATGATGTGTATGTGATGATTAATGCTACTTGCTCATGAGTGTCTGAGTGAATTTGTGTCCATCAAATATTTTTTTTTGCTGAAGCAAAGTAATTATAATTCGCACATAAACTAAGAAAATAGCAATACAGAATAACACTAAAACGATTCTTTTTTTTAAATAAAAAAACATTTCTTTCTTTCTTTTCACCTCTCTCTCTTTCTCTTTCTATTTATCTCTCTAATGTCTGCTCTCTATGTATCGCTCTCTAATTCTTACTCTTTCACTTTCTGTACTATTTATTATTCATGTTCACACATATACTTCTTTCCCCCTCTCTCTTTCTTCATCCTCTTTCTCTCTCTTCCTCTCATTTCTCCCCCTCCCTCGCCTCCATTTCCCCTACCTCTGTCTCTCATCCCCTTTCTGCTATATAGTGTTAAACTGAATATTTGTGGTAAGGTACATGTGTAGACGTCCTATATATGCGTGTATAAAAAATGTGTGTTGTCTATGGGGAGGAGGAGGGAAAGTGAAAGTGGTGTGAAAACCTGTTTGTGTGTATAATTTTCATTTGCATGTTCCTTTTAACAACTACCCATGTGTCAAGAAAAATATAGTTTAACAAAATGGAAATGTGTTTATAAAGAAGACAATGAGTTCATCCATAGTGCATCTGAACAAAAATCAAAACATTTGTACTCTCCGTTATATGGAAAATATGTTGACATATACTTTCAAGTCCAACATGGAACCCGATATACCAGTAAATACATACAACATTGCTCAAGCTTGCGTGTATGCTACAATCTCGATCAACTTGAAATAGGCCTATAGAAGTATAAATTACTTTTAAATAATCATCAAAACGTTTTTTTTTAAGCCCAAGTCCAATCCAAAAATAACTTAGTTTCAATAGAACCAGAAAAATCAGACAAACCAATCAAAAAAAGTTTGAGCAAAATCGGATAACTAATAAGAAAGTTATGAATTTTTAATGACATGAAAAACTTTGAAAATCACTACACAAATTGGCAACTCACTCATGAGTCTGTGACGTATGGTCCTCACTATCCACTAATTATTTTCTTTATATTGATAATATAAATTTCCTATTTTCACCCTAAGAATCTTATTTCTTCACATCAGCATCCAAGTTAGATTGTCAGTAATATGTTTTTGTGTGGATGCACAAATAAAGAGTAATTTTTGTCCAGTTAAATCATGAAAAATTGAATTTTGATAAACTATTTATATAAAAATCAATAATTATGAAATACAATATTCAGAAAATAGTATCAATTCTTCAAAATTCATAACATTTTTTGGGAAATGTCATGCACGCAATATGATACAAATCATATAACCTGGGCAAAGGCATGGGGAAATCAAGTTTTGGGGATAAAGGGAAATTAATGGGATTAAACTATATAAAGCAATTGATAAGTTGTGAGGACATGACGTCACAAACTGATAACCATCTTGGCAATTTGTGTTGTGATTCTCATTGTTCCATAGTTTTACATACTTTTTCAACAATTCATAACTTTCTTATTAGTTATCCGAGTTTGTTAAAACTTTTTTTGATTGGTTTGTCTGATTTTTCTGCTTCTATTGAAAGTAAGTTATTTTTGGAGTGGACTTGCCCTTTAAGGGTAGTATATAAAAATGCGCAAATTCGGTTGATCTCCAAAATGGAGCGCTAAGGAATTAATATGTAAGCGGCGCGTGAAGCGCATTCCTCAAAGCGCAGCGCGATTGCGCATTAATATGGAACTTTCGCGGCAGGGAACGCGAACACGCTAGCTGAACCGGCGCGTTGACTCCCCCATAGAATCCCGTGGATTTTCCACGGGTCCTGCTAGTGATCCAATAATCAAATAAATCAACTTGCACAAGCACAACTTCCAGTCTTCCTATACCGGTAGTTAGTCTACCTTGCAGGCACTCTGAATCAATATCCTAAACTCAAGTTCCCTTAATACAGGAAAGTCTATGTACAATACAATAGAATATGCTAAATGGGTCTGATCTCTTAGACTACACTATGTCAATATTCTAGGTAGGTCCATGGTGGACAGACCACAGATCCCTCTATCTACAGCTCTTATCATTCTCTCTCATCTTAGGTCCAATCTCCTCACTCTCTGGGGTTCGGAGTTGCTAAACCCTCTCACATCAAAGTATTAATCTACTTATTCATACTTTTAAAAGACATATAAATATACATGATTCAAAGATCCAAGGACCAAAACTGAACATATTTACAAGTAATGCAATAAAGTTATAGATACAGTAAATATACAATAGTACTGAGCCAAACAGACGGTTACTAATACACTGCATGTTCACAAGCTAACGGCACATCATGCTATAATAATACAATACACTTGCTGAATAACCAACTAAACTACTAAATACTATGGATGGAATACCAGTAAAATGTATTACTTTAGCATGAATACAGTAACATAATATGCAATATACATACATACTAATATCAAAATACATAAATAGAAATGATATTGTCTTACCTGGAAATAATCAAAGATGAGGAGAAACAAGTCAGGTGGTGTACTCAGTGCACAATCAAAATGTAGAATGGCACATGTTGTACACTAACTATATGCATGCTGACCAGTCCCTACTCTAGGCTTAAATTATCTCCAAGTTCGTCCATTTATGCTGGTAGGGTAATGTTTACTCAACTGGGGGAAATAATCCTTAGCCTGTAATTCGGGGCTGACTTTCTTTGTGCTCACTGGACATAGCAAACTCACAACTTACTAAACAATATGAAATTAGGAACAAAGGGGTGGGCATTAATTTACTAACTAAAGTGGAGTGGACATTTATTAATGAATCATCATAGAGTATATCTCCCTAGGGGTATAACAATACGCTATCTTTCCTCAGCTTCGCTTCGGAAAGATAGCTACATCCAGATCGCCTCGGAAGTGATAGTTTAATTGTCCCATCACCTTCACCAATGGTAATTACTTGCTTACGGTACTTCAAATAACTAATGATTATTCTCAATTAAAGGTAATGCAAAGTTTTGGGAAATTTTGAAATTGGATAGATAGTAATTCTTTAAATTTTTGATATATTTGGATGCCCCTGTGGATGTATTATAAGCACTAAAAATTCCATGGTAGCTTCGACCATGAAAATCTCAGAATATGCAGTTCTGATATTTCATTTCCAAACGGGAATAACAAATTGGTCGATTGTAGTCAAGAAACATTGTTTTAAAGCTAAAGTAATATCAGTCTTGAGAGGAAGCTTTACAACATTAAGAGTTTATTATTTACAATTTCATCACTTTCGAGTTGATTTTAACCGCGACAACGATCATTGAATATTGTTAAATCGCATATGCTTCCAATATGTTCATTTGAACCAAATTCATGACCCCATACCAAAACTTTGTAATACCTTTAATACCTAGACCCTCAATTTTTTATTTGATAATATTTCAAAGCAATTTCCTCTTTACCTTCGAAAGTTTGCGTCTGTTTGTTTTATTTTTTTCAATACATTGTTTAAAAAAGACTGGCTTCGGTCGCAAAGCTTTTTTTCAGCAAGTCCGTATTCAAACGAAGACAACATTGCAAAGAATAATATTTATAACATTTACAAATTATCAAGAAAGTTGAAATACAAATTACAAAAAAATAAATAAATAATAGAGTTACATACAAAAAAGAGATGGTAGGGAAGCTGAGAAAGGCTTTCCTGGGTAAACAAAATATCATTGTTATTATCATCATAATTATTAATTATTATAATTATTTTAATTATTATTATTGTCAAGTAGCTCATGCGAGGGAACTGTAGCGAGAGGAGCTTTTATTTTTGAATACTTATAATAAAGAGAAGGGTTCATTGATTTTAAATTTGACTGAATTTGGTATCATTGCAATTGAAAAATTACACTGAGTAAAATTATGACATTTGTGTAACTTGTAAATTCGAGCGAAAATTATAAAAAATGATTTAATTTGACGAAAAATCAACCCACTCAATTAAGACCCCGAAAACATCGTAGTTAAGCTGATTTTTCAGTGGCGTCACAAAATGAACGATGGGCCGCTCAGCTGAAATGATTGATGATGGTGCGCGATGCAGTTTGGGTGCAATTCACATGTATTGCATTGACTCTTGAGTACCGTACCCATTCATACCCAACGTGGTTTACCTTCATCAAAATACCCTGCAAATATCGATATGGACGAAAACATACTTGATTTGAGTTTTGAGGATATAGAAGAAGGAAGTACCTCGGACATTTCAAACTCGTTGCAATAAATACTCTTTTGAGTGATACCAATGAGGTATATGTTCACGCAGAAAATGTTGAGTAAATCGCATTTGAACAAAGGCCACAATACAGATTCTGCTGGATTTCTGCCAAATTATAACACGTATCGGCTTTTCGCCCCTTTTTTAATCTTTTTTTTCTATATCATTTTGCAAGCATATTCTGGATGGCGAAGCGAAATGCATCTCGAAGCCGGATTTTGAAAATCTCTCTAAGGGGACATTTTAAGTGCAATTTTTATACCCTGCATGATTATGTAAGTATGGAAGGCCATTTGTGCCACATCAATTGTCATGAAGCGTTCTTCTTTCACCCAAATCCCATTTGTGAGCCCTATATAGGTCCCTTCCTCAACCCGATTTCTTTCAAACTTGGTAGGCACACTCTTATTTACTCTCCGTTCTCCAAAATTACTCATGCATTTTAAAATACCGTCCAGGCACCATTTTGTCTTTTCAGGCCGTTTTTCTATGCTTTTGTTTCTGCTTACCTATCTCCACTATCTTAGATGCTACAGACTTCTAACAAATTGCTCTGGATAGTCTGAGAGATGTTTTTTCGTCTGTCATGTAGAAAAACGGGCGTCAATACATGCATATATCGTTCTAATACGATTGCAGTTCTAGTATTTTCCTTTCTTTTCCTTTGGCTCTATAGTAATGGCGACGCAAGTACGTATTACCGATGATCAACTCTCCAAGATCGCTGAAGACATCGAGACAAGTAAGCTGATGGTGGCCTTAGGACGAGAACTTGGATTTAAGACTGCAGCTATCAATAGATTCACTGACACCAACAACAAAAGTGGCCGGGTAACTTGCAAGGGAACACGTGACATGCTGTCTAACTGGAGACTGAGGGTGGAGCCTTGTGACCAGGTTCTCGAACTGAAAAAAGCTCTCGAAAATGCTGGGCTGAAGGAGCTTGCTGAAACACATCTCAAGGGGACACCTAATATTCCAGGTGGGTCTATAAGTGTTGGAGTGCTTACAATCAATTCCTTCAACTGTAAATGTTTTTTTTTTAAACGTAACATTTAAGGAAACTTCCATCAAACAGGACAAATGATTATCACTTCTTCGACGAAGTCGGAGGGGATATAGTAACGCTGCCGTCTGCCTTCCTTCCATTCATAACAAATCTGGTTTCCGATCGATAACTTTAGTAATGTTTGACGGATTTTAATGAAATTTGGTATGAAGGTACATGGTATCAACACACAGCCTAAGTTCGATTTCGGAGTATAGAGGTCAAAGGTCATAGCTCATTAAATATGCAAATCTGGTTTCCGTTGGATAACTTTAGTAATGTTTGACAGCTAGATTTTAATAAAATTTGATATGAATTAAGGTACATGGTATCAAAACTCAGCCTAAGTTTGATTTCGGAGTATGAAGGTCAAAGGTAAAAGGTGATAGCTCATTGAATATGTAAAAATAGCTAATTATATATGCGAAAAATGTGGTTAACTTCCTTGCGTAGTAATATAATAGTATACAAATATACACTGTCTTGAGAGGTTCTGGTTAAAACTATGCGCAAGAGGTACGAGTCACCGAGGCCCTTAGTTTTAACCAGTACCTCGAAAAGAAGGCATGGTATATTTGTTTTGAATCCTGCATCAAAAATTTATCTTTTAACAAAATATATACATGGTAATAAAAAAAAAATTGGGAAAAATTTTATCAAAATTTGAAAAATTAGAAAAATTAAAATTTTTATTAAAAAAAGAATGAAAAATATTAAAGGTAATGCAAAGTTTTGGGAAATTTTGAAAATTGGAAGGATAGTAATTCTTTAAAATTTTGATATATTTGGATGCCCCTGTGAATGTATTATAAGCACTAGAAAATTTAGCCCCTAAAACACTTCGAGAAAATTGAATGATCAAAATTTACCGGTGCTCCCGGTAAATTTCAAATATTTCAAATAGCACCTAAGGCCATTCCATGGTAGCTGCGACCATGAAAATGTCAGAATATGCAGTTCTGATATATAATTTCCAAACGAGAATAGCAAATTGGTCGATTGTAGTCAAGAAACATTGTTTTAAAGCAAAAGTAATATCAGTCTTGAGAGGAAGCTTTACAACATTAAGAGTTTATTATTTACAATTTCATCACTTTCGAGTTGATTTTAACCGCGACAACGATCATTGAATATTGTTAATTCGCATATGCTTCCAATATGTTCATTTAAACCAAATTCATGACCCCATACCAAAACTTTGTAATACCTTTAAAAAATTATTAGATTTAAAAAAATAGTACTTCTACTCCCAAATAGTACTCCCAAATAGTACTTTTTCAGAGCAACATTAAAATAGTTCAAATATTTCTGGTCACGTGACAAGCTCTCAACCAATCAAAAACCAATAAACTTTTGATGCAGGATATGATATAGTCTAATGGAGGTAACTTGTTCTGACGTATATAGGCCATTTGTACCCTGCGAGGGGATGCTACGCTTTGCATTGGCTTGTTTAATAGTATGTCAAAATTGAAAATAATCCGATGCGATCATTTATCCTGGCCTCGTTAAGATATTTCTACGAATGATAATTAAAAATCAAGTTGAGAGTTCTCCTTAAGGTAATTACATTGTGAAAGAAGAAGGGGGTGTATAATTTTTTTTTTATGGTATGGAATTTATTAATTCCTCCTTAAAGTCACATGCACTGCAGACAGAAATGAGAATATATATGACAACACACATGTTTCATGAAAGTATATGGGAATAAAAGTGGACATGTATAAGTATGTATGGTTGATTTGAACATAGCTTGATAATGATATATAGAATACCGGCCTACATGAATTATCAAAAGTTTCATTGTTCAAATAAGTGATACTTCACCTCCATCAGGCTACGTGTTTCATGTTAATAATCATATTTCAAGAGATAAAACGGGTTATTGAACACTCCAAAATGTCAAGTATTTATTCAACAACCGTAATATCTTAGATATATGATTAAAAGTAAGAAAAAAGGTGATTAAAAGAAATTAACAAGCACTATAAATAACTAACGATAATTCTCAATTAATAAACACTCATTTTTTTTTTTGATAATATTTCAAAGCATTTCCTCTACAGAGTGAGTCAGAAAAAATGTCCCACTTTTTAAAAGTTGTATTGTTTGAAGTATGAATATTTAATCACGGGTTTCATGATATGTCTTGATAGAGTTATCCTCCAAGTACATTTAGGTACCATTTTCATTTGAATCTCTGCATGCATGACTGAACATCAGACAATATTTACAAGACTGCCAGATCTCACTTGCGCCAAGTTGCTGGGTGAGGAATAAAATAGTGTTTTGAACAAAGACAGCCAGACAGACAAAAACACACACACATGCACACACGCACTCGCACACACGCACACACAAACGCATTCACGCACACGCACACGCACACACACACACGGTAAAAAAGAGTGAGTCAGAAAAAATGTCCCACTTTTTAAAAGTTGTATTGTTTGAAGTATGAATATTTAATCACGGGTTTCATGATATGTCTTGATAGAGTTATCCTCCAAGTACATTTAGGTACCATTTTCATTTGAATCTCTGCATGCATGACTGAACATCAGACAATATTTACAAGACTGCCAGATCTCACTTGCGCCAAGTTGCTGGGTGAGGAATAAAATAGTGTTTTGAACAAAGACAGCCAGACAGACAAAAACACACACACATGCACACACGCACTCGCACACACGCACACACAAACGCATTCACGCACACGCACACGCACACACACACACGGTAAAAATTGTTTCATAATTTCCTCTTTTCTGATTAACCATTGATTTTTATCAAGATCGATGACTGTTTAAGTGGCATTTCCCTGACAATCTTTCCCTTTAGTACACATTCACTACCACCATCATATCACCATCATTATCATTGTCATCATCTTAATCTTCATCATCATCATCATCATCATCATCATGAAGCTCAACACGCACAACATCCGCCAATACGCACCAAGAGGACAGCGGCCACTCAACTTTTCGGACGAGAAGAAGAATTCCCGACAAAAAGTAACAATTTGGGTGGGCCTTGTCGGGAATGGAACGCTCATTTGTGTGCGTGTGCCTGTTCGTGTGCGTATGTGTGTGTTTGTGCGTGTGCGTGTGTGTGCGTGCGTGTCTGTGCGTGTGTGTGTCTGCCTGACTGTCTTTGTTCAATGCACGGTTTTATTCCTCACCCAGTAACTTGGCGCAAGTGAGATCTGGCAGTCTTGTAAAGATTGTCTGATGTTCAGTCATGCATGCAGAGATTCAAATGAAAATGGTACCTAAATGTACTTGGAGGATAACTCTATCAAGACATATCATGAAACCCGTGATTAAATATTCATACTTCAAACAATACAACTTTTAAAAAGTGGGACATTTTTTCTGACTCACTCTGTATACCTTTGAAAGTTTGCGTTTTTTTTCTCTTTTTTTTTCTTCAATATGATGTTTTAAAAAGACTGCCTTCGGTCGCAAAGCTTTTTTTCAGTCCATATTCAGAAGAAGACAACATTGCAAAGAATAATATTTATAACATTTACAAATTATCAAGAAAGTTAAAATACAAATTACCACAACAAAAATAACGAGATAAGAATTCGTCACTGAAGACGAATGAGGTGGTCTGGACATTTTTTTTGATGATCTCATATGGAGAGATGAAGAGAGAGAGAGCGATATGGCAATAGATAGATATAGAGAAGCAGAGAGGGAGACGGGGGTATAGTCATGTAAAAAAAATACATGAGCTGGACAGAGTGATAGAAGAGGAATCAGAATGTATGCACTTGGAAGGAGAGAAGACAGTAAGGAAACTTGGTAGGGAAGAAATAAGAATACAAAGGGCAAAATGAAGAGCTAGAGAAAATTAAAGAACATATTGGAGGGAGAACGAGAACCAGAGGCGGGAATGGGAGAGGGTGAGAGACAGGAATGAGAGAAGGGCAGAGGCAGAGGGAGACATAGCAAGAGAAGAAGAGGGAGGCAAGGCAAGAAGAGAGGTGGAGGGAGACATAGAGAAGGAGCGGGCGAACGAGTAGAGAGAGAGAGATACAGAGAGAGAGAGCAAGAGAAGGAGAGGGGGCAGAACAAGAGAGGAGAAGGGAAACAGCGAGCAAGAGAGAGGAGAAAGAGAGAGATGCAATGGAGAACGATGCATTCAATATTTCCAGCATACATAGAATTGAATATAGAGAAAGAGAGAAGTATAGACAAGTAAACAATTCTATGTCCATGGGAGAGACGTAAACATGCATATACCTGGGCTGAATGACTGGAAAACGTCTAAACGTCTGGGAAGGAGACTAGCAAGGTGATTTGATATTGTAGCAGAGTAATTGGGAGATTAACCCTATATTAGGTTTAATACACGACAAGGGATCAGATTTCCCATAGGGTTGTACACAAACTTTCGACATTCCTCTCCCATAGCTATAACATGCAAAATTAGGAATTTTATACATTGTTTGTGATTGTATATGTTATGATAGTCGAAGAAGGGGATAAAATCGAATGTAAAACGGAACCAAAAATAAGCACAAAAAAAAAATTGACCCATCGGGAATCGAACCTTCGAACCTGGGACGATTGAATGGGAGGCAAATGCTTTAACCAATGGACCAAAATATGTCCCACAGACTTTACATGCAAAGCAGACAAACGGCCTTGGCATAGTCGCAATTTCAATTTTCAATTGCAAATTCCGGCATGATCCCAACTTCAGATCAAAAAAAAAAAGGCACGTCCTCTATTTGATAGCCCAAAGTCTCAGCTATATTGTATCAAAATTTGGGAGAAAATGGAGCAAAAACAAGGGAGATACTGCTCAAAGAACAATGTCATGTAGATTCATGATGTGAACGAAATACATACCGTAGGCATAACACGTAAATTAAGAAAATTCTGACATGTCGCCTTTAATTGAAATTTTCACTATGCGATGACGTCATCAAAATGAAAAATGGTGGTGACTAATCTTGTTGAAAATTGTCTTAGCTACAACATATCAAAATTTGGAAGAAAATCGATCAATATTCCCAGAGATACAATCAATTGTCCATAAATATGCTGACGTCATAATATGCAAATTCATATTTTGAGTTCCAAGGCCATTGTGACAATGTCACGATATACTTAAAGGCTAAATGAGACATGAAATCATATTTCCGACTCATACTCTATCCAAATATGAAAAAAAAATTGGGGGTCCCTGTGCATCCCAAAGAGCTATATTGGATTTTGTATAGGCATGTTTTTGCCCATATATGCTATGTATTACAAGAGCTCGCGCGCACGGACATGTTTCTTGAACGGACGACCATTCCGTTATTAATGGTCATAAAAAGATAAACATGGTATCAAATTGTTCTGAAAAAAATGAGGAATATCATGCCAACAAAAAAAGAACAGGAAATATTTTGCGTTCGGCTGTCCCGAACGAAAACGCACGCGCATTCGTGTGTGCGTGTTTTTTTGCGAAATGCTTAGAATGGCCTAAAACGTACTTTGATTTGATTAAAAAATGATTTTGAGCATTTTAAAATTTTGCGCACGTACGCGCGTGTTTATTGACCTGAAATTGACCGGACGGATATTGACCTTAATCATGATGAATATGAATGAGAAATGACTTTCTGTTATGAAGTTATGACCATGAGTTGATTTTCAGGAAATTTCACAAAATGGCGCCTGGATGATGTCACAATAATTTGATGAACTTGAAAATGTACCTGTCACATCTTATGATGATTACCTATGACTGTGCCAACATTGAAATAAATTGACTGAATGGATTTTGAGTAATCGTCCGCACAAAAAATCGGAGGGTGAAAAAAATAAAAATGAAGAAATAAAGAAAGAAAATTCTGACGAAATCAATAGGTAATAATAGAGTTACCCAGTACATACAAAAAGAGATGGTAGGGAAGCTGAGAAAGGCTTCTCTATACCTTCAAAAGTTTACGTTGGTTCTTTTTATTTTTTTCAATACGCATACCGGTATATGGAAACGTTTGCTTGAATTTGTCTCATAAAAGAAGTTGACCAAAGCTGACTCCCACACAGTGTTGAGTGCTCATGCAGTGGTCACAGGCCACCGGTTTCATCGGGCAGGTAGTTCCATTAATGGGTAAACTATGACAAAATTGAGGGGAGAGGCACAGTACATGTTCAATAGGGACACACATTGTTTTTGGTGTGCAGAACATAGTATTTTATTGAATGAAACTATAAAGCCAAAATGCAAATTGCGTTCTGGCAATTGGAGTACAAAGAATAATAGCAGGTGAAGGAAATGCTTCAACACCACAAACACCTGGGAAGGAAGCATCCATAAATTTGAATACATTTAGTTGATAAACGACTCCGCATATGGACGTTTAGTGAAGAAGAAAGCAGTGGATTCTTAAAAAACAACACAAACTCATTTAGCAGAATGTCAGTACGTAAATGAAACTTGGCGCGGTTGGAAAATGCATCTTTCTACCCTGCTACTTTAATAGTACGATCCAGTAAATTAAAACAGTGAAATGGATTTTATTGTAAAATTGCTCATTAAATAAAACCCAAAATTTCAGTGGTATCAGACAAAATAATGTTATATTTTACTAATAATTAAAAAAGATGTAAAAAAATTGTGGAAGTGTACGTAGCATTTTACAATAAAAGACACCGATTTAGCGATGATGACGTCATTAGACCCTGTTTATTTGCGCATGCATCCAGGACTTTGGACGCTGAAGGTTATTCGGTCAAGCGTTTACGTTTCCTTTATTCCAACAAAAATATACAATCAATCAAAACAAGTTTAATACCAGGAGAGAGCTAATGATTAGTATATTCATTAGCCGCTCACTCCAAAGCCGCCTGACCACAATGGAACGAGCGAGAGCTCGCGAGCGGCCAAAGTGTGATTGAAACTCACTATTTTGCTCTTCTCCTATGCAAAAAGAGACGACATTGTGCTGGATTTCTATGTATTTTCCGACAAAAGTACAGAGAAATTGCATAATTATTTGTCTATATATCATACTTTTTGAAAGGTTACCCGAGTGACTCCCGGGCACCAAAATGCTGGAAGAAAAAAAAAACTTTTTTAGAAAACTTCACTTTTTCATGCAAAAATTCTTATTTGTTCTATGCACGCAAGTCAGATTGAGCGGATGATACAACATTTCCATATGTGTTTAATAGACTGCCTTCGGTCGCAAAGCTTTTTTTTCAGTAAGTCCATATTTAAAAGAAGACAACATTGCAAAGAATAATATTCATAACATTTACAAATTATCAAGAAAGTTTAAATACAGATTACAAAAAAAATAAAAACAATATATAGAGTTACATACAAAAAAGAGGTGGTAGCTAGGAAGCTGAGAAAGGCTTTCCTGGGTAAACAAAAGATCATTGTTATTATCATAGTTATTTTCTTTATTATTATTATCATTATTATTATAAAGTATCTCATGCAAGGGAACGTAGCGAGAGGGGTTTTTGTTGTTGAATACTTAGGAACTACATGGGGACGAAATATAGTGTGCTCCAGCAAGGCAACCTTTTTAGAAATACCTGTCTCCTCTATCAGAGATGCTACAGACTTCTAATAAATTGCTCAAGATAGTCTGAGAGATGCTCTTTTGTCTGTCATGTAGAAAAACGGGCGTCAATGCAGGCATTGTTCCAATACGATTGCAGTTCTAGTTCTTCTCTCTTATTATTCCTTGAGGTTTTTAAAAATATTTTCCTCTAAACTCAGGTACAGTCATCATCCAGCCAGAGGCAGCACTGGATGGAGAGGAAGATTGGTACAAGAGCAAGGAATTCAGAAAAAAGTTTTCCCCAGTGCCGAAAGAAAGAAAAGATTCTAACAATCAGAGTAAGAAACCGCTCCTTTCTCTTATATTCAAATACTCAGACAAGGCCAAGGAACTATATTTTGTTTGGTGTTCCTTACATTACCAACGATTGTGGGATAGAGAACTTGATTTAAATGTTGAAAGTATCATTTCTTTGATGTTTAGTCTGATCCAAGCTTATGGTAGGCTACATCAACAACCATCGAGTGTACCTAAATCTGTAACGTGGTCCGTATCATGTGAGAAAAAAATTAACTAGGACCATTTACTGATTGTGTTTTTTCCCCTTTTTGTAATTCATCTGTTATTTGTTATTTATTGAGACAAATTTAAAAAATTAGAAAAATTATTACACCATGACTTTTATGTCTTAAAATATTAATGATAACCTCATGAACACTTGCATTCACAATAAATCCAGAATCGTCCCTTACTCTAAAAATTACTCTTAAGTTATCAATGGATTCGATCATTTTCAGATGCATGCGCACCCCCAACTTTAAAATCTGAGTTGTGTATGGTATGCGGCACCCAAGTCAACCCCTTCGACGACAAAATCTTCTTCTTTCACCAAATTCTGAGTGTGGTACTCTGTAAGGTATGATGTCTAATTATTTTGTAATTTGATACAATCAAATGAAATCATCTGCTTATTTGAGAAGCTCTCATGTGATTTGTGGGAGGGGGTGTGGGAGTGGGGTGATGTGAATTGGGCAAAGAAATGTTTCCTCCAACTTAGATCTCAGATTTTACACAAATTTTCACACTTCTTTCTTTTTTTCTTGCCATAGGCAAAGTTCATACTACAGTCAAACCTGTGTTAACGACCACCTGTCACTGACATCCACCTGTTCATAACGACCACTTAAAATCCCCCGTGAGATTTCATGTAGTTAGAACCTGTACACAACGACTACCTGTTTAACGCGCCCAGCGCCAGCCGTATAGCAACCAGCAGCCGTGTAGCGACCAGCCACAGGAGCTCACACAGCTAGGCGATCATCGTCACAGCAGCAGCATATAAAGCTAGATCTAACGGTCATTTACACACAATAAAACTATTCAACCCCAAGCTTTTATTAAAACTTTGATCAAAACATTTGATTACCGACAGGATATTGTTTCTAGCTGTGCCTATTGAAACAATACAGAGTCATTGTCATAAATTTGCAATGGATGACTCGCTTGTTCGTCGCGCACAGACCTGGTCATGAGTGGGCGGAACCCCTGTCTGTCAATCAAATCTGCAGGCTCGTTCATTTCTATGTCTTTTAAATAATTGTTGATATGCGTTTTAAGAAAAATGCCAGACAATTTAACGATAGAAAATTATGTTTAATCACTTCGTATATTTATTTTGACTAAAAAACCATACCACTCTTTGTTTATTTAATTTTTTAACACAGATAAAAAAAACTTACGTTGTTAGATTTATTGACCGGCTCTCTGCTGGCATGCCTCGTTTTGGCCCGACTATAATAAGCCCTTCGTTTGCGCACTGGCGGGTCTGCAAGAGGCCTTGCGAGTGCTGTCAATCAATTATTCAAAATAAAAATGGCCGCCAATTAACAGCCACCTGTCTACAACAGCCACAATTGTGTTTCCCTTGGGTGGTCGCTATAGACAGGTTTGACTGTATCAGGACCAAAGTTTTTGTGATTGTTAGGAACGTGCATATATATATTAGAGATCATTATGAGTGCCATTTTTGAAACTTCATGAGTATAAAATTCTGTATATTGGAATAATAGTTTGAAGTGTAGAGTATTATACAAATAGTGAATGGCCATGAGTGCAATATGGTACAAGATTTGCACGAGGTGAAAGATAAAAGACACTCTATTCAACGAGGCGCAGCCGAGTTGAATAGAGCGTCTCATCTTTCACCGAATGCAAAATCTTGTTCCATTGCACGAATAAAGACCATTCACTATTTGTTTTATACAACACCTCGGACGTTAACAGGCTTAAAACATATTTTGTTTTAAAGAATAGTTTTCCTAGTCCTAGTCTAGTCCAAATCTCAGCGATTTTTTTTTGTTTTTTATCGATTAAGTCTACCGATAGTGAGCGCGCACTGGTATTAAGCAGACAGCAAACCATGCACGCGCCATGCACGCACCATCCGCCGCGCGTACCACGCTTCATGTTTATTGTGACATCATGATCAAGTACAGAGTGTAATAATAATAATAATACTAGCAGGGCCCGTGGAAAATCCACGGGATTCTAGGGAGGGTTTGGAGGGGGTTGTAAATACTTTAAAATAGATATGTGCTATCGATTTTTTTTATTTTTTTAATTTTTTTTTTATAATAATTTTTTAATTATAATTATTATTACATTTAAAAAAAAATATTTCTGTACTAGATGATATTATTTCTCTTCATTGTATAGGCCTACTTTGTATCATTTTATATTTTTTTCTTATTTTATAATTTTTCTTCTTCTTTTCATTAATATTTTACTCGTTAGAATACCAACCTTTTGTTTGTTTCCATCATGTATCGTTTTGAATTTTTTATATTTTTATCTGAATTATGTAATAAAACTTGAAAACTGGAAGAAAACAGTGAAATCAATAATTTGTGATCAAAATTGATGCAGATATTTTAGACTTTACTTTCGTTTTCACTTTCGTTATTTACGATTATTGTCGTCACTTCGTTCCAATTATTCTCACTATCCCTTTCCCGGATCCTCACTCTCGTTATCTATACGAATCAAGGGCGTCATTGCAATCCAAGTTTGAGCATGGGGGGACACAATTACATGTCACTCTCGCTCTAGTTATTCTGTTTCGCGCTTCTCTTTGACGTTTCATTCAATTATTTAAAAAAGAAGACGATTCGTTGTACCGTTTTTGACTCTTAATCCTTGTTTGAATTTAGTTTCCGCCCTCTCGCGTGGAAGCTGTGACGTTTCATTTAATTATTAGAGAAAGAAGACGATTCGTAATTGTACCGTTCTCGATCGACTCTTAATCCTTGCCTGAATTCAGTTTCCACCCTCTCGCGCATACCGCGGAAGCTTTGACGTTTCATTAAATTATTAGTGAACGAAGACGATTCGTTGTACCGTTCTCGACTCTTAATCCTTGTTTCATGAAATTTTTAGAGAAAGAAGACGTTTCGTTGTACCGTTCTCGACTATTAATCCTTGTTTATATAAAGCCCCCCCCCGCGAAGTCAACACAGAGAGAAAGAGAGAAAGAAAGAAAAAAGAAGACATTTCACCACCTGAAAATTCGTGGGGGGCGTGCTCTCGTCCGCTTGTCCTCCCCGGGACCCCGAAACCACCTTTAACGACATGGCGGGGTCGACGTGGCACGCGGGATACGGGAGACATGCCTCGTGGTATTGTGTCGCCCGCGCCACGGCGAAGGGGGGCGCGGTCGAGGAAAGACGTTTTTCATAAACCATTTTTACCCCCGCGACGATTTTGCATATTAATATATAGATATCGAGAGAGAGAGAGAATATCATTCAACTTACCTAATATTTGTAGTTCGCTGGTTTAAATGAACTCCAATAATAATAATAAAATCCAACTAGAGGTAATTTGTCATGCTGACAAATTAAGGTGATATGCTTCTGATATTTTGAATTGAAAAATTTTACCATGTTGCTGACATCCGAATGAAAATTGGAGGCGACGTTGCGATAGCCCATAGTCTCAGCTACAGCATACTAAAATTTGTGAGAAAACTGTGGAATAACAACCGAGATACTGGTCGAAACACATTGTCATGCAGATTCCTGTTTTGAAAAAAGTGACCTCCCATAGACATAACACGCAAATATGACAAATTATGCATTGTCGCCTTTAATCGAATATTTCACTATGATGACGTCATCCAAATGAAAAATAAATGTCATATCTCTTGTAGAGAATTATCTCAGCTACAACATATCAAAATCGATCATCGATAAGCGAGATAATCTCAATAAAACAAAGACAAAAATGACGTCATCAATAAAATACATTTTTTTGAGTTTAGATGCCAATATGATGATCGACTTCGTTTCACTTTGTATGAGTCAGGGTGGTATGAAATCATATCTCCAACTCATGCTCTTTCCAAACATGATATAAAAATTGGGGGTCGATAGACTATCTGAAGAGCTATTTCGATTTTTAAAATGGCATGTTTTTGATCAAATTTGCATTATATTGCCCATAGCAGCACGTGCGGATTTTGAACTTTGACGCGCGCTCACGGCCTTATGAAAGGTTAAGAGTGACTGAAATTAATGGAAATTGTCAGTTACGGTAAGAGGAATCAAAATCATGTAAAAATTTTGAATTTTGACCTTTTCGCTCGCTCTGAGCGCGCACTTACGCGCGGACACGTACGGACGGAAAATTTTGAAATGCTCTAAATGACCTGGTTCGTACTCAAAATTGTTCATGAGTGATTTTCAGCATTTTTAAATTTTGACGCGGCGATGCCGCGTCGTGACACGCACACGGACATGGATTGGCAATGTATTGACCAATGACCTGAAGTTAATGTGTATTGAATTTGGGCAATTTATGATGAATGGTTATGAAGATATGAATGATAACGTAAAAACACAAAATGGCGCCTGGATGACGTCATGGTTGACTGATCACACTAAAAAGAGGAGGTGCACGATTCCTGATGATGCCAAAGATACTGTGAAAATTTGAAGATGATTGGTGATTCCGTTTTTGAGATAATTGATGGCAAAATTCAGTTGGAGAAAGAAATAAATAAATAAATAATAAGATTCATACAAACACAATAGGTGATATGCTAAGCATATGCTTAGCATATGCTTAGCATATCACCTAATAACATATGGGGCACAGCATGGGATTGGTTTTTATGCCTCCGCTACAAAGTAGCTGGAGGCATTATGTTTTCTGGTTTTCTGTCCGTCCATTCGTACGTACGTCCCGTTCTCGTGATCGCGTTATCTCTAGAACCTATGGATGGATTACCGCCAAACTTGAGTCATGTATGTATCTTGCAGAGCTAATGAACTGATTAGATTTTGAAGTCATGAGGTCAAAGGTCACAGGGCTCATTATGTATGCAAAATAGCTTGTGATCACGTTATCTCAAGAACCGATTGAAGGATTACTGCCAAACTTGGGTCATGTATGTATCGATCTTGCAGAGCCAATGAACTGATTAGATTTGGGGGTCACGGGGTCAAAGGTCACAGGGCTCATTATTTATCCTAAAATAGCTCGTGATAGCGTTATCATTAGAACCAACAGATGGATTACAATCAAACTTGAATTTTAAAAATTGCTTCCATTTTGGTTTGTAAAATTGCTCTATGGCGGAGGCATCATTTTCGACTGCGCGCAGTTGAAATTCCATCTAGTTTAGTTATTTGAATGATAGATATCAATTTACTCTTTATAAAAATTGTCAATCTTCATATTCCAAGGTCCAGTGTGGAGTACCTCTAGGCTCCATCTTGGGCCCTCTCTTATTCATTCTGTATGTTAATGACTTGTGTAATGCATCATCCTTTTTCCATTTTGTACTTTTTGCAGATGACACCAATATTATTTCCTCACATATTAACTTTGATGAACTATTGTATGAAACTAATAGAGAGTTATGTAAGGTGGCAGCCTGGTTTGAAGCTAATAAGTTAATAATTAATTACGATAAAACGAATGTTATGCATTTTTGTAAACCAAACATTTCTCACAATATATCTGATGTTGAATTAGAAATGGGTAGGACAGTCTTGAATATAACTAAAACAGTGAAATTTCCTGGTGTAATTTTAGATGACAAACTAACTTTTGTTAATCATCGTTTACATACATGTAGCAAAATATCTTAAAATGTTGGAATACTGTGTAAATTAAGATTCATATTACTAATAAAAAAACTTAGTCATGCTGTACAACTCCTTGATACTTCCTTTCATTCAATACTGTAACATAACATGGGCTATATAGTGTTGGAATAACAAAACTAGATCCAATTCACAAACTTCAGAAAAAAGCACTCCGCATTTGTACTAATTCTCTCTATCTAGCGCCATCTAGACCTTTATTCTTTAAATTAAAAACAATGACAGTCTATGATATTAATCAATTTAAAATCGCTACACTTATGCATGCCGTTAAAAATAGATATGCTCCTAATAATATAATAAGTCTTTTTCAATACAACTATGAATTCCATCAGTATAATACTCGCTCATCAAATAATTTCCATTTTTCTATAGCAACTTATAATCTTATTCTGAATTCTTTTAAACATACTAGCTGCTGGGCCACATATCTGGAATAATCTTGATATTACTCTTTTTTCATGTTCAACCATTTCTTCGTTTAAAGTTAAACTTTAAAAAATAATTATCAATACTTATGCTTAATACCAAACTCATGTTATGAAAGTTAATGCTTGTCAACAATTCTCTCTGAGATGGTGTGTGTGTGTGTGATTCCTTTTTTTGAATACCGGTACCGGGTAGGCCTACATGTAGTATTTTTGTTGTTGAATACAATGTGTTTTCATCTGACATGTACACACAATGTAATAATCCGGAGGCTTCCTATTTTCAAGTGTATAGTGACTATACTTTTTGTTGTCCTCCTTTTCTTGTTCAAATGTAATTATTTACGAATGTACAATCTGATGTTTTATTTGATGTTCAATAATAAAATGATTTTGAATTGAATAATGATGGAAAAGGGCCAGATCCATCAGATAAGAATTGAATCCAATCCAATCAGAAACACTTAATACTTATGACTTAGAAAGCAGCATAACTCTCAACAAACGTGAGATTTAAATATAGATCCATCAGATAATATACATGTAGAAGTAGAACTTAGAAGAATCATATCCATGCAATCAGAAACACAGTAGACCGTAGTCAGTAGAAAACAGTACCGTAGTCCGTATTTATCACTATCAACAAAAGCTGGATTTCAAGTTCGAAAGTATCAAAGGCCAGATCCATCAGAACAGAAGAAACACGTACAGTAGAAAACAGTAGTCAGTATCTTTAGTTTCAGTATCTTCCTGTTAGTCTTTAGATCTCGGACTAGTATTGCTAACAAGTAACAACAATAACAGTTTAACACTAACAGTTACAACGATAGATTTAGCCTAGATCTATCTGTTGTAAAAAGTTACAGGTCCGTGGAAATGAAAATTTTGTATGGAGCTTGTAGAAGAAGATGTGTTCTGAATATTTAAGTTAGATTCCTGTAAGATTAGCTGTTCTTGAGAAAGAGTAACCACACCTCCAGTGGATTCTGGTCCGGTATCAGCAAATTGTTCGTCAACGATGGATGCAGATGTTTCAGGGCCAAGCCCAGGAGGGCTACATGGAACGTTAGAATTAGATCTAACTTTAGGTCTAACGACAACATTAGATCGAGACGTCATAACATTCAGAGGTCCGAGTCCTAATCCATTGTTAGATCCTGATGTGGAAGCCCTGCATATATTTGGAGATTCTGGCACTCATTTTCTTCTTATTTTTGTCACTGGTTCTAGCATAATTTTTCAGAGATGATTCAGATTTGTGTCCTGTGACTGCCATAATATCGCGATTTTCGAATCCTGCTTGATCTAGGGTCGTAACTGTTGTAGCTCTCAGGCTGTGATTTGTGAAATGATGATCACACTAAGGCCTCTCAGCAATCTTTCTCATTTTATTTCCCAGAGTATTTACTCCCAAGGGGACATTGTCATACCAGGGTCCATCAGATGTTGAAGAAGCTTTTGGTCGCTGCCAAAAGTGGGTTGACTTAGGATTCAAGCAAGCCACATACTTTAGCAAAGAAGTGACTGGGCACCTCGAAGACCCAGGTATTTCATACATGCGACCACCAAATTCTTCGTCTTCATTTTCCTGTCTCGATTTTGTTAGGGTATCATGATGCTCAAAGTAACGAAGCCCGTCTTCATCAATATGGAAAATATAGTCGTTTACTGTCATATCACGAAGATTTTCGTGGCCTCTCTGCCTAAAGTATGTCATGACGTCCAATAAAAACTTTGTTCTGAAGACCAAGTGGTGTATCAGGGTTGACTGCATCTGATTCGAAAATCTTTGCCATGTCACTATCAGTTACTGCAGTTTTATGATTGACAAACCCTTTCCCTTCTTTCTTCAACTTGACCATCATGGCCTTGTAGACCTTTTGACTCTCAGGAAATTTTTTGGCATTTGTAATATCCTCTCCTCTGGTAGACTCAAAATGGCGACGGAGTCCATATCTGATAGAATGCATAGATTTCTTAGCGTACAAGCTTCCATCATCTTTCCGTGAACCAGCGTAAAATCGAGAGAGAGACTTATCCAGTTCTGGATCCGGCAAACCGGTGACCTCTGCTAACGAAATTGATACACATTTTGCAAAGGATTCCAAACGGCTCTTCGCAAACTTGATAACTCTCTTAGTATATTGTGAGCATTGGAGTCGGACAATAATTCATTTAATTCTTCATCATTTAGCAATAGGCCTACAAAGTTTGGTCCTGCCATGATGTGAGTTTTTTAACTTAAAAGTCAAAGAAAGTAAAAATCCAGCTCGGGGAACAAATCCAACGTACCGAATCGCACTCTCAATCTCGTGCTAGACGACTTTATATTTTTTTAGTCTGCACTATTGCACTGCACTCGATCGATCGATCGATCGCGCGTCGCGTTGAGCATTTTTCTGTTCATAATACATGTATTATTAACCATAGGCATAACTGCGCCGCGCGTACAAATTGCTTTATGTTTATTGCGCGTGCGACGTCAGATTGCAATTTCGTTTGATCCATTTGTACCATTGCACGGTGACGTCACTTACCTCACAATGTACTTTGTACATCGTTAGTGACGTCAGCCTGCAGTGGTGCAAAATGATCAAACGGAATTGCACGCCTGGAGACTGATGCCGTTCAACAATACTTTTAGCTCATGTCATGTGATTCAGAATTGACCAATGAGGTTGCAAGAATCTTAGTAGGTGTTGTATACATCAGTTTATATTTAGGTGGTCTGTCATCGACAGACCACCTATTAATTTCTTCAGAATTTTCTTTCTTTATTATTAGGTGGTCTGTTGTCAACAGACCACCTATTAATTTCGTCAGAATTTTCTTTCTTTATTATTATTATTTATTTATTTATTTTTATTTCTCCACTTTTTTGTGCACAAGATAACTCAATATCTAACCACCCGATTTCTTTCAAATTTGACACAGTCATAGATCATCGTCATGAGACGTGACAGCCGCATTTTCAAGTTCATCAAATAATTGTGACGTCATCCACGCGCCATTTTGTGAAAATCAACTTATGATCATATCTTCATAACGGAAATTCATTTCTCATTCATATTTATCAATATCAAGTTCAATATCCATCCGGTCATTTTCATGTTAATAAACGCGCGCGTACGCGTACGTCCGCGCGTCAGTGCGCGCAAAATTTCAAAATGCTCAAAATCACTTTTTATTCAAATTAGAGTACGTTTCAGCCAATTTAAGCATTTCGAGCACACGCGAATGCGCGCGCGTTTTCGGTCCTGACGGCTAAACGCACAATACTTCCACATAATTTCTTTTGGCATGATATTCCCCATTTTTTTCAGAACAATTTGGTACCACGTTTATCTCTTAATGACCATTAATAACGGAATGAGCGTCCGTTCCAGATAAATGTCCGTGCGCGCGAGCTCTTGTAATACATAGCATATATGGGCAAAAACATGCCTATACAAAATCCATTATAGCTCTTTAGGAAGCCCGTTGACCCCTAATTTTCTTTTCATATTTAGATAGAGTATGAATCGTAGATGTGATTTCATGTCTCATATGGCCATTAAGTATATCGTGACATCATCATAATGGCCTTGGAACTCAAAAACGAATTTGCATATTATGACGTCAGCAAAATTATGGAAAATTGATTGTATCTCTGTAAATATTGATCGATTTTTTTTCCAAATTTCGACATGTTGTAGCTAAGGCAATTCTCTACAACACTGGTTTCACCATTTTTCATTTCGTTGACGTCATCATAGTGGAAATTTCAATTAAAGGTGACATGTCAGAATTTTCTTGATTTGCGTGTTATGCCTATGGGAGGTGACTTTTTCTGAAATCTTGATTCTACATTCCAGTCTTGTTCTTGTCATCGACAGACCACCTATTAATTTCGTCAGAATTTTCTTTCTTCTTTATTAGGTGGTCTGTCATCGACAGACCACCTATTGATTTCGTCAGAATTTTCTTTCTTTATTAGGTGGTCTGTCAACGACAGATCACCTATTGTTTTCGTCAGAATTTTCTTTCTTTATTATTTCTTTATTTTTATTTCTCCGCACTTTTTTGTTCAGACGATAACTCAAGATCGGTTCAGTCAATTTCTTTCAATTTTGGCCTAGTCATAGGTCATTGTCATGAGACGTGACAGGAACATTTTCAAGGTCATCAAGTCTTCATGACGTCATCCAGGCGCCATTTTGTGTTTTTTTTGGTACTTTCAACTCATGATCATATCTTCATAACGGAAAGTCATTTCTCATTCATATTTATCATGATCAAGGTCAATATCCGTCCGGTCAATTTCAGGTCAAAAACGCGCGCATGTACGTCCGCGTGTGCGCGCAAAATTTCAAAATGCTCCAAATCGTCTCAAATTCATTTTGGATACGTTTCAGGCCATTTTAAGCATTTCGCAAAAAACGCGCACACGCACATGCGCGCGTTTTCGCGTAACACCATTACACAACATAAAATCGCCATTTTTTTCTTTCATGATATTTCCATATTTTTTCAAACAATTTGATACCATGTTTATCTCTTATTGACCATTAATAACAAGATGAGCGTCCATTCAATATAAATGTCCGTGCGCGCGAGCTCTTGTAATACATAGCATATATGGGCAAAAACATGCCTATACAAAATTCATTGTAACTCTTCAGAATGGATGGGAACTCCCAATTTTTTTCATATTTGGATAGATTATGAGTCGGAGATATGATTTCATGTCTCATTTGACCCTCAATTAACTCATGACGTCATCATAATGGCCTCGAACTCAAAATTTCAATTTGCATATTATGACGTCAGCATATTTTTGGAAAATTGATTGTATCTCTGTAAATATTGATCGATTTTCTTCCAAATTTTGATATGTTCTAGCTGAGACAATTCTCTACAAATGCAGTTGTCACGATTTTTCATTTTGACAAAGGCATCATGGCGTATTTTTGCGATTAAAGGAGGCATGTCAATTTTTCACATTTTGCGTGTATTCTCTATGGGACATGACTTTTTCTCAAAACTGGATTCTACATTCCGTCTTTCGCGAGCAATATCTCCGTCGTTTTAGTTTTGTTTTGCTGAGCTTTGAGTATGTTGTAGCTGAGACAATAAGCTATCACAAGTGTGCCCTTTATTTTTCGATCAGATGCCGGGATCATGCTCATATTTCACTTGCAAAGTGGGATTTGAGAATTCCATTTTCCGTTCACGTGTAATGTCTATGTGGATTATTTTGGTATAGTGGTCATAAGTAGTATGTATGTACGTATAGTCCCAAAACATGATTTATGGTATTATCGATTAATCGATTAATATGAAATCAATAATCAATAAATATGAGATATGGATCGATAATTATGGATCAATAAAATCGATAATTGATAAATATGAAATATGGATTAATTAAATATGTATTAATTAAATATGGATGATGAAATATAAAATATGGATCGCTGAACAAATAGAAAATAGAAACAAAAAATGAATAACGAGGAGGTTGTAAGTTTGTATGACGTCACGCAGTGACGTAGTGTACGACGAGGGGGGGTTGTCTCGTGTTTTACAATGGAGTGGAACCTGGGAAGGTATGACGCAAGGGTGGAAGGGCATGTAGAGACGCGTACGGTATGACGTAAGGTTTGAAGGGCATGTAGAGACGCGTACGGGATAAACATGATGTCATAGTCTGAATAAAAGAGAACGCATCATCCATTAAATATAGAAACCAAACGTCACGGTACCGAAATAGGCACGCTAAAAAAAATGTATAAAATACCGCGGACGTGTCCAAAAGAAATAGTATATTCAATCGTACATCACCGTCACTATCATGATCAACGGAATGGACACTGACAAATGGTGCCGTGACATGCAGACAGCGGTCGAAAAAGTAGACCTGTTGATGTTGGAGTACCTGACGATAGTTGAAGCGTTAAGGAGTGTAAAAAACCAGCCAGGCGATCCGTCAAACCAGTTACCGA
>CP137680.1:16374036-16693029 GCA_037976565.1 Mesocentrotus franciscanus | reverse complement strand
ATGCTGCAAATTATTACATGGCAATGACAATGACAATAACAGTTTCTATTTACAAAAGTCATTGATACCAAGTTGCTATAATTTCAGAAAGATTATTTTCCAAATCCGTTTTCATTCAACATGTACAATGTATTTAAGGTCTTTTCATGTACATTATACAACTTACATGAAGGCTTCTTGCTTTCATGCTGGTGTTAAAATTATAGAAGCTTTACAACTCACCCGCGTTTAATTCAGAAAGGTGTGAATAACACAAGTCCTATGATGACACATGAATCACTTGTGGTATCAAACCCTTAATAGAATTAGGAACTTCTGAGAAATTGTGTTCACTCTCTTTGTAGAAATGATTTAAACAGGTACATGTATGTATAACAAAATCTGTGTCAAGTGTGTACAGATAGCTTACACAATGATGTTATTTGTCACAGACTGAAGATCTGTTTGAAGATGTTTGTCACTCAGTGGTTTCTTAAGAAAAAAGCAAGAGCAGAAATGAGAAAGTTAAAAACAATTTGAGAGGATTTTTGTCAACAACTAAAATGACTGGGTGTGTGTAAATGTAGATGAAATATATACATTTCTTTTTATCTGATTTAATCATATATATTTTTGTAATAAACATTAAAAACAAAAACTGAAGACCACATGCTGAGGATGAAAAGACACTGTAAAATAAATAATTGTTTGTGTAACTCTCTTTCTGGTCAGACCGTTGACCCACTGATGTGTGGTCGAACCAATGGTCAAACTGACCTGATGAATTCTTTCCTTAGCCTTGTCAGCTCACTAAACCAGACACCACATTGTCAGTTAGAAATCATCCCAGATAGACCTCATAATATGCCTTATACACTTAAACTTGCTGTATATTCAAGGGGTGCGCTTCATCACCCCAAATCCTGCTGTATTCACCTCCATCGATCCGGGTATAATCAATATCATTGATTGGTGTTTCTTATGCATTCTTTTCACCTTCCCACCAAAGAATACAGTGTCCATGGGATGCCACCACTTTTTGTATTCCCCACCGTCTTTGTTGCAGGGATGCTCCTATTCATGGCATGTTGGTACCCGGCGTTGTTCTGCTTGTATTTCAAAGATAAACAAAAAATACGGTAACAAAAAGTGTTGGATGGAATCATAGTAATGTTTTCAAAAGAGAGATAATTACAGATTTACAGATGGGAGTATGTGAATATGCTTTCTTCTTCAAACAACAACAACCAATAAAGAATTCATTAACAAAATTAGTTTCAGTTTCAATGTACCGGTAGGCTTTTGTTTGGCATAAATTGCAACCTTTAAACCTTATACATGCAGGCGTAGATCTACCTAAAAAGCAGTCGCTTTCAAATTGTAAGTTTGATCATAATTAATGTACATGTACATGTACATCTGTTTTGGAGCACATAAAGATAAATTTGAGCTCTAGTAATGCGATTGCATAGTGAAAGAAACGGTGTGGAATCGATCAGAAAAGGTTGATCATTTACATGTATGATGATAAGTATTGGTGTGTACTGCAAGGTTCTAGAGTCATCAAAATGATAAGAAAACTGGCACAGTCTCGGTAAAGTAACAAGCACTGTACACAGAAAATGTATATGGGACTACACATTTTTAAGCTGTTACTTGTCATATTTAGAATATGAAGGCATTTGAAGAGCCATGCTTTTCAGGGACATTTTTACTCTGATGTTCTGCATAATAACAATGATAATGCTCAAAATTATTTTCAGAAGATACTATGTCATCAAATTAGAATAGGAATTATGAAGTCATGCATTGTGAAATTTAAACGTTAGCCATGCTTTTTGCAGGGGACACTTTTTACTTTGGTAATAACATGAGCTGTTCTCCATCACTTCTTGTATGGCATTAATGAAATCATCATGATACATGGTCTCAGACTAACTTATGGCTATAGCTTAAGTCATATTCATTTAGAATTGAAGGCATTTGAAAGCCATGCTTTTCAGGGGAACTCTTTGCAAATAACAATGATAATGCTCACAAATTATTTTTCACTTCAAACACCTTTAAACACTGAAGAAATTTGATAAGATTATCTCTAACTCACTATCTTTGAAATTTCTCTGTGGTAAAACAATAATTGATTGAGCATTCCAGATGTCCCTGTATCGAACGAGCAATGTCTTTTTCCTTTCCAAGCCGTATTAGTCACGACTCAAAGTCAAATACCAGATAACACATTTAGCGATCAGCTTATTAATCCTGTTAATTACCCCGAACGTAACCCCAAATCATCCCTAATCAACCTTGCGCCTAGATGCCAGGAGAGGCAATATGTTTACCATATAACGGTTCTCTGTCTGACTACGGGACTATGTTAATAGCAGGAAATGATTAGGTGGATACTGTCGGTTCATATCATACTTCTAGCTTAGCCTTTGCCGGTTACTAATTAAAGAAGGTGTTGGGTGATTGCCGAATAGGCTCTAGTTAATTTTCTTAGCAATAAACTCATTAGCAGGTGAATAGTTCATCTTTGTGCTAGAGAAAATACTTCCTCCTTTTTTGGAAGGCCACTTTCTGTTCATGCTAGTGAATTGAAAATGACAGATTGAGGAACACATTACATTTTTATATTTGAAAAGTTTTCAAGTACATGTAGATAGAGTTAATTTTTCTTTCATTTCATGAGCAATTGCCTTTTAAACCAAAATGCAGGAACTGATAATCTTGTGATTCAAATTCCATTTTTTTTTTCTTTGCTACATTTGCCAGAGTAATAATGCACCAAACAAAAAGCATTGTAAATAAGAGTGTATAATTTTGGCATTGTATTTTAAATGTATGAAAAGGCAATGCATGGGATACTTACTTTCGAAAAAATTATCCACCAATTTGTGCTCATGTGTCTATTTCACGAAGAAAAAAAAAGGAAAACCAATTTTCTTGTTTTTCCAGCATGCCAGCCGAGCATGAATCCAAATCTGCTATACTACAGTGGTTCCTTGACAGGATCAAGAAAAACCCATTAAGATTAACAAACAGCCAGAAATGCCTCAAAATCCACCTTGGCCATTGTTGTGGGGCTTCACACAGAGATCCAACAAAGAACTTACAGATTTGTTTGAGAATTTGCGCAAGTATTTAGAGGGGTATTGGACGGGCTGTAGGATTTGTAAAAAAAAATAAGAAAACAACAAGTGGGGAAAGAAATTGTTAAAAGCCTTCAATCATTTCCCCCTCTCCTCCTAAACTTAAAGTGTGTGTTTTCTAGCCTTAGAGCTTTGAAAAGCAAACTGTGAGTTTTATGAGGTGTGAAGAGGTGTTTAGAAAGGAAAAGGATATCATGCTGTTTCTTATTGAAATTGGAAGTAAATTTTTATTAGTGTTGGAGCTTACAATTGTAGAGACTTATACAAACATATATTCTAGCCTTCTTGGACTGCCTGTTAACATTGGTCTTTTTATACAGAAGCTCAAATTTTTGACAGTATGCAAGCTAGTCTAATGCAAGCATACATTTTACTTGTACAATGTACATGTAGATCTTTACAAAGGAAATGCGTAATGCTTATTATGCATTTCATTTGTATAGATTTATATTTGTGTACATGTACAGGTACATTTGTGTACTTGCATACTCTCAATAATTTGAGCCTCTGTATGAGTCATTGGACTCTCAAGACTACTAAATCTGGTAAGATAATGATAGAAAAACATTGGGTGTTTTTATGAGGATAACATAGACTCTATTGTTGGCTTAAGAAGGATCTAAGAATGCTGAGATAACTTCACAATCAAGCAAAATTCATATTCCTTTTCACACTTTATGGGGACATTGGCCTTTGAGTGCATATTTAATTGAGTTTGATACCAGTGAGCGGTAGCAAAGTCTCAAGTACATGTATATCGACAGCTGACCGCAAGAACGGTGTAAGAGCTACATGCATGTATTGTCAATGGCAGTAACAGCCTTCTTGCAGAGAGCTGACAATATTTACAATTTTAGAGATACAGGGTGTAATGTTTGATAGCATTTGGTATTGTTTTGCACTGGGATGATACACAATGGAATAGTTATCAAAACTTGAAAAACAAAATCAAAACAAAAAAGTGTTTATAAAACACAAAGTAACAATCTAAATTCCTTTCATGGGTTATTGCAAGCAATAACTAGATTTGACTACATTGTACATGTACAGTCATGTTGACATTAACGGGTGGAAGTCATTAAATATTCATGTAATTCATTAAACATTGTGTACATTAACTTGCTCTCTTTCAAGAGCAAATTTATCATTGTTGTTTTCATTTTCATTCTGCATACATGTTGTATTAAAGTGTAAGATAACTGTTCGTCAAGCTCCGAATATCTCTGATCTTTATCCTTTCTCATCCAAACGTTCATGGTTTTCATCCTTTCTCACTTTGAGCCTGGATGTTGCACAAAATTGTTTATATTATGTGTTTTTGTATGTTGGAAATGTTTCTGTTCATGATGCTTATTCTAGGCTACGAAAACATCCGAGATTGTGGAATAGTCATGTTCATGAAAGATTTATCAACTTTTCTGTAAATCTGTTTGTCAGCATGTCAGTACCAAACTGACATATGTTTCTAGATTATTACAGAAAGTTTTTACAAACTTTGTATATTTTGAAAAGCAAATGTTCAGCTGTCGTACACAATCAAAATATAATCCTATCACAGTCAGTCCACATAAATACATCTTCACGTAATCAATCAATTTATTTAAAGTAATCAATTTTATTGCAGTCAAAATAAGTGGTACATGTAGTTTGGATATGAAAACAACAAACTACAACTTTGTGGTGATCCCATATTTTATATTCATTTGTCATTTCAGGAGGAATATGATTTATGAGATTTCAAAATCAAAATGTTACCCAAATTTGAAAGAAGGGAAAATATATGTTTCATACATGAACATTACGATGTAATATTATACAAAAATAGCCATATGTTCAGAGATACAATCATGCCATCACAAAACTAAAAGCCAGACAAATGTAGAATGATAACAGGGTACAAATTTTGGTTTTTCATAATCATACCTCAGAGTCACTGTACCATGACTTTTATTTGTCTTTGAGTGTGAGAAAAATCGAAACATATTGCCAGCGTTTACCCCGACTGCTTCCTACCAGCAGATTAGATAGATAAGATTGATGAATCTGATAGTGGTAATGATTTGATGTTCCACAACGGTTACTCTACACAAAACCTCGAAGTGTCGGGCGCTAATGTTGGGGGCAGGAACAGATTTCGGTCAGATTGTTTATCAAAGTTATGAATATCTGTGGAATTTTCTTTTGATCACTTTACGGATTAGGGATGAGAATAGAAATTTGTTGCAGTATACGGAGAGAGGATTGGAAAGGGTTGGAAATTATATTTCTCCATTAGTTCCTGTCATAAATTGAGTTAGATCAAGTTCAAAAGTAGCCAATTTTTTTGCTGTGGAAGCCTTTGATGCCACTGCTTGTGCATGTACTGTACGTGTAAAACATAAATGCCATAAATGTATGTTTCCCGGTCTACTGTTGCCATGGGAAATCTGGATGTAATGTTACTTTATTAATAGTCAATTATGATACATGAATTCATTTAACCTTCACTTCTTAAACCGACAATCGTGTGTGGTAATGAGCCTTCTATATTTGGGAAAAATAAATATACTTAAATGTTCCAGCAAGTAAACATTTCATTAAATCCACTTCTTAAGCTGACAATCGTGTGTGGTAGTTCATGGTTGAAGTGTATTGTTTAATGAGCTTTCTATATTTGGGAATAATAAATATACTTAAATGTTCCAGCAATTAACTACATTGTACATCAACATTTAATATCCTTTGATTAGGCCGGATGTGAAGTGCTAGTTCACTGAATTCCAACACCTGCATTTTGTTTTCATTCAACTTATCTACATGTAAGCTCTTCGGTAATTATTTGCTAATTAACGCCTCTGCACTACAGGTAAGAACCCTTGAGAGTTCCAGGAAAACTCTTTAACTTTTAGAAAACATGACTTTGCCTGTCACCGTCCCACTTTCATCTTCACACTTTCCAATAACGATGGAACGTGATCGAAGCTACTCGCTCTGAATATCTATGAAGTGGCGGAAGATGGTATGAGAACAATAGCAAACAAAGGAAGCAATAGCCCGTGAGGCACAGTGACCTTGTTACTTTTGATGTACTGTTAAACTAGAGCCGGCTGTTGGGAGCATGCAGGAGTAATCCAGAGAATATTGGGGCAAGAGATGCGAGATGGAGAGAGAGAGGGAGAGAGAGAGAGAGAGAGAGAGAGAGGATAAAGAAGAAAATGGATGATTTTAGTGGAAATGTTTGTAGGTCAACTGCCATGCTTTCAGAGACGTTTGAATTTGACAGGCGTGTACATGTAGCCTACATTTCGTGGATATTGCATTCTGGTAGTCTAATAATGCTTTCCTGCTTGCTTATTTTCATTTCATTTAGAGAAAGAAAGTTCAAGAGTTAAGACTTTATTGTTAACACTTCTTTAGTGTCAATAAACATTTAATTTTGAACAAATAACAAATCATGTTTTCATTTAGTCTTGTCTACAGTATGTTGCAGTACAAGTCTTCCATGCATAAATGTACATGTACATCCTAAACCCTATTGTTGTGCAATAATACACTTGTTACAGAAAATATATGTAAAAATGCAATTTCTATCTTTTGTTGGAAGTGAATGAAGTATAGAGGATCTAAATCTACATGTATCTGTGATTTGTCCATGTACATGTATGTTTGTACATAAAAGTGTAATTCTGAGTCTTCTGCACTGTTTATGTTGGAGTACATGTATATCCTTTATATCTGACGTTTGTAGAATCACCTTGTTCGATACAAGCAATCAAATCGCTGTCTATTTTTGGAAGAGAATCCAGTAACCCGGTTGTGAGGATATTATCCAATCCTCCTGTAGCCAATTGGCTGCTCTCCTACAGACTTTGTGTATGGCCATTGTCAAGGCCAGGAAACCGTTTCCCTTGACTCCAATCTACAGAAGATGTTGAAGTGGAATTGCAAATGAATGCACCCACTGTATTTTCAGCTGGCAGTGAATGTGTGCTGTATGTGCCTGGGTGTTGTTTCAATGGATGTAGTGTAGGCTTACGTGAATATGAAAAGTGTTTCTTTTCACATATCCAGATTATCATTGGTGAATGCTTGCATGTACCGGTACTGTACATTTACATGTACTGTATAATTGCAAGTTTGCAACTGAGGAATATGCTGCACCTCACCATGCAATAAATACAACCATGCATTGTGTATGTTTTAGTGCACATATTTGAAAGAAGAAAGGCAGTGTAACATATTTCTAGAAATGAGTTTGTTCCTTAAATCTTTCTTACATTAGTAGCAATTTAGGGGAAATCATTTGAACAATATTCATGTACAATGTTGCAGATCATGGCAAGAATATGATATCATCAAAACATGAAAATGAAATGGGTAATAATTTCTACACAGTTTGATTTGGATGCTCACAAAATAGCTTGCATCCATCTTGATCAATGTTTTAACCATTTGGTTTGGGTGATACTTAATATTTGATGAATAACATCTACTGTAATGATGCTGAAAATTAACATACTGTACATGCATGCAGTTGCTTTAGGTACACTTTAAGAATGAGCTATTGAGCATGCATCAGATACCCTAACACGGATAGACAAGACATTAACCTGTGCTATCTGTATTCCATGGCATCCCTCATTCATCTGTTATTATCATCTGAGCCAAGCCGACACTGATAGGGGCTGTTCCAAAGCAGTTCAGGTGAGCCGCTCACAAGCTCTGGAATGCTCATAAGTGACCCTCCATTCAGACGAGCCAATTTTATTGTATAGCCTTACAAAATTGTTGCCAGCTATATTATATCTTTTCATTTCTTGATAATTAATGAATGATAATGTTGTATACAGAGATTTGTTTCAAATATAAAGAAAAGGGGTTCATGGCCCATGTAGACATCACGTTCCATGAAAACCATATTACCGGGTGGGGCTCATCTTGAATGCGTACCAGAATGACCAGTGCCAGTTGTTATCTTGTACCGTCAAGCACCCCCATGATGAATGCGGACATTTTGTGAGCTGATCTCTCCAAAAATATTTCTCATACATTGTTCCTTTTTGAGACATTCTTATTTCTTGTGTACATTGTATGCCTCTTTTACATTACACTAAATTTTTGTACATTTCTGTATTCTTATACTACAGATTTCATATAAATTTCCTCTTGTGTGAATATTCACAAACGAGATACCCTATTCTACTGTTTATCAGGAGATAATGTAACATACCAGTGTAATGATACTTGCCGGAGCACAGGCCTGGCGTTCTTGATTGTGCTATCATGGATTACAAATGGTGATGGTGATACTGGTTCGGGAGGTGTTGATTTTAATCATTACACACTTTAGCTCTCAACGCTATTACACATTGCAATTGCCATCTGCTCATACATACAGTTACATGTGCAAGTGTAATTCTGTTATAGGATGTTGACAAAAACATTTATTTTACAATTTAACAACAAAGTACACTGTACAGTCTACATACATGTAGACATGTAAATGTAGGAACATTTGAATGGCCATGCAATTGTGAAAATGAAGACCCTTATTATTTGTTACAGTATACACGCCTCGGAGTATGCATGTAGACCTAAAAAGACATTTGGGGATTTTGTTATTTTTGTACAGCTGTGTTGTTGCACATGAGTTCTCAGGGCCTATCTCATTTTTCACTGTTTTGATAATACAGTAAATGTTTTCATATATATGAAATACACAATTTAGTGTACCATGTATTTGTAATTGAAACAGCAAATTTACTCTCACTGTTAAATGTACATGTATATACCCAGTAGTGGATTGATATGCTGAAATCTTTAAAATAAAATACACACCATTTATTACAATTTTGATCTGTTTTTATATTCACCATGGAGCATATTTTAGGTATTGTGCACTAAGCACATGCGCATAACAAAAACAAACTAACAACAAAACATTACACATGGACAACAAATTCGTCATACGCTCTAGAACTTGAAGCATCACAAGAGAGGAGAGAGATTGATGTCTCAAGAAGATGATAGAATCGCATAGACAAGAGGATGTTGCCCTCCTCCTTGCCGATGACCCAATCCATCATCAGGGAGGCAAACTGCTGGTCCCCGATGGGGGTGGCACAGGGACGCCAAGCCATGCCAGCTCACCACCAAGCCACCCAGCGGAAAATTCCAACCTCCTGCTTGATTTCATCCGTATGGTGATGTCAAAATAAAAAAGAGCCCCAAAAAGGAAAGGAAGAAGAAAAAGGAAATGTGGGAGGAAGATGTTACACCTCATGTAGCATCAATGTCAAAATGAGATGGGGTTATGAACTTGATAACATCTGGTATCAAATCATTGGATATTTTGTTGAAAGATGTAGGCCTACAAAAATGCAGGATCTTTGTGGACGAAAGTGATAATGATATAACAATGATTTAAAAACTAACCAATTTGGAAGGACAATAGGACATTATGAAGAAAAAGGATAACAGGAATCAAAATATTTACACAGCTTAAAATCTTTAATGATTACATGTATATGATGAACTGTTATGAGAGTATTAAAAGAAAAATGTTACAGATATTGTGTACAGATGAATAAATCAAAGCATGTATGTTTGCATGTACAAATAATGAAACAAGTAACATGCTTTGGGAATGTTTCTTATACATGTACATTTATTTTTAAACTGCATGTAATGTACATGTAGATGCAGAAAATAGTTATTCCTTGGATGCAAATAAAAAGACACAATAAACATATATATATTATGACAATGAACAATTTCATTTGTACATGTGTAGGACCTTTTAAAAATACCAATGTATTGAGTTCATCAAAAATCAGTCTACGTCAACAAGTTTAAACAGAAGAACTTGTTGACTTTTCCCAAGCTTTGAATACATTAACCCAGATTGATTTAGCTTATGATTGTCCCATTTCTCACAATCTACGGCCAGCCTTGTCGGTGCCTCTGTCATCTCCAAAGAATGGATGCTCCCGATATATCTCTATTCCGTCTATTCCGTCTATTCCGTCGCTTCCCAGGATTAGTCGCTGGATGTAACCCGGGTTAAAGAGAAGGTTGAGTTCTGGTAAATGAAAAAAAATGATAATTTCTTAGCTTCCTCATTTAAATATGTGAGTTTCAAAGAATATCACACTACATGTAGAAATCTTCCCTGAAAAGGATTGCTCTTCGAATGCCCTTTGTATTTGAAATACATTTTATATAAAGATGTACATGTACATGTATGACCAGAAATATCTGTTTGGACCAAACCCTTTCATACTACATATGGGTGTAGTCCCATATACATATTTCTGTGTACAGTGCATTTGCTTTTCAGCTAGGTTGAGTATATTTCTTATCATTTTGATGATTCCAAAACTCCATAGTAAACGCCTTTTGTTTAAAACGACATAATCGACCTTTCACGATTGCTTCAAGACATTTACTTCACAAAGAAATGGCATGACCAGAACTCTACTTTATCTTTAAATGCAAACCAGTAGGGCACCTGCATGTACATGTAGGTGGGCTACGTGCAGAGCATGAATGATGTTCTTTTCGTGGGGAGAATGGTGGAATGTTGCAAAGAGTTGAAGAGGTCGATATGAAAATCCCCAAATGGGTCCATTTTTCCAAATCGAATCCAAAGATTGAATAAGCTCTGCATACTTGTCTCTCACCGCTCATTATGTACATGTAAGGCTTGAACTTCAGATTGTTTTTTGTTCATGCTATTCCTGTTTCCTTCTCGTATAGTATGATTCCTTGACTCTTTTGAGAATTATAGGTATTCTTTGAGCTTTTATGGAAGAACTTGAAATAGGGGCCCCATGCAGAATAGGTCTCAGAATGATTGAATATGTTTTTCTTGTTGCTGTACAACCCGATACTACAATATTTTGACTGACATTTACTCTATTCATTTTAATTTTTCTTAAAAAGTCCTTTCTACTAATTTGTCTTGATCATGTCATTGATTGAGCATCGCTTTAGTTCAGCCATCAAAGTGTCTGAAATAAAAGCAAAAATGGGTCAGCTTTCAATAGGCTCTTTTGGACTATAAAAATGGGTCATTGAGATTTCGACAATCCATTTGGAATGTTTCAAACATGTCTACATGTATCTGGTTTGGTGACTTTGGTCGCTACTATGACCTTGATTAAACATGCTCTCTTTGCTTACACTACAGTCGTCAAGGCAACAAAATGAAATTACAAATTATGTATTTGTAATTCATCTGTTGGGTTTCTAAATGAATGTAGGGGTATAGGAGACTTGTAAATAAGTGAAACTTAAACATAAGGAAACAATTTATTGGCAGGTTTAATGTATACATGAAGATGGTTATTTTAAATTTTTAGTAGTCATATATGTACATGTACATGTACATGTATGGCAATGAATCTATGGCAAAATAGAAGATTGTTATGTATCATTCACTGAGAGCCAGAAGAAGGTACCACAATGTAGAGGTATACATGTATATATGTAATTGATGCCTTTCATGCATATTGATGGAAGAAAATCAAATTGGGATAAAAATGCATGGTACTGTTTCATGTTAATTTAAAGCCTTTTCTTTTCATGTAACAATTATTGGAATAGTTAAAGTGCTTTGTACACATATTTCCTAGATTGATAACTTAACAGTTAAATGGATATATTCTAACATAACTTTTCAATATATTTTGACAAATTACAACTGCATTTATTTTAAATCTGTTTACTCTTTTTGATTTATGATTCAAATAAATACACCGTTTTACAGGTGGTTTTATGGCCATTGATTGCAAGAATTAAGACTTATGTGAATACTGCATAGGTGAAGTTACACACAGTCATGGGACTGCATTTTATTGAAGGGCTACAACACACTCAAAATTTTAACCCTTTCTGTAAGCAGTATTTATTCAGAGTTATCCATAAAAGCGATGACATCAACCCAGTAGGCTATAAATTTTCGCAAATAACACACACAGAGAATATGTCACGCTGCGACAGCTTCTCTTTGTTCTGGTTTCTAAAGAGAGAGCGATGGTGCTATGCAGCTAGCCCGGGGGCAAGCATCTCCCCCCTCTCTCACTCTTTTTCTCTTGCCGAGCCTCTATTCAGCTCCTCTGTCATGCCCTGAATCACGAACACACAGCATTCACACTGAATTTATGAACCGAACCAAAAATATCAGATGATTTTAATCTTGCAAAAACAGGAAGACAATAGTATTATCATAACATATTACTGATATCATCATGTAGTGATATATGACAAAATAATTTACACTTCGCTTTGATGTACATGTACATGTACACATGTACATTACATATGGGTATATAAAGCCGGAGAAAAACAGTTCCGATGGTGTGGTGTAGAATTTTTTAAAGACACCCAATACTTTGGTAAATTTGTAAAATTACATGGGCGTATTCTGGCTTTTGAATGTTATCATCATGGCAACGGGTGTACATACATTGTACATATATGTATGGTCTTCAAGTCACATTATGTCAGTGTGAACAGAGCAAATGAGTAATGAGTTTGCCTCCGGAGTATTCTGATTGAACTATGGTTAACTCTAATCCCTGCCGATGTTGGGAAAACACAAAAAATAGGGGCACCCCTCTCTGAAATTACACTTGTCAATGCAAAGGGTAGTCATTCGCTTCACACAGTTGAGTTTTATGATTGTGAATTCATAAAAGATAAGCCCTGTGTAATTGAATGAATCTTCAAGGGCAATACATGGGTTTAAGCTGGAGTAGACATGATAATGGTTTTGAAAATGACCCCAAGTTCACTCGAGGTCATGATACATATTTTGATAAATTTGACTGATAAATATGAACTTTGTATCAATATTTCAGAGAGATTCTGCATGGCATAGTTGTGGAATATGTAGTTGAAAGGTCAACATCAGATTTCACATCGTTTCGATCATGCAAAGTTGCTCAATGATATATGTTAGTTGTAGGGGGCCTTTAGATGATGTCATCTGCCAAGAGGAGAGCCAGAAGACCATTAGGTCGTGTCATTTTGCAAAGACTTAATGCCCCTCTGGCTCTCAAGTTTTCAACGAATGATATCTGCATAATTTCTAGATGATTTCTAGATGATTTCTAGATGATTTTGATTGCTGCCATGGAGACAATGAATCTGTGAGATCATTCCAAAGTTGAAGCAATTAAAAGTCAGGATGGTTATTTGGAAAGCATGATTTTGATTATTTAAGGTTAACAATGAATAGAATGAGATTTAAAAATTTATAAAACAAACAAGGTTTTAATTCAAGAGGCTATTTCATATTCTGATGAACACTGCCAGTATTGTTGAAAGTAATACTTGATATTTCATGAATTCATATCTTTTCAATTGAATGTGTTTCTGAGTTCCTATCCTCTCATCATGAAATCTGTTATTTGACTCAATATTGTTTTACTGGGCATGTTGTCTGAACAAGCAAAAAATGACATGTGTAGAAGTAAGTGATATTTTTGTCAACCCCTAATCTTCTGTCTGCCCCCTCTAGGCTCAGAGTTCATGTCAAAGGCTCATAGGTCAAAGTTCATCATATTTGGATCCACAGTTGCCTTTTGTCTTTTTTTGTATGATGCGCTTATTGTTGAGTGGCACGTAAGCACATACCACAGACAAGCCCTGCTTACTCACCTGAGCTCGATGAAGACTACAAATATATGTCATCGCATTCTTTAAAATTGCCTATTGCCAACTTCTGTCTAGATTTATGTACAGGTCAATGATTCTATGTTCTACAAGTAATATATTTTGACATTTTTTATTTTTGAAAAAGAAGTCTAGTTTCTCACATACATGCATGTTTATATCAGAAGTAGGCTATAAGATATGGGGGAGCTGCAACGTGCATTGGGTGGTACATGTAGTATTTTTATGTACAGTGTAGTTATGAATTTATTATCAGATGAGAGCCAGAAGCGTCTTATCTCTGTGTTAAAGTATATGAATTAACTCCCTTGTGGCTCCTAACAGACGATAAAGGCCTGTAATTAATCCTGCTCTCCCATATCTATGGCAAGAAGACCAAGCTCCTGGTGGATCGGCAGGCAGAGGGAGAAGGAGACCTTTATAGGTCCAATAATTCAAAGAGTATTGATGCAATTAAAATCACTATAACTTTTTGTCCTATATACTGTACATGTATTGTGGACAAGACCACATTGACTCTGAACTGACCTCAAGATCAACTTGTAAATCATGTATACTATCAAGCATGGCTGGTCATTGACATTTGCAATCATCATCATCAAACAGTTAAATGTTTGTACCTGTTTAGAATTGGGCCAGCTATTTACTTACCCTCCAATTAGAGGCTAGTTTATAGGACTGTTTGGCCAAATACTCAAACATCGTAAAAACTTCTCATGTAAGTGGTACGTGGCTACACTTGAGTTTCCAGGGACCAGAGAAATATGGGACAGGACAGGTTATCCTTCAATTTTTACAATTTTGGGATGAAATATGAATATACAATGTACATGTATAGAACAAGGGAGGAGAGAGGCTTTGGGTTTCTATCTCGAAGCTGTTGTCACTGCTTAGGGTATAGAAGTTGAATAGCATAAAGTTCGAGATTCTGGAAAATGTTATGCTAAAAAAAATTGTATATTTCATACATGTTTATATAACAATCTTTCAGTCTTTAATAGTGTGCAAAACTATTTAACAAAATATTCTGAAGGAAAATAGTGTAGCCCAAAGCTACATACCTATATTACCTTATTACAATATGATCATGAATGTTTATATGAAATTTTAGGCCCCTAATTTGACGTACATGTAGCTTCATAATTTGAAATGGGCCTGATTACTACACATTCTCCACTGAAATATTCCTGTGGTATAGTTGAGATTCTAGATATTGTTTCTACACTCAAACATTTTCTTGACTGTACGAAACACTCCATAGATCTTTGGATCCATAACATAGCCAACCTTTCTGTTTGAATTTTACAACTAGCTATGAAATGACTCTTTATGACAGCAGTCAATTATATCCAGACATCAAAACAGATATTCCAAATTCTTCCAGAAGCTTGTCCCACTGAGTCCAGAATTCGACCCCAGACTGTCCAAATGACCGGACCCTAGTGGCTTGAACTGACACGACCCCAGCATGACCCCAGTGTGACCCCAGTGTGACCTCAGCATGTGGCTAATCTGCTATCATTATATTCAGTGGCATTTTAAAAACATCTTGTAGAGTCCATCGTTTATCGCTAAGTCATCTGTTGAATGAAAAGATAAGATAATACATGATTAAAAGTGCTAGAGATTACCACATACCGGTAGGCCTATATTTTCATTTGATAGAAAAATGTATTTTGTGAAGAGATTTTATAGGTTGCATAATGGAAAATTTTGAATCAATTTTTTAAATGCCTGTAGAACGTAATTTGATTAATTGGTTATTTTCTTAAAACCCTTTAATTTTTTTTAAATGGCATGAGAATACAATAATTGGTAGACCTTTAGTTTAGAAAATCCAATACTACATGTACATGCACTGTATGTATGACGATGCATATCAAAACTGTCTTATCTTTGAGAAGAAAAAAATACACCAGTTGTTTGACTTTTCTACTGGGATGCAAAATTGTTGCACATATACATCACTCTGTATACAATTATTGGTTCTGAACACTTTTATTGCTGTGGTGAGTGTAAAAGACACCACCTTACCTTATATTTTTTTTATAAAAGGCTATGTCATTCCTCATGCACATGCGTGTGTACAAATATACATTCAATACATCTAGCCTCTGTACATGTATTGGAATAAAAAATGGATGACTCATTTGTAATTTATTTTAAAAACTTAACATGTTCATGGAAGTTATGGAACACTTGGTAATTTTGTGCTGTATTGAAAACAACAAGGCAGCAGAGAACTTGAGCCTTCGCCCAGTATTTGCTTTTCACATATTTTTTGAATCTTCACAAATAGTGTGCTAATGCTGGCGCTTGTTCCCCAGAAGTTTGAAGTTATCACCTGAAACAATCTCCGCAACCTCCATCTGTTTGCTCAATATTCATAGAGATTGGAACTTGGACCCCCATTGGGTCATGCACCAAGTAAACATTGCTTGGTTTCTCAGCTCAAACACTAAACAAGAGCTTGCAAATGGTAGCCATTTTGGGGGTCTGTTGTCTTTTTATCCGCGTTTGATCAGGCTGATAGTGGGCAAAGTGGCGCAAACAGAGACAAGAGGGTGATAATAGAGTAAACATGAATTGAAAATATTAACAGGTTTGGTGGCGAAGCCACTTTTGAATGAAGAGAAGAGCGGTCTTGCTGACCATCGGAGAGAGAGAGGAAGTCTCTGAAGACCAAGAAAATGAGAGCACACACCTGCTTTTCCTATGAAGGGGCGTCTGTCTGTTCATGCACTTTTGAAGATCATATCGGGCATATATGAGCATTTGATTGAGTCTTTGTGAGGTTACAGAAGAGGTGTGACAAATGATTCTACCACTCTACTACCTCCTAAGAAATTAATCTAGAAATTGCCTCGAGGGACTTGACACCTCATGAAATATCTGATAAAAACCTAGGTGATATGAAATATTTGGTATAATTGTTGATGATATAAATGAAATTATAACCAGCAGTATCTGCCAATGGATGAGATGTAATAAATGACTGTTAATTTCATCAAGAGTAAAGGGAACAGAACAAATACTTTATCTTGTAACCATGGCTATGTTTTTGCTTGTATTTGTATTTTAAAAAAAGAGAGAGAAAAAAAAAAAATCCCCAACAGAAGTTTTCATTTCATTGAAGTTGTTTCTGTTAAAATGATCAGCATTCCCCTTTTAGAAATGAAAATAAGACAGTTTGAAACTACTTTTGAAAACATTCATGTTTACACAGTCATGAATGAGCAGTAATCTGTATAAAAAGGATTTTCATACCAGTGTGTGAATAGAGAAGAAAATGTGTTTTGTGAAGAAGAAAATCTAAGCCAACAAATAAAGCCATGGAAGACCTAGATCTTGTGAAAAGCTCATTTATGGAAATCCAAACACAATGTGAAAAAACAAACAAACAAACAATAATTTCAGTAACTTACGCTATTTGTTTCAGCGGAATCATGATTAATGAATATCCAACCTTTCAACACACTAGTATAGATAGATTGACTGCTATGAGAGGCATGGCTGTTTCTATAGGCTCAAGGGGACATTGCATCCTGCCATGACCCCGAGTTCACTAAACATGTGCTAGAATTTATAAGCAGTCCATATATCTCCAATTTCGACCAATCAGAGGGCTATATTTCTAAAGAGAGGTATATAATTGTTGTTATATATAATGTACACATGTATGCAGAAGTCTTACAAAACTGCCCAATCATCTTCAAAATTATCTTGAAATATCCTACATACGATCGTTCTAATACCTTGTATTTACATTACGATGTAGCCTTTATTTTCCTCTCTTGGAAAAAAAACTATCAACCTCTTATGGAGGCATTGTCAAAAACCACTTGCTCTACCAAGTGTATATCTTTTTATATCTTTTGTTGCAATTGCATTGTGGATTCAACAAGAGGTCAGAGAATATAGCCTGTGCATATACATGTACCCTCCCCATGATAAATACAAATCTGAACCTATTGTGACAGTGGCTGTCAGCCCTGCATCCCAAAGTCAATTTTGATATCAAATGGAGGCGCCTGGTGAACTTGAGTCAAGAGCTCACATACAGATATATTCACAATTTAACTCCAAATCAGAATGCACGCATGCTGTGCGACTCTGTATCGATTGGCTTTTAAAATATTTTCAGAGAGATATCGGAATTGGGTTGGGGTGTGAGGTTGGCCGACTGTGAGCTTTGTTGTGGTGTATTTTTGCAAGTGCAATTCAGTCCATTGTATTATTTTGTTATGCAGATGAATGTATTTGTATCAAGGTATAGAAATTTGCAACCTCCATGGAATAATGTTTTCAGTCATCTTATAGGGAAATATATGTAGTATAACATATATAGATAAGTTTCCATATTGAGATACATGAAAAAACATATGTGAACAGCATTCTCTACGTGTAGCTATATACTTGTATATATATATATATATATATATATATATAACAAAAATGTTTAATTCTTGAAGCACTTCAGGGCCTATTTGCATAAAACTTACCATTAATTTCAGTTAAAATGATCGTGTAAGGCAGAAAGAAAGAAAAAATGCAACATGAAAAATATGAAATATTTATTTCATCAAAATGCAGATCAGCCTTGAGATGCATTGATAAATTATCTCATCTTATTTTCTCTAGTATTATTTCCAATTTATACATTTTTGATATTTTATTTCTTGAAGCTTTGTTTCAAGTCTTATTATAATCTCACTTTCCAAGCCCAAATTTTCACGATGAGACAGGAGGTTTTTTATCTCACAAAGCTACCCCATATCTGGTTCTCATACAACCCATGAAGAATGTAATACCCACCGCTTGGAGGAGTTTGAGATCAATACGTGCAAAATCTAATAAATCAGAGACCTCAAATAGACAGTATTAGATCTAACTTGGTGCAGATTTGTCTCAATATTGCATTTCTCCCCTCATTCATTCCATGTTCGCCAGACACCGTGCAGTGCTGCCTGTGCGTGCTTGGACTGTATGTCTGCATGTGCTGCATAAACCTTACTGCTTATTCGCACTTGACCAACTACTGCTCATTCTGCATAGCAAATTGATGAACAAAAGTAAATTTGCAGTAGCGTTTAAATGCATTGAGCTATACAGTGCATGCTGACAGCCTGTTGCATTCCACCCTTGTCACTCTTTTACCTGTACATTTTTAATAATGCTGGCTATGTGCCGTTTTGGATGTGCTATGAAAGTAAACCCTTTAAAGTTTGTGTGACTGTGTGTATATTCAATTGACTTGAATTTAATTTATTTTATTTATTCCCACCGTTGAAACCAGTGAAACAAAAGATATTCAATGTACAATGACAATGTCAATATAACTTAAATATAAACATGACATGAATTAAAATACATGTTCTACAGCTATATACATTATAAAAAACAAATAGTTATAAGTACATGACTATTTACAATGACTTTGTGATCAATGGTCAGATATAGCATATGTGCTAGTCGAGCCTGACTCTCGTTATCTGAAGCCTAAAATAAAGTAAAAGAAGAATACACAATGGATTTCCAAATCCTATAGAAATATCACCACCCCTACTTTGTCATTGTAGAAAGTTATATTTTATTACTTTTTGAATTGTGTTCAAGAAATTGACAAATTGGCAACATTCAACATCTTGAAACTATACAGGATGCTACATATAGGATGCCTCGTTGTTTGGGGCTTTACCTCCACTATTCAAAAGGCTATGAGCAATAAATCACTTGTCAGATGTTTGTTGTCATTTTGGTCAAATTTGGCAGGAATTTGTCTGGAATTTTGTGTTATTTCTGTATTTTGTAAAGGAGTGCTTCTCAAGTTCAAGATTGGAGTGAGATAAATGTTTTATAAGATCATGAAAATGGGGCCCTGCCTCTTCCCCACACCTGAACACCAAAGGCACTTTTCAGTATGATATCAATTATTGATCTTCAACCTCTGTGTTGGGAGTTGAAAGTCAGAGGATAGAAGCGTGAAATCTTTGAATGCTCCACAACGAAAAGGTGTCAATTGGAGGCAATGGGTGAAGGACATTTGCTCATAACTCATCTGGTAGAAATCAAATATGCATTCATGCCACATAATTGTATTAAATAACATCTATTTCTCGCTGAAGAACTGTCCACTTGCAGAGTCAGCATGGATAAAGTTTTTATTTTTTGTCTAAAGTTAGGTAATATCAAACATGGATGGCAATTCGAGTACTTTTGCACGTAGACATTTTGAACAGTTCTCCTTCGTGTGATGTTGTTTTAGTCACATTTATGAGATAAATGTTGGTTCACTGATATTGGTAAACGATAGCACTTGTAGGCATGGTACATGTACATGCAGCTATGTAATATTCAAGGAGTTTTTTTTGTTGGGTGTACGTGTCAAACGTGAATGGTTTACACTCAATATTTTCCACATGCCGGATCCAAACTTTGTGATTCGTTTACTTGATCTGTGCACTTTTGTTTCAATGTGCTGCCAGGCTGTGAAAGATTTGTAGCAGAATGCCCTGACATGGTATCATTGGCAAAGCAAGACATGAACTTCCAACTCTAGTGTAGCGTAATCAAAACGATTCCTTACTTCCGAACGAACGTAAGCTCTTCATCTGAATGTCTAAATCTTTCTCTCCCATGAATCTTATTGGTGAGAAATCTGTCAGTATTTTGTCTTTGGCTTGCTCTCGTGTTACTAAGCATTCTTTGTGTAGTATCCTCGAGATGTTCTGTTCAGCAAGCCGTTCACTTGATATTTTCTACCTCTGAAATAGAGTCTGAGAAACTATCCTCAAGTTAGAGACCACAAAGATTGCACATCCGAGGGGTCTAAGTTTAGGATTTAGACCCAAACAGGTGCCGCTCTGCCTCTCCTCTGGTTTTGGTGCGTGCCTGCCAGCCTTGTGGATTTGTAACGTGATGAATTCACCTCGGGACAGTTTGAGGCACCCCGCTTCTTTCCCCTTACAACAACATTGCCGTATTCCGTCAGTTTGCGTGTAAAATGTTATCAGTTTGAAACATGGGTTCTGTAAGAATGTGGCTACCTGTTTTGACAGAAATGGCACCCGCTGAAATTTATCGTCACTGATGGGAAAACCTCTTAACCCCAATCGCACTAATCTTAAGCTTGAAATGTGATGGTGCCTCATCAATATTGATCAGGAAGAGATTTCAAGGGAAGAATGAGACATAGTTCACAATCAAGCGAGAAAGTGTGCTGATTAATTCTGAAATGTGTTTACCAAATCCATAGCAATATTAATGTTTGTTTCTATATAGCACTCATTTTAGTTGCCATTAAATATCTGCAGGTGTCTCAGGGCATTATGCTAGGCTTCGTGATATCCGCCCAAGAAGTTGCTCGACTTCAACCTGCCAAAATTCATTCCAATTATATGAGCATTCATGGAAGGTATACTTCAGTGTACCTTGGACTTGGGTGTTTGGCAGAGAAGAGTGGCCCGTCTCTGGTGTAATGTTTCCATTCCTACATTATGATATCAAAGATGAACATGCCCAGATTTTTTGTGTACTACCGCTCCGTTTTTATTTCTTTTACTGTGCAGCAGTGTTATTTGAGACCTGGTTGTCTGAGATGAAAGACTATTCTGTGATACGTGAGGTAAACTTGTGAACTGGGGACCCCAGTCTCCTATAGTTTGTAGGTTGCCTGGCGACAGGAATTGTCCCTGAAGTATATCATTATGAATGCCTGCCAGTTATGCATAGTTCAGGACATGATGTACTGGGGACTCCATCTTTGCTCTTTGTAGAAAAGTTATGTTCCAGTGCAACAGGCTGTTAGAGAACAACTGCATGGCATAGTGACATCAAACAATTACCTGTACATACAGACGATTTCCAAACTTGGGTCATTCTTTTAACTTTTTAGGCCTCCCACATCAATCTGTAATCTTAAGGCCACTTCTGTATTTTTTTCATATTTCTTTGTAAACATTAATTCATGAAAGGAATAGATTTCACTTCTATTGATTTACCTTTATACAGTTCAACATATATGTACTACACATAAAAAGCTATGTTTTTTTTTTTTTTGGGGGTGGGGGCGAGGTAAAAGGACAGCATTTCTAAATTTGCATTTTACGGCTGTTTGAAAATCCTTTCCATGTGGTTTGTTTCAGTTTCAGGTTGCTGTCCAAAAATATTTGTATTTTGTGAATATGGTATTGTTGTCAACCTACACTACCAATAAAAGATTGGAACTTTTCTTTTCACTTGCAATTTCAGATAAACTGATTAGAAAATCAATGATATTTCCAGTATGGATACCTCTTTCGGTTAAGAAAGTAGGGGCTTTGTAAGGCCGAAATTTGAGCCCCAAGAAACCAGATCTTGGAGCTCGCAAGCTGTTGAATCCTCTGTTGGCCACTTCTCAATACTGACATCTACATGCCATCTATCATTCCATAAAGCAGGTCTTAAAGGGACACTTGATTTCTGAGCTGTGTGAAAATTGCTTTTCTTCTTTGAAGGCCCTTTTTTTAGACTGGCTGGGGTGTCATTTTGCAAACAGAATGGATTTTATTGGGGGGCAATTGTGATTTTTTAATAAATATTCCATTGCTCTTTTTTCAATGGACTGTATTGCATTGTGTTCCTGTGTTCTTTTTGCTGCTCCTGACTTGTATTATCATGATTTTAAAAATGACATCATAAAGAAAAAAAAACAGGTTCCTATAATGACTACTCTACAGTCTCCTGTATTGAATGGTTTCCTTTCTTACTGTAGTATAGTTCTAACTTTGGGAAAGTGTGTTTTATATTGATGGTTTTTACTATAAAGATGATGAACAGGAAAGTGATATGCTTGTTGAAAGTACATTAGTTATTATGGGGAATATGCTGGAAAAGGTCAAGTACTTAAGGTTTAAATAAAATTTAAATCTAGAAAAAAACACTTCAACACTACCTTACCTCTCGTTCTTTAATCTGTGCTGCCATTCATTGCTGACACACGGCGTTGTAGGTCTACATTTTAAAGTATTCAATAAAATCAATAATCCAGCAGTGCTACACTGTCTAAAAATAATGTATTTTACTCTTTATCAGCTGCCCTTATCCTTTGTCCCTCTTTCTGCCAAGCAGTTATACAGATTCCAGCACTATCTCCTTACCAGGGGCATAGCTAGTATAATATCAATTTTTTTACAAATTAGTCAAGAAGTTACCAATAAGCTCCTCCCAAAAAAAAAAAAAACACTAATAACTATAAAACAAAAACAAAAACAAAACAAAATTTGCCAATAAAACATTTTGGGAGATGTACATTATGAGGTGTATGTGTGTGTGTGTGTTTGAGGGTACTTTCACATACTCACACCCCTCTAGCGATGTCCCTCCCCCTTCCTTACCCCAAAATGATTCTGGATGAAGAATCATGAAAGTAATTCCTTTGAAGTTTTGTTATCTTGGGAGAAAGGAAGTGTTCTGAGATGAGGATACAAGGCAAGATCTGGGGTTTTATCGGCAATAAAAAGCAGACAGGTTGCCCATAAACGTCAGGGTGGCATGGTTTGATGGTCTGTGATGCTAGCATGATCTCCTAACTTCATAGCATGCAGTCTGGAGTGAAGTGGATTCACTATACAATACATGTATATATATCAGATTACACTTTCCAGTGAAGATGAAGTTATAAGTTGTAAACAGTGTAAATCATGAAATCAATTGAGTGTTTTTCATAAAAGTTGTTAAAAATCATTCAAAGTGGACCCTGTTATGATAGAGAAATGCACAGGTATTTTCAATTTTGTTATAAATATGATATTCTTTAACAATTTACCAAACACCAGCAACATCTGAAACTGAATTCTCAAAAGATTTCAAATTACAATAATTCTTTTGATTTTGTTGTTGTCAATGAACTGAGACACTGATAGAGATGAAGAACCGAATAGCATTTGCAGCCAGAGTTGAAAAAAAAATATATGAGAAGGCAAGAAATTGATGGAAAGAAAAAGAAGAAAAGATATATAGAGAGAGAGATATATATAGAAAGAGAGAGAGATAGAGAGGGGGGGGGGAAGAGGCAGAAAGAGGAGAACCTTCTGTCTGGAAGCAAGGACCGGCGGATGGACGCATCAATCATTTTGAAGTATCTACAAGTGTTCCATTGATCACCATCCTAAATTGTCCAGAAAGATTGGAAGGGACTCTGTCTGGGTATTTCCGTATATTCTGGATGCCTTCAACAATTTTTTTCCACAATAAGATTTCTGTCCATTTAACAGACTAGTATGGTTTAATGCCTAGGCGGTTCCATTATAATTTTTTAATATCAAACTCAAGTTACAACGATTTCTTTAAATTTAATGTAACTTGAATTTCTGCCGATTAAATATAAGGCTTAAAAATAAAAATAAATTGCCACCAACTTACAGAATAGTACCCTGTTTTTTCCCTTTAAATAGACACTGTAGTTTGTTGGTCTGAATTACTTCCCTTTCTTACTTTTAATGTCAACACGGGACTGAAATGTTTGAGCAACATTGCATTCACATATTTCCCCGACATTACGGGATAATGTTACCTCAAGAGTCACGCATGAAGCTTCATTTCAATATTAATACTCGATGGATCGATGAGGAAAGACATTGATGGATTAATGTCAGGATGAAATAATGTTCTTTAAATGCTCTCAGATACGAGGAACAGTCTTATTTTCATGATGCAGGAACATTGTGGTATGGAATGGGATATTTCTCAGGTGTCGTGGACTGATATTCAAAATGAAGGGGTGCCGGATCGTTTTACGCACACACTTTGCCTCTCACGAAGTTAGTTTCTGTTTAGGGATTGCCTGTTTTGGAGTCCTAGTTTTGAAATAGACCTACATGTAAGATTGTTTTGTGTTGTTGTAGACAATGGGATAAAATATGTCATTTCTTGTTTCCAGTGTGAAACATATACATCCTATCCTCTTGTACAAGTAAATGTGCGCAATGAACATGTAAGTCATTTGTAATTTTGTATCAGGAAATGTGATATTTATTTGTTCCAGCTGAAATGCAATGTATGGGAAATATAGTCTCTTTAAAGAGAATTATTAAAGTATGCTGTTCGCACTCCAAGCTATCTCTTGCATATATACATGTAACTGGCTATATACCAAATATTCTTTTTATATTATGATGACAACTAAGGTAATTTTGTTTTATTTGTTATGAAAACATCTCACTTTTGCAGTTCAGCCTACTTGTTTTGAAGTATCAATACTTCAAACTACATATCTAGAATAGTGACCTTATAAGTTAGAGGAGATGCTTTCGAATGAATTAAGTCCACTTCTATTTATGCTGTAGTCCATACAATTCCCTCGACCACCATTCTGCTGTAAATTCTCATAAAAAAGGCTTCATTACAGTCGATATTTCAAGAGGCTGCAGTTAATAGAGATGTTCATAATTCATTAATTCAGCGTAATCCAAAAGGTCATTGTCCGACTTGACCTTACTGAAACCATTTGACCATTAGACCATGTAAACAAAGATATTTGTCAGGCTTCGTACAATTTATGAAATTGGTTCATGAGGTCTCTTTTTGAATTACAAGGATGCATCAGGTATAGAGGTACTTCTGTCTGAAATTGGTCTCGACTTAGTGACTCTATCTTTTCTGGAAAGTTAGATTTGTCAGTAAATTCCTTTTGTATTAGTTTTATAGATTGAACTATTGATTTCAATACAATATTAATCCATTACTACTATAGCCAATGCAGTTCATATCTTTGCTTCTCTGTTCGGCTAGTGGTCTACTTTATTACAGAAAATATGTCAGAAACCGTGGATCCTTGAAAAAAAGTTCATAAACTGTCAAAGAAGTGAACACTTCCAGAAGAATCAGGTTCATTTTAACAATTAACAGGAATGTGAAATTTGATGTTATGACCATTTTTTTTTGGGGGGGGGGATTATATATTTATTTTAAAGATATTTATCACTTATTGCAGTGTGTATTTCTTGTAATTTATACTATTTTTTAGGAAATGAACATTGCTATGGCAATTGGGAATATTAAACGGTTGCATTCATTTGCTGGAAAGTATCATTGGGCAAGGTGTAATTTCATATGTACTCAAAATAAAAATTGCTCTTATATATATCAGCAATCCTGAATTGGTCTTTGCCCTGCAATTACCCTAAATAACCTACATGTATACATAGTCATATCACCCCAAAATCTAGACCAAACTAGCCTTATCTGATGAACTTGTGAAAAGTCCTTACAGAAACTCAAAATGAGTATTCATCAACATCTGACCCCGTAATGATTAATGATCTTGCGGAATGCTTGCTTTGGCACTTGGCTTTGCTGCTGCTAAGGACTCAAGGTGTTTTTTAATGTATTGACATTATCATGCTTGATCTGGTTATAAGAATGATTGGCACCCATTACTGAATTATTATCCCATCCACTTTTGATGGACTCTTTTGGTGTTCGAATGGTCCAACTTGAAGATCAAAATCAAGATATTGTTTTTGAATGCCAGTCTGGTGATCAAAGACTGATATAGTTTTGAAAGGCCAGAAGCAAAGTACTAATTTGTGTGGATTTCTATGGTTTCTGTAATGTTGACCTTATAAATATATGATCTTAACTTTGAGGTCTAATCTCCTTTGAGTTATTAAAGTCAATTAACAGGCTTGATATACTGTACAGTTGTACAGTAATCTTGTGATTGTTCATTGCATGTAAAATTGAAAGCCTACTGCACTCTCTGTTGCAGTAAATCAATATTTTTGCACTTTTTTATTTTTATAGATTAGTATATAAGTTAAACAAAATGACTGCTCCCCCTTTCAGCTTTTTGATAGAAAAGACAATGCAATTTTCATGTTTTAAATATTGATTCGATAATTGCCTAAATGAATAGAGAGGTTGAGAGCGGGAAGAAAAAAACTGCATCAAAATTGATGATGTACATGTAGGTAGTCCATTTGATCAATCATTTAGCAAGGGGCAAGTTCCGTCTTTGTTGAATACAAAACAGAGTGATATTATTATATTCTCATGTGAACCCTCAATTTAGAGTCCACTTCATCTTCTTGTAACTTTAGCAGTAGGGACAAAACTTCCTCAAGGTAAATCTCTACCCCTTATCCCCACTGGACACGGCTCAGAATACCAAGAATTATTTCATTCATAGACCCCCCAAAAAAGTCTCCAAGAATAAGACAAAATGGGATGGAGACTCGAATGAGAAAGGGTCAAATTTGAGATTGTATGAAAACAAAAATGTTTTTCCTAATAAACGTGATTCCTGCAAGCAAGCGTTGCTTCAAAGAACTGCTTTGTATGAATTTGGGATTTAGGTTGGTATGTTAAGGTTGTTCATGGGGATATTTATCCCTGTTTTGTCCCAAAGGTCTGTGACATTCTTAACAATGTAATAGGGATTATATAGTGGGCAGTCCTTCAAAATGTTTGTCATGTTCTTTGTTGTATAATTAAAAGAAAATGTTGAGTTGAATAGTTCAGAACTTCAGATGTCTGAAATTTACCTAAACAGTGTTTGAAATTCAGTTAGTTCTTGAATAATAATCAGTTTTGTTTAAAAGTGATAATTTTAATTAACCAGAATATATTACAGTTTCATTTAACACAAAATTGAAATACTTCAGCAAATCATTGAATATTTGCAGTCTTCTATTTTAAGTTGATGAAATTTCCAAAAGACATATTAGCCTGTAAATATCTTCACGTTGCCTGCTTAAAAACAGATGTAGGGGTAGGGTTTTCATACACATTTATTATTCAGAATGAATTGTTTGTATTTGCATGTGAAAGAACATAGAGGGTGCTTATGAACGATTTACATTCTACAACACCCCTTGATATGAAAGGAAAAGAAAATAATTGAACTTATTCCAATCAAGTGCTAGACGAGGGAGAAAATGAAATCAGTTAACCGCCTCATTGTGTGGCAGTAAACCGTCCCACTCCAAGTGTAACCGATAATCTTTGTTTGCCGACACCCTGTCCCCTGACCTCATTGCCTGCATGTGGGACTAACAAACAAGGGCTAATCTGTGCCTGGAGTATGGGGAGGAAGGCAGGCAGGTGATAGAGCATGTGGAATAATAGATGGAGCATTAGGGATAGGGTTTCTTGAGCTTGAGTTGATGACGGGGTGAGAACGGATGTGAGGGAGAGGAAGAGAGGGAGTCGGGATGATGATGGGTGTGTGAAGAAAAAGTAGGAGAAAAAAAGAGAAATAAAAGAAGGAAGGATAGAAGAGGAAGTTTGAAAGAGTTGAAACCTTTTCCATCCTGGGAAGGGGCTTCTGATAAAAGTTCCAAAGTCCATTTGTCAGGATTGCAGGGCATGGCTTGAAAACAATCGTTCAAAGTACATTGTACTCTTGTAGAAGTAGTATTTGCTTAATACATGCCCCTTAGACTAATGGGAAAGCATTTAGTTATTTACCATACATTTCTTTGAAAGTAAATACACACCATAAACCTCTGTGATATAAAAATTAATGTCTTCTGATTGAGGAAGTGATTTGTTTAATACAGGCCTGCATGTAACTACCATAAAGGGTTGAATAATTGTTAGTTAGTCTTACATGCAATGGGGTAAATGATAGGATGCCCATTTTTATTAACAATGCTGTTATTTTTGTATTAAGAATTTAGTAGGCCTAATTCATGCTTGCTATTTAGTTTGATTTTTTTTAACAGATGAATGAAATCTATTTACCGTGAAAGCTTACAGCCATCAGTAAAGGCTTTTAATAGCATGCCATCACTGCGGATTAAGAATTTATGTCAGATAGGCTTTTTTGTCTGTTGAGAGCCAGAAGGGTGCTAACTGTTAAACCTCTGTCTGGAATGCTATAAGTTAAAGAAAACCTCACCCCAAAGAATATGTGTAGATATTCTGCAAAATGAGAGGTATTCCTGCCCTTTGCTGTACAATATTCCTTACAAAAATGTACAAGATATATATCAATGAAGATATTCTTGGCTTGATGTGGTGTCTTTTAGCATGACGTGGGCGCAGCCATTTTCTTGAAAATGTGACGTACCAGACAGTTGAAGTTGTACATGTATCATGCACCAAGCTTTAGTTGGAAAGACTTTTTAAATCAATAACAAAACTTTACTTTTCAATGAGGAAAAATCATAACTGAGAAGAAATTATATTTGAAAAATATATAACGGGAACAATTGTAACTAATTCATTTAAAAATATTAAAATATAGCAGTTGACAAATCTATTTCATTTATGAGAAACCTTCACCCCAGAAGAGCACAAACTTATTTATGAAATTTGCGTTCTGGCAATTGTAGTACAAAGGATAATAGCAGGTGAATGAAATACTTCATAACCACTCACGCCTTGAAAGGAAGCATCCATAATTTTGAATACATTTACTTGATTGACGCCTTCACATAGCACGTCACGTCATCAAGAAAATGGCGAGGCCCATGTCGTGCTGAGAAACTGTACAGTATTCTTGCTTTATACCTCTCTCATACACTTTGGTGGGGAATCTTGTAGATTAACGGGCAAGAATATAATAAGTCTCTAAGAATGATTAAAGTTATTTCTTGGGGTGCGGTTTCCTTTAACACCCTTCTAGCTCCAAACCAATGATATGATGTAACCTAATCTGGCAAAATGTGTGAAAATATTCAATCATCCTCTGTCCCCAACATCATCGAATACAAGTTGGTAGCCTTGTTACAGAACCCCAGCCTGTTTGCATACGTCATTTATCTCTCTTTAAGAGGCTTTCTGAGGATTATTTGATGCTATGGTGATAATGTCTCCTCCATTTAACTGAATGCTTGAGCACATTCCGAGCATTTGTTTGCGTAAGAGAGATGATTTTCCATGACTTCGTGTGAAGGATTAAGATAATGCAGCTTTGTAGACAGACAAGAATTCTGTAAAGACCTTTTTATGCTTATTTTAAAGAAAAATAGATAGGCTTGTCTAGGCCTACCTTTTCACAAGTTGTGAGATATTTGAAGGAATAAACAGATTCTAATAAAAGGCAATCTTTTTTTAATCATGATATCAAAAGAAGAACTCATCATCTGTTGAGAGCCAGAAGGTCATTCTTTTTAAATGCTATAAGTTACATGTAACTACCCTCTGGTTCTATTGCAGATGTTATGATGGCTTTATCGACAGATGAAATCATTTTCACATCAAAATGCAATTTGATGATTCAAATCCTTGATTTTACCCTTGAGTATATGCACTGAACTTGAAGCTCCTAGTCATCTTGATCAGTAATGTCATTTCCAAGTTTTTCCACCGTTCCTGTTTAAATCATCAGGAGATGCTGGTTCATGCTGCTGGTTCATGCTGCTGCATAACTAGCACTGCTAAAAACACAAGGTTTGTGGCAGTTTTGCCTTGGATGCTACTGAAATTAGCCCCCTAAAGGCTCATTATAGATATGAAGCAGCAAAACCGTGGCATTTTTTTTAATGATGACGTAAAGTGTAATATACTTCTCATTTCTGTATCTTATAGGACAGAGCTCAGTGAATATGCGCAGGTCCTTTGTTGTGGGCAGTTCATTGTCAATGAACCTTATGCCTTTCATGTAGCCCATAGATTTTTTCCACTTTTCAAAGCCATTTCCCTGCTGGGACCTTCATCAAAAATTTAAAAGTGCTCCCTAAATAAATACAAAAATAACATTCAAAGTTATTTCCATTTTAACGACACAACATCCGGCCTATGTATTGTCTTGGCTACAGGCACAGACGCTATTCTGACACTTGCTTTTTTATAACCTAATTTTGTCAGTGCCTGGCTGGGGTAGCTGCTACAATACAGGCCCTGTGCCCCTCCCCCCCCCACACATTTTCTGAGTCCTGGTTGTTGGTAGTATGGTTTCCAGTTTTCAACCCTTTGAGCTGTTATCACCATTGCAAGGTTTCTGAGGGTGACACTTGATGAACTGTAGGCCACCAACCTGTGACAGTTTCTGCAGAATCCAGACAGAAATCTTCCTAAAGTGATTACATCCCCATCGCTGTGTAATAGATTGAACAGTTGGCTCACGCTAGTGTACTATATTTGTTCCAATGGTATTACTGTCTTTTTGGAGCCAGAAGGGCGTTAACTCTGTGTGAAAATGATGTGCGTTAATGCTCTTCTGGCTCCAAACTTACACTATTATGTTTGAATGAAGTCTTCTGGGTGGCCTTCCACAAATACAAGCTGATGCTGCAATTGCATCAATTTGGGAGATTTGTGGAAAATGTATTGAATCAATGGTACCAATTTTACTACATGCTGTACATACATGTCAGATAAACTGAATTTTAGAGAATTAATCACTTTATATAGTACACTGATATTAATTCAAAGTTCATGCAGCATTGTTGTATTGATAAGGTACGCTTGTCAATTTCATCATGGTTTTATCATTGATGCCTGAAAACAGTTGCCCACATAAGCTACTGGACAGGTGGAGGCCTATTTGTATCTAGAAAAAGATAGGCCTACTACATGTAGTTTCAGTTGTGTGTGTTATGGTTGATATTCTGCTGCTGCTGCCCATATAAGAAATACAATTTTCATTTTCTCTTCTCTGAATAGATCGTTAAACTCAACTTTTCTAAAATTCCAATAAATTAAACATACCTTCTCAACCTGTGCTAGCACACCTGGTCCGCAAGGCATGGTTCAAAGTGGGTGCATTATTATGTACATTATGTTCACAAAGTAATTCATCTTCATCATGTTTTCAACTCTGTGAGGGTGAGGCCAAACATTTTATGACCCTGCTCAACCCATTCAGATGTTCCACTATGAAATAGACACATTCTCAAGTCTTTACCTGAAGTGCGTTTACATTGCTTCACCTGCTAAATGAACCGAGGCAGTGTGAACATGGCTTATTGAAAAATTGAAGATAAAGTTAATATGAGTTCTGGTCGTGTGATTGCAATACTCAAGAAACTATTGAGAAAGATAGATGATTGAATACATATCTTTATGTATTTTGAGATTGAAAAACATCAAAATGAGAAGTCTATGCGGAAATAATGTATATTGGACAGCTCTGCACTTAAAAATGGATATGTGGAACAAATAATAATAATAATCTATCACTATTATAAAGCACCTATTCATTAGATACAAAGCACATTAAACAAAACACATGTGAGGCATGAAAGTTTAGTCCAAACTTTTAAGCTATTTCTAGTCATATTTCAGATAACAATCATTTTCAGATAATATTTCTTGTATTACATTCTTCCATATATTGACATAAAAAGAAAACATTGCTCACAAACCATTAGTATTTTTTTTTCTCTTTAAAAAAATATATGAAATAAATCATGAAAATCATGATGAGGTTGAATGAAAGTGTGTTGAAAAGAGAGTCATGTTGTCATGAGGAGCGAATTATATTCAGGCCCCTTGGAGTGATGGACGTGATCTTTGAGCATTGTGAGTACAAATTTTGATCACTAATTTATGATCTGCGTGTTTACAAACTTGCATGTATTTAAGGGATTTGCTTTTGATAGTGTATTTTTATCCTAATGTTCTGTAGACACTGCTGTCTCCCAAATTTTTGTTTGATTTATTTTTAAATCACAAATTTATGGTCCATACAATTAGGCATAAGAAACATGCGCTTAATGTTCTTGCTGTTTTGCTTTATACTTCTCTTTCTCATTTTAATGGAGTCATAAAAATATCAATGTCATTAATGTTATCTCAAAGATGGCGCCAGTAGCTTTGACAAGGCAGTGTGTGTTCAAGGGCATATAGATAGTTCCATAAAGTGTTTTCCAAAATGACATTTATGATAATGTATCATATGATTTGGGAACCATCGATTTTAAATTTCTTTTTGCACATTTGCCTGAACTAAAATGTCAGTTCCTGCAAAACGAGGTACATATGAAATTACTTCATAACTCAAAACATGTAACATGAGTGAAGAATGTAAAAAATACTATTCCTGGCTGTGTGAAGGATGTAAGTTTTGTGTAAAACACTTTTAATCTGAGAACATACCACAGCTACAGGAACTTTTAATAAATAGGGACTTTTCTCATAGATAGCAATAGTATCACTGTGTATTCCACTTACATGTATCTATAACCTGTCTCTACTTCTAAATCTATTTTGACTTTATTTCTTACGCGTAATTTGCATTGTTTGATTTTATGACATTTAGATTGATTTAAACTGCCTTTTGAAGGCCATATGCTCATAGCATATCACATTAGTATGCTGTGAAAAATAAGTTGCTTACTGCACCAAATTATCTGTGAAATTAAAATGTATTAGACCAGGATTGCAATGAATATGCTTCATAGCCCAGGATGTGGTCATGAAGAATAAGACACAGAAGTAATGATACATGACTCTCGATAACAACATACTTGTTCTTGATACACGCTTTTTCAGCTTGTGAATTAGGCCAAAAAAAAAAAATCATTTGGTTGTCCTCGACCGCCCGCTCCTCATTTTCGGCCCGCTCGTATTTTTTTTTTTTTTTTTATTTTTTTTTTTTTTTTTTAAAGAATATACATTTATTTTGGATCAATTTTAAACGCCAAACATACCATTTTATGCATGTTGCAAGGATCAAAATGTGTCCCGTCGCCAATTTGGTCCTTTTAGTACGCAATTATGTCTTTAATAGAGAAGAGGAGGGATCGAGTTTTCGGCCGGGTGGCAGTTTTCGGTGGGTCCGTTGTATGCGTGGTAATAAAATCACTTTAAAATACATAGCATAATACACATATCACACACATACAAAACATATCAGAGTCACAGGAGAACCACATTTGCAATAGAAAATGTATCCTTAAATATCACATTTTAGCGATGTAATCGGCAGTCCCGCTACCTGAATCTGAAAAATCGAATATCTTACGCGTGTCTGTAAGGAAGATGGGTACCAAAACCTGAGCTGTATTTCAAGTATTTTTCAGATTTAGATCACTATTTTTCGTGTATCGCAAGACCAATAGTGTCTCCCCGCACGTATTAAATCATTGCAGTCGGATCACCACAGGGATAGTTTTTGGCGCCGCGAGCTCTGGCGTGGGATACCTGCTCCGGCCGGCCGCACGAACAAACGGCGGGCGACGAGCGAAGCGCGTGCGCGCTCCTATAGACGTGCGTACGTTTTACATACAGACGAAAACTGCCTCGCTATAGCCGAAAACTACCTCGAAACAGCGAAAATGAAAATGAATATTGACATGGCAATTCATGATTTTTGGTCGGGATTCTTTTGTGTTTAAATAATAATAATATTGGCTTCATGATTTGAACAAAAATGAAAATAAATAGGAAGGTATGAGTCCATATGAAGAAGAAAACAAATGGAGAAAAAAAAAAAAAAAAAAATCCGCCCGCCCGCCCCTACTCCAGAAAAGCAATCGAGGACAACCAAACAACTTTTTTTTTTTGGCCTTACTGTACATACCCGTTTCCTGTTTATCAAACTTTTAAAATCAACATTGAAATATACCTACTTTTGGATCGGGATGAAAGTATTTTAATGTGGTGGTAATTAAGTGCATGGCTGGATAATAAATTCAATGCTAACAAAAATTCTTTTCTGCGATCACTTTTAATTGTTCGCGTAATTTTGGTGTGTGAGGAACTGTAAAAGACAATGCGTTGGTATTCCGTTTGGGCTGGCACTTGGGTAATGATGTGCAGAGGCAAATAATCACATCAATAGGAGATGGCTAACATGTTAGGAATCATTAAGTGACTTATGAAGTGTCAGATTCCTGTTTTTTTTTTAATTCTGCTCATTTTTTTAAAACCTTTGTCCCCCATCTAAAGTATCTCTTTTTCTGTCTTTCTCCTTTTCTCTTTCCTTTTCTCATCTTCATGTATTTCTCCGTTTATATTTTCCTATACGTTGTTGTGATATATATTTTTTTGAAATTCAAAAACAATAACACAATGTATCATCACTCATTCATCAGTGCAATTACTGGTGCATGTCAGAATTTTATGTTCCACAATGTTTAACATCAATCTATCAACACCTTGGCAGAATAGTAACAATATATGTCCATAATTAGCTATTTATGTGCTATAAATGGCAACAGATTTCTATAAAAGCCATAAATCAAGTGTATATTGTTTATTATGTTGAGTATTTGTTCCACTTGTTTTAACCACATTTTAACCCATTTAAGGGAAGATGTAATATCATAGGCTGCCGGCAAGAAGGTCGTTACTGTCATTGACAATTTACACAGCTATTATGGCCTTCTTGGGGCAGCCTATGATATGTAATCCAATAGCATATAATAGTGCACATTTTTTCCGTTTAAAAGCTTTAAAAAAAACAAATAATTCACCTTAGAAGCATGGTCATAACTGACATTCTTCTTACATGTCAGAGTATTCTGCAAGCATTAAACTACTTACTACTTACATTGTATAGTCAATGAGTGTTTGATGCATAGCTCTGCACTGCTCATGATAATGCGGAGTGGATATTGACACTGCTGACTAAGGAGGGATAGAGTTACCCCCTCGAAGGGCTGAAAACTGCACCCCTAGTCTACAATCTGTCGCCAAAAATGTGAATTATCGAACATATTTACACATCAATGGCACTTTATACTAGAATCAAAATGTGCTTGTTGTAGGCCTCTACTCATTTCTTGAAGATTTATCTGGTACCTGGATGATAGTTTTATCTTTCAGCTCGTGGTGAAGTCAGCTATTACAACACTTACATAAATATTGAATGAAAATGGTTTTATTATCCCAGCTGTGACTTATTAAATAGTTTCACCTACTGCACGTATCTGTTAGGTCTTTGTGTCTGTGTAATTTCTACATTTAGATTTTCCAAATGAAGTCTTTAAATCTGGTAAAATTGTACTATTTCATTTTTCTTTCCTCCATTTTGTATGTTTTTACTTGTTTTTCTGTTTGTTAATCAGGAGGCTATTTGATAAGGAAACAAACATCCATTGTCATGTTGTGACTCATATCAAGTAGGAGCAATTTTAAATACATGGTTGGCTATGCTTTTAAGTGCCTAAGTCTTCATTGGAGACTATGCATTCATCGCTATACATCCAAACGAGTCATGCAAACCCATACGCCAAGAGTCTTTGCATGCATAATGCCCCTCATTATCGTGTAAACCCGATGTTGTTTTCAAAACAAATATTTGTAGGTATTTTGCAATTTACATTTGACAAGCATGTGTACAAGTGGGCCCATATTCACACTATTAACCTATTGTACTTTTGTAGCCCTGTTGATATATCCGTAAAATTATATAGTAAATTGGCGGAAATGTTTACCGTACTTGTATTTTCAATTAACCCTGTTTTTTGTGTTTATTGTTGTTTTTGTTTTTCCTTTTTATATATTGTAAGATGTGGGAATAATGTATGATCGCTGAGACAACTTTCATGAACCATCTGTTGAGAGTCAAAAGGGCATTTAATACCTAATATAAAATATATTTACATAGAGTGAATGCCCTTTTGGCTTTTGGTTGTCAATTCAAGGAGTGTAAATGCACTCTCATCTCCAGAGCAAGACCAAGACAGCATTGGTCTTTACTGAGTCATATCCAGTGAAAAAAATACACGGGGGCGGCGGGCGAATTCGCCCCGGAAACACCATAAACAGCCCCCGAAATAGGCCAAAAATCCGATTACGGGGGCGACTTCAAAAAGGAAATGATCTAAAATCGCCCCGTAACGATTACGAGCGGCCGTTCTCTACTAGCTTCGTATTCATTGTGTGCATTTCTTGGTCGGCGCCGCACAAGTGCGTACTCTGAATCTCCGTGTAAAATTGTATACACAAATTAGCTAAACCTAGACCGTTCGCTGAACATCGCGAAACTGCAATCTATTTCAATCACGATTGCCGCGATTTTTATATAGTTTTCGTGAATAGAGGTATGAAATCAAAGCTTACTTTGTGATTATTCAAGCCATGTTTACTGAATTTGATAATCATTTTTCAAAGTAAAGTTTTCACAAGAAAATCGGAGAAAATCACCGTGACTGACCGTTCAGTTATTCCACACACGTACAGTACAGTGCAGTGCGACTGCAGCTGCTGTCGGAACTGTCAGCTGTGTGAGCTAGAGTCGATCTCGAACCGTCGAAGAGACTCGACGCGACAACACTTTGAAATTGCTATCTGTTTGCATCATTATTGCCGCGATTTTTACATAGTTTTCGTGAATAGAGGTATGAAATCAAAGCTTATTTTGTGATTATTCTGGCCATGTTTACTGAATTCGATAATCATTTTTCAAAGTAAAGTTTTCACAAGAAAATCGGAGAAAATCATCGTGACTGACCGTTCAGTTATTCCACACACGTACAGTACAGTGCAGTGCGACTGCAGCTGCTGTCGGAACTGTCGGCTGTGTGAGCTAGAGTCGATCTCGAAGAGACTCGACGCGACAACACTTTGAAATTGCTATTTGTTTGCAGCATTATTGCCGCGATTTTTATAAAGTTTTCGTGAAAAGAGGTATGAAACCTGAGCTTAGATTGTGATTATTCTGGCCATGTATAGTTGTATACCTAATTTTGATAATCATTTTTCAAATTTTAAGTTTTCACAAGAAAATCAGACAGTCGTTTAATAACATAACTCATTTTACTTTTACTATGACACAGTTCTTGCATCAATTAAAATCAATGCATTAAAACTTAGTTATTTAACTAGATAAATGCTTTCTTTTTGAATGGGTAATCAATCATGGTAATTATGAAGCAGGAAGCCCGAAACTTTAATCAAAGATATAGATCCCGATCTATAGACTAGTCTAGACTATAAGTAGATCTATAGACAGTAGACCTAAGCCTACTAAATAAACTCATCAAAATGTATATGTGTGTCCTTTTTTATGAATTAATGAAAAAGTAGCCCCAGAAAAAAGAGCCCCCGAAATGGAAAAAAAAGCCCCCGAAAGTTGAAAAAGTAGCCCCCGAAAATTTGCCAAAAATTGGATATGGAGCCCCCGAAATAAAAAAGTTAATTTTTTCCCTGGTCATATCAATGCATTCAAATGCATTCAGATGCATTCAAATACTACATCGCATGTGCTACCCAACGAAGAATCGTGATTTGCACTGTATTGTAGTGGACTCTATGAATGGTCAGTGGGAGTAGTGGACGTTCTATTGTTCTATTCTGGACCAAAGGTAGCTGGGGGTAACACCCATTGACCAGTGTGGACAATGGCCACCGTGCCCCCTAGAGAGACGGAGGTGAATACATTTACACAAGCCCAATACAAATATGTGAGGGCTATGGGGAAAAGGTGATACAGTGCACATAGTGAGGTGCAGATATATTTATCTCAAAGATTTCAAAAAAAAGGATGAGCAGCGTGTGTTCTAAATATAGGCGACAAAGAGAGGGAGATAGAGAAGGAAGTAGAGAACCAGGAAGAGGGAAAGGAGAGGAGAGAGGGAGAAAGAGAAAGAAAGAGACGAACCCACCCTCATATTAGAGTGGGGCGATGTTATGTACTAGTGTGATGGGATAGTATTCAAAAGAAAATACTTGAACACGATACCCCAACATGATATCAACTAGTCTAATTATTGTCACATAATTTTACGATTCTTTTAGTGATATCATGAATGCTTATTTTAAAAAAAAATATTTTCAAATATGCAAATTTCAGTAGGGCAGTGATTAGTACTATGAAAGTACAATTTGTGACTCAGTATTTTAACCACCGTTGGGGTTAGCTGCATGAATAATGCATCATCATGCAGATGGCATAGTGAGATGGGTCAACAAAACCATTGCAGTTCATTCATTCAATGGAAAATTGTAACACCCCTGTAGCGGACTATTCAAAATGAAATAAAAAGACATTCTTATCCAGCTGCTTCAGTACTTGCAAAAAGGGCGTACTGCTATCGGTAACCAAGCTGAATGAAATTATGAGCCCTGTAGTGGAAAGTAATCCTTTCAGACACCTCAGTAGGGAAGGTTTTGTGAGAAAATCACCCTGAATCGGATAATCCCGCTAATCTGAGAAAGATATTTGTGAGAAAGTCTGCTTTTCTTTGCCTAATTTAGGGCGGGCAATTGTTCCCCATTCTTGCCCGGTCTTTGTTGATCCTGTGTTGATAGACTCACAGTAGAATTAACTCCTTTCTTTCTATAGAAACTTATCTTATAATCGCTTGGATTGGAGTGTAGGAATTAAAAGGTAGTTGTACTCTATTTGTAGGTACTTTTGAAATTATTCCCCTAATCTTATCATCCCCATTCCGTATTTTGAATTTGGTTGAATACTTTCTCTTTTATTTTGAAACTGATGCGTATTTCCCTTTTCAGATATTTTTGTAAATTCGATCTTAATTTAGCATCAGATAAATGCCAATCAAACATTTTGGTTGAGATAGTTTGGTTCAATTGGTTGATGAAGCTTTGGATAAGATATCACCTACGGAGAGCCAGAAAGATGTTTACTATTGTATTGTTATGAAGGATATGATTTAATGCCTTTATAGCTCTCAACAGATGATATGGTATTAGTTGATTTCTTTAGGTATCATGTGTCATGTATGAAGGTAAAGACCAGTTTTGGAAACGCCCCTCTCTCCAAAAAAATGAAATGGAAGCTCTCATTACCAATCATGTGAAAGAATATGTTATGACTAATACGTGATGATACAAATTTTGCCGGGAAAGTCGGGAAACCGCCTACTAATTATATACATGTATTTGGTAAATTATTATATCTATTAGGACCAAATAGATATCGCGCACGTGGTCGCGTAGTCCCATATACATCTTTCTGTGTTCAGTGCTTGTAACTTTACCAAGACTGGGCCAAATTTCTTATCATTTTGATGATTCCAGAACCTTGCAGTACACACCAATACTTATATGCTACATGTAGATGATCAACCGTTTCTGATCGATTCCACAATGTTTCTTTCACAATCAATCGCATGACCAGAACCGGTCTTTATCTTTAAGGTACAGAAGGGCATTAAATCTGTTCTGGCTGTCAACTGTTGATATATGCACAGACAATAGTCCCAATGGAGCAGTTAACACATTGGCTACTGAATTCTTTCATTCCCATAGACTTAATACAGGGACCACCTGGTTCTAGTAGGCAATGTGTTAACTAACTGTCATAATGTTATTCATTTCATATGTTCATATGTTTGTCAGTTTATAGTATCCCGTGTGTTACATTACAAGGATTTAATTTATTACACCGGAAATCAATCTATCATATCCTTACTATAAATGCAGCTTCTAAACTCTTCCACCTCTAAATCACCTCTTAGCTATTCCATAACTGAAATAGCTATAAATAGAAAAATGTTTATCTTTACTTCTAAACATTTTAGTTTTACCCACCTTTTTCTGCTCTTTGCAGAAATCAGAGTCACCCTCTGTTGTATATCATTCATGTTCCTCAGTAAGACCAAGGAGTTATACATTTATTTATATTAACATCTTGTTTTGACAAGTGAAGTTGAGTACTTGTCATGTGATAACATTTTGAAAAAAACTGTTTAGAAGTTATTTTGGAAAGGTAGATTGTGTAGTACATACAATGTCAGCATGAGTGTGTATACTTGAGGTTTTTGAAATTATCAGAATGATAAGAGATTGATTTTGTCTTGCTGAAAAGCACATACAATGAAAGGCACTGCACCCAGAGATGGGTCAATGGGTCACTACACTCACACATGTTGCTTGAAAGTTTTTTCCAAGCAGTCAAACCTGCTTTAGGGACCACCTGTATAAAAAGACCACCTGTCTGTAAAGACCACATTTTTCATTTCCCTTGAATATGTTTTTTTATTGAAACCTATACTAAAGGAACTTGTACATAAAGACCACCTGCCTTTAAAAAACACTTTTCATGTTTCCTTAGAGCAGTCTTTATATGCAGGTTTCACTGTACTTCTATTCATATGAGGTCATATGTAAAGCAATCCTTTCAGAGGTCATTTCTACAGTAACATTCTTCCACACTGACAAAAGAAGGAGAAAGCTCACATATCATTTTTCACCTTTATTGAACTAAACCCTCTCTTTTTAACATGAAACATGATTGGCTTTAGGGGGATCACTCATTTATACATATTTTAGACCGGGTTCTCTGATTGGTTGAGACAGCAAAGGAATGTAAGTCGAGATGAAAGTGCCATTGGGGGTCAGTATGTTTCGCTTGCCGTTGATCACCTGTTCTGTGTGTCTCTCGTTACAAAATTATGAACAGTATCATTCTGTGAACATGAAATATATATCATAGGAATTCAGATATAAAGCCCTAGGCCACAGCTTTTAGTACATGTACCTGTGCCAGATGTTGCATTAGGCCTAATTCTCAAAATGCTTGCAGTTTACTTTAATTCATTTACAATAAATGATGATCATTATCGAAACAGCCTGCTGAGTGCCGATATGCTCATAAAATTCTTATTTATTTCTAATTTAGATTTAGATGACAGCTTAGCATTCAAGAAATATTAATCGATTCCATTTCTGTTGAAAAACAACAACTGCATCGTCAACCTTGGGTCCTAAGTACAGAAATTTCAGATTTCTATGTATTAAGTTCATTACTTTACACTTCTTTAAAGCTTGTAAAGTGGATTGATTTAGCAAATAGTAAAAAAAAAAAAAAATCAATTTAATGCATATCGTCTGTTGATAGCTAGAAGGGCATTAAGTCTGTGTAAAAGGTTTTGAGTTATCTGCCTTTTGGCTCCCAACAGACGATATGCGTTATTACTGAGTGCATTTCATGTATAAAACTCCTTTTAAACCTTCACAAAGGACATTTCAGGACAATTGGAATTTATATTGTTAATATTCCAAAGATGATCATTATATTTTATTATTATTGTGATACTTGTTATTGCTACAGATAGCTTTTTAATGCTAACCATCATTAGCATCTATTCTTAATGCTCAAGGGATTTGATTTGCAAATCTCTTCAATCCTAATCCATGTCCTTTGGAGAGAAAATAATGAGTAAAATAGAGATTTAAGAAGGAAGCTAAGCATTGTCCAGGGATTTTTAATCTGAAAATTGCAAGATATAGGAAAGAAGCCGTACAGGTATGGGCATAAATCCTTCATACTAAACTCTGAATGCATTTGGGTACTTAGAAGAGAAACAGTTTCTTTGCTGCATTTCCTGTCATCAAGATGGACTATGTTAAATTGGAAGTGATCAGTGATTAGAATTCCTCAAGTGATAGTAATAACTATTGAGTATAAATGTTTGATGTCATTTTATATGGAGTGTGATTATCGCGGTAATTGTATAATAGCACAAATATTCCACATAATTCCTTCAATTTTCAGATGATGACTGACTTCCTAATGACTAACCATTTCAGAAAGCCATGAAATATAGATTTTTTCAAGCAGGAAACGTTTCAAGGGGCAAAATAGGCGATTTTAAGGCAATAGGAAGTGGGAAATAAAATGGTTCACTTACAAACATTCTTGAATTTCCAGTTAATTTAAATCTTTAATGACAAACAATCTCATAACGACATGTTTGATGTTCGTAAGATCACTTAGACATTGCCATGCAGGAAAGTATATTGAGGAAAAGGTTAAAGCAGTAAAGCCGAGGGCATTAAGAGGAAAGTAAAATGATTCACTTACATTCTTGACTCTTCAAAATATAAATTCCATAAAGACATGTTCAATGTTTGTAAACTCACCTGGAATTTGTCAAGCAGGGAGGGAAGGGGAAAATGTGAGGGGTATTGTAAAAACTGAGAATAAGAAGAAGTGAAGGGGAAAACAAGCGGAAAGACTGAAAGAAAGGAAGAAATGAAGAAGGATGTAACTTTGTGAGTCTCTCCCCGTGTCTACACACAACACTTTCCGTGATTAGGGGTGATTAGTTATAACGTTTCGGGATAGTTATACAATGAAATTGTGTGTGTGGACGCTTACTAACGATACTAACGATACGTCGTATAACGAAACGTATAACGAAACGCGGGTTTGGGCATCGTTTCGAACTAGAACTCAATAAAGAATCACGTCTAATCACGCCTAATCACGGAATGTGTTGTGTGTGGACGTAACTAGTATAACTAACGGTATAACTGGGCGGGGCTTAACGTGACCTCGCACGAAAGGAGATCTGACCTCTCATTTCCGCTTCCATTTCATGACCGCAGTAGCAAACTGCGCACCTATACGACATTTTGCTGTAGAGTTTCGGGATTACTTTCTTGTGTGTATGGACACCCTGAAATTTATACGATGATTCTTTATACGACGTTTCGTTATAGAGTTTCGGGATAAATTTTTTTGTGTGTGGACACGCTGTCTATCTCATCTCAGATGCTCTTTCTTTTCTTTCTTTTTCTCCATCAAATTGAGGGCATTGTAAAGACCTATAATCCCATAATGGAGAGTGTGGTTTTGACTTCAAAACAGGCCTCAGAGTCCCTGTAATCCTGCCCTGTTATTTCTGTCGGTGAAAACATGGCTGTCACATTAGTCACTCAAACCACATCGACTGGAATATGTCACAAATTTCAAAGTGTCTTTTATTTAGTGTAATCACCAGTCCAACTTTATTTCAGTAATTCAAAATTGGGAATAAAGGTTGAATAGAATAAATCAAGCATGAGGAGATCTCAAGAAAAGAATTTGCTTCAGTAGTTGTACTTTCCTTTCGAAATGTAGAAAACCCTGTGCTTCACTAATTTTTTTATTTGACTTGATAGTTCAAAATTTCCCTTTTATCGATTATGTTTGCTTAGAGCTAATGGACAGGAAAAAAGTTTGGCCAAAGTCACGATCTCTGGGGTACATATGGCGGAATACCTCCTTTTGAAGTTTTTCCCTCTTTTTTTAAGTTATAGAGAAGAGGAATTTTATTTAGCTGACCTGGTTAATGATTCAATAGCCTTTGAGGCAAGAAGCTAACAGAACTATAGAATTGTGCAACAAAATGCGCGTGATATGTCAGAAATCCTTCACGTTTCGTCCTCGAGGCTCTGATTTGCATGTTGTTATTCTCTTCAAATATAGTTTGAGGACATGGGATAAGATAAATAAACAAGGTAACTGAGGACAGGATTTGGAATGCTATTATAGAAAGCAGTCTTTGAAATAGAGATGTAATGCAGATGAAGTGTGTGGGAACTGGGAAGGTGGGATCGATGTAACCAAAAGAAGATCAAGATTATCATATTGTACTGCATGGTGACCTGACCAAGGAGTTAGAATTCCTTGACTTGTCATTGCTCTGGTGACATCCATGTATGCTTCAGGCTTTATATCATCATAGAAACGGTTAGGGTTAGGGTTGCAATTGTGTTTTAGGTTAGACTTAGGATTAGGGTTGAGTGTGGTATCTGGTCCAGGATTGAAGTTAGGAATTCAATTGGTGTAAGAGATTGACTAAAAAGTCCTTTTTTTCATGGGGGGGGGGGTGGGGCTAGATTAAGATATATTTTAGATGAGCCTGTGTGTAATTTGTATTCATTGGAATAATGGCTTGCATGTGATTTTTTAAACAACTGGTGTCTTTACATGCATGCCTAATCTGGAGAAATTTTGCTTTGAATTTGAAAACTTAACATGTACATGTATGTAACACAGGAACCAGAAGCCATTATCCTTTGTTTACATTTCATTTTTTAATTATAAGATCATATTCTAATTAAATAAAAGTAGATCAATACCAAAGTGCGTCGATGATAGGAAAAACACCCAGGCTTGCTATTGTTGTTAGAACAAAGCACACGGAAGCTCTTATAATGAACCGACAACCAGATTCTGTTATACCAATCAAGGCTTATTGTCTATCGTGATACAATTAAAAACAACCAAGTTCGCCGCCATCTTGCGGAAAGGTCTCCGACTAGCTTGCAACATTGATGCAGCTTTAATTGAGTCTCACATCATTATTTCCAAATCATTTCAGCTTCACTACTTTTCAATAGGCCCTTTCTCCCAGATCCTTTCTCCCAGATCCTTTCTCCCAGATCCTGTCAATATCCACAACCTCGATCTGCCATGGAGGGGGTATTAATCTACCAAACTGATTTGCAGCCAAATTGTTATTTTTGGGGGTGCATTTATTTCTGTTTGCTGCTCCCACACCCTATATTGTACTTCCATTGGAGCATGCACAGGAGTAAAGATATTGGAATGGTGGTCATTCTTTGTATACTCAAACTATTTAGGTCTACATTATTTCTGATAAGCAGTGTAATGATAGGAGAAAAGTGTCCAAAAGTAAAATATCAGAAGCTTACTTTTATCATATTTTTTTGTTAAACAGAAAAATAAGGTTCATCCGTGATCATAGTGCTCTTTTGTATATACCTGATGTAACTGTCTGTTAAATATGGTTTGATTTATCTTCTGTGGAGGCTACTCACCATAGCCCCAAATATCTTTAGAAGTTTAGTGTCATCATTAACAGGGTTAATAAATAGTTAGACATGATTTATAGCCCCTTTGCTTCTCAGTGGATGAAACGTGTCTGCTAGTCTTCTTCCTGAATATATTTTGTAACTACTGAAATTAATTCTCAAGAAATGGGTCTAGACAGGCTTTCAACTGTCTATGGATACTGTAATCAGATTTAACAAATCTTTCGAAAACGCAAATACTGAAATTGAAAACTGCTATCTAAAGTGAGCTTTGTAAAACATTGAATAATCCTATCTGCAAAATTCATGCCATTTCCTCCCTCTGTTTTTGAGTTGTGTCTGTATTGTCAGGAGATATCGGAGCAAGTTTTACCTGTTGAATGCCTCATACAGATACCAAGATATTTTTCAGCATGCTTCAAATAATCCAATCTCCACACAAAAGAGGAAACGGTTTAGGGAGAAAACTTGCAAGTGAGAGGGAATGTGGTGGAGCAGAAATATCTTGGCAGGCCTTTGATTTAGCTGTGTTTAGAAGACAAGCAAGCGACAAACTGTTCTATTGAGAGTTTTGACTCCCAGAGGCGTTTTCTGATCGCCTTTACAGACTAGTTGAGGGCACACCACTTGCCCCTTGTTATTCTGCACCCCTGCTGCAGGCTTAGAGAAATTCCTCCCAGAGTAGGGAGAAGTACCTGACCCAGTCATAATACGATACCACTGTTCCACACCTTATTAAACTGCCGGTCTTTAAATTCTCCCAACTGCCCTCTTAGTAAGGTTTATGTTGTCTGGTACTAGTGAAAGTTATCAATGCTTATTTATTGCTTTTATGAATCTGTAGGTGCAAACTCAACTAAATTATGGATTTCATGGAGCGTAGAATTGTCTCTTTTTGCCCCCTTCCTCACTACATTTGATGTAGCGTCCCTTCTTTGTTTTTTAATGGACTTGCATGGATGGGCATAGACATGCAATAAACTCTTTCAGTTGACTAAAAACACCTTTTGTGTATGGCTATTTACCCTGTTACATAACCCTCCTTTGTGTTGTAGAATTCGTTATGCCTGATGGGGCTTTCAGTAGTAGCAGTTACATAGATTCACTGCAATGATTCTTCAGTGTACACACATACATATATCTCATGAGTGAATTTTTTTAGGGTGTTAGCAGGCCTTCATCCATTAAAAGTTTTCAAGGATAAAACATGATAAGAATGAAATGGGATCCTTGAATGAGTCTGTGCAGCCCCATCGGTGCTTCTCCCTGTTCACCTACATAGCCAGACGCAGGGAGAGAGAGAGAGCGCAAACACAGGCGGCAGGACTGAATTACAGTTGACTGCCATCTCGTGTTACATAGCCATCTCAGGCACCCATTATTCTCACGATCTTGTTCTACAACATAGCTAATAATTGGGACAAATCCTGGAGATGTTTTTCCTGTGAATTGGGCAAAATCCCCCCTCCTTCTCTTTCTACCAGTTGTCATCAAAAGACAACTTTCCCCTTTTCTGGCAAATTGACTATTGGGTATGATTATCTGGACCATTTTTCCTCAGTGACTGTTGAAGGTTTCCCATCATTATGAGGAATGTGACACATAATGCTCATTTCTTTAGAGCAATCTGTTGGTACCTTGTTGCCAATCAATTCCAAGCTACATGGTTATAATAAATCCTATTGAAATTTAACATAATAACATGAAAACAGCACAAATCTGTTATTTCTGCACCCAGGTAGATCTGATGAGGTTTCTCGTTTCCTCATTCAGTCTCGTTTCCAATTGAAAGCATGTAAAGTAAGCGAGCAAACATACTAAAGAAAGAGTTTACTTGTAAGAAACGCTTCACTGTAGTTCTTGAATCATGTAAACCAATATTTGTGATGTTAAACTGCAATGTGAAAAAGGATTATGCAAATTGTGTACATCTAAAATGTATTCTTCTCCGACAACAATTATTGAATGGTGCATTCCTTGATGTAGCAGCAAATAAGTAAATTTGTACAGTATTTTGATCCACAGGCAAACAACCAACCCAGCTCAAAACCCATGGCTGTGTTTCACTCATGTGCAACACTAAAAATTAAACTGGATTAGGGATGATTACGTCCTTGAAACTAATGAAGTTGTCCCAGTGGGCCTCCAGATACATTTGTGTAGCCCCGAAATTATCCTTCTCTAACAGAGGCATTTTTTTTCTGTAGAAAAATTTGAAAAGAACACTGGGAGAAAAGGGCATTTTAGTAGTTGCAAGATGATAAAACTTCCAGTAAATAATAATAGTTCTTTCAAACTGATCTAACCAATCCTTTCCTTTCCTTTCCACCATCTTATCACCTCCAGGTGAATGCTACCGATCCTGATGAAGGCAGTGCCGGACAAGTCACCTACTCTCCCTCCACCGACCTGGTGCCCACCCCTTCTCAGTTTTCTATCAACCCAAGGACAGGCGACTTGTGTGTCATCAGCAGACTGGATAGGGACGCCGGCCAGGAGGAGTACAACTTTGCAGTGAAGGCAACGGACGGAGGAGGGCTCATGTCACATGCTTTCGTCAGAGTGATCCTAGAAGACATCAATGATAATGTTCCCGTTTTTACATCCCTCAACTACAGAGGTACAGTATTATCAATTAATATTAACCTCTTTAACTCTTTACTTGCCATAGAACAAAACCCAGACTGCCACATTGTTTGTAGTATGTGTGACAAAGGTCCTCATCAGCTCGAGATTGCCAAATAACCTGCTATTTTAACTATCCTGATCGCAAATTATCCAACTAATTTGCGTCTTCATCAGCCCGCAGTTACAATAAGCGGGATATTTGGTCGAGATAATCATCCCAAGATATCTTGGGCTAGTTTGCAAAATATCCCGCTATTTGTCCGGTGCGTCTTCACCAGACCAAAGACTCACACTCTGCGCTGAATGCTGAGCAAAATATTTCGAGCTAATTTCTTGTAGAGTTTCGAGCTGATGAAGACGCGATTTGTAACTTCAGGCTTTTTCCCAAATCAGAAATAGCAGGCTATTAGGCAATCTCGAGCTGATGAAGGCATACCTAGTGTATTAAAAGGTTTAAAATTGTGACCTACTGCTTTTATCATTTCATCAGTTTAGAGCCAGAAGGGCATTAACTCTGTATAAAATTACATGAGTTAACGTCGTTCTGGCTCGAGACAGATGATTTAAATCCTGCTTAGCCTGATGTGGTCAGCTGACTTAAAGGATTCTGAAACAAAATCCTGGATTTAGCTCATGCTGCAATGATAATTATAAACCTTTAAGTTTAGGTCAGTCAGGAACCCCATGACTTTTACAAGCCGATCGCCTGTCTGATCATCAAGATATTTATGATTGGAAATTAAAACCAAATGTTGCGTTTTCCTAACGGTTTTCATAACACTACAGTCTATTGGGAAAACGAGTATGGTAAAACCAGTCACTCAAAGATTTTTTACTTTTTTGAGGCACTTCTTGATCATTTTTTTTAGGGCTTCAAAATTACACCATATCACAGACACTGATAACACGTAGTGCCGTGCATCTCAGATTTAACATTGTTAAACGATGCTAAAAAATAGTTTTAAAATATGACTTGTAAGTGAATGGCAAAAAGCAATTTTTGTTGGGATAAAAAAAACATGGCTGCCTGTAACAATAGCTCTAGCCTCTTATGCATACTAACCCTAATGAATGTGAAGCGCTATGCTTACCTCATTTTATTTTGCTGTGGCAGTTATAGCAGTTATTTCGAAGCATTTTAATGAGATTCTGTGCTCCCAGTGACCCTATCAGTATACATTCTTGAGTCAGGGAGATGACCCCCATAAAAGAAATTGAAAAACAGTTGTATCAAACATAACTAGATTTGTTTTATTTATTACCCCTTCGTGACCCTCCAGAAAAACCCCAAACAACTCCCAATGGGGTCATTCCTGAATAATGTTCCTTGAGGGTAGCCTTAATTTATGTTGCCAAGAAATCATTCTGTAAAGTAAAGATTTTTTTTTCTGTTGGGTGATTTGCACAGAGTTCTGATTTTCTTTCATTTCCGTAACCTAATGTCAAGGATCAGCTGAAACGTTAGGTCGTAAAATTACCATCTTTGTAAGATAACAAAGCAGTTTAGCTAATGACTGTTCTCTTTCATTCAGAAAAATATGACAGCAAGTTAACAACCATGTAAATTTTCTTTGTGGCTATAGCCTATACTAGTAAAACCCAAGCTGTTTTTTGTTGCTGTAAGAGTGTATTGAAAGCCAATAAATGGTTAACGGTGGAATCTACTCTTGAAATCCTTATATCCTTCTCATGCTATTTTCCCCCCTGAATGCTGTTTTAGAATTGCTTAATAAGAAACAATTATTACAACATCTTTATTTTTATTATCTCTTCCCAGGTCACATTGAATACGATGCTGCCCTCGGTACAGAGGTCAAGCATGTGGTCGCTGAGGACAGGGATGCGGGCGAGTTTGGCCGTGTGACCTATGCCATCATCCCCAGCACCAATGATGGAACATTTGCTATCAACCAAACTACAGGTGAGTAAAGATGAAATGCTTTAAGTCTCATATTGTCATAAACAGGTTCCCAAATCTTAACTATTTCTGTCTTCCTCCTTTTTTCTGAACACTACTTACTACATGTGACACGTATATCAAGCATAACTATAGGCTCTAAAACTATAGTAATAGATGCTTCAAGGGTTTATATAAAAAGTTATGTTCAAATCTCTAGGAGTGCATAACTTTTCAACCGCCCTCTTTTACTCCCTGGTAATGTCCCAAATGTTTATTTTCATGAAATTGAAGGAAAAGTCCTTAGTGAAGATCTGAAGAAAAAAAAAAGGATATTTTGTGTGAATTTAGTTTACCCTATATTAGAGCTCTCAATATACCTCTATAGCACATAATTACAATTACCCATTCTCTCTCTCTTCCATAATGAAAAATAGCCTTATCTCTTTACGACTTTCTCTGTTTTAACCAGTTTCTAATCCAATCTTTCCCCTCCATTCCCACACCAGGTCTTATCACCCTGGCTGGTTCCTTAGACTGGGTCCAGCATCCTGTCTACACCCTGGAAGTCATTGCTACTGACGGGGGCAGTCGTACCTCCGCTAACAATGCCCAGGTCACCATCACGGTGGCTGGGCCAGACACGTCACCCCCGGAGTTTGAATCCTCATCCTATACCTTTTCTGTTCAGGAGAACGCGGCTCAGGTCCTTGTCGGTGCAGTCAAAGCAGGGCATGTTGACCCAGGTAAGTTAAAGTCCTGTCTCAAGCGTTGATTAGTTCGTACTGAAGTTCCCACTGAAGTTCGGTTTATTTCAAAGTGTCATTTATTTTCACATTTTACACTGTTAATAAACAAAAAGATGTACAGAATAATATGGAAGCATGGTGTTATGATATTGTAATGATATATATAAGAGAAGGCTTAATATCCTGTAAAACAAGGAGCTTGTGATTAAAATATCTGAAAATAGAAGATACATTGCTTTCCTGAAGTGGTAGTTTTAGCAAAGATTGTTGTAAAAATTCTTCTATAATGCTACTGCATACAAAATAGTGGTCTTGCAGTTGATAAACATTTTTTTTCTTCTTCCCATGATGCAGGTATCACCTTTCCAATAACCTACACACTGACATCTGGTGATCCTAATGACTACTTCCGGATCAACACTACCAGCGGGGAGATATTTACAAGAGGTTCTGGACCTGATCATGAGCAGCAAGCTTTTGTCCTCATCACCATCCAGGCAGCTAGTGGAATGCCTCCTACCTATGACGATGTCCAGGTGAACATCACCGTCACTGATGTCAATGACAACGTCCCACAGTTCATGGCACAGACTGCGCGTACAAGCATTCCAGAAAGCACAGGAATTGGAAGTTCTATCTATGTTGCTACAGCAATGGATCGGGATAGTGGTGACAATGGACTGGTGAGGTATCGCCTGACGTCAAATCCTGGGAGCACCTTCAGGATAGTTGAGGCAACTGGTGAGATCATCTTAAATAAGGAGGTGAGCTACAATGATCAGCTAAGCTTTGAAGTGGACATCCAGGCATATGACGCTGGTACGCCATCGCTCAGAGGTAACCTGACCCTCACCGTCATCATCCTCGACGTGAACGACAATGGTCCCGTCTTTACCCAGGGTTTCTACCCAGTATCTCTTCTTGAAAACCTACCAATCAGCACCCCTGTTGTTCAGGTCGAAGCAACGGACAATGACCGTGGCGCAAATGCTCTCATCACCTACACCCTCACTCCAAACAATGACTCGCCCTACTTCGCTGTCTTTCCTCGCGAGGGATGGCTGTACACGAGGCAGGTGCTGGATCGGGAGCTCAAGTCCACCTTCATCCTGACCATCATGGCTTCTGACAGTGGTAGCCCTCCGCAGAACTCCTCAGCCACTGTCCAAGTTACTGTGGTGGATGCGAACGACAACGCTCCACACTTTACAAAGAACAGCTACCACTTCCACATCAATGAGAACCTACCGGCAGGCACTGAAGTGGATCAGGTGGAGGCTGTTGATCCAGACCAGGGTCCCAATGGACAGGTCACCTACACTCTCTCTCCTTCAGGGGATTTTACCATTGATGAAGAAGGTACTTACTTCACTTGATACAGACTAGTTGACATTAATCAAGATGAAACACTTTAATCCAATACTTATGAATGGAATAGACATGAATTGTATTATAATTAAAACTGTAAAACAAATAATAAAATGATAGAAAAAAAGGCAGTTTCAAAGTTAGATTCAATGAATGGTTTGATCTATTTTTCATTGTTAAAAATGTAAAATGTTGGTATAATTTTGTGGTTTATATGCTTCAAAATATGCTTGATATATTTGAATATTCTTTTGAAAGTAAAATTGTTTTTAACAAAGTGGGATTTGATTGTATGCAGATAAGAGTATGTTCACAAAGCTACACAAAGTTTGGCTGATAATGTAAACAACTCCTGACTTTTACAGGTTTAAATTGTGTTTATTATTCCATCTATTTCTATTCTGATTTCATGATTGAGCATGTGCCCGAGGGCTTAAATGTTGCACTTGCACCTGGGCCCCGTTTCACAAAACTTGTCATCAGTGACAAATGACAGTTTTTGTTATAAGCTACTGAAAACCTTGCTTCTGATTGGTTATCAGCAGATTTGTCACTGATTTTTGTCATTTTTCATTGAAATAAGGCTTTGTGAAACGGGTCCCAGGTCTCACAAATCAGCAATGGATAAGCACAATATTACAGTAATCATCTAATGTTCCTTCTTTGTCAATTTTCCACCAGGTGTCATAAGAACAACCCACCCTCTTGACCGAGAGGCTGCCTATAGCTACAGACTGACCATCAGGGCCGTTGATGGTGGAAACCCCGCCCTGAGCTCCTCAGCTACTGTCTACATCAATGTCAACGACCTCAATGACAATGCTCCTGTATTTTCCCAAGATCGTACCTACCAAGCGTCAGTGAGGGAGGAGCAACCTGCTGGGGAGTTTGTGGCATGGATCATCGCTGCAGATGCTGACAGTGGAGTGCTTGGAAATATCTCATACTCGCTGATTGACAGTAAGTGGTCTACTTTGCCTATGTTCTCCACTTCACATGGAAAGGATCGTTCCTTTTCTTGTGAAAGACATTTTGGATTTTAGAAATTAGGAGATGTCTCCTTCATTGTTAATATCATATTAAACTTTGATATTTCTATTCTAAAGTTTTGGTTATATGCTGCACCCAGCTCATGATGTCAGCTTACTTGTTTATTTGCATATGTTGAATAATAAAACCTTTGATTGTTATTTTTTACAGGTTCTCCCAAGTTTGTAATTGACTCCTCCGGTGTTATCAGCACTGCTGCAGCAATCGACAGAGAGGACGAAAGCTACCATACCTTGACTGTCCTAGCACAGGATGGCGGTAATCCACCCATGCAAGCAACCGCAAGTGTCAGGGTTCGTGTCCTAGACCTCAATGACAACGTGCCTATCGCTGCCATGTCTGCATACATTTTCACAGCTGATGAGAACATCCACCCACCTACAGTAGTTGGGGTTGTATCAGCTTCGGATATGGACGTAGGGGACAACGGCAAGATTTATTACTACATCACAGAGGGCAACGACTTTGATGTGTGGGATGTGAACCATAGCTCCGGGGAAGTCTACAATGTGAGAGCCGTGGATTATGAATTGGCAGCTCACTATTCCTTGACGATCATTGCCCAGGATAACAATGTTCCTCAGACGCACTCCACCTCAATCAGCGTCACCATCAACATCATCGACGAGAACGATAACACACCAGATTTCGACCAGGACCTGATCTACCTGACCCTGCAGGAGAATGTCGGCATCAATCACGTCCTCTGGACAGTATCTGCAACAGATGCAGACTCTGGCGCCAACGGCCTCATCCGCTACACCATCCTCACAGAGCAAGACTTTTTCGCAGTCGATGAGTACACAGGCACTCTTCGCACCATTCAGAATGTGGACCATGAAATCAACCATGTTTTCCTTCTCGTCATCCAAGCGCAGGACCAGGCTGTCAATGTTAGCGCACGGAGGGCAGCGACCACCACAGTGGAGATTCGGATCTTCGACAGCAACGACAATGATCCTATGTTTGTGTCCAGAAGTTCAACTGATGTGATGGAGGATGAGCCTGTCGGGTTCAATGTGATTCACATCATAGCAACGGATGAAGACAGCGGGGAGAATGGCAGAGTTGGTTACACGATAATCTCTGGAAACGAGGATGGCAAGTTCAGCCTGGATTCAGTTACTGGTAAGTTTATTTAGATATAGCATGAGCAATACATCTTTGTAATTAGTACTCTCACTGTAAAAGTATTATTAAGACTTTTTTGCACAAGTTTGGTATTAATTCTTCCAAATTTTGCCCACTTTTCTAGAGATACTATTATACAACTTGAGCTGAATTCTTAGCGCCAGAAGATGTAAAAAGAAAATTACACTTCAATTGTATCAGTCATTTCAATTATTAAGATAGTAGGAAATCAAGTTTGACACCAACACAGAACTTTTAAAAGTTTGGACATGTTTGGAGTCATGCTCTTCACTCTTGCTCTTACCCATCCAGTTTTATCATTAAGTTTATTTTATTATTTTTGCCGATACTATTAACAGCCTGAAAGGATATAGGATATTGCAGATTTCCTTTAAAGCGATGACTCTAAAGATATCTCAGGCTTGTGTTTTGCTTGTGTTCGATGGTGTCTGATGAAGATTTTGTATAAAAATATATCTTCTGAACTTTCAGGTTTGCTGACCATTGCCCACTCTCTTGACCACGAGCACAAACGAGACTATGAGCTGGTCATCAGGCCACTGACCACGGCACCGTCCAGCGCATGGCCACCCAGACTCTCACCATCAGGGTGATTGATGTCAACGACCAGCCGCCACGCTTTGAGCAGTCCATCTATGTGATGAACGTCTCAGAGAGCCAGGGACCTGGGACGTATGTCGGAATGGTAGTTGCTATCGACGGTGATTCAGGTAGGTATTCAGTGGACCCATTGCCTACCACAACTGAGTAGTTCTATGTATTGAACCAAGAGGACTGAGAGAATTCTGTTCAATAGCTTAAGATGTACACTAGTGTTTGCAATTGAGTTGCTTATTCTTGAAGACTCAAATACTAATACCTGTAATATCCTTCTTTGACAGGTGTCAACGGCAGGATAACCTATGAGCTTCCAGAGGAGATAGCCAGAGGGATGTTCAGGATCAACGCTACAACGGGAGAGATTAGAACCAAAGCTATCCTAGACAGAGAGCAAAGGGATTCATATGTTGTTACAGGTAAAGTGATCATACTATATCTATCAAAGATCTATTAACATAAACCAGAATGTTGTAGATATCTTACAAGATACGAGATGGAAAGTGCGTTTCGATCATGTACATGTATTTATGATTGGAACATACGTTAAAATGAATAAATGACAGTTCATTAAACTCTGTCGACCCTATTATTTTTCTAATTATAAGGATATTTAAAGGAACATACTATTGTTGTTGAGGGTGGCAAAGATAATTTGACGATGATCTATCAGTTTTCAGTGAAAGAACATCCAAAAGGATATGCTATGTGATATTTGTTCAGGATGTTGAAGATAACAATGATTATCAGTTTTCGGTACATAGATTAGTGCATTACATATAATGTAGTTAAATAATTGAAATTCAGCAGAAAAGAAGACATTTCCCTTATTTATTTATTATCAGTCATCAAAGTATAAATGAGCCTTTGGATATGTTTTAATTTTAGAATCATGTATGTACTCAAAGTTAATGAATGTGGTCTTTGTTTTGTCTTAATCTAGTCTATGCCATGGATGGTGCTTTCCCTGCCCGTTACGATATGGCCACAGTTCTCGTCTACGTGATGGACGTCAACGACAACAACCCGACCTTTGCTCCTCCGTCCTTTGACATCACCCTCCCCGAGAACCAGAGTCCCGGTGTCATCCATAACGCCATAGCAACGGATGCGGATGAGGGCCCAAACGGGGATATCATATACTCAATTACAGGTAAGCAAGATTGATGGCATTTCATGAATAATAATATTTCTAGTAGCTAAAAGGCCATGTTGAGTAAAAGTTACCAAAAGATGTAATTAGTGATGATTTAAACTACTTTTTAATTTAATATAAAAATTAAGTTAAAGAAATGCTATTGATTCTTTTATTGAATTACCAGTTTCCAGAAATACAACAATTCTTCATTAAGTTTAACCGTGCATGTACATAATATATCCCTTCTATGTTTATTTTTTGTAGTTTCATATATTTATGGTGAATTTGAATATTAGACGTACATTTAGACTGTCTCAGTTGGGAAAGCACTTAAAAGTGAAAGCTTATTTTGAATTATTACAGCTTAACTTAATCTGATTTTGGAATTAAACAATCATTGATACTTTCTCATACAAATAAAAATATTAAAAATTGTTTTCTTTCAGGTGGTGATCCAAACAACGCCTTCTCCATCAATCAATCTACTGGTGCACTCTTCACTTTAGGGGCACTAGACAGGGAGAAAGAAGCCATGTACACGCTCATCATCACTGCAACCGACCAGGGCACCTCGCCAAGGAGTGGGACCACAACCATCCGCGTCACGGTGACCGACCTCAACGACAACGACCCGGTGTTTGGATCCATGTCGTACTATAACAGCATCCCGGAGAGCACCGCCATTAACAGCACCATTCTGACGGTGGTTGCTACTGATGATGATGAAGGCTTGAATGGAGATGTGTACTATACCCTTGATAATACTACCATTGGGTTGTTTAGCATTGATCCAGAGCATGGGGAGATCACGACTACTGGGTGAGTGTACTTCAGGGCTTATTTAAGTGAATCCATGTCCTGAATCTTGTATTTTGTGATAATTGTGTCTTTGATTTGATATTCTGATTAAGCCATGTAGATGTATTGCTCAATGATACTTCTTAAAGCCCCACTGCACTACTTGTAGCTATTTGCTCCCTCTATATAGAAAACAATGCCTAAGCGGTGCCCGTTGGTCCCCCATGATCCTCTTTTTCTTATGTTAATTGAGAGCTGAATCGATGAGATAACCACCTGTCAGTGACCAGCAGGGTGGTCTAATCTCTCCTGGCCAAACTAGTGCAGACGGGCTTTAAGACAGCTTGTTTTTATACCAAATTAATTAATTTTGATTTGATTTATTTGCCATTCCCTGTGTTATGTAAGTATGTCTGTCAGACAACTTGTACAGTCAATTCTGTTTTAGCAACCATCTACATATAAAGATATTGTTTTTCATACACTTGAACATTGTTTCTCATTTAATGCTGCATAAATGGAACCTTTACACAAATCACTTTGGTGTAGAAAGAAACTTCTTTAACAGTCTTTATGTACAAGTTTGACCATCTGTGCAGCGAGAGATTACATAGATGGGACTAAGCTATTTATATGAACAGGAATCAAGACTCTTTTTATTGAATTCTATCAACACTATGTTCTGATTATCAATCTAATCAATATTGTCATCTTTTGTCAATCATGATCTAAAATTCCTTTTCACCATTCTCTCATCCAGTAAATTTGACTATGAAAAGGAGACCCGCTACACGTTCCAAGTGACGGCCACCGACAGTGGCGTCTTTGGTCCTCGCAGCGAACGTGTCCAGGTAATCATCGACATCAGTGATGTGAATGACAATGCCCCGGTGTTCAAGACGATCCCTATCAGAGCTAACGTGACCCAGGATGCCTCCTCCAACACCTTTGTTGCAAACGTCGAGGCAGATGACAAGGATTCAGGGGATAATGGAGAAGTTAACTACAGGTAAAGAGAACCACTGTTTTATCTGTTTTTTAATGCTAGTTACCTTGTAGACATATACTCTTCATTGATATAAAGAAACAGTGATATTGTAATATTCCAGGGAAAATAGTCTTAATGACCTAGCTATTTGTTCCCTTTGCAAAATTTTGAAGATGAACAAATTTAATAACGGGCATATGTCATTAGTATTGGTGTGGTGATGGTGATTATGGTGGTGATGGTGATGATGATAATGATGCTGCTGATGATGATGATGATGATGATGATGGTGATGATGATGGTGGTGATGACTATAGTGGTGGTGGTGATGGTTATGGTTGTGGTGTCGAAGGTGTTGGTGGCGATAGTGGTGTTGATCTTGTTTATGGTGACTATTATCTCATTTTATTCATGCCTGCACAATATGTGACACATGTTTGTTAGAATTTGTTTTCTGTTCTGCTTATAATGAAACTGATGACATAATACCAGCTAGAGAAGCATACAATATAATTACAATTTTGTAATTTTCTCCATTATTGTGCAGATTCACCCAGCAGTCCTCGTCCTTTGCTATTGACACCGTCACTGGCGTTATCACAACAAAGTCCCTGAACCCTGGCACGCTATTTTATCATCTGGAGGTCGTGGCCTATGACCTCGGGTCACCATCGTTGAGCAGCAATGGTAGGACATTGTTTTCCTCATGCAAAAAGGCATGATTACGATAGATAATATGTTTAATGACTTCATTTCTATTTGCTAACTTTAATACAACTATAAATTTTGAGTAAATGGCATTAGCTTATACAATATGAATACGATAATACATGAACATCATATTTTAATAAATAAAAGGAGCCACATGTTCAAAATAGTTTTGGGGGGCCTGCTGGATAGGGTGTCAACAATTATTTGAATATTATACAAAACACAACCTTTGTACATGCATTAATTGTACTTTTCCCCACCCATTTTATCTGAATCAAATTAATCTAATTAGATTTGGGTAGGTATGATTTTGATATGAAGTTAATGTCTGAAATAACTTACTATCCAGGTACCCCTTTACTTGCAAAAATGTTCTAGGTCTATTCTGTATTGTTGAAAGAGAGAAATTACCTTGTTTTGGCATTCAACTTTGGACAAATTTATGATCAATACCACTGTAAATGAAATTAGAATTCATTTATTACTCTTGAAGTACTAGATAGCCTGAATGAATGCTTTCTTGCTTGGTATCTCAGGTATTGTTGAGGTGTGGGTAGGAACATCGGGATCCGATGGCCTCCAGTTTGGTCAGCAAACGTACCTGGTCCAACCGTCAGAGGCAGCGGACAATGGGGACCTGGTCCTGTCGCTTCTGGCCTTTCTTCCCGATGGATCAAGCTCCAATGACATCGTGTACAGCCTGGTCAGCGGAAACGAGAATGGAGCTTTCGGAATCCAAGTACAAGCAGGTATGGTTGTGTTTGATTCAGAATGTTAATTTTGGAAAGTTCTCTTAAACATCTTCCTCCTCCTCATCATCATGTAATGGCTGCAGCATGGTCAACACCATTAGCATAATTTTGTTGTATATCTTTGCTGATTACTCAGCTACTAAAATCAAATTTTATTTCATTTATAGTCATTTGTCATCTTGAATATTTAGATACATGTTATTTGAATCTGTGAGAAATGATTTTCAATCATCTTCATTTTAGATACCATTATTACAGTTATCACAGACACGATTCCATATAACCCCAATTCTTAATTAATTTCGCAGGTGGAGGTGCAATCCTAGTGGTAGCTGACACCACCAAACTAGACTACGAGACCCAACCCAACATCAGGCTGGTGGCAGAAGCCATGCGGACCCCTGAGAACTCAAGCCCCATGTACGGCTACGCCACCGTCCAGGTGGAGCTGACAGACGCCAACGACAACGCCCCGCAGTTTGTCCAGGATCGTTATCAGAGCAGGGTGTGGGAGGTGCCCAATTCAGATATCTATGTTACTCAGGTAGGTTGCATTCACACTTGAAAATGTTTCAGGCTACTGTTTTATGATGGTTGTGATTGATTTGGTTGAGCAGTTGCAAAAGCTGAGTGTTGTACCAATGTTGGTTGAGCCAGACTATAACAGGTCCACAACTGAGTAAGCATGTGTCCCTGTGGGTATTTGTTACCTTGAAATTTGGTCCTTTTCTCCAGAATCAATCATGTAGTACTGCATTTGCAGGTTCAAATGATTCGTCTAGTTGGACAGATTTGTCTTTAGTCGTCATAATACATATAAGCCTGTTGTAAAATTGTGGTCTCAATCTAAAAAAATTGGACATCATCATATCCATATATACCATATAAATTTGCAAAAACAAGGCACATTTTAATAAATCCATGGCATTGATAAACATTGTGCATTTTTTAACATTGGAACCAATTCCATTAGATTGCCAGTTTACACATTTCTTAACCTTCAAACTATTTTCAATCCTCCATAGGTATCTGCAACTGATGCGGATGAAGGCACCAATGGAGCTATCTACTACGAGATCACCACAGGCAACATTGACAATGCCTTTGCCATTGACCAAGTGACCGGTATAGTGACCACTGCCAAGAGCTTGGACTATGAGATCGAAGATTCCTACGTGCTGACCGTCATCGCCAGGGACGGAGGGTCACCCCAGCTGACCGGTACAGCCACCATGAGGATCGGCATTGTGGATGTCAACGACAACCGACCCGTCTTCGTGCCGATGGACCCTATCAGTGTTGGTGAAGGTGGGTAGAAAACAGGATGTCCATTTTTTTTTCCTTCTAAAAAGTTATAATTTGCTTAATTTTTCATAGAACTTATATTGGGATATTCTATCTGACATCTGACTTGTTTTCTGACCTTAATTCTGTGTTAAGAGGAATTATTGCCCTTTCGGCTCTCAGCAATTGTTACATCAGAAAAGGATGGATCAAATATGCTAAAACATATATGTAGTTTTACATTTTTGAGAGGGTAAATTACGGAAATTCTGGTATCACAGATAGAACTATCATAAATTATGTAGAATTATATGATCTATGTGCATCTAAGTAACCTAATACTGTACTACAATATCATGTAACTTTCAATCTCTCAGTTCCAAACAGTTGTAGGCATGGGACTATAAGTCATCATGGTTATGTGATCCATCTATATCTCAGTATGCTTATGCAATACATCATATTTTATCTTGCTATCTTATTTTCTCTCATTTTTCAAACAGATCTCGGTGTGGGACTATCCGTCACCACCGTTACAGCCACAGATTCAGACACCAACCCCAACATCCAGTACAGCTTCACATCGACTGGCAACCCTGGAGGGTACTTTGCCATTGACCAGTACAGCGGAATCATCACCCTGGCCCACCGTCTGGACCGCGAGACGCAGGATGGGTACACACTGGAGCTGGAGGCTACGGACACAGAGTACACCGCCACCATGACCCTGGAGATCATCGTCACGGATGAGAACGACAACGCGCCTGTGTTCCGTCAGGAGTCATACCAGGTAGGAATCTTGTGCAGTCAGTCAAAAATAATTTTTTGATTGTATTGTGTGCAATGACAACTGAACTTCCGTAACACAGCATTTGCTTTCATCCATGTTGTGAAAAGTAAGTGAAGTGTAGCAGACTTCTGTGGAATTAATTGGATTGAATTGCATTAAATCAGATAGTATTCAATTAGAATTTGAATTCAGACTTTCAGCAGAAAGGAAGCTTTCTAATTTCCTTTTTAAAAATTATCCAGTATGTATTAAGATGGTTTTGTTCACATGTTTACACAAAATATGCATTGTTTAATCCATTCATATCATCAATGTGGCTATAGATGTACACTTATGTGAAACAGATGTTTCACACATGGAGACGATACACAAATTTGGAAAATCAGTGACTTTGCTGTGGTAAAGTAATGTATGTATATCTCTTATCTTCTGCTCATCCTGCAATAGGTCACTCTCCCTGAATTAACCCAGCCTAACGTTGCTGTCGTAGCAGTGAATGCTTCAGACAAAGACATTGGACTCAATGCTGAGCTGACCTACAGCTTTGTAGACTCTCATCCATCTTTCTACATCGACCCAATTACCGGTAAGTAATAAATTGTATATATCTTTCCATAAATCCTCTCCCTTTTCGTGCAATCCAGATTGAATTTAAACTTATATTTATATTTTTTTGGCATCACAAATGCTACTTTGCATGCACAGATTAACTTCATATTGTTAAATATGCTGCTTTAGGATTTGATACAAAAAGCTTCACAGTCAACAGATATTTACCTACATTTAAATAAGAAAATGTGCCACAAATGTAAATGGTGTACTGTTATGTTTACTTTCAGCAAAGGCAAGCTATGCATTGGATGAAAAGCCAACTTGATGATTCATAAAGTTATTTGGTCTGGTACCAGTACTCCCAATCTTGTGTTTACATGCTAATCTCAGGGTACATCTCCTGTATAATCTTTGTCTGAGTGATCAGTTCTTTCATATTCTCTTTTTTAGATTTCAAATATGACAGTGTTTTCAATAATTTCATTATTTCTAGATGTGGAGTGGAAACCATTGATATGAAATTGTTATTTTGCTTATTCTTGCAGGTGTCATCTTCACCAATCAAGTCATTGAGTTCAATGATGTAGAGACCACCATCCAGCTGTACGTCACTGCCACGGATAGCGGAGCACCGGCCCTCTCGGAGTTTGTCACCGTCAGAATAGAGATTACCGATGTCAACAACAACTCCCCACAGTTCGTGGAGGACATCTACAGCGCCAGCGTGTCTGAGAACGTATCCCTCGGCCATCATGTCATCACCGTAGTCGCGGAGGACATGGATCTGTCGCCGAGAACAGCAAGATCAATTACTTCATAGAGAGTGGCAATGATCAGGGGAAGTTTAAGATCGATGCGAATGACGGCCGCATCACTGTCCTTGAAAGGCTTGATAGGGAAGCAACGGATACCTACACGCTGATCATTGGCGCCGTTGATAACGGAGAACCTGAGAACAATGCAACAGCTGAAGTTGTGATAGAGGTGGAGGACATCAATGATCACTCTCCTATTTTTGACCATGTCCAGTACGAAGGAAGAATAGCTGAGAATGCAACAGCAAGTACTTACATTCTTACAGTGCATGCTACAGATAGGGATATAGGATACAATGGGGAGGTAGAATACAGCATCATATCAGGTACCTACAGTGATCTGTTTGCTATTGATGTAGTAAGCGGTGCGGTGACTGTCAGGGGAGAGCTGGATCGGGAGGAAGTTGAAAGGGTGGAGTTCACCGTCCAGGCCAGTGACCGAGGCATGGAAAACCAGCTAGCCTCTGTGGTCTTGGTCACAATCACCATCACAGACTTCAACGAGTTTCCACCGTATTTCCCACAGCTGTTCTATCACTATTTGGTTCGGAGAACATGCCAGTAGAGACGTGCGTGTTCACCGCAGGAGCTCTTGATAATGATGCAGGGGAATACGGAGAGCTCACCTACTCCATTAGAGGTCTTGGCCCTTCAAACGGCGATGATTACTTCACCATTGATCCTGTTACAGGAGAAGTGTTCACTGCTGCGGTCTTTGACTATGAAACCACCAACAGCTACCGCTTCGTCGTCCAAGCCCAAGACACAGGAGGTCTAAGCATATCCATCCAGACTGAGGTCAACATCACCAGTATGGATGAATTTCCTCCTATGTTCAATGACCAGGAATACCACTTTGAGATCAGCGATGGAGCAGATACTGGCGATTTTGTGGGGCAGGTGACTGCTACGGATGCGGATGGTGGTGAAGATGGGGTGGTGATCTACAGTCTCACCCATGAGTTCTTCTACATCGAGGCCACCACAGGGATCATCAAGGTTGCTAAGCCGTTGAACTCCAGTGCGAGGAAGAGGAGAGGGTTGGAAGATCGATTCACACATAGATCCAGACGAGAAATTGATTTAAGTGCACAGAGTAACTTTGCTCTTCTGGTCACGGCCAGCACCGGTAAGCCAGGTACTTTGAAAGATCAGACAACTGCGGCTGTGTCTTTCAATGCTGCATCCTCCATCCCTGTCTGGGTTATAGCTATTGTCGCTGTAGCAATACTGATCATTCTTCTGTTTGTTGTCATTGGGATTATCCTGGTATGCAGACAGCGCAGGAGAAGACGAAAGAAGGAGGCCCAGGCTGACAAACGTAGCGTGGCTGGATCAATGTCGCCACGTTCCTACGATGTGACCTTTGACCCTGTTGAAATGGGAGGGCAAGGGATGATCAACCATGGTATGAACTCTTCAGGACACTTCCCCCACAGGCAGCTCTACGGCATACCAGGTTCAGGGGGTGGAATGGGCCACACCAACATCTCTGAGCCGTCCAACTCTGCTTCCAGCGGGAGAGGCTCAACAACCATGGAGGATGAGGAGATAAGGCGCATCAATGAGGGTGGGGTGGGAGCTCCAAAGAACAACATCAGAGAGAAAGTGATCGATTCAGGTATCGCCCAGGATCATGAGGATGGAAGTGTCTCAGCCGTGAACTCCCCGCGAGAGAAGCACCTTAATTACCTGAACTCTACCAGTGTGGAAAGCATGCATGTGTTTGGAGAGGAAGGGGGTGGGGAAGCTGGAGGTGGTATCGATATTGGACATCTTATCTATCATAGGTTAGATGAGGTTGGGGCAGAGGAAGACGATGCCATCATGGATGGAACCAGGTTGTTCGGTTTCACAGAGGATGGCCATCCTTCCATGGCAGGCTCATTAAGCTCTATTGTAAATAGTGATGAAGAATTATCCGGTAGCTACAACTGGGACTACTTATTAGACTGGGGACCACAGTTTCAACCCTTAGCGCATGTTTTCGCTGAAATCGCTAAGCTGAAGGACGACACGGTGGCGAAGAGGCAAATGACAGATCCCAGGCTGCAGCAGAAAAGAGCTTGCATGCCAACGTGAAGAACTATCCACCACCTTTATTAACAAACACTCCGCAGGGCCCTATCAAGCCCGTAGCACAGCGAGTGCTGAACAATACCTCAATGTCAAACCATTCCCAACACTTGCCAAGGTCACCCGTCGTTCAAGAGAGCGCGTTTGTACCTGCCGTGGTCTCCCCCGACCTCTCTCCATCACTCTCACCTCTTGCCCCAGGCTCCTCCTCCCTGTCGCCACTAGTCACGTCAACAGGTGTCAGCTCCCAGAGCAGTAGGGTGACATCGGGCACCACCACCCCCCAAAGGATGCACTATGGTGGGGGCATTGTCTTCTCCCACCCCACTGCAAATGACGACGAGATCCAAATATAAGTACCTCGAACATTCCATTTGTCTCGTAAAGCCTATGCATTGACAACTCTGTATATGTTGCATTATGTGATGCACATTTTGACTATAGTTTGTTCTCTTTTTGTGTGTTTCCATTCTGTTCTGTTTTCACAAACTTTAATTGTAATTGTATTAAAATCATTTTTTGTCATGGTGTTGTGAGTGACTGCTAGATGGATGTGTTGGTGCTAATATACTAGATGGTAGAAGGCTTTAACTAATGTGATCTACATATATCTGTCTGAAAAATAACTTTCAGAATTTTAAAAATGTGAAAGGTGTCATATAGCAGTTCTAACTTGTCCAATTTTACCTTGCATAAAATGTGCCTTGAGCGCTAGCTGCTGCAGTTGAATCGTTTCTTCATACATTTTTTTAGAGCATGAAATGTTTCATCACACTTTTAGGTCTTGTAAATACTATTCCCTTGAATTCCATCCTATTTAATGATATTGATTTTAATAGTGTCACACAATCCAAATGTTTACTCTAATATTGTCAGTAAATGTCAAGAAACCTTGCACTCATGTTTTATAAATGTATTTCAATACTGGTTACTCAAATGGATGCAAGCAAGTCGTTGCAAGTTTCTTATAGTTTGAGGAGTATTGAAAGTATGTGAATTGTTTTCACATCAAAGTTTTGTTGCACTTGTATTGTAAGTAAATGTCAATTAAACGTTGTTGTCTAAAGACAATCAATTTTTGTATCGGCACTGAATATATACAAATTAATTTAATTTTTGTATACAGTGTACTATGAATTTTTAAACATCTCATTTGAAATAACTACGGCATTGTTTATCAATGTTATTACATGTAATCATTTTGACAAAATTGAGTTGTTTATCAACTGCAAATTGTGCTAGAATTTACTTAATTTGTTGTTGAATATCAGCACTTATTTGAAATGCAAATTGGAGCAATTTTCAAAGAAAACTCCAGTTGGCTCATGTGCTGCATAAACTATCTAATTTTAAATGTTTGCACTTTCACAAAAATTTTAACATGCTGAAAAAAATGTTTCAGTAAAACTTGATGTTGTGAGTTTGTTTTGTATTTAAGCACTGCTGAGTTTAAACCGAAATTACTTGCTTGCATCCATTGAGAGAAACTGTATCGTTGTGCGATCTAATGAAAGACATTAGTGGCAACATTTTTTTAAGACTAACATTATACTTTGTGATAAGTCACCAATCATAATGCCGTTTTATCTTGTATATTGCAGTACCAGTTCCTGTTCTGTTTTACAGTTGATATATAAATTTTTAAAAATGATAATATTTTTCATGTAAAAACTCACTTTTAACAGCATTGTTTAAAGATACTATGTCCCTTTTGCAGCCAATATCAAATTCTGTAGAACTTTGCAGGAATTATGAATATGTCATGTATGTCCTATCTGTGAAATTTAAACGTTAGCAGTGTCCTAATATTCAAATTATGCAAGGAAACCCGTTTACTTGCTAGACTTCACTGTCAGACACTATTGAGTGACTGACTGGCTTTTTCATCTTTGGTAATAACATACATACATAATGAGCTGTAAAGGGTACATGAGCATTTGTCTACATCAATAACCCACTTCTTGTAATGGCCAAAATTAAACTGATTGAATCTTTGCGCAGCATAAAACGTACGACCATTCGGTACAATGGTCTGAAAATCAGACTATTACTTACTGGCTCTATAGCTCCTAAGTCGATTCGACAACTAATAGTCGTTATTTTCCCACTTAAAGACATTTTCAAGCCCCCCTTTTTTTAGGGAAGTTCTAAATTAGTGTTGTCTTTCAAATGCCATTGGAATTTAACCTTTTCATTTTTTTGGCCTGCAAATGGGACATAGTACCTTTAAACTGTTATAATTTTTTTTAAAACCAGCAGTCATGTCTTCTCTAAATTATGACTAGTCAGCTGTATTCTTTAAAGAAGGATCAACCAAACCTACTTGAGTAATCTGTTATAAGAATCCCTTCTACTAATACCCTGATGATATTTCTTGAATGTTAGGGTTAGTCTTCAATTTGAGTGAAATGTGAGAAGGGGTCATTGCCGAGAGCCTATACATGTGTGTAGTGCAAAATGCCATCTGCACACAAACTCTGATTTGATTGATTCCCGTGAATTGTATTCAGCCTGTACAGTACATGAAATTGGTAATATATTCCCCTCTGATGTTTAAAAGTCACCATAGCCATGCAAGTCTTATGATCCAATTTATTTATCAATAAACAAGTACTAAAGATTTGTGAAGTATTCAAAATGTATTCAATCACTGTACTTCTAAACTACCGTAAAAGTACTCACTAAAGTATACAGAATATGGTGTTATTAAGGTTAGTATTATTATCATTTCGCTACTGAAAACACCAAACATTTAGACATTTCAAAAGTACTTACTAAAGTATACTGAATATGGTGTTATTAAGGTTAGTATTATTATCATTTCGCTACTAAAAACACCAACAATTTAGACATTTCAAAAGTACTTACTATAGTTTACAGAATTTGGTGTTATTACGGTTCTTATTACTTTATATCACTAGTTCGGTCACTTTTTGTAAAAACGTATCGGATGTTTAAAAATGTAAAATACAATATACTTGCACATGACATGAAATGACAGGGGGTGGTATTCTCTTAAGTTAAGCCGGGACTAAGTCCAGACTAAACAAGAATTTTAGTTCACACTTCTATGGAATGCTAGGTTTCATCTTCCTCCTTCAATATTCATGACAAAGATAATCTACCAAAGACTTTATTGAAATTCAGTTCTTACTCATATTGTCTTTTTCTTCCCATTTCATTGCAAAATTAATTTTTTGGACACTTTTCATTGCAGGATTAAAATAATCTGTACAGGGAAAATGAGTTGGCAACAGGCACTCCATAAAAGTGTGAACTAGCTAAGCCGAGCTTAACTTAGTTCGCGCTATCGGAATACCACCCCCTGGGTGTTTCGCATTCTATTTTTCCCCTTCTCAATAATGCTGTCAATAAACTTGAGAAAATATAATCTATTTTGTTGCAGTAATGTACCGATTCATGAATCTCATGCAGTATTAATACATGCTTTTGAAATGTCAGTCATAGTGATGTGTCTTCCAACACAATATGTACCACCTAAACTTGTACATGTACTGGAATCAAGTTCCCTTTTCTTCCTATAATGATAGGTATTGTGCATACTTTATTTAGCACTGGTCTTTAATTTCTTTCTTGTACAAAGGAATCATGTTCAGTCTGATACTTTGATATTTAGGGAACATTTGTCAACCGGATGGAGACGAGTTGCATTTTTTTAAATTTACGATTTGGGTTTTGTCATGGAACAAATTTACAAGATGAAGACTTTTGTTTGAAGTATTTAGTCTGTTGTACGAGAAGGGCATTAACTCCTATGCATTGACACAGTTAACATCCTTCGAGCTCTCAACAGTCGATTTTATGTTCTAAAAAACAGTATTGGTGTCTGTACAACAGTAACAGTCCAAGATTATACCACCTGTATAACTTTATGGAAATATGATATTGCTCATTGTACTTTCATTTTAGTAGTGGGAATTAATTAAAAATTCAAACGTCTAATTTCAATGGGCCCTTAATTTTGTTTTGGTGGTGTTGAATAAGCTTTGCTAAAAAGCATACGTTAAGAGATGGAGTTCATTTTGCAGCAAAATGTCTCGTAAACAATTTTTGCAAGCACCTGCATATAAGCATTACAATAATAAGCTCATTATGTAGCAATACAAGGCATGTTAATTTGTAACATGTCAACTGGACCAATCCTGTTGGTATTGTTGTTATATATGTTGATCTTAAGAAATATTTTGATGTAACCAAAGCATTGTGTTTAATTGTTTTAAAATCTTTACATATTTATTTGCATTTTTATGGTATTCATTCATGGAAGGAAGACAATTTTTCCTTTTAAAATTGTATTCATGTGAAAATGTATTCATAAATGATTTGCTTTGAGATGTATTATTATTACATTGGTGTAAATATTGAGAATTTGTCTTTTCCTGAAGCCAAATAAAGAAATTTATACGTATATATGACCAATTAAATAATGTAACATGTTTCTTATTTTTTTGTTATTTGCTGTATTTCTATATTGTACGGTAGTACAAATGGAATAGGAAAGAACATGTGGGATTTATGGCAAAGATTGAGATATTGATGCATTTACAGAGATGTAATTGAAAGTGGACAGATTACAGATAGAATACGAAAAAAGGGTAGCGAGAGAGAGAGAGAGAGAGAGAGAGAGAGAGAAGGGGCAGGGGAGCTAGAGAGAGAAGAGAGGAAAGAGAAAGAGAGAGGGGTAAGAAGAGAGGAAGGAGGGAGAGAGAGAGAGAAGAGAGGAGAGAGAGAGAGAGAGGTAGACAAAGAAAAAGGTCGAAAGAGAGAGAGAGAGAGAGGGGATCATGGGGCAATAAAATTGCAATTAATATATTATGTACAATTTATGAAATACTTTCTAATCAATAATTGAAGGAAAGAGAGATGGGGGGGGGGGCAAAGGCTAAATTGAAATAATAATTTAAGAACCAACAAACATGGGTGAAAAAGTAACAAAATATACAATGCATGACATCTACAATCATTTTGTGGAAAAAGCACTAAGGTCGGCATAACCCTGTAGAGATATATGTCTAAAACTATATTTAAAAAAAAAACATGAATGTGCCAGTAATCCCCCGGTATAAACAACAACGCCATGCTATATTCTACTAATGCTACAATATTTCAATTAAAAGTTATTCCCCTTATTTTTAGTGCAATTCAAATTATTTCAGATAATACCCTGCTTACTGCACCCCTTTAAAACTTACTTTAGCAAAAATCTGACTGCAGATAAATGACCTTTGGGCCCTGTAACATAGAAAGTTACAATTAATTATACAGTATCTCCTCAAAATTGAATTTACGTGTATCTCCTTCAATAAATCGTAACTTTACAATGACTTTACAATTTACGTATGAGTAAATTCAGTTTACAGATAGATACAATGCATGGTAAGATACGATTAGTTGCAGCAAGATTAAAGATCGGAGGCCTATAAGGTATACATGGAAAAAAAAAGGAAGAAAAAAAATTACTATTATGTGGCAAAAAAGAGGGAAACTGCATCTTCACCTCGAGAGGTGATTTTGTATTATTATGATTAATAACTAGAACACTAGGCGATTGTATATGTGTAATATAGAAACACTGCATTTATGTTATTTCCATTTCAAACCACCATTTTAATCTTATAAAAAAAAGATCGGAGATACGATAAATTGTTACGATTGATGCAAGTCGATTCCATAACCGGGAATCAGTATACGTTTAAAGGGAAATCCAAGTGAGTTTGATATCAAACTATACTCTGTAAGAAAACAGAAAAATCAGAGAAGCAGATCGACTTTTTAAAAGTTGTAATCACTATAGGTATGGGTTCTTCAAATTGGCTGAATCGGTAATGTTTCTGTGCTGTAGTGGCGGACAATTTTCCCATTTAATTGTTCCAACAAACAAAATGCCAAAAATTCCAATTTGTCAAAATTGTATGGCTCAGCTAGGAGGGTCTTTTTGAGAAAAACAGAAATGTATGATATTTTTGTACGCGACAAACCTTAGAGTTGTCCGTGTCTACGTCACAATCCACGGACCAAAATTTCGAATGTGAGATTCGCACTTTTTATCATTAACCCTAAGAAGGCCGGAGGCCATTATGGCCATTATTATGCCATTATATGCCCCCCTCCCCCCTCCAAGGCGCGGATCCAGGATTTCTTAGGGGGGGGGGCCCAAATTCGAAATTGTGCGAGCCAAATATTGGTACGTAATGCCTGGTGACTACTAATGCAGTGGCGTAATGAGCAAAATCGTTTGGGGCAGAAAAAAATTCCGCATCACCACCACTCTTACATGCAGGCCCTGCTGAACGTTTTTCAAAGTGGGTGTGGGGGAGGGAGGCTAAAAAGTATTTACGATCAGTTAGAGCGTAGCGTAAATTGGCGTGGGGTCTAGGGGCAAAGCCCAGGCGGGGGCCAAGGGGAGGAGCTCCTGGAAGCTCAGGGCGTATGAGCATTTAATTACGGTCAGATGAGCATATATTTTGATATCTCATTATTTTGTGACACTGGCAGCTCACTATTCTTTCTTTTTTCTCTCTTTCTTTCTATTTCTCTTTAATATATATTTTTTTAAGGAAGAGGGAGCTCGAGCCCCAGAGCCCGGCCGTTCCGCGGGCCCTGACATGTAGGCCTCTAAATAAGCATAAGGCTGTAAATTTGGGAATTTGTCACTTTCCAACAAATGCATAAAAGTATAATTTACTAAAAAGTGAGGAAAAATCCCGGAAAATTATATAATTTTATGCAAAATTTGTAAATCACTAGTATCGAATTAGAAATAAACCAAATAAAGCCTAAATTCTATTTGGGAGCAACTGCAGTAAATTGTACCTGAAATTGCATCATGCGCATTATAAGTTTCATACGCTTTCTTTCATACAAATAGACAAAAAAAGTTCCGAAAGTTTGAATGCATACTATTTCACAAGATGTAATAATTCTAATGATACACTTACATGCAAATGCATGATCATTTTTGCGTTTCTTTCTGCCTGCAAAATAGTTTTCTTTTGCATTTCGTTTTGTTGCTGTTATGAGTTTATATTCATATTGTTGTTATCAACAGGAATAAATAAATACATTTGTACGATTATAGTTGTATAATGATGATAGACGAATATCGCAACTGATCTTTCCTTATTTCCCACTTTTCTTTTCTTCTTCCTCTCTCTCTCTCTCTCTTTTTACCGAGGGGGGAAGGCCTTTCGGCCCCCCGGCCGCCGATCCACACCTTGTTGACTGGGAAAATCGAAACTGATCTCCCCCACCTTTCTTCTTCCTCTTTTTTTCGTTTCCCTTTCACTCCTCTCCCCTTTCCCTTCACTTCCTTCTCTCTCTTTTAAGTTTGCCTGGGGGGAAGGGCCTTTCGGTCCCCCGATCTACACGTTGTTGGACGAATTAATCGCAACTGATCTCCCCTTCTTTTCATCCTTTTCTTTTCTTCTTCCTCTTTTTTGTTCCCTTTTAGCTCTCCTCTTTCCCATTCCCTCCCCTTTTTTAGCAAGGGCCTTTTGGCCCCCGATCCACATCTTGCTGGCGGGAAAATCGCAACTGATATCCCCTTCCTTTTCTTTTATTCTTCCTCTTTTTTTCGTTCCCTTTATCTCCTCACTTTTCCTTTTTTCTTTCCCTTTCCTTCCTTCTCTCTTTTTTTTGCTGGGGGGCAACAGCCTGGGAGAGGGGTCCTTTCGGCCCCCCCGATCTCCTTCTTTTCCCCTTTTCTGTCCTGCTTCCTCTTCTTTCTTTCCCTTTCTTTCCTCTTTCCCTTTCTTTCCTCTTTCCCTTTCCCTTCTTTTCTTTCTTTCTTTCCCTCTTTTTTTTGGCGGGGGGGGGCAAGGCCCCTGGCCCCCCTGGATCCGCGCCTGCCCCCCGTCTCCGCATTTTTTTTTATTGTTCGGGAACGCATACGGATGACGCCCCGCCGCTTCATGAATTTTTTCTTTCGAGTCTTGCGCATCTTTTAAAACAATATTTATGAAAATCGGACCTACCGTTAAAAAGTCACGTGACCTTTTGTCTTCATAAGTCGGCCCCAAAATCGCTCATTTTCGTGATTTGTGTACAAAACATATGGAAATATCATTTTTCCAAAAAGAGATAAAACATTGGTTATTTGGTTTAGATGTTTGTTTGGGGTCAAAATACTAGAATTATAGTTAGAAATGAAATAAAACAACAAAACAATAACATATAAAAACAATGAAATACATCAGAAATTATCAAAACAACAGATAACATAAGGAATAACCTGGCTCTTCCAAATTCTTTTTGTCGTATTATTAGGCTAATCCAAATGGTCTAACAAAATGTAGTGAAAAGAAAGCTCAAATATGAAGAATATATGATTTATGGGTAAAAATGTTAAATTTATGACCTTATTTGCATAATTTACCATAAATATGCAAATGAGTAATTTTTTTTCAAAAATATTAAATTTACTATACTATAGTATTCTATACACTTCACTTGACATGCATGCACATTTTCGCGGCGATCGGCCGTTTCACGGCCGAGATCTTTTCATGCCGTGGGCGACATACGACGCAATATATGATATTCTAAAAATGTTGAAGATAATATTGTATTGAGGGTCACGATTCAAGTCCATTATCAGTGTTGACATGTACTGTAAAATACATGTACAGGTACAAAAGTAGTATAGTAAAGCATTTCACAAACTTGTATGCGGCCGCGCCAACTGAATGCGCTTTTTTAATACCCGCTGCATATGTATATTCTTTTCTTGCTCAGTATATAGGAAAGGGAGGGTATATTCGAGTATCATGGAAATGAGAAGAGTAAGGATATATTTGATTGTATTAGTTTCATGTCTATCATTAACGTCAGCTGGTAATGTTCTCATATCTGTGACGCTAGGAGAAGGCAGCCATTACATGGCATCTACGGTGATAGGCGAAGCCCTGGTTCGCCGGGGACACAATGTCACCGTTCTGATCGGAAACGCTCATGAGCACCGCGCGAAACACCCCGTGCACTCGAAACTCTTCAACTTCGAGATCTTCACTTATCCAGAGCCGGTGGAAAAAGTCCGCGAGAGGATGGAAAAAGTGTTCAGTCAGGCCTTTGAGAAGGAGTTCCAAATGGACATGATATGGAAATTTACCGAAGTGATGGCGCCTTATGTCAACTATTGTCGGAGTGCTTTCCGCGATCGGGAGCTCATGGGTCGCCTGGAGCGCGCCAAATTTGACGTGACGATCGTCGATGTGACATGGCTATGCAGTGTCCTGATCAGCGAGCACCTCAACACGACCAATGTTCTTTTCAACCCGATGGCCTCCCAGTACTACGTCGCCGAAATTATCGCAGGGGCTCCCTTCCTACCAGCGGTCATCCCAGACGGAATATTATGCCCCCCTCAAAAGATGACCTTCTTCCAACGCGTCAAAAATGTCCTCCTAATCGTCGCCCTGAGACGGATGTTTTACCTCTTTTTTAATATGATGTATCCTATCCAGGAGGAATTTAACATTTTGATGGACCGGTCTTTGCAAGATTACATGAGCGAGTTCGAGCTTTTGTTGATGAGTATGGATCCGGTGATCGATTATGTTGTCCCTTTCCCGCCGGCGGTCGTCGAAGTCGGTGGACTCCTCACTCGACCAGCAAATCCTCTGGAAAAGGTAGGTGTGCATGGCCCGGTAGGATATCGATGTATATAACAATGGTAATAATTATGATGATGCTGTTGCTGATAATAATAATGATGATGACATCAGTTTAATAATATTTATAAACATCATCATCATAATCATAATTATGATGGTAATAATAATAATAATAGGCCTATATAGTAATAACAATGATGGTAATAATATATATTAATTATAATAATAATCTGACTTGATTGATTTTGATTTGATTTATTTACCAACAGCAAAACACTCTGCATTGTCTGCAATACATTATTTCAGACAATCATATTTACATGCACAAGAAGAGAAACTATGGTTTGTAAAAAGGGGCCATCGGATAATAGCACATGTGCTAGTCGAGCCTAACCCCTTACAGCTAAACAAAGTATTTTGGTACAAGTAAAGTTCAGAAAAACAAACAAAACAAACATAATTAATTTACGATTACAATGATTTTATACCTTAAAAAATAAGAATACCTATGAACAATGTCTTACAATATACAAACTGATAATATGAAATAGAATTTTTCTACATATTACAGATTATTTGCTTGGATTTTTCATTCATGATTTGTTCAACACATACCTTGTAAAGGAATTCCGAGACCTTTTTCTAGACCTTGGTAATCTGACATGAATGGCAATCTATTCCAAAATTCACTGCCCACAAAAGACAATGAAAATTGACCTTGTTGTGTCGTTCTAAATTTTGGAAGACGTAATTGTCCATGCACCTTTTTTTGTCTCGTGAAATAGCTATGCTCTATACTGCCACAGTACTCTATACAAAAATGAGGCAAATTGTTAATAACATGTATTGTATTGTATTGTATTTATTAAACTTCAGTGATACATCAATAATCTGTTTATAAACATATAAATCATATAAATCAATTTACAATGCAATGTAACAAATCAATATTCTGTTTGTAAACATAATATCTATCATAATAAATCAATTTACAATGCAGTGTGGCAAAACAGAAGGAAAATTATATACAGAAGACAAATTCTGTTTTTCTTCTTGTAATAACATGACACATAATGCATAAAGTAAAGAATATAATGTTCCATTAAACAGCCGATAATTGAAATAATCAGTAAAACTAATACTACTAATAATACTAATACTACTAATCCTATTACTACTACTACTACTACTACTACTACTACTACTACTAATAATAATGATGATAATAATAATAATTGAATAATAATAATACTTAGTAATTACAATGATGATGACGATGGTAAGAATAGTTCATAATGTAACACATAGTTTATTACAACGGCCCATTCATACCTCCTTACGAATATTATGTTTGATTGCCCATGCAGTTTCTCACTTACAATTTGTCTCGAATATAAACACGGCATTGGTCTTTAGATTTATTACATTACCTGAATGTGCATTGCAAAACAAAAACAAATTGAAGCGAGAAAACTGCTTTGATCCTAGAATAATGCATTATTTATGAAAGTGTAATGGTCGATAAATATAATTATTATGATGTGGAATACTCGCAAAGTAACTGCATGATAACATTCATTTCTTATTACGATTTGCAGGGCAGACTATAGCTGCACTGATCGAGCGTCATAAATATATGCATCTTAATTGTACTGTTTATTTATTTGTCGTTGACTAAATAATCATACAGCAAAAACTGCTCGAGATATTGTTCATATAAAACCCCTCAATAAGTGTTCTCAATAAACGTCCCCACCCCCCACTCTCTCTGTCTCTGTTCTCTCTATTCTCTCTAAATATAGACATGACCTTTCACCGAAATCTATACACGCTCATGAATCACAATTCCTACAGCCAAGTCCGTTTTGATGATAGCAATTTCCTCAACGTATTCGACGAAGCTTTATATTAATCTTTGAAGGACTAGTACTCTTCATTGTATTCCAAAGGTTAATTTTGACAATACCCACGTTGCCCATGTCACCCGGCACGTATACCAGTACACCTGCGTACAATGTTCGCTCCGGCGAAGGATCGTGCGTAACGTACTGTACACATATATTATTTCAGAAGTACCGGTACATGTATAGTAGTGGACAAACTAAAGCTTCCCGCTTAATAATTATCAGCGCCGTTTCCTGCTTACCGTATTTATATGAGTGTCATCTTTATGATTTATGCACGGCATGATATCAAAATCAAAACTGAATTGTAAACATATAATTATTATGCGGAACATATGCATGTGTGTGTAGTAGGAGTTGTAGGACTATATTGGAGTATTGGAGTGACCAGGGAGGTGGAGTGACTCAGAACATCACGGAGCTAGTGCAGCTTTCAACATGGAGTTTCGGCTAGCATGTAATGCGCGGTTACTTCAACTAGTTTTCATGACCGTGTGTGTATCCACGGTATGGAGTGCGAATATTTTCATATCGGTGACTTGCGGTGAAGGTAGCCATTATCTTTCTACCACTGCTTTTGGAGCTGAGCTCGTAAAACGAGGGCACAACGTGACCTATCTCATTAGTAATGCGTACGAGCATCGCGCTCACCACCCTCAACATTCGCAGCTCTTCCACTACGAGATCTTCAACCATTCCGTACCTATTGAGAAAGTGTACAAACGGACAAGCGAAATCGCCGCCTTTGCCTTCAAAACCGACTTCAACAGGGACTCTATTTTTACCATCCAAAAGTGGATGAACCCCCTTGTCAAAGACTGTCGGGCTGCGCTGAGCGACCATGCGCTTCTGCAGAGATTACGTAATGCCAACTTCGATGTCACGATCCTAGACATAACATGGAGCTGCAGTTTGCTCCTGAGCGCGTACGTAAGGACCCCCGTCATTCTCTACAACCCACTGGCTTCACAGTACGATGTATTTCGTGACATTGCAGGAACTCCCTTCTTACCGGCCGTGGTTCCCGAAAGTGTCTTTGGGAGTCCTCAGCGGATGAACTTCAAGCAAAGGGTCGTCAGCTTACTAGGAACCTTACTCGTTAAACAACTGCAATTCAGATTCTTTGTCGAGTTGTATAGCCCCTTGCGCCATGAGTTTGGTATTCTTGAAGACCAAACCATAACGGACTATCTCGTGAAAAATACAGAGTTGATCCTGACAGCCAGTGATCCCGCTATTGATTTGATCCATCCATTACCTCCTTCTGTCATTGAAGTGGGTGGACTTCTCACCCGACCCGCGAAACCCCTTGATAAGGTATCCTCAAGTTTGACCAATCAACATATCGGAGTATATTGTGCTGCTCTGATGTAAAACTTGGTTATTTTTCTTTTTCTATAATATTATTCATTAAAAAAAAACATTCAAACGGCACATGATCGATCGCCATGTATCCATATTGACTATCACTCTAACATAATGTATACAAAATAGTATCCTATCAATCATTATTTAGTATTTCAGAATTTTCAGAATCCATTGTGTGGATAATTATTATGCCATAAAAGGCCTGCACCTACCTATGTTTCGATCAGGATATTCACTATTATATATATTTACTGTATCTATAAGTCTATTACTTGTAAACATGATCAGTTTTGGTCCTTGGACCTTTGAATCATGTATATTTATATGTCTTTTTAAACCGAAATAAATAAATAAATAGATAAAAAACAATATTTCTTATCCAACTACCAGCATAATCGTTATAGTCATCCGTCTAACTCACCTTGTGAATTGCCATTTCTTGTTTGATATTGGGCCTATCAATGTAAAATAAGTTGGCAATCCTTTAATCCTCATATCCTCATCTGTGCAAATATTTTACACCACTTTATTGTATATCCCATGGTAGTTCGGATTACGTAATTCATTGTACGCCATTGTAATGTTCGCACATTTTAGATGGGGTGGACAATACCACATAAAATTACCTTAGTTTGATTTTTCGAATGTCTTTGAGATTGTGTTCAGTTTAAATTGTTATTCACACCAAATATAATCATGTTCCTGTTTCGTTCCTCCTTTAGGATCTCGATGACTTCATGAACAGCTCTGGTGATGACGGGGTGATCATCCTCTCCCTCGGTACCTATGTCAAGGTGATGCCACAGCGGCTCAACGACCTCTTCGCCTCGGTGTTCGCTAAGCTACCCCAGAAGGTCGTTTGGCAGCTGCCCGACAACTCGTCGACGACACTGAGCCCGAACATCAGGACGATGGGGTGGCTGCCACAGAATGACCTGCTTGGTAAGTGCTTGCTTGTGAGGACGTTCAGCATTGTCGGGGGGGCAGAGGGCAATTATATCCCATTCTCCGATTATGATTATGTATGAATAACGTTCAGTTCACTATCACTATAGCTCCCCGCCTCCCCCCCTCCCCCCCGCACACACAGTTTTGTATGCCCTTTTTTTAACGAATGCATATCAATCATTATCATATTATTTTATTAAAAAATAACCAAGGGCTGCGAGAGACTAGTTTTATATTATTTTGAGCAGTGGGGTGAATTTCATCGGCAATTTGCCGACATTTTCCAACAGGCACAACCGTAAAATGTATCAGAAATTAATAAAGGTCCTCATAGTTTTAGGTTATGTAGGTAAAGGTAAAAACAGATCCTCAGATTTCCACTTTGGTGAAACTGAAGCATTTTCAAATATTTTGTTGACGGTGGTTTATTAAAATTATCCAGCAAGCAAATCCACAAATGGCCTCTGTCAACCCATTCGAAACGACTTTTACTGATTTCGTAGACGGAGATTTAGCATTGGGGGAGGGGTCCACTGTCCATCGATACCTCGGCTTATTTCATTTTTCATGTTAGCTATGTTCCACCCACGATCAAATCCATTCCCAAACAGATTTAACGGCTTTCCCAATTCTTCACCTTTATCATCCGCACCAGGTCATCCAAACACGAAACTGTTCATCTACCAGGGCGGCAACAACGGTCTCTACGAAGCCCTGTACCATGGTGTCCCGACTCTTGTACTACCTGTCTTTGCTGACCAGATATGTGTTGCGTCCAGGGTCTTAGAGAAAGGAATGGGGTCATACTTGGACATCCATACTCTCAGAGCAGAAAGTGTAGACAATGCGATAAAGATGATTTTAAGCAACAATACGTGAGTACCACTCTTCTTTTCTTTTACACTCATGATCCATGTCGCATGTTGTGCCCCATTTCTAACTAAAGGAAACTCTGAATCTTTTCATCACATCTGATGATCAGATTTGATGATCAGATTTGTGGGCAAATTTTCAAACATAAAGACTACATTTTCTTGTTGAAAATAATTCGGCGAACCGTGATGTGTGTCGGCAAGTATGGCCCGACAGCCTCAATATACCCCTCATGCAAATGATCTGTTGACGCCCTTGCAATGATTATCATCATGGTATAGTGCTTGGAGATTCACTGTCATTTTGTTTCCTCTTCTAAAATATTGCTTCTACGACTCTGATCAAATATTGTGTTTTCATTTTCAACAGGTATGGCGAAACTGCGAAGCGACTATCGGCGATATACCGTGATCGTCCGGAAACACCTGCTGAACGTGCTGCATACTGGGTCGAACACGTCATCAAATTTGGCGGGAAATACATGGAATCGCCTGCAAAACATCTCAGCTTTATTCAACTTTCTCTCCTTGATGTTTATGCTTTTTTAATCTTCTGTTTAATAGTAGTTGTAGTTGTCATTTTCTTATTTTGTCGTTGCGTGTTCCGTTGCTGTGGTGCAATGTGCAAAGGTGGCAGTAAAAAGAAGAAAGATTAATGATTGTTTTAATTTGAAAATATGTATTTCTTGGTTAATCACGCTAATGTAATTAAGACTAAACGTGAGAAAGATGGACGATTCTGTAATTAAAAAAAAAATATATGTTTCTTAGTTGAACTAAGTGAAAAGAAGAAAGATTTATAACCTTTACTAGACGTTTTGTATTTTTTAGTTGATCTAAGCCAGAATGTATACGTTCTGAAATAATTTGTAAATTTGGATCTATAGCTGTACATATTATTGCGTAGGCCTTCTTATTGTTTTGTTCTGACAATTCTAGCATGTTTTAGTATATAATGGTGTGACCACAGTTCGCTTTGACCTAAATTCGCGCACAGATATAATATATATCTTGAAAATTTGATACCACCAATCGAAAGAGGAACATAACATTTCCTAGTGACGGAATTTTCTTTGGAAATTATGAAAATATTGACAAAAGATCGGCAAATTGTGCAGTCTTAAAATTGCGTCCGTTCCGAAAAAAAAACATGAACTCACCGACGAGGGTCTGGAAATCTTGTTTGGTAAGAAGATTTCATCAAATTGTAAGTAAAAAGTGATAACAACAGATTGTATGATATAATGCCTTTTTCAATGAATTAGATTATCTTACCTTTGATGGGTCGCTTTTTGGATAAAATCATCTGTAAACTCTCGTGCGTGAATTAAGGTCTCGTTGTTTTCATGACTTGTTATTCAGTTGTACTTGTACTTTGTAATGCATTCCGATCCGACATCGATATCGACTTGCAAAATGACCCAAGTGTACCTCAGAAATTTATTAGTGTAAATATGGAAAAATGGTTTTCAAATTACATATTCTGTCACAATTGTAGCTTAAAATAGACCAATATGCTATCCAAAGATGAGTAGGTAACCATTATAGCCCTCTGAAAATGAGGTTTTAGTCGCCCGAGTATTGCTCACATCAAGATTTCTCGGGGGACGGGGAGGGGCTACAAACCCCTCAGATCTCACCTCGTAAACGCCTGTATTCCACCCCATTCTCAGTTGCCGCCTATATTATATACATAGAATGTTTTTTTTTTGCTCGTTCGTTCGCTCGCTCGCTCGCAAAATGTACAAATGCGAGTACTAACATTTACATAGTAAAGCAAGACATTATTAATTTATTTTGTTTCTTAATTAATTCGCAATATCTTGAGAATAAATTACATACCATCCGAAGTATTTTTGTGTGTGCATTGTTTAATTAAATGACAACAAATGAAAGTCAAAAGAATGGAAGAAAGATATATAATTTATATAAGGTAGGAGGAGGCCGAGGAGGAGGAGGAGAGAGAGAGAGAGAGAGAGAGAGAGAGAGGAAAGAAGGGGGAGGCCGAGGAGGAGGAGGAGAGAGAGAGACTTGAAAAAAAGAACTTCCTCCTTTTCCCTATATTATTTTGCCTAGGTTATGTTGGAACCCCCCCCCCCCCTCCCCTTGACCTGACCCACGCTACTATCAGAATCAGATAACATAATGGACTTCTTCCTGTCGACAATATTAACGTTCTTTCGAACGGATGTTAAAAAAAATAAAACAATTATATAACAAATCTAATTTATAACAAAAATAAAACAACAAAAACGAAACAAAACAAAACAACAAATAAAAAACGAAAAAAATGAAATGAAATGAAATAACAAACTTAATAATTAGCTTACAAAGGGGCTTATTTTTTCGTGTTTGAATACACTGCGTTCCAGTAATTCAGGCGACCTGTCACCCAGACACCCACGCAGTTATTTTCATCTCGATTACAACATTTTGCATAACAAAACTCGTTTCTCTACAAAAAGGTGGACTTGGGAGGTTAGTATGTGCGTTTTCAGGCTTATATATATACGTCGTGCGTCCGGACAGGTTACTTATCCGGCAGTTGATTTGAAACGGTAGCTTGAAGAAGTTTACAAGCAATGTTTCATTAATCTTTTAAGACTTATGTCGGTTAGTGCAAATTTGATGCTTATTTTTCGGGAAATGAAACGGGGAAACGTGACACATAACGTTCGCAGCCCCTTTATCCTATGTGTGGGGGCGACAGCGCCAGTTAATACTGAAAGTTTAGAGTTCTGGTCAAGAGATTGCATTGTAAAATTATGTAGAAGCGCTTCTGGTTGCATGTAGCAGATAAGTAGTGGTGTATACTCATCAAAATGATAAGAAATTGGCCCAGTCATGCTAAAAGTTCCATGCACTGTAGCAGGGGCGGATCCAGTCGGCGGCAAGGGAGGGGGCCGAAAAGGGGCCCATTTTTCGCTCAGTGGGGGAGTGAGAACAATTTTTTTTGCCTCCGAAAATTGAAAATTGAAAAATCGTGCCGGGCGATTTTGCGCTCAGTGGGGAGGGTTAGTGAGCACAATTTTTAAAAACCATCACCCCTTGGGCGCCAGGGAAGGGGCCCATCTTCTTTTTTTTACAAAAGGGTGATTTTACATGTTTTTTTTCCTAGGGGAGGGGGCCCGGGCCCCCGAGCCCCTGGATCCGCCACTGCACTGTAGTACTGTACACATAAATGTGTATGTGACTTTACAAATATGTTACATGTGTTCCACAACCTTTAGCTGTTACTCCAAAACTCAACCTAGTCAGAAAGTTCGCAACATATTACCAGGAAATTTAAAAGCACGAGGTTTAATATTTTAACTTATACTTTTTTTACATTCATATTGGTCTTGTCAAATTGACGTAGTCTCTATAGTGAACGTGGGTCCAGCCATTTAGGGGCGCTGGTGGGGTGTAGAAGGGGACAATAATTGTCTTCTATTTCTTAAACTGTAGCAATTATTGTTATTATCCCTACAAGGTATATTATATTTTTCAAATGAATGGGGGTCCAATTTTTGAGGAAATATTTAAGCGGTGAATAAGCGGGGTAAGAGCACTAAAAATTTTTTTTGCCCAATTCGTGAGAATTTTAAAATTTTTATTAGTATTATTTTATTTATTTTTTATTTATTTTTTGTTGCCAGGGGGGGCGGGCCCATCAGCCCCCCCCCCTCGTGGATCCGCGCCTGATCTCATGTTTATTTCATGTTTATGTGCATTGCGTACCAGTAAAACAATAGTTCGTACTGAAGTACTTACACTGTATTTTGAATAAAACAATATAATGAATATTAAATTATGGTTGTATTATACACAAAGATAATGGTAATGGTTCAGATAATATAATGATGTGAAGACGTTGACGGTATATGATGCTAATGACGATGATGATGATGATGATGATGATGATAATAATAATACTAAAATATTCCTATACTACTGCTACTACTATTACTTTACTAAGCGGGGGTAGTGAGCACTAATTTTGTTGTTGTCTAATTCGTGAGAAATATTTAGCGGTGAATCAGCCAGCCGGTGAATATTAAAGGGGGTAGTGAGCACTATTGTTTTTTTTCCAATTCGTGAGAAAATGAGAAAATATTTAGCGGGAATCAGCCAGCCGGTGAATAAGCGGGGGGGTGTAGTGTTAAAAAAAAAAAAAAAAAATCAAAATCAAAATGGGGGGCAAAATGGGTGGTCCCCCTTCTTTTCTGACAAAACATGGGGGGACATTTGATATGACGCCCTTGCCTGGTAGGATTATTCCTTGAAATGCACTATGCGCTGATAACGGCTGCCGGAGCTACAGCTATAGGCCGGGTAACTGAATTTCAAAAGCTTTTTGGAAGCGCATAAAGGGACATTATATATTATGATGTGATATGCGCTATACAAGAACCGGATATTATTATTATTATTATTAATACTTTTATTTATTCAAATTCTGCTGTGCAATATTATATAATTGAAACAGAACATTTTTTTTTCTTTATTCAATATATACATACTCAACGATAAAAATAGTCATGATTGAATTTGTCCTCATATTGAAAATTTCCTAATTCATTGATTTTATATTTTCAATGGTTTCCCATTTCTAGATTAATTTCTATTGTCATGTTAAATTTGCAATTTTTGTACACTTTTTTCTGTCATTGTATTTTACTTTGATCTGTTTTGGGGCAGCTTTGGTAGGGGGCGGGCATCAAGGTTTTTGCATTCATCTCTTCACACACGTGACTCACTTAAATTTATTTATAATTAGGAAGAAATTGGCGGGGGGGGGGGTGGTGGGGGAAAACTCCTTCTACTAAAGGAACGCTAAGTACTGGGCCTATATATATAAATCGACGACTCATATATCAACACGTCAATATATGTTATTACATGTTTGTAAACAGACATGTTTGTATATAGAAATACAAAATCACGAGGGCCATCGAGGGAAAATTTACTGCATAACCGAGGCCCTATTTTTTTCTCGCAACTGTTTAATTGTCGAAAGAAATCGACCCAAGGGCAATTTCAATACCGCATTGTACATCCCACGATAAATCGTGTTCGGATCGATTTACGTAATACTTCATTGTCATGTTCGCACAAGCAGGGGTGTCGATTTGTATCCGTCGTTGGGGGATGATAGGTGCCAAAATATTTTCGGCAATGGATCAAAGCAACCAAGAGGTAGAAGCGTGTGGCAGGTTGCACCCTCCCTTCCAAGTTATTAACTTTTTCAAGTCACCCTCAATAAAGATAACATTTCAGAGAATATAAGAGTGGTAATAAAATTAATAACATGCTAAATGTTAGTCCTGACTCTTGCCTGCAGTGTAGGCCTACCAGACTGATATCATCTATTTTTAAACGAAATTTAGACATTACCAAAAAAAATCCAATGGTGAGGGATATCAACTTGTGAAAGTATTATGTTACCAGTGGGCAAATGCATTAATAAGCAACCAGGAAGGTTCATGTAGACAGAAAATTCTTTATTTCCTGGTGATAGAAACATACATTTTATGAATATTGATGTCTCCAAACAACATTCATCGTGAAAAACCCATTCCAATATTCTGTGTAAGGAGATCTCAAAAAACATAGTTCTCATTAGTAAATGAAAAACATATTGCTTTTGGTTCTTCATTTGACTCTCTTCCTTCTTTAATTAAACCAACTGAATCCTCAAACTCAATTCAATGAAACAGAATATCACTGATGCAAAATTTGGTTCTCAAAATGACAGAAAATTTCCACTCCTGATCTCATACAAACTGTCTGTTTCTTAAAAACATAATATAAAACTTACGTTCCAACTACCAAACAACAAACTTCCATTATCTCCTTCTTCACCCAGATATACTTATCATACCAGATACGCTCTAAAATATAAGCATAATATTCCCCTAAGGCCCTGACCAGAGCATTATTTTTTTCGTCAAAAACTATAACCAGTCTTAGAAGGTGCATTATTATTGGAAGTGTGTTATAAACAAAACTTCAAACTTAATAACATTCTAACTTTCAAAAACACCTTAACAATCTTATGCTTGTTACGTTTGAATACAATACATAGGCCTATACATCAGCTTTTCAATAAAACAAAAATAATTTGTGACATAATCTTTCTCCAAAATATCGAACTGGAGTATTCTGTTGTATTGCTTGTTTATGTACATACAAAGAGCTTATTTTCAAGAGGCACATTCTGCGCGAATGCCTGAGCTTGTAAATTTCGCGTATTGAAATTCACAATCAGTCCCAAATTTCATTCAATCTTTTTTTGTTTCTTTTTTTTTCTTTTCACATTCCTTAAAGCCCTGTCAATAATGTGGCATTGATTATTTATTCGTTTTTAATTAGTTTTTGAAGAACTCCTAGGTGAAAGAAATCACAACTATTCTTGAATATTATTACTTGTTTTAGAACATGTTGGGCCTGTCTCACATTGCCTTCCATCATTCCATGGCAATTTTCCATGTTTCTTTCAGCTTATTTCTCACTTCTTTTCCATCCACTCAACTAATTCCTGATCATGCATTAACCTCATACCTACCATCACCCATGCCTAAGCTTTTTAGGGAGGAGGGGATCCCGTAAAGTAATTTTGACATTGTAAGAAATAAACATGAGCAATATTTCATTGTAAGTTACTTTAAAATCAACCTCTTTTTTCATCGCCCATTCACATCAGTACCCTGAAGAAATGCTGGAATATATATGTCCCTTTTTCTCTTGTCTTTCTTCCTTTTCTCTTCTCCCTTCCTTTTTTCTTCTGCCCGTTTCTTTCCCTTTTCCCAGGTAGCAAGCCCATATGGGGCCCATATGGGGATGATCTGGGTCACTTGTGCCATCTGGGCTATTAAATGGAACCATATATGTATCCCATATGGGGCCAGTATTTAGTAACCCATATGGATCTATCTGGACCAGCCCTTATGGGTCCCAGATGGGAATGAGCTGGGCGTACACATATGGGTAGAATATGAATATGCCCATATGGGTAACACATGGGGAAAATCTGGGTTAACCAATATGGGTACCAGATGGGATTAAGCTGGGCATACCCATTTGGGCCCAGTTTGGTATGGGTTCCATCTGGGTCCCATCTGTCTTATATGGGTTTACCCATATGGGTCCAATATGCTTCTTGGGTGCATATGCCTTAGTGCCCCAGATGGTTTTCCATATGGGGCCCATGTTTCAGAGAATATGGGACCCATGTGGGTCCCACATGGGCTTGCTACCTGGGTTATCGTCTCTCGCCCACTCTGTACTTCTTTTTTGCACTCTTGCGCTTCGCGCTTAACATTTAGCTCGTTGCTTTTTAACGCTGCGGCTTTGCATTTGCGCACTGCATTTCTATGATGCTGTTGATTGAATAAATTAAATAAATTCATCAATTCCTGATGAAGCCGTATGAGCGAGAATTCAATTTATTCTTGTCTCATATACGGTTGTCTCATTTACTTCGTTTTCTATTTATATATGTATGTATTATGAAAATGAGATAGCAAAATTTGAATATTGATGGTCATCTTGCGAGTAATAACCATTAACTACTCTCATCGGGCTCTCATCGTTAATTTTTCTCTTCATTTTTTTTTTGATGATGAATTATTGGGGGATGATTGTACAGGCCATCCCCCACCCCCCCCCCCCCCGTGATCGACACCCATGCGCACAAGGCTATTGAAATTGCTATATAGGTTGATTTTTCGAAAGTAGTTGCAATCGTGTTAAACGTACGTACCGGCCCCTCCTTATAATATGAAAACGAAAGGGCCTCGAATACAATTTACAGGGTTCTCGAACAGAGGACGTTCTCGTTTTGCGAGTGGTTGTCAAAGTGTAGGTACATTTCTAATGAGTAGCCTCGGTCTTCCATCCACCCACGTAATCTGAAATACACGATCTACAAAACAATTAACACTGAAGACCCATCCTTTAAAAAAAAAATTCCATATTTTATTGTCGGCCTCTATTCTAGATCCTTTGTTGACATGAAATTTGTTTATAGTCTTAGTTTCAAGCAAAATGATTATTTGTTATAAGGACGCCTATAAGTTTTATATCATTAACTTTTAATATTATGAAGTAAAAGTGCAATCACATTAATTAGATATTGAAGTCATTTGTTGGGTTCAGTTTCATTCATTTTCTTTAATCTTTATACCTTTGTGCCCTGACAAAAATGTTAATATATGCAAGGAACAATTACTTCCGGGTTAGTTGAGGTCAGCTAGTTGTGCATAGAAAGAACATGGAAGCGGGAGAAGAGCCGTGGCACAGAATTACATGACTCGGGAAAATTAAAGATTTTTCCGTTTCCTGGCCGAATCCATTCCTTTTAACTGATCATATATCGTAGCTGATTTTAATGGTCACTGTTGATCTTTATTTGAAAGGTAAATATGACCTTATTTGCGTATTTGGAAGAGATATTTACAATTTTATACGTTGTTGTATCTGTTTTTGTGAGTTTGAGAAAGAGACTATAAATCCCGCGCTGATTATACGCATGTACTTTGTACTGTGTGTATGAAATGTATGGAAGCCGGTGTGAAAGCTATTCGACGCCAGTACTGACGGGCCGGTAGAGCGTTGGGATTTCTGCAGCGCGAATGAATAAAACCAATGCCATGGCAATACTAAGGAAAGAATGGTAATTTGATGTATAGGCCTAGGTCTTTATGAAATTTAGATGTATGGTCAGTCTGATGACTCTAAAGTCTTTTTATGGAATTAAAGCATCTGAAAATGTGGTATACTATAGTATAGAACACACCCGGTGGTTTAATAATGTCATGCCCATGGCTTATAGTAACTTATAGTCATACCTCATGCATGGGAAACCCCCAGACTGGAGTTACACTTAGATCTACACTTACATTACAAGTTACAGAGCTCACATGCTCAGTAGAGGCTCAAGGCTGATGGGCAATAAGGCACGTAGAACTTTACGCATGCACTGAGCGCCGTGCAGGGAATTAACAGAATTAACGTGCCCCCATTGGCTGACCGCTCGAGTGGGTTTGACTTTGAATGAGAGAGGGCCTACTTTAGCAGAGAGCGCAGTGGTGTTGACCATACAAAATCGTACCAAACACACTGATATGTCATGCTTTATACAGGTGACGCACTTCACACATAACTGATGCACACTAAGCATAAGTACACACATACAATAGCAAAATCAAAAAACAATTCAGTACAACTTGCACGTTTGTACCTCAAATATGACAAAAAATGAGAATTTATCAAACTTATTAAAGTAAGGCTTGAAGTTATAAACCTGAGTAAAATAACTTAACTTTTAAAGGATGCTGTAAAAAAATCGTACAAAATCAAGGTTTGACCGGAATATCATGAGATTGGTATCAGATTAAACAGAAAATTGCAAGCTTTCTCCTCGCACTAATATGTTATAACGTTGAGCAAATGGCAGCCAGCGATAGCCAATCAGAAGGGCCCTTCTTGTTGCAGCAAATATGGGCAAATATGGCTGAGACCGGTCGAACGTAAAGCGCATGCGCGTAAATGTAAGCTACTTTTCTATGTGTAAGGGAGACTTTGGTGAAGACTTTTGGTAGCCTATTTGGGTGATAGTCTTTCGTTTGGGATACCAATTTCCTTTATTTACATTTGCTGCCAAAGGGATTAAATGCGCTCAAACTGAAATTATGATTCTTGAGCAAATTCCTCATGAAAAATTAACCCTTTTTACCCTCTACTTAAGTTTTCTTAACAGTTTTTGTTATGATCCACACACAAAACCACTGGGCTCCTGACTTCAGGAAGGCACAAATTTGGCAGGGAAAAATCGCCTTGTGGTTGATGTTGTTTCTTATGTTCTTTTGTAAGCTAAGTCTCCAATATTGTATATAGTACTCCAGCAATATATGTGTGGTCTGGGGGAGCTGCTCTGTAATCATACTTAGATTCAGCATTTTGCCAAAGCCTATTCAGCTTATTTTAAAACTAAAAACCGTGTCAGCCTCCACGACTTGGTTTGGAAGGCTTCATGTGTTAACTAATCTTGTAGAGAAGAAATTACTACACATACTTTCGTCTGCTCTGCGCTTAGTTTCAATCCGTTACCAATAGTGCTAGTGGTATTGAGCTCAAAGATTGGATACTTATTTCATCGCTACTGCTGTTCGTCTAATTCTTAAAGAAATGTGGTCTGCAAACATGCAGACACTGAAAAGGTCTGTTACTACAGATTACACTATAGTGTCTGTTGGGTGACTTACAGGAAGATTGAAGCACTTTTATCCTATGCAATGTTATGCATTGTACATTTGCATGTTTGAACATAATATTTGCTTGTTGGAAATCGAACTATTTCTATAGAAAATGTATAAAAAACTTTTTGAGGAAAAAAATGAAGCTCTTTTAGAAAATTATTGTCTGTACATCTAATTGCTAGTGAAAGCTATTGCTCTTAAAGAAACTTTCTTACTCTGTCCTATTTTGTTTCAGAGAGGCTTCACACATTTTTGTTGGTGAAACTGCCCAGCTAGGCAGGACACCATCCAATCTTGCATCATCTAGCAAAGCTTTGTAACTCAGTTCATCAGCCAGTTGCAGGAGCCATCACTGCCTTCTCTGTATTGAGCATCTTAGCATTTCTCCTTTAGTTTGGTATCGCAATGGTTCATCAAAAGTAAGCTTGTCTTTTGAAGGAGATGGTCTTGACAATCAAGATGCGGGTAAGTTTGTGATGAAATCTAACCTGATAATTCAGAAATTGATATTGATTCTAGGACACATTACTCCCCCTATCTCTGGAAATTTACCCCTTTATGACAACTGGACAACTACTTCCACTATAACTAACCACTCTAGGACAATTCTCCCCATGAAAAACCCTTGGATTTTATCCCTTTGGTTGTGGTTGTGGTATATAAGGCAATGTTGTAAAGTGTACCAATCACCTGAAAAATAACTAGTGTATAGCTACTATTTATAACAACTTTGCCTGGCATTCTATAAGTAAACAGATATGAGGAAAATGGTAGGCTTCTGTCGGTCAGAATAGACCATGGATATAGCACCCTAGTAAAGTGTAGATGGCATGCTATTGCAGTTACAGCAGCTCCTGCTGTGGCTGGTGAGTCCAATGCGAGAATGGCTATATCTTTCGCACCGGCCAATTGGCGTTCCTTTTGACTTTTTTCTGGTCAGCCAGGTCTAGGAGATGTAAATAATATTTTGTAAATTCTCAATAAACTAATGTTGTTTAAAATTTCTCTTTTCAAGCCGCAAGAGGGAGCTAGAAGGTAAGATTTCTTTCATTCTATCGATTTTTAACACATAGTTGTTATTAAAAAAAAATGGAAGAGTGCCAATTTAATATATAATAGTATATGAACAAATTTATTTAAGTAAAGAATATATAAATTAACCAAGAATTTAACAAAATAATTATTTATATCATGTATATCACATTATTATATTAAATCATTGATTGGTCAATGTTTCATTATTAATAATACAAATACAATGTAATTACTTAAGAGCCTTTATATGAATGTGAGCAAAACAATTTTTCACATTTGAATGTACATTGGAACAATAAATGAATGGATAAGGTATGCTGTTTACACATGTACATGTATGTATTAGTGATTTTGCAGCCATGATGTATTTTGTTCTTTTTGTTAAAGCCCCACTGCACTACTTGTAGCTACTTGCTCCCTCTATATAGAAAACAATGCCTAAGCGGTGCCCATTGGTCCCCCATGATCCTCTTTTTCTTATGTTAATTGAGAGCTGAGTTGTCAGTGACCACGCTGGGAGGTCTAATCCTCCTGGCCAAACTAGTGCAGACAGGCTTTAAGCCATGTATAGAGGCCATGTGTACCTATATTGGCATTCATTATTGCCCATAGGTGGTAATGTTTGCAGGGGCATAGCTACATGTAGGCTGTTGTGTGTTCTGAAGTAGGAGGGGAGAGATGTATGTTAGACCAAATTTGACAAGCTTTTATAAATTTGTCACAAGAAAAAAAAAGGTTCTTGAAATGTTCATATAAACATATGCCTCCAGGGAATCAATCTGACCAACAACCAAACTTGACCAATCAGGATCCATCCTTAGCCAACCAATCAGAACCATCTGACTGGTGCAGTGGATCCTACCCAAGGGTATATAAACCATTATGCAACCTAACACACTCATCCTGAACACGTTAGGTTCAACCTATCGAAACGTTGAGGGCAAACTTACCCTATTGAAAGAATACACAGTTGAACACAAATGTCGCTCAAATCTACCATCACCATTGAAGCCTTAAAAGATTACAATATGTACATTTTCAAATGGTCTGTGAGTGTGTGGGATGGGGGGGGGGCATATCCTCAGCTCACCCATCACTTAGCTGGCAAAGCCCCTAGGTATATGTATGTAATGTTATATATGGGTAGGTACTTATGTCTCGGTGTTAAAGGTTAAGCTGTAGTGAACCTCTTCAAATTGTATCATGTGGGACAAAGCTGTTTAAAAAAATAGTAACACAAGAGTTCTCTATATTGCATGAATGTTCACACCCAGGAGAAAACCTGCAATTACAAGAAAAATAATGAAATCGGATGACTCCAATAATGGATGCTACTCTACATCTGACACAGCCGTTAATAAATCAGTGTATGTTACCCTTGTATCTTGTTTTATTTGATATATAAAAACTTATCCCTGGCATTCTATGGGTTAGCAGTTGAGAAGCATAAAGAAATTAAGGGGATACGGTCACATTTTTTTTTGGAAGTGTTATTTGAAGCTCATAATTTGAATGTAGTATAGCACTATAGCGGCATGGAACCCCTAACATACAGAGTGAAATATTTTCTGGTAATTGGTACACTTAATACACTTAGTATATATAAAAGTGATTTGTGAGTAGACAAGTCGATGCACGTATTCACCCTAGCATAGAATATGGAATGGAACAAGTTGGACTGGGTTCCGTACACCAGGTTTAATGTTTTCATTTATTTCCTTCATAGTCCTTCATAACTTTTAACCCATAGAATTGCATAGGACAGTTTTATTTAGTTTTTTTTAGGTCGATAATTACATAAAATAATTGTTGAAGGTAATAAAAATTGTTACCCTTTCAACCACCTATAAGGCTGACATGGTGATTGCTCAGTGATTGTGTTACTAATCATGTGCACAGGATGCAACCCTAGCTTTTTTCACTTATATTTTGTGTGTATTGTTTCTGATTCCTGCATGTATTGTTTCTTATTTCTTTTAAAGATAAAGTTGAGTTCTGGTCATGCAATTGCATTTTGAAAGAAAATGTAGAAGCGATTTGAAAAGGTTGATCATGTACATTCGCACATAAGTGATGGTGTATTCTGTGAGGTTTTGTAATCATCAAAATGTTAAGAAATTTGCTCAGTCTTGTTTAGAGTCGCATGCACTGTACAAAGAAATGTGTATGTGGGACTACGTGGGACTATGGTCGCGTTTATCAACCAAATTTTTGCCTAGAATCGGCGTTTTCAAACGTCTTTCAGGCAAATTTTTAAGGCGATAAACGCAAAGCCCTATTTCAAACGTCTTTAGATATGGGCATATTGTAACGCCGAAAAGGTGCGTTTTGAATGTGACATACAGCCAGAATCACGTTTCAGAAACACGATAAACGCAAAGCTGTTTTGAACCCCACATACAAATTGGACCTTCCCATATAGCTCTATGGACCTTCCCAGACTAATCCGCTTCCTGGGTCAAACGCCGCAAAGCAGCTGCGCAGAGACAAGGCCTTTATTTTGAATCGTGAAGAGACGATAAACGCGACATCCCGAAAATCACGTTCGTATAGTGGGGTTCGATAGTGGGGTTCGATATGTACATATCTGATGGCAAGACCCGATAAACGCACCCTATGTGGCATGTACATTAAGTGTGTGGTCCACACTCCACAACCTTTAACTGTTACTTGTCATATTTTGAATGTGAGGGCATTTTAATAGCCATCCTCATCCAGGGGCACATTTTCTTTTCTCTTCCACACTAAATAAAAAGAATGAAAAAGCTCACAAATTATTTGTCACCTTTCCCAGAACTCAACCTTCTCTTTAAATCATTCTAGTTTTCATTTAAACTTACCCATGCATGTTCAAGCAATGGTAAACCTGCTTCACAAGATTGAACTTAGAAAACTGAAGGAAAAGAAAGAAATGCCAGTAATTTACCTTTAATAGTTATTAACATATTTTATTTGTCAAAAGAATGAGTTGCATGAAATATTATTTTAAAGGCTGCATTGTAACACTTTGTTTTGGTCAAGCTGTTGAATATATATTATGATTTCAAATTGTGATGTTATTGTGTTTCATGGCATTGTATGAAAAGGTAGGAGGATTTACAATTTCAGATCTGTTCCAGTTCAGGAGTAAGTTCTAAAAAGATAAAACTGATCATGTTGAATTAAAAAAAAAATTATGTTTTTCTGCAGGAGGAAGCAAAACGTCACCCGGCGCATTGTGTCTTCTGACAGCGACTCATTAGAGTCCATACCAGACACCTTCATCAGCCAACCCTCCAATACCCGTACCCCCATCGACAAACCTAAGAACGAGAAGACCAGGATAGGCCCCACCCCAAACAGCGACTCCAAAAAGAAGAACTTTGTGCGCATCAACAGCAACGGGTCGTCAGAATCTGCTGGGTTTGGTAGCAAGAGGGCTATCAATGCTCTGACGGGGGTCAATAATGGCTTTGTTTATCAGCTGAAGAAGAAGGAGCCAAATGGAGAGGAGGAGGTTGAAAGTGATAGCTCGAAGGATGCTAAGAAGTGCAATGGATCTTTGGTTGACAGTTCACTCAATGAAGAAATACCAGAAGGTAAAAACAAATTTGTATGAATTAATTTATCAAGAACACAGTTGCAAGCCTTCAAACAAGAATTTTTATTTGTTGGAACTTTTGCAACATTCAATGTTTTCTATGCCTCCGGCCACCAAAGGTGGTGCCGGAGGCATTGTGTTTTTGGATTGCCCGTCTTTCTGTACATCTGTCTCTACGTCTGTCTTGCTTTCTCATTATCACTATATCACAAGAACTGCTTGAGGTATGAACTTGAGACTTGGTATACATGTATCACCATAGGAAGACAATTTGATTAGATGTTGTCCAGAGTAAATAGGTTCAAAGTCAAAGGTCATAGCGGTCAATTTCTGAAATTACAGATATTAGCCTTGTTATGGTGATATCTCAAGCTCCACTTAAGGTATAAGCTTCAAACATTATGATAGTTTGTATCACTATAGAGAAGTGATCTGATTAGATTTCAAGGTAAGTAGGTCAAAGGTCACAGAGGTCAATTTACATGAAATTTCAGGGTTTTATCCCAATTAGCACAGTGTCTCAAGAATGATTTGAGCCATGAACTTCAAATGTGGTATTGTTACGTACAGTATCACCATAGTGAGACAAATTGATTAGATTTTGGGTTAAGAAGGTCAAAGGTCAAAAGTCATGAAGTCAATATACATAAAATTAGAGGGTTTTAACCTTATCACCATATCAATAACTCTATTTTTCCATTGTACATGTATGTTTATCCTGTTCACATTATTTTGTTGTAAATGCATAATTATGTGTATTATTTTTCCACCTTGTACTGTCCTGTGTACTCAGGCAGTAGCCTAGGCTTGAATGTTCCTTTTGTCATGCTTCCTCTTGTTATATTCAATATAGAAAGTATGTGATTAAAATAAAATTATTGTTATTATTCCTTGAAGTTTAAAAAAAATTCTCCTCTGATCTCAGGTACAGTCATCGTCCAGCCAGAGGCAGCACCAGATGGAGAGGAAGATTGGTACAAGAGCAAGGAATTTAGAAAACAGTTTCCCCGTGAGCGGAAAGAAAGAAAAGATGCTAACAATCAAAGTAAGAAAACGCCCTTGCCCTCCTATTTAAATATGTAGGCAAAGCCTAGGACTATGGTTGTCTGGTGTCCTGTACATGACCAAGTATTTTGGGATAGAGAACTTGATTTAAAATTTGAAAGTATCATTTGTTTGATGTTTAGTCTGATCCAAGCTTATCAACAACCATCGGGTATACTGAAATCTGTAACGTGGTCAGTATCATGTGGAAAAAATAACTTGGACTTGTCCATTTACTGATTGTGTTTTTCTCCTTTTTGTTATTCATCTCTTATTTGAGAGGTTACACCACTGATTATTGTTGAGAAAAATGTTGAAAAATGAGAAAAAGAGGACATTATTAATTCATGACTTTTATGTCTTCAAATATTGATTATAGCCTCTGGAATATTTGCATACACAATAACTCTCTTACTCTATGACTATAAAATTGTTTCCCATAACTTATTAATGGATTCAATCATTTGCAGATGCACCCCCAACCGTAGAATCTGTGTTCTGTACGGCATGCAACACCCAAGTCAACCCGTTCGACAAAAAAACCTTCTTCTGTCATACAGTCCTGAGTGTGGTTATCTGTAAGGTATGATGTCTAATTAATTTATCATTTTATAAAATCAAATTATATCATCTACTTATTTGGGAAACTTTAATGTGATTTGAGGAAGGAGGAGGGGGGCAGGTAGTGGGGGTGATATGAATTAGGCAAAGAAATATTTCCTCCAACTTCTTTCTTTTTTTCTTGCCAGTAGCAAATTTCATACTATCAGGCCCAAAGTTTTTGTGAATGTTAGGAGCGTCATCATGAGTGCCATGTTAGAGCTTCTTGTATGATGTGTAGAGTATATCAGTTTATTTATTTATTTTAAATTAGAATGAGCATATTTACTGGTGTAGGTCACATTGAAATTCAGATGTAAAATAACTTTGTTATTCAATAAAATGAAGGAATCCAAATCACTTGTGTGTTATAGAGGAAACCAATATCTGAATGCGTTTCTGTACAATTCTGTACTTGGTGTGGTTTAAGATGTGGTAGGATATATTTTTTTCCTTCAAACTTCCTCATTGGAACTGGATTTTAAATTCAGTAAAATGGGGAAAACCAATCCAGGTGATTGAAAAGTTTGACGGAAGGTGAGAATGGATGTAAAGAGGGACAAATAGAAATCTCTAGAAATTTCCTAGGTAAAGAATTTTTGATGTCGAATATGATCATTGTCGTAATGTTTAAATGTGAGTAAGCGTCTGTCTATTGATTGTCAGCAATTATTATGGATAAACTCCTTTCAATCAGTTACAGTTGGAAAATTGTCTTAAAATTTTTGTGTCTTTTCAGGGATGTTTGGACTTCTACAACAGTGGTCCCTGGAAGAAGGACGAAGACGGCATCGAAGAGGAGTGTCGTTGGTGTGGGCAAGGCGGTTCCCTATCTTGCTGTGACTTCTGCTGCAAAACATTCTGCAAGCGTTGCATCATGCGCAACCTGGGAAGAGCCGAATGGAATCGTACGTTATCAAAGAAGAAGTGGAAGTGCTACGTGTGTGATCCTTCACCCCTTAAAGAACTGGTTGCCAAGTGCTTTGCTCTCCTTTCACGGTCTGTTAAAACAGAGAAGAAGGAGAAAGAGAAGGCAAATGTTTATGTACAGAAGAAGGTAGTGAAGGCACCTAAGAAGGAGAAGATGCAGGATTCAGCCATCGCTGAGGAATTCCTTCAGTATCTTGTAGGGAACATCAGCAATCGGGCTCTGTTCATGAGGAGCTTGGTGCGACTCAAGAATGAGGTGCCCGACATGCAGAAGCTTCAGATGAACCTGTCCCTGAAGCATATCGGCGAGGTCAAGACCGCCCTGGGAGAGTTTGAGACCTGCGTGAAGAGGCAGCTCCACGGCGATGCACACAAGAGTGATTCTGCCCTTGATGGAACCGATCCAGAGGACTGTGATAGCCCTGAGAGGAAGTCCAAGTCCCAGATGGTAGAGACAAGTTTTAAGACTGAGAAGAAGGAGGAGGAGAGTGCAATGGATACAGCAGAGGGTGATGGTCTTGAAGATGCTGACATCTCACAAAAAGAATCTAGTGTTGATGATGTTGGTGGATTTGGAAACGAGGCTGAGTCCATGGACACTGATGACACAAAGGTGAATAAACCCCTAAGATAGGAAGTGAACATAAAGAGAAGGATGTAAAGATCAGTGAAAATAGCCCCATTGCTGATGTTGAAATGGAAGGCAATGATGGTGATGTTGAGGCTAATGGAGACAAAGCAACCAGTGAAGATCTTACAAAGAAAAAAGAACTGAAAGAAAAGGAGCAGATAGAAACCTGTCCCAAAAAGGGAAGTAAACCCGATCTTAATAGTATCAAACAAGAAAAGGTCACTGATGAACCGATTATGGACGCTCAAGAAGATAATAGTAATGGCGATAGTGAGGACACAGATTGTCCTTCAAGCCAACATAGTTCAAGGAAAATGAAAGTCACTCCTAGATCTCCCAGATCAAGGAGAGAATCGCAAGGAGCAATCGGAGGTTCACAAGCCAGTAAGAGTCAAGAGGACGAAGAAGCTAAATTGATGTCTATGATTGGTGAATCTGATGATGACTCTTTGACGAGAGTGAAGGATCAGAGTATAGTCCTAAAAAATCAACAAGGTCTCTTAAGAACTCTCCTCCAAACGCAAAGAAGGAACTATCCAAGAAATTCTCCAAGTCTGTGGAGAAAGAACCTGTGTCCAGTTCTGACTCTGATCATGAGTCAGAGTATAGTCCTAACAAATCAACAAGGTCTCTTAAGAAATCTTCTGCAAAGGCAAAAAAGGGACTGTACAAGAAATATTCCAAGGCTGTGGGGAAAGAACCTGTGTCCAGTGCTGACTCTGATCATGACGAGACTGCCGAAAGGAGAGAAGGACCAGGAGAGGATTCAAGTAATCCTGAAGAAGAGTCTGGTTTTGATGGAATACCTGGAGAGTCTTCTACAGGAGCCTCTCAGGACGAAGGAGGGGAGAAGGAAGATAACGTTGAGAAAAAGAAGGACTTATCTGCAGTGACAGTCACAAGAAAAAGCAGACATAGCTCTGCAGCAAGTGAAAGTGAATCTTCTGAGAAAATATCTGAGAGTAAATCTGAGAATAGTGATGATAATACCAAGCCCCGAAGAAGAAGGTTGAGCAGGAAAAAGAAGAATTGTGAGCCAGAAAAGATGGACTCTGCCTCTGAAGAAGAAATGGAACTGAAGAGGCTTGAGGGCATTAGAGGCTTGAAAAGAAAACGTAACCGTGGAACTGATAGCGATGATGCTTCTGAGAGTGTACCTGATGCCCAAGATAAGCCTGAAGAAAGTGAAGCAGAGAGTGTTGCGAAGAAAGATGAGGAAAAGGCTGATGTTGAGAAGGAGTCTGAATCAGAAGAAAATGCATCCAAGAGAGCAAAAAAGGTCCGAAAATCTCCTGCAAAGATAGACCCCAAGAGCAGGGAGCTTCTCAGTTCCGACTCTTCTTCAGATGACGAGTCTAATGCTGAGAGTGATGGCTGTTCTGGGTTGAGATGGAAGAGTCTCAACAAGAAAAGCAAGAAGGGGGATGGCCGGGAAGTGGCTGAAAACCTTCTGATGGATGAGTTAGATAGTAATGGTGAGGAAGATAACGATGACGAGGATGATGATGATGAAGAAGTGGATGGTGCCGGATCGAAGCGGAACAAGAAGAAGGCCCAAAAGAAGGCAGAAGAAGAGGAGCCTGAAGAAGAAGATGAAGACTGGGATAATAGTGAAAACAGACAGAATGGAACAGGAGGCAGTGGAAGTGGGGATGGCAAGAATGGAGGTGATGAAAAGAAGAAGAAGAAAGGAAAGGACAAAGATGATGATGAAGAAGAGGATGAGGAGAATATGGAAGAAAATGGAGAGGAAGAAGAAAATGGAGAGGAAGACGAAACTGAAGAAGAGGATGAATCCGAGGAAGAGGGTACCAAGAAATCACATCCTTTGTTGCGCGTCAAGATCTCCACATCCAGTGAGGATGAGGAAGATGAGGATACTTCAAAGAAAAAGAAAGGCAAGAAGACAAAGGCAGCTCCAAAGAAAAAGGGCAAAGCCACAAAAAAGAGGAGGAAAGAGATTGACACTGATGATTACTTTACATCATCGGAATCGGACGATGTCTCAGATGAGAAGCCGAGCGAAAACGAGTGACGAGATCTCAGACTGCATCCTCAACTGAAGACTCATCCGTGGAACTAAAGAAACCCAAGAAGAGGAGGGCCAGGAGGGAGGATCCTGGGACCAGCTCGGATGCAGACTCCAGTAAAGAAACCAAGCCAAAGAAACGAGGCAAAGGAAAGAAGAGGAGGAGGATAAAAGTAGCTTCTGATTCAGACTCTGACAATGAATCCAAGACACAAGAAGACGATAGTCAAGAAGAGAAGAAAGTGAGTGTTCTGTCAGTCATTTTTTTCAAAATAAGAAAGAATACATCACAGGTTAAAAAAAATGTAGAGGTTTTGAGTAGGTCAAGATCAGGTTCGCCTTAAAACAAAATCAATGGCCTGTATGCTACTAAAATTCAAATGCAAAAGGTTAGGCTTTTCCTCAAAATTGGGTTTAACAAATGTAGTTAGTCTGAGGTATATTAGTATTCCCTTTGATTTTAGACACAGGCTCAGGTATAACTGAATTAGTAGAATACAGACCCATAAGACTTGAAGAAATTACCTTGTGTTGAGCATTTATTATATCAGGGCTAAGACGTAAGAGAAATTAAAGAACCGAGTCTAGCAAAATTTTTGTTATAATGAGAGTTTGTGAAACAATGATCTTTATTGCAAAGATATTTTTATATTCGAGTGTAGAAAGCATAATTTTGTTATTGCAGGAAAATTGACAATTAAAAGATCTGGAATTGACAATTAGAAGATCTGAAATTCTATATAACATAACATATATGGCTGCATGGAGACTGTCTGTTGTGTAGCTAGCATTTTAACTCTTGAAATCCAATTGCCCTGCATTTGCTGAGTTTGCTTAAAGCCCCACTGCACTACTTATAGCTACTTGCGCCCTCTATATAGCAAACAATGCCTAATCGGTCCCCTTTTTCTTATGTTAATTGAGATCTGATTTGATGAGATGACCACCTAATCCCTCCTGACCAAACTAGTGCAGATAGGCTTTAATGTCTGGTTTAACTTGATGCCACCCTATTCATTTTCTTTTTTCTGATTATACATATTTTTGTTATTTTTTGTAGGGCTCTGACGAGTCCAGTGGGGATGAAAATGACACCCCCAAGAAGGGACGTAAGCAGATCCGTAGGGTGCTCAAGAAGAGCAAGCTCCAAGCAGAGACTCTGGCAGCTGAGATAGAAGAACAGGAGAGGCGGAGAAGAATAGAGCAGAAAAGGAAAGAGGTAATACTCTCTAAAATGTATAATATTTGCCAGTCTCTAATATTCTTTTGGTCAGATTCTAGCTTGCAGTTGCCGGATACCCTCAGTTGTATTTCGCTGTAAAGAAGAGCGTGTGGTTGATAAGATGAGAAGTCATTCTTAAGCCTTTGTACAATTCATGTATTTGCAAATCTAAAAATCTTTTTGTCAAATTCTTTTTGTAAGGTTGTGAGGTATCACCAATTTTGTGAGATCTTTTTGGATCCTATACATAGGCAGTGACCAGGGTTACGGTTTAGTCATGAAAGGAATACTTAAGATTCTTACCTGACATCACTTTTCTGTTAAAGATCATCGGTGAAGACGACAAGAAAGCTGAGAAGTTTTGCATCCTGAAGACAACCATTGACTAGGATTAGGGGTTGGTCATGTAGGGAATAATGTCTTATAGTCTAAACTGATTCTACTTTTCTGTTGCAGATCATCAATGCGGAAGAAGAGAAGGCTAAGAAGAGCGCTGTTGTCAAGACCTGCATCCTGGAGAAAGCCAAGGACTCTGATGAGGTCGTGCTAGAGGTGGATGAGCGTATCGTCAAGCACCTCAAACCCCACCAAGCAGAAGGCATCCGGTTCATATTTGACAGTACCTTTGAGTCAGTCTCAAAAGCTGAAGCGAAAGGAGGAGGCTGCATCCTGGCTCATTGCATGGGACTGGGTAAAACCCTGCAGGTGAGTTTACTCCTCCAATCTTACTTAACCATGAGCTGTTTACTTTCACCCTTAGTGCCTTTGTGATTCTTCAAGGGACCTACCCAAATAAGTGCAGTGTGTTAACAGAATTATTTTATTGTGTTTTAAATGGTGCTCTTCTAACAGTTCCTGTGATTTCCTGATGTTTCAGGAGTTTTCAGGTTGTCTTCCGTCCATCCTTCTTTTTTATTATCGCAATATTTCAAGAACCACTTGAGGTTTGATCTTCAAACTTGGTAATAGTGTGTATCACCGTAGGAAGACTATATTAGATTTTGGAGTAAGTGGGTCAAAGGGTCAAAGAGGTCAATATCTGAAATTACAGGTATTAGCATCGTAGTGATATCTCAAGATCCACTAGAGGTATGAGCTTCAAACCTTGTGATAGTGTGTATCACCATAGGAAGACAATATGATTAGATTTAGGAGTAAGTAGATCAAAGGGCAAAGGTCACAGATTTCAATTTATGAAATTACATGCATTAGAGGTATGAGCTTCAAACCAGGTGATAGTGTGTATCACCATAGGAATACGATCTGATTAGATTGGGTTGTAAGTAAGTTAAAGTTCAAAGGTCGTAGAGTTCATATTGTTACGTTCGTGTGTGGGGAGGATTGTGTGTACGCCTATTGTATGTTTATTTGTGTAATTTCAGGGAAAAAATTAATTTTTTTATTTCGGGGGCTCCATATCCAATTTTTGGGAAATTTTCGGGGGCTACTTTTTCAACTTTCGGGGGCTCTTTTTTTCGGGGGCTACTTTTTCATTAATTCATAAAAGTATAGACCCTACAGTAATACAGTTTGTCAAGTTTATTTTTAGTAGGCTTACTGGCTTATATATCTTTAAGTTTAAGGCTTCGGGCTTCCTGCTTCATATTTACCCATTAATTACCCATTCAAAAAGAAAGCTGTTTCAATGCATTGATTTGATGCAAGAACTGTATCATAGTAAAAGTATTACTATAATTTTAAAAATATGTCTCTGTTTTTAAACGACCGTCTGATTTTCTTGTGAAAACTTACTTTGAAAAATGATTATTGAAATTCAGTATACAAATATGGCCAGATTAATCACAATCTAAGCTTAGGTTTCATACCTCTATTCACGAAACTATATGGAAATCGCGGCAATAATGATGCGAACAGATAGCAATTTCAAAGTGTTGTTGAGTCTCTTCGACTCTAGCTCACACAGTCACAGTTCTGACAGCAGCTGCAGTGCAGTGGCACTACACTGCACTGCACTGTACTGTACGTGTGTGGACTCAAGGCAGCTTGAAACTGAACTGTCAGTCACGATGATTTTTCTCTGATTTTCTTGTGAATACTTTACTTTAAAATATGATTATCGAAATTCAGTAAGGATGGCCAGAATAATCATAAAATAAGCTTTGATTTCATACCTCTATTCACGAAAACTATATAAAAATCACGGCAATCAAGATGGAAATAGATTGCATTTTCTCGATGTTTCGCTACGGTTTAGTGAATGGTCTAGGTTCAGCTAATGAGCCATCAAAACAAAATCGACCGCCAAAACTGGTCCCTACGCTCCGTCTCGCAACTGCGAAAATTTACGTGTTTTCGCGTACGTGCGAGAACGGTGCGACATGGTAAGGTATGAACTCTATGGATCGAGTTTTTTATGACCGAATTTGTGTGTAAACAATTTTACACGGAGATTCGTGCGCCGAACAAGATGCACACAATGAATACGAAGCTAGCACAGAGAGCGGACGCTCGTAGTCGTGCGGCAATAGTTACGGGGGCGATTTTAGATCATTTCATTTTTTGAAGTCGCCCCCGTAATCGGATTTCTGGCCTATTTCGGGGGCTGTTTATGGTGTTTCCGGGGCGAAATCGCCCGCTGCCCCCGTGTATTTTTTTGGCTGTGTAATTTAGTTTCTATTATTGGAGTATTTTTTTCCCTCTCTTTCAGAGACATTCCACACAACCATTCGCTTTTCTTTTGGTCCTTTTCATATTCCATACTGTATTTTGTATTATTTTTTGTATCTTTTTATGGTTATGGTTAAATAAATATCTTGAATCTTGAACACATGAATTGAATGATAGACGTCTGATTGACTTTTATGACATCAAATTCTTTCCATTTATGTCATCTCCGACCTATGTAACAGAATGATTGAGTGAGTGACTGAGTGTTCAAATATGAAGACAAATGCAAACAAGAACTCTTACAAAAGGAACTGTCAAGCAAATTGGCAACAGTGCTATTTCTGAGGATGTAAAAATTCTAATTCATCTGTCCTCTGCCTACCTACACACGATAATGACATCTAAAGGGCAATCCAACCCTTGTAGTAAGTTGATTTGTATGAAAGCAGAAAAATAACAGAAACAGAATGGCAAAAGTTTAAAATGAATCGGACCAATAGTACGGAAGTTATGAATGTTTGAAATATGAGATCACTAAGTCTATGCGAATCTCAAGTTGGTAGTTTGGTCAGTGGATTGTGATGTAGGATGTGGATAACTCTCCCATTTGCCGTGTACAAAAATATCATTAATTTCTGTTTTTCTCGTAAGTTCCTTATAGATAGCATATTATTATGGGTCCTCTAAAGAAATAGACCCTCCTGAGCCATGAATTTTTGAAAAAAAAATTAAATTTTTAGTCATTTTATATGTTGGAACAGATGGGAACAGATGGCACTACATCACATTGACATTACCGCTTCAGCCAATTTGAAGTGTCCATACGTATAGTGATTACAACTTTCAAAATTCATAACTTTCTTATATTTAGTCAGATTTAATTGACACTTTCATCAGTTTGCTTCTCTGATTTTTCTGCTTTCTTTTAGAGTAGTTGTCTATCTCGGTTGGATTTCCCTTTAAGATTTGATATGGAAAGAGGAGCTTAATATGAAGACATATCATTGTAAGAACACATGCGCACAGTGTCACTTAAATGGGCAACCATACCAGTTTCAGAAGAATAAGGATTGATGAACTGTTGTTCTTGTCTACATTTGTTCATTGCCTCTTATCACCACACAAAACACCACAAGAAGTGAGGATCCAAATGCAAAAAGGAAAAAATATGGAGACAGATCCTTGCAATTACACATGCACGCAGAATGGTCAAGCAAATTGGCAATGTCAACAGTCCGTGAAGGAGTAATGATGTGTGATTGATTACACCTTAATGATAAATGAGGATGTAAATGTGAAGAAAAAAATAGATCTTTGCAAAAATACATACACACAAAATGGTCAAGCAAATTGGCAACAATAAACACCCCCGAAAAAATAATGATTTATGTTTCGTCTCTCCATTCAGGTTATCTCCTACTTGCATACTATAATGACAAATAAGGATTTAAAGGTGAAGACTTGCCTGGTGGTAGCTCCTCTCAACACCGTCCTTAACTGGGAAGATGAATTTGAGAAGTGGATTGGGCACATGGACAGTGGCATCAATGTGAGTATTGGCATTCAGATGTGACGTCGCAAAACCGCTGTTTTTTGTATTTTGTTTGTTTTTGATGAGGTAAAGTGTAATACGTGACACATTTCTATATCTCATAACACAGAGCTCAGTGAATACGCACAGGACCTTTATTGCGCCCAGTTAACATTCATTTACACCTTAAAAAATCTGCAGTGATATTTTTTGCTGTGGTTTTTCATGTCTGAATGACCTTAAAAAGCAAGTCTGGCCCATTTGCAAATTAGAAAGTTACAGAATTTTAGAGTTTTTAATACTTTCATGAATCAGTGATATGTATCACACAGGCTTCATGCAAATGAGCGAGTTGATGATGTCATCCCCTCACTTTTCTTTAATCGTTTTGTACATAAATAGACCATTTTAGTAATGTAACCAAATTTAATGCATACGTCTTTACTATTAAAAAAAAACCTTAAAAAAAACGTACATGATGAAATCTTACTGAACATGAAACATGAAAAATAGTAGATATTCAACACTGTCTGAAGTGTACATACGTTTGTTATGAGAAAACAATACCCTTTTTCTCACGTAATAAGTGATGGCTATAGAGTTGTAATTTGTGCACTTCTTCAGACACTACAGACAGTGGGTCCTTTTGATTTTGTGTTTTAATTTTAAAAAACCATATATTTGAGAATGGCAATTGTTTGTTCCAAGGTAAAATGCTTTTCAAAAACATAAACCTGTTCTTTGTTTATATTAGGTATGCTTACTCATGTGTCACATTCGGATTATAACTGACAATGCAATTATCATGAATTAGGCAAGTGATTGAAATTGGTATTGGGGTGTGTCCCTTGCATTTGACTACTACTAGGTCTGGAGACTTATTGTTTAACATCTGATGCACGAACATCATGCCATGTTCCATGTTTGATTAAATGTTTGTGCTCTCCCTCTCTCTCTCTTTCCTTATCTCTCACTCTTCCTCTCTCTCCTCTCTCTCCTCTCTCTCCCTCTCTCCCTTTCTCCCCCTCTATATATATATATATATATATATATATATATATCTCTCTCTCCCTCACCCCCCTCCCTTTCTCCTATCCTCACTTCCCCTTTCTCCCACCCCTTCTCCCCCCTCTCTCTCTCTCTCTCTTTCTCTTCCTCTCCCTCCCCCTTCCTTTCTCCTATCCTCTCTCCCCCTCCCCTTCCCCTCTCTCCCCTTCTCCTCTCTCCCACCCACTCTCCTCTCACTCTCTCACTCTCTCACTCTCTCTTCCTCTCTCTCTATATATACACATATATCTGTGGTTTACCCCTAGGTCTATGAGATGAGTTCAGTGAAGAACAATTCAAGCAGGGCTGATTATCTTGATCACTGGCACAAGAAGGGGGGAGTAATGATCATGGGTTACGCCATGTACAGGAATCTTGCTCTCCTCACCCATATACGCAAGAAAAAGGAGAAGGCAATCTTCCTCAAAACTCTTGTAGATCCAGGTAAGGTCCCCAAAATATTTTCTTTTGTGTTTGAGTGTTTGTAAGGGAAATTGAATAAAAAAATTGCAGAGACTAATTAATGTAAAACTCATGTTCAGTTGCTCATATGTATGAATTTCCCAGACTTTTTTTTAAAGATCAAAATTTGAATACTGTTTTTACCAAGGATAGTTCAGACTTTTGAAATATGATTGTCAGATTCGCCCACCGAAGGTGGTGCCGGAGGCATTATGTTTTCAGGTTGTCTGTCTGTCTGTCTGTCTGTCCATACGTATAGCAATTAAAACTTTTAAAAATGCACAACCTTATTAATTTTTGTCCGATTTCGTTTAAACTTTCACCAGTCCACTTCCAAGATTTTTTTGTGCTTTCTTTTAGAGTAGTTTGCTATTAAGGTTGGATTTTTCTTTAATGTTGTGCCGTGTGATGTAAGTGCCAGGCTGGGATTTGAACCTTCAACTTCTTGACTGGAAATCACTGAATGAACCTTCTGACGCCTCTCTGTGTGTTTTTTTTAACAGGTCCAGACATAGTAGTATGTGATGAAGGTCACATGTTGAAGAATGAAAGCTCGGCCATCTCTAAGGCAATGAACAACATCACTACATTGAGGAGGATATGTTTGACCGGCACGCCACTGCAGAATAACCTGATAGAATGTAAGTTACAGCACCCTGTTCGATGTGACACCTATATCTGCTAGCAGTATTGGCATTAGATCAAAGTTTCATATTTATACATTCGTGAAGTGCTGCCTTCTCAACAGACCCTCAAAAGAACCTTTTATTGATAACAATAATGTTAATGATAATGATAATGATGATAATAATGATGATGATAATAATAATATTAATAATGATGATGATGATGATGATGATGATGATGATGTTGATGGTGATAATGATGATAATGATGATAATAATCCTTAGCCAGCCCATCAAAACCATCTGACTAGTGCAGTTGATCCTACACAAGGCTATATAAACCCTTATCTGACCTTACACACTCATCCTGAAGACGATAGGTACAACCTATCGAAACGTGGAGATAGAGCTCACATCTATCATCACCATGGAAGCCTTCAAAGATAATAATAATAATAATAATGATAATGATAATGATAATGAGAAGAAGAAGGAGAAGGAGGAGGAGGAGGAAATTAATTAATAATAATATTCTGTTGGTTGTAGATCATTGCATGGTTCACTTTGTGAAGCCTAACCTACTTGGTACCATGAGAGAGTTCAAGAATCGCTTTGTGAATCCAATAACCAATGGACAACACAGTGATTCCACCGCTAGAGATGTTAAGATCATGAAGAGAAGAGCCCATGTACTCCATAATCTTCTTTCGGGCTGTGTACAGGTAAGTGTTTGTCATCTGTCTCACCACCCCCCTCCCCTCTCTCTTCTCTCACATTTCTCTCAGGCTCTATCGTTTGCTTAATCTTTCTATCCCTTGCTTGCTCATTCTTTCTCTATTCTATCTCCCTTGTTCGTTCTCTCTCCCTCTCTCTTCCTCTACTTACTCTCTCTACCTTTCACTCCATATAACATTCCTCTCATTATGTTTCATTTTGTTTTTCTATCAATTTTGGCTTTTTCTCTTTTTCTTGTCATATCTCTTTCACTGCTCTCTCTCTCTCTCTCTGTATTTCTTACATGTCTTTCTCATTCTTTACTATCCTCTATCTCTCTGTATCCTTATGTCTCTCTCTCTATCGCTCGCTTTCATTTTATCTCTGTTGCTATTTGTTCTGAAATTTAAATTTGCCCATATTTTCTTTTTTACACTTTATGACGACAACGTTGGAATTTCGTGATAAAACTTTAGTTCTGTTGTAGTGTATTATGTCTAAATACCCATTTGAAGGAGTGCAATTGTGTCATGCAGACAGTGGTACCAACCTGACGGGTTCTACAACACAAATTTCTCGTGGGATGGGGGAGGACCTTGGACCTTGGGTCGTTCTGTCCTGGGGAGGAAATCGATCTTCAAGTTTCCTCCACTTGGTTTTATCTTAGGCTTTCGATTAAGCTTGGTTCCATGTTGTTTTTCTGTCTTCTAGACCATTATCTATTGTTGTTTTCTATGTAGTTATTGGTTTTCCACTCTTTCTTTTTCAAACTTGTGGTTTCCAATCAAGTGCTATTTTAGGAATTCTGTCTTGTTTCATGCGAATGACTTGACCTAGCCATATCAGCCATGTTTTGTCTTACTTCTTTATTCCTAACATGTTCGTACCAGGTTATTCCCAAGATTCTTCTGAGGCACTTATGAAAGAATGCATCAATCTTTTGCTTGACCTTAGCTTTCATTTACCATGTTAAGGGAGAGGAGGGAAGCACTAAATCATTTAGTATGATTGATTGTGAAGGAGCACGCATTTTTAATAGTCCAAAGCCGGGGTTAATTTGGGGGTAGTATTAGCGACACTGTATATGTTGGCTCAGTCCATACACTATTCTCTTATTCTGTAGAAAGAACTGAAAAGCACGAAGTTAAATCCCATTTTGAACAAAAACGCTCTTTTTAAAATCTTTCACAGAGGAAAGACTACATGGCACTGACCAAGTTCTTGCCACCCAAACACGAGTTTGTGATCAACGTGAGGTTATCTGAAGTGCAGATAAAGCTGTATGACCACTACCTGAACACATTGTCTGGACGGAAGGACGACGGCACCAAGACCGCATGCACCAGTCTGTTTTCAGATTACCAGTCTCTGATGAACGTCTGGACGCACCCAAGGCTCCTACAGCTGGCTTCAGCTAGATATGATAGAAATGTAGGTTTAGACAAGATATCCCTCTTTGCTTGGATCCATAGATATATAAATGGTTTATTGATAAAAGCAAACAAACATCAGTGTGGAAAAGCCAGATTGTGATGATTTTACAATGACAGAGTGTGTACAAAAAAAGTAATCAACATGAACAAAAGAAACAAATTAACAAATTATAATCAACAATGACAGAGTTCATACAAAAAAGGTAATCAGCATTCATAAATATATCACTTAGTTATCAACGGATAACATTAGACATGTGATTTGATATTCTCCAACACAATGTTTAAAAAAAAAGATCTAAAGGCAATAGTGGATATTCTTTATTCTTTGATTTGTTATAGGAATTGGAATTGTTATTGATTTGAATAATCCTACAAATACAATTCTTAATGATACTATTTACCGGTACTGTAGAATTTTTTTAATTTTTATTTATCTATTTTAATTGTTTAGCTACTAGCTTTCTACTGATTTTTTTAATTTCAACAAATTGTCCTTTTATAAAAAAAAATATTCCTGTTTTAGAGAAATTGAGTGCAAGAAAATATAGACTTGTACAAACCAATAGTGGTAAAAAGCAACAAAAATTTTACAATTTCCAGACAAAGTTATGCCACTTTTACCTGTACAGGGAGTTGCCACTAGGAACTTTGTAGCCCTTCCGATTTTGCTTGCAACCTACAGAAAAGATAGAAGTATCAAGGTTATACGCCAATTTGAGAATTTCCATCTTATGTCAGATGTCAATGAGGAAAATATTCTCAAATGCAAGCATCTATGTGGTTCCAGTCTGTAGGATCATAGTTCTTAGGAAAGAATTTTGTTGGAGTATTTGCGAGGTAGTACTTATGGAAGAGATTCTGTGATGTTCAATATCAGATGTACAAAAAGAAGATCATCTCGTTATGATTAATCTTTTGATGCACAAGCATGATTACCATAGTCACATTTTATACAACTCACTCCTAGATCCTCATCAGATGATTGGTCAAATGTGGTCACGTGTGATTCATTTACTGAGACCATCCCATGTTTTGTCTTGAAAAAGCTTGCAGTAGTTTCCAGTACTATCCAACAATTTTTGTGTACGTGAGTAGTGTGTGTAGAGGTTAATGGGCTTATAATGTGTGTGCGCTAAAGTAAGCCTATTAAACTTGGGGTTTATTTGTCAGCAATAATGACAGGAAACATCCTTGTAATGAATTCTTTTCACATCAAATAATAAGGACCTAAGAGTTCCGTCGTATCAAACAAATGATGCATATATTTATTCGTTCGTTACAGGATCTATCTGCTCTTGATGAGCCTGTTTATGCACCTATCGTACTCGGCCTGACAGCTTCGTACATACAGCCTCAACTCGAGTGCAGATAGATCATATAATGAACTCTTTTGCATGCATCATTTGTATACTATCTGAAGTTTTCTAATCTCTATGCTATCCCCTGTGGCTTGATAGGCTGCTAAACGAGAGATGGACGATTTTGTCACCTCTGAAGAGGAGGATGATGACGATGATGACAGCGTGAAGGCGTTTGTCATCTCATCAGACAGTGACCTTGATGACCCCTGGAAGTCATCTAGGAAGAAAGCTGATAAGCCAAGCAGGTGAGAGACTTAACCCATAGCAGCTCAGAGTTTTCTTATCTTCCAAATTTATAAGTTTTCCCTCCTCAGATTGGCAGGAATCAATCTTGTTTTCAATTCGTTTGTATTTCGTAAGTAATAAGCTATCACAATGAAGAATTTTGATATCTGACTAATGTATAAACGTTGTCAAAGAATGATCAAAATGTTTAAATGTGCTCTTCATGAAACGTTCATCCATTGTTCATGCATTCATTTACACCCTTCTGCTAGGTACATGCATTTTGTTGTTACATGTTTTAATCTATGAAATTAATTCATTCCTGGATCAATAGTCAAGAAAAATTAAATTAAATACTAAACTACAAAACAAGTAGGGAGTAGCTTTTGTCAGAATTATTTCAGGAAATATGTTGCAGATGTTGCACATTGTGACTTATTGTTGAAAATTTAATATATTTATTAATTCCATCTTTGATTTTTACCCAGCAGTTCTCCTCGACCGAAACGATCACGGCGTGGGCAAGACCAAAGTAACAGCGATAGTGACGATGATCTCAGCGGCGAGGCCAAAAATGATGGGAACAACTCGGACAGCAGTGTGGAAGTGGTCAAGTCCTGGAACACCAGGAGTAGGGCCAAGGAGTCTGGACTCTCGGGTAAGATGTTTCATTGTTTTGTTTATTTTATATTTTATGTGAGACATGAGCTTTGTTCAGACCTGACGCAGTAAACCTCCTTTTTAAAAAGTGTGGCCAAATGAAAATGTTTTATGTGTCAATGAATGGCAGATTAAGAATAAGAAAGAAGAGTGGAGGAATTTGAAGAGTAGCTAAGGGGAGGAAGAATTGTAAGGGTGTGAAAGTTATTAAAAAAAGCTGAAAGGATTGTAAGAGAAAAGGGTGAAAAATTATGTAAGAAAATGAAGTATCAAGAAAATATTTGAAAGAGTAAAATGGTTCAAGGAGAATAAATACTCATGGATTTACATGAATCAAGAAAATCTTTGAATAATGCATAGCACATGATGATACAACTTCTTAATGTGCTTTCAGAGAGCTTTGCAAATTGTTACTTGACCTTTAGCTCAGGCAACCATTAGTAACACAGCACACAGGCATTCCAATGAATGATCTTACCAGGTAGCCATTTCTGCACCTGGGTCAACTGGCAAATGTAGATCAATGATTCGCCAAAAGATGCTAGCAAAGTGGCAGGGACTCAAACCCCATGCCATATGATCCATACTCTTCTGACATATTTACGATACCTCTTTACATTACCTCTGCATGTGCTCAGTACAGGGGGTGTTTCACAAAGACTAAGATCGACTTAAAGTTGGACTTAACTATGGCAGGCCATTTATGCCACCGGTTGCTCTCACCGTTATGATCTTTAGATTTTTTCCTTCAATAATGAGTTATCAAAAAATGTAAATTCTGTAGATTTGAGACCATGATTTGTTTGTACCTTGAGAGACCAATGCCAGTTAATGGTGAGAGCAAACAGTGGCTTGAACGGCTTGCCATAGTTAAGTCCAACTTAAAGTTTATCTTAGTCTTTGTGAAACACCCCCAGGTTGTATAACATGCCATGGCATAGTGGTTCATTCACTTGACTCTTAATCGAAGGGTTGAGGGTTCGAATCCCCGCCTGGCACTAACGTCCTTTGGCAAGAAAAACACTTCTGCCACTCTCCACCCAGGTGTACTAATGCTGGAGTGCCAGGAGTGTCCCGACATGACACACACTATTTCAGAAGCCACCATTATTATTATTATTATTATTATTATTACAATGATTGTTGACTTCCCATTTCAGAAGGAGCATCCACATCGGCAGCTGAAATCTATATCCCTCCTGAACCTGAGAAGGTTAACAGGTGGTACTCTGATTTCTTCTCTGAGGACGATTCCTTCAAGATAGAACTTAGTGGCAAGCTGGTCCTCCTCTTTGAGATTCTTAAGATGGCGGAGAGTGTAGGAGAAAAAGTGTAAGTGTTTTCTGTGGTTCCTTCCTCTTCTTCTGGTAGTCCTGTGTCCTTCAATCCTGAAGATTATTACAGGCAAAATGCTGTGTGTTTGTTTGTTTGTTTGTTTGTTTTTATTTCTGCGTTTTCAAAATAGAACATAATCATATACATAAAGTAACTATTATTTCTTCATTATACATAATTATAAATTTTAAGTACATTAAATAAGATGCATACAAACACAAATATTTATCAATGAAAAAGATAAATTACAAAAAAGCGCAGGAGACCGCCATCATGAGCGGTAAGCTTGAAGTCGATGGCGGCCTCGAGAGAATTAGCGGCATAACTCTTAAATTATATTATTGTACACGCGAAATTGATCAATTGGGTGCAGTGAAAGTGCATGTGCAAGTGCGGATGGGGTTCTGGTACATAATGTTTTTAATCCAATACTAGTGTATTTTAAGAATTAATAAATTTAAAATATATTCGTGTGTGCTGTGCTTGTGCTCAATGATAAACTGTGGTACTGTTGTTGTTGTTCACAGATTTATTTTCCATCATTAGTACATGTAATTTTGACTGGCTTAATGTAACAAAATCTTTAATCCTCTCGTCCATATGTCCATGATGATAATCTCTTCTTTTGTGAGAGGCTTGTGTAAAGTCAAACCCTTATCCCTTTTATTCTCCTACCATCATCACACATGATGCTATTTTCATTCCACTGCAGGCTTGTCTTCAGCCAGAGTCTGCTATCTCTTGACATGATCGAGGACATGTTGGCTCATCTAGACGAGAAGGCTCAGGAGGAAAGGGCCAACGGAGAACAGGACTTAGAAAATCAGGTAAGCCATCCAAAGCTAGAATAAATTGTAGGTCCTTTCATTATGTCTTATTGTGGAGAAGTAAATTGTTAATTTTATACTTCAGTCACACCAACTAACCGACTCCTTTCTGACTCAAGGGTCTTCTTTTGGTCTGGACATAATTCTGACATTTTCATGGGATCCTTATTTTGCTTCTGTCTCAGCGATTACATATTTTCTTTCAGAAGTATTTGGTAGATATCATTTATTTATACATAAATAAATATGTGGTGATAATTCTGTTATATTTCTGTCGGAATTTATTTTGGAGCTACCGGAAGACAAGGTTATCTTCAAAGTATCTTTGATATTTTTTCCCCCTGTGTAGGTCGGAGGTACTGGATCATGGATCAAAGGCGAGGATTACTTCAGAATGGATGGTTCCTCTGCAGCCCATCTCAGGAGAAGATGGTCAGAGATCTTCAATGATCTTGATAATATACGGTAAGAAGAAAACACTTTCATTAAAGTCACCTCGCCTTGTGTGTGGTACGTCAGTCACATCAACGAGACCGACATCAGACAGACAACAAATGAAACAAAAAAGTTGAGTTTTCAATGAATGGCCAAGAATTTGGTTTGGAATCTGGTAGAGGAGAGAAGAAAAGATTAGAAGGGAGAGTGAGCCAAGAGTTGCAGGATGCATACAATGTTGTTTCACTGCATGTACTGACATAACAAGGATAAATTCATCTTTCCCGTTTGATTTAGACACAGTTAAAGTCAGACCGTAGATGATAAACAAACAAAGATACAATGTCATATAGTATACGATCAGTGCGAGAATTGGCAAAGGTTCTGAGGTAAGATGAAAGCAAGCGTCAAACAAACAAAATCAGATTAAGAATGATGACACATAGTTGAGTATTCTTGTATAGAAATTTGTGCAAAATTCTGTAGGTTTGCAATTGTTAATTACAATTATTGTGTACCAAATCTGTTCACATCCTTGTTGCTTCAGGGCACGTCTGTTCCTGATTTCAACCCGGGCCGGGTCCCTGGGGACCAATCTGATTGCAGCCAATCGTGTCATCATCTTTGATGCCAACTGGAATCCTAGCCACGACATTCAATCCATCTTCAGAGTCTACCGCTTTGGTCAAGAGAGGGCAGTCTTCATCTACAGGTTCATTGCACAGGTGTGTTGATGGTTTTTCCCCATTGTGTCGGTTTAATGCAAGTTCTGTTGTGTGTTCCTTTGTATTATGTGGAAGGAAATTTAATCATTTAATCATTCTTGGGGTAAAAAATGTGGTTGTGTGCTATTTATTTTCCTTGCATGTACATTTCATTAAAAAAAAAAATCAGTTATTAATACTTTAGCTTCTTGTTCTACAAACCTTGTTTGTTCCATATTGTACTGCCTTTATTATAGTAGATGTTCTGAGGTTGATAATTAGTTATAGATGTATTCACAGTTTAAGACTTTCGAGGCAATTAAAAAAAATATTGGGCTTCTCAAGAGAAGATTGTAAGATGGAGAGCCCATAATCAGCTGCAGCTTCAATGTCGTATGATGGAGTATCCTGTTGATTATAAATAGCCCTTTAATTTGTAGAATTGAAAAGATTGAAGCCCCTGATTTCTCTAGCATTTCGCTATCCATAAGGCATGATCAAATATGACGCAACAAAACGGCAGCTTTTTAAAAAATGTTGACAGAAGTATAATATGATTCCCATTTACTCTGTATCTTATAACACAGAGCTCAGTGAATATGCACAAGTCCTTTGCTGCGCACAGTTGCCATGCATTTACATGTACATAAAACACAGCGGCTTTTTTGCGGCAGTTTACGTCATCATATCTGAACAAGCCTTTGCCCTATTTCTGCACTACCCCTTCCAAATTGACACAGTCCAAGGAGATTCTAGGCCAGCTGGAGTAACAACGATTTCTTTTACGACCAAAGTAATATGCAACGAGCAAGATAACACTCAAGATCAGAGTGCCGTTTGATGTATTTCGCAGCTGTTTTGCTCCAGGACACAGCCACTTTAGTCATTCCCTGTGACTGTCACAGAATTTGTTTTGGCTTATTTGCCCTTTTCCTGCACTACCCCTTATCCAATGACAGTCTTAGGGCACTTTAGTATCACAGAATTTGTTTTGGCTTGTTTGGCCTATGACTGGTCAAATTCTACATCTCACCAAGTTTGAGGCCTGAAGATAGATACCATAGGCATCGTAGTCGAATGGTTTAAGCACTTGACTTGAAATGCAAAGGTTGTGGGTTCAATCTCTGACATGGCACTAATGTCCTTTGGCAAGGCATTAATCTACATTTGCCATTCCATACCCAGGAGAGAAATGGGAACCTGTGAGGATGATGAAAGCCTTTGTGTTAGTAATAGCCACATGCCCTCGTGGTGACCATATGGTAGGAATACTCCCCAGAAAGTGGAGATGATGCACATGGTGCGTGAATGAATCTGATGACCGGGGTAATGATATCTGTAAGCGCTTAGAGACGGTATTTCTTATTAAGCGCTCTATAAATCCAAATTATTATCATTATTATTATTATTATTATTATTACCCTGATGTTAAATATATTGATTGTCTCCTTTGATTCCTACAGGGTACAATGGAGGAGAAGATCTATGACAGACAGGTAGGACCGCTAGCTAGATAAACATATTTGAAGAAAAAAAAAGAATTAAAATGAAATAGCTGGAAATTTGAACAATTAAGCAATATATTTGTTTTTAAAACAAAATGAGTAATTAGATTTTTTTCATTGAGGTACATTAACAAACAAAATCTTTTCTCAAAATATTGTAAAATAAATTTTTCATAATATATTAATATTCTGGAATATTTCACTTTGATTCTTACCGTAGAATGTACTTTTAGTAACCCTTAAAGTGACTTGGTAACATTGTTGAATGTTGATGAAAAAACTGTATTTTTTGTATGAAATGTTACTTATTATATTCCTTCTACCGTACTTAACCTCTAACATGCAAAAAATATTGAAAAAAATTCTCAAACCACAAAGATATTTATGGTTTTCTTTGAAGGAGTCACTGTGCGACACCCTCTAACAGTAAATTCTCCCAACCAATTTTTGAATTTTCCAACCGTTCTTCCATGAAAATAAGACATGAAACAGGCTTTTAAAAATCTATGTTTGGAATAGTATATAGAGCCAATTCAATGCTTTGTGACGATTTATATTCACCTAAAATTTAATTAAATTATAATAATATAGTTGGGAGAATTCAGGAATCGATCAGATCAGTTTTTCCCAATTTTTATCATGAATAATGGTCTGTTTTCACTCAAACTTTCAGATTATCTTTAATTGTACATCTAGCATTGAAGTCCCTACCTTGGCACCATTTTCTATCATCTGAACAATGTTACTAAGTCCCTTTAATCATTCAAAAATGAAAAAATGAAGTCAGTATTCATAAGCAAATACAATTTTTCAATGTCATTTCAATAATGATAATTCAATCATATGTAGAATATTTTGTCTGTTGAGAGCCAGTAGGGCTCAATTTTGATGAAAGATGAACCACACGCCCTTGATATGTATTGGTGATGCAATTCTTTATAATTGGCAGTTGCTTACCACAGGCAGTGGCAGTGGAATTAGCATGGCAATATGCAATCTAGTGTTGTATAAGAAGCTGCTATTTGTGAGTTCTATCAATATTTGAACTGTGTTGTTTGTGTCCTACACGAATGCTCCATGTTACAGGTCATCAAACAGTCGCTATCACAGAGAGTGGTCGATGAGCACCAGATCGAACGTCACTTCACGTCAGCAGATCTCTCTGAGCTTTACAACTTCTTTCCAGACAGGCTAGATGACCCTAACAGACCAGAGAGACCCACACCAGTCCTACCCAAGGTCGGTAAAACAAACGGATTAACCATTTTTGTATTTAAGCCTGAGTCGTTTTGGTTTGTGTGGCATCTGATTGTAACCTTTGGGGGTATGAATTGTTTTTTTCAACTCACACACTGATTTCTAAATGTGGGTCATTTTGCATAGACTTGGCGCATACCTAAATCAGGTCTAAATCAGGACTCCTGTTTCTAAAGTCCATCTTGCTTTCCAAAAGGTGAATTTCTGCAAGTGTTTTCCTTCTCAAACAAAAGGGATGGGCATGTTTGCGATCATTAAGATGTGATTAAGAAAGTGACCATGTTTTATATGATCTAGTCCGATACGATTTGAGAATAACTGAATTACTTTGTAATTATTACATAACACTACCCTTGAGAAGATTATACATTTATATCATTATTTTGTATTTTGCTTTGGTGCGTAGGACTATTTCCTGGCAGAACTACTCAAGAACCAGAGCCAGTGGATAGTGAAGTACCACGAGCATGACTCGTTATTAGAGAACCAGATGGAGGAAGAACTGACGGAGGACGAGAGGAAAGAGGCGTGGCAGGATTACGATGCCGAGAAGAACCGACAGATTAACTTGCCCATTCCGAGACAGTTTGACCCTCAAGATATGGAGGTAGGCTGGAATGAGTATCTATATCAGGACCCTGTTTCATAAAACTTGATATCAATAACAAGTTACAAGCTACTGTTATAAGCTACTGAACTCATGGCATCTGATTGGCTGAAAGCAAATTTGTCATAGAAATTTAGCATTTGTTATAGATAAAAAGTTTTATGAAACGGGCCCCAGTTCATCTACAGGGAAACCTGTATATAAAGACCGCTCAAGGGAAACATGAAAAGTGGTCTTTATGGGCAGGTGGTTTTTATGTACAGGTTTCTTTAGTACAGGTTTCAATGAGAAACCATATTCAAGGGAAACAAAAAATTGTGGTATTTATAGACAGGTGGTCGCTAAAGCAGGTTTACTGTATTTAATTTAATTTCCAAGAACATGACAATAAAGATACTTTTATTGAACACTTTTATGAGGTAGTTTACCACGTCATGTCTAAATGAGGCTTGGGGTTGAAGTGAAATTTTTGAAGAAAAAAAGTTACTTTCAATTTATTCATTCTCCAGAAGGTTATGATGCAAATGACATTGCACATTTCATTTAATAAACTAGAAAGAGAAAAACAAAATTATTGTATATGGAGAAATGAGAAAACGGATATTAAAGTGGATGGGAATGACAAAAGCATTGATGCTAGTCATGTGTATCCCAAAAATAATTATCATGTGGAATACTGTATAAGCCAATGTTGTTTGCATAAAGCTACAACTACTACCAATTATATACTTTTCAATAACTATCATTCTATCTCCATGGATCATGAACTCATTACTGAGTATCACAGAAATAAATGAAAATAATCTATTGAAGTCCCCCATTACAATCAGTGTGTTCTCAAACTTGCCGCATGACCCGATGACGGCTCTTGCTATAGTGGTAGATGCTGTGTCCGACATGCAACTGGGCTTACGTTAGTGATTTCGACATGCGACATTACTTGCTGGAAATATTTTTGCGTGTTGTTAAATCAGTGATCAATGCATGGTTCGTGAAAATAAACCCCTTGCTAAAATATCTGCTTGTACAGTAGCTCATATGTTTCATCACTGATAATTCTCTTGCATTTTGATGTGTCTTCTTGCATGTGTAGAGAATCTACAAGGAGGGAGAGTCCATTCTGCGCATGGGGGAGATGATGTTGAACTACCCAGGTCAATCAGGTTCTGCCATGGCCGGAAACGATGTTGGCCACCCCGGTCTACCAATGGGCGCACACAGCAGGGGCATGCCTCAGGTGAGTGATCGCAGATTCACATTTCAGCTGAAAGGACACAAAAGTATGAGAAACAAAATGGTGGAAGTTTGAAATAAATCAGAAAAAAGGAAGAGAGTTATAAATGTTTGAAATATGAGATAGCTAAATCTGTGCCAATCTCAAATTCACAATTTGGTTAGTCATGGACAACTTTCTGGTTTGTCCTGTACAAAAGTATCATTAATTTCTCCTTTTGTCCTAAGTGCCATGAATTATGGATAGCATACTATTATAGGTCCTCTAAAAATGACCCTTCTGAGTCATACATTGTGAATAAATTCCGTTTTACTCATTTTGTGTGTTGAAACAAAGGGAAAGTTATCCGGCACTTTGTCCCACTGACATTACCGATTCAGCCAATTTGAAATGCTCACTAGACTACTTCTCTGATTTTACTGCTTTCTTTAAGAGTAGTTGTCTATAGAGGATGGATTTTTCTTTGATTGTTTTCCTTGATATGTTTTCATTTTATGCATATTCCAAGATTACAACAATAAGTCATTATTTTCAAAACTGGAGCGGTTTTCAAGTTATCCCTCGTGTGCTCCATTAACATTTCCTTCAGGCTTTATAGTGTTGAGTTTAAGGTTGAAGTCACAAATATGATTTGTGTGTGGAGCAAGCAATTGCCAGAGCACGTGTCAGACAATCTTTTCTGGATTGAGACAATCTTAATTCTACATTTAATTGGCAAGAGGAATCCCTTGTCCTAGTTTGAAATAAGCTAGAAAATCGGTAAGTTGGATCTTGAGAAACACAAAGAACCAATCGTTTGTTTGTTGTAGGCACCTCATATGCAGCGTATGCTGGAGATGCAGAGCATGTATCGAGCGCAGATGCAGCAACAACAGCAACAGCAACAGATGCAGCAAGAGCAGCAGCAACAGCTACGACGTCTGATGATGCTGCAACAAGCCAGGGAAATGCCAAACTCCTCCAACAGCTCCACCAGCATGAGGGAACTGCAGAGGATTGCTCTTATACAGCAACAGCAGCGGCGGCAGCAACTGCAACAGCAACAGTTGCAGAACCAGAGGGCATCGTCGTCAGAAGGCAAGGCCCCTTAAAGAGGCAAACGGACTGATACAAGCCAAGTCAGACTCCTACGTATAGATCTCTGTGCGTCTTTTCTGAACTGAATAAATTATAATCAAAGTTGCTAGTTGTAATGAAACAAATGATGATAGTAGTCTGTATAGAAAGTGTGCCACATACTTGTAACATGGTACGCTAGTAAGAAAAAGTTTGAAAACATTATGAAATATACCAATGTATTTATGTAATTCAGTCATGCCGAAACAGCTCTTGTACATAAATAGGATTGATTTTTGAAGTGCTCATAACAGGCAAATGAGAGTTTGACACATGAGGAAATAAAATTGATAGTCAGTATTCAATGAGTAGAGGATTTAATTTCTCTGAGAGGTAATAAATGAAAGTAGTGAGTGCCGCAGATACATTTAAAATAGGCAAAGTACAACATTTCAAAGATAGATTTCAGCATTATACAGATATACATCTTTAATAGTACTAATATACCAACAAGTTCAATTTACATGTACGGTACTTGCACTGCCTTCCTAAAGCAAAGCACTTGGAATTATTTTAGTGTCTGGTTTTAAAATTGGTTTTCAAGTGTTTTCTGTCTGTGTTGTAGCAAGACTGACAGACATTGGGCTAACAGAATTACTAGGGTGTTCAAGGATCTAAGTTTCAGTGTTATATTGTAATAGATACGACTCCAGGCTTTTTAACATGGTAGATTTGCTGAAGACCATTACAGGTTGTATTCAAAATAAATAGTGATTGATGCTTTCATATTGCTTGTGTTTATCTTGATCTCTTAGTTGAAGTCTGTTTGCATTACTTGTTGCTACAGTAGGGAAACCTCAGGCAAGCTGCTGTGTGGAAGGTTGGTTTGGAATTGGCATGCATACCTTGACTAGTCTTTTCTGTGTTACAACTAGGTTGGTGCTTCTTTGAGAGGTGTTCGAATGAACACAGACAGCTCTTCAGTGCTAAATTGAATCACACCCAAAAATATCTACATACTTGCAGACATTCAATCTGATCCCTTATTCTTCTCGAGTCACTCCACAAGCCTGGTTCAGTGGAGGAAGCAGGATCTGGTCTTGGTGTTGAAAGCCTCTAGGTCTTTGGGGGTACAGGGTTCTGGGAGGAGGGGGCAGACTAAAAGCTTCATCACCGTCTGTTCCTCCCACAGTTGCACATAGTTCCTACATCTTTATAATAGCCCCATGCATGCATGAGGACTTTGCATCTTTCTGTTCCAGTCTGAAGGCAATTTAGACAGGACCAGGTGGGCCTGATGGCAGAGATTCACTGGGTCCAAAGGAAACCTTGTGCGGCACTGACTCAAGGTGATTGGTCCACAGGGTCATCCTTTGATTGTTGGCGGAGTCATCAAGACTGGAGAAAACTGATTTGATTTGAGTCTCTTTTTTTGCAGGTTTATGGTTATAGAGGGGATGATGAAGGGGGTTGTCTTCTTGCTCATCTAATCCCTAACACCCTGGAAATCTTCACATTAATCTTTACATTGCCATTATTGATCGGTTTGATGCTCTTCAATCTATGCACCACCTGCTCGGAGATGCTACTTACAAAATAAAGTGTTTAGAAAGTAACAGTAGTGATGATCATTTGTAAATCTTAGCCATACATGAAAGAATTGCATTCCATTTGCTACCATAGATGATTTTTTTTTCATCTTCTTCTTCAGTTTACTCTATGAGATAGAATGTCATGCTATCAGGACGTGTTCACACACATATCTACACTCGTTTTATCCTGTTTGCACTTTTGATGTCTCACGTCATTTGCACAATCGCTTTTCTCATGCAATGTGAATGATTTTGTTGTCAGTTACTTAATATGACAGTCAGATCATTGAAATGTTTTTGTTTATGACATGGGCTCTAATAAAGGCTTTTTCACATATGTCGTGGTAAAGTTAACTGTTTTTTAATATTGTGTTAATGTTTGGCAGGTAGGAGTGGAAATACATCTGTGCAATGAAGGTCCTAAACACACTCACTTATTATGTGTGTTGTGTAATACAAGATACGCAATGTGCAGCGCATTATGCTTTGCCATTAAAACAGAACTGCAGCGGTTTACAGCATCAAATGTAAAGAAGCTTCACTTTTAATCATGATTTCCGGATTTTGGGGGTATAAACTCCCATTTAGACGTGAACAGTTTCCCATTACAGATTTTTTTCTATTTTCATTCTCTCATAATTCTGAATAATGTAAGCACTTTATTCTTCATCCTCACACACAAATATAATATTTGTGAAAAATATTGTTGTAAAACACACAAGATGTGATGTAGGTATATAGGCCAAGAACTGCATATAGAAAAATAGGGTGGCTTTGTGTTCAGTGTGTCTGGATCAAACGAATTGCGTCACGTGTGGGCGTGTCATCTCAGATGGCAAATGTGGACCATCTTTCTTCTTTTAAGTGCATTTAAGAAGACATTTTATTTTGGAATGGCAATACTGAAGAAGTTTGGGATTCAATCTTAATTCAAAAGCTTTTAAGTTTTTAATCATCAGATCAACATTAATAGGAAGACGATGCCAAGGAAATCAAATTCATGAAGCAAGAAACAAGAACCAGCATTATTTATACTTACTTTTGTTCAGTTGAGTTATTTTATAATGAAAACATGGATGAACTCTAACACTAGTATTGCATAAATTTTTAATGTCTTCTTTTTCTGAAGAAACATTTTCTTTTTCTAAGCCGTCTTGCTGGTAAGTGCAGAAGACATTTAATATTCAAAAACTAATTTAAGTCTTCTTTTTAAAAGGTTTATTTCCATTCAGTGCTCTTATTTTTCTGGTTACAAAATGCTCTCTTTAGTGTTTTGTTATAGCAGTGAAGAATTTGTGCAATTTCATTGTTTTTGGGGATTATTTATTCAAACATTGCACATGCTATTATCCCTGTACATAACAGTGCTAACGTAGCTGAAATTTGTTTATCTTTGTATCATAAGAAAACTGGTTGGATGAAATTGAAACAAATTGTTGCTAAACTATGCCCTGTTACACATATGCTTGACAATGAAAAACGTGATTGTTTACGGTAATAACTATTGAGATGTGACTCATATTAAAACGTAATACCCACTTGTAGATGATGCTCAAGATATTTGTTTAATTAAGTGGCTTTTGAATGTAGACATTCCTTGATTACATGTGCAACCTGTATAGATGTTAATACCAGTTTGATCAGATGTGGACTACACAGTGCATCCAAAATAGTGTTTAGTAATACTGGTAGTTCCTTTAGCACATTAATGTACATGTACCATTGTGAACAGGATATCAACTTGAGTTCTACCATACTGCATGTACTTTAAGTTGTCTAACCCACCTTTTATTATATGCAGATACTTGTTTAAGGTTGGCTAGAGTAAATCATTATTGGCTGAACTGCAGAATACCTCACCGTGCATCAGTACAATGTATGAGAGTTAGGGTCAGGATGAGGGTCAGGGTGGGGTATTCAGTCGTTCTGTATTTCTGTAAAGCAAAGTTTATGTTTTCATCTGTTGAGTTCATAAATATTCTTTATCATTTTCATTCATCTTTTATGAGGGTTATCAAAAGAGCTGCTGTAAGGTTTCTGGGAATGTCAACCTCCCTTTCACCCCCCCCCCCCCTCCCCTCTCCAACACAAGTTGTTTGAAGTGATATCTGTGTGGCCAGTGTCATTAATTTTGTGAAAATTCTCTTTTCATAATTCCTCTAGATGATCTCGCACAATATTGTTTTTCTTTGGAATTTAGACTTCCCACCATCTTTTTCTTCAAGAAACATTTCATCTTTTTTATCTTTTTCTTTCTGCCTATCTAATTCTGGTTGATTTTGTTTCATATACAGTCAGTCAAACTACTTTTTTCCTTTGCTTTTACCAGAACTACCTGGATTTTAACTAGGAATATTCATGCTGATGAACTGCATGCACTATCTGTGTCCAAATAATTATATTCAGGTCACTGGATATTCTGGTTCAACTGGCAAATGCTTCACCATCTGAGCCAACTTTCCTCCACTTTAGCAAAGAGTTTCACTTTCTTAATTAAAATAAAAATACTTCTGATTTCATAAAGAAGTGTATTTTTGGAGGTTAATTGATCGACTTTAACATGGATCTGATAAATAAACAAAAGCAATTAATCATACAAGATATTCAAGTACATTAACAAAAGTTGTGTGTTATAACAATTAGACAAATATGATGTTTTACCTTGAATTTCTAAAGCCATGTTGCAATTGATTGTTAACCCTTAACATGCTTTGGTATACCTATGGACCAAACAATGGTTTGCCACAGTTGACTTTTGTAACACATAGATTGCATGGATGTTATGTACTCCAAACAATATGGCAGTGTAGGGTTTTGACCTTAGCAAGTAAAGAGTTAATAGGAATAATGTTTTACGTAGTGTGATATCTTTAATAGGGATGATGAGAAATACACAAGTTACATGTTGGCTACCGAGTATTGACTGCGCAGTTTTTCATGTGGGTTATAACTACGTCAGTCACAAGGTGGCGCTATAACGACTCCTCCGTCTGTGTGTCGAAAGGAATATTCTCGTTATCAAATACAGCACACCCAGTGTACCATCACAGGTTTTTACTGTGGTCAATATTCAGTAATGTTTGCTGCCCTCTTAATGTGCGTGTACCACGAATGCATGTAGGCATTCCAACTAGGCATTATAGTCCATCGTTGTAGATAAGATGCAATGTTTCCATTTAATATGTACAGGGAAACAAGAAAGCCATATTTGTATTAGTGAAGAAAGTAACCCAGATCTCAAAGAATGTATATTACTCATATTTCACATGCAAGAATGTCTTTGAAAGTATGATTTATTAATGTGCTGTGCTCATGTAAAGAAACTTTGTAGGATTTGAATGTTTAGGTAGCCCATTTTGTCGGACATGTATTAACTGTTTACCAGTTTGTGACTTAATTTATTTTGTTGTCATGTTGCTTTTTCTTCAGTCTAAAAGGCCTCATGCAGTATTTTAAGAAACAACAGTTTTATGTAAGTTATGTATGTCATAAAAAAAGGCATTTTAAATTAAAAGCAGTCAACATTCACTAATCTTGCAACATGAGTAACTTGTGCTTTGTAAGTTTGTGTCAGTGATTTGTGATGATGTACATATACTTGCTTACTTGGGTTTACTGGAGTGTACAGACATCAAGCTGTAATGTAGTTGATGTAGGCATGTTTTGTCTGTTTTGAAGATGGGAGCCCTTACAAAGTTTGTGTATACCAAGCTAAAGTGTTTCAGTGGTTTTTGGAGCTCAAGTTACTGTATCCCATTTCATTCAAGGCTGTGAAAAATCTTTGTTTATAATGCTTAGCTTTAAATGGGCTCTTTTGGCAAAAGTTGAGGTGGCCTGTGCCAGTGGCGGATCCAGGGGCCCGGGGCCCTCCTAGAAAAAAACAGGCAAAAACACCCTTTTTTTGAAAAAAATTTTTGGGTGCCAAAAAAAAAAAATTGTGCTCACTACCCCTGGCGCCCAAGGGGGGTGGTGGTGGAAAAAAAATTACCCTACCCAGAGGGAAAAAAATTTTCGGGTGCCAAAAATTTTTTTTTTTTTGCTCACTATCCCCCAGCTCCCCACTGAGCGAAAAATCGACCGGCACGATTTTCAAATTTTCGCACGAAGTGGGCCCCTTTTTAGGCCCCCTCCCTTGCCGCCGGCTGGATCCGCCCCTGGCCTGTGCAATGTCAGTAACTTTGAGGTTATCGAAATATTTCTTTTATTAACTATCTCATAGATGAAATAAGGCAAAATAAAAAAAATATGACTGACAACTTCAATTCCCTCATATCTCAGAGATTAAATTATAAATGTATTCATAATAATCTATTCATTATGATTCATGAAAATATATTTTAGCCATAAAGATATTTCCCTGATATAATCAATTCAATCTTGAACAACTATATGCTCTTCACCTTCATATGACCTTCAAGAAAACTAAATTACTTTCACTGTCACTATACACCCCTCACTGAATTCTCTTCCATTCCATACATAGCAAATTCTCAATAAAAATCACAGACAATTAAGACCTTGCAAATCACCTGTACAAGGTATTATTAACAAAAATTACATACAACGTTTTTCAAGATATTCGCTGTATGTATAGCTGAGCCTACTTTGGTGATTGTTAGTTAATAGTAAAACAATGGATGGAGAAATAGATGGATAACCTGTCATCATAGGACCATGGTCAATCTTGAGGAGTTTGTTTTGAGCTTAACGTATCTCTTTGTTCTCTTTTTTTTACAAAAACGAACATGATACAAACACTGAATTCACAATACCCATGCGATAAGTGTGAATGCACAATAAATGTCTAAATGTTTGCCATAAATGTTGAGCACAACTGCTTGCTTAATAACCCACATAGGCCTCTATAGTATTAACAAGCCCCAAACTTGACTATCATATTTATTTGATAATATAAAGAAACACTGTTACTGGCTGTTATTTCATCAATCCAGAAGTTATTATAACTAATACTTTTACTATTATACTATTACTGTCATTATCATCACCACTACTATCATTGCTTTATACTATCAATTTTGATTGCATATATATAGGCAAAGAGCTTGAAAGTACTATATTTCTCAACCCTGTTTGTTAAAATTCACTCTACCAAGGTCCCCAAATTTATCACGAAGTGGTCTTTTAATACTTAAGTGAGAATATTAATTTCTACTATACAATAATCAATAACATTATAGATAGAGGAACAAGGAAACCCATATGCCAGTAAGCAGTCTGGGCAGATAATAATTTTGTTTGAAAAATAAATCTCAGAGTACCATTTATGATGGAGATACTCTTTTCATCTTTATGCCTATTATACTGATACTGATATTAATTACTTAAAGAAAAAGAATAATTGAGTGTCTTTTCTTCCACAATTATCGATACTGATGTTTTACCTGGTGCATTCACAAAATAGTATAATCCTTGAAGAGCATTTTCAAGCAAACTATCTCCTTATATCATCTCCAGTTCTTTTTTCTTTTCATTCATCTTTCTCTTCGCTCTCCTGTTTATTGAATGATCATGTTTTATGTAATAGTTGGTAAATTTTAGTGGAGGCACAATTATAGGGACTACCTGATCACTACTAACATAAATAGTTGACAAGATATTCATTAGTACAGTATAAACAAGTAGAGGTTAGCTGTAAATACTCACATCTCCCTAGTGATAACTGTTTTTTTTTGTGGTCAAATTTTAAAAAATACGTAATTTCGTTTTTCTGTCGCACGCAGAATTAAAAGCTATTTTTTGCATTCTTTTATCAATATTCGACTTCAAACACATTTGTTTTGAAAATCCTTGCAGAAATGTGTCTAAAATGACATTCTTTTCCACATTATAATACAATTTAAGTGAAATTTTGCCATCAGATTTGTGGCTCCCATGCAACACTTTAGAGGGGCTTTATATAAACTGTAGCATTTATTGTAATTATATCCCCTACAATGTACATTTTACATTTCTTTATCTTCTTGTATTTTTCGTTATGCATGTAGTTCAGCTATTTCTAGTATTTCTGGTAATTTCTATATATCTCATGTTTAATTATTTCATGTTTACTTTGTTGTATACATTGCGTACTTGTAAAACAATATTTTGTACTGATGTACTATATACCCTGTATTTTGATATGATATGAATATGAAAACAATAATGAATACAAAATTATGATTGTATTAATTGTAACAAATAGGCCTATAATGAAAACAATGATAATAATTCAGATACTATAATGATGTGAATGAGGAAGTTGATGGTCATGATGATAATGATGATCATGCTAATATGACAGTACTATACTACTAGCTACTACTACCACTACTTCTACTTCCACCACTTCTACCTCTACTAGCTTCGATTTGTTAATTTAGTTTACAAGTGTATAGGTCTAGCTGAAGGATGCCTTTTTAGAGATCACTATAGCTACTATAGCAAAATTTGTAAAAAGTGTTATATAGCTATAGCAATGCATGGATTTATTTCCATAGCTATATACTGTAGGCATCTTTAAAATTGGCCCTTGTTTATGATGCCGATGGGGATCGCGAGGCTAACCAATTATTAAAAAAAACAGTGTTATATATAATAACATTTGATACAAAATGAAATACCATTCCTATTACTGGCATGGACAGTATATTTTTTGTTGGGGGGGGGCAGCTTTGGGGCATGGAGGTTCTTATTGCATTTATAGTTTTCTTCACGTATAGGCCTACGTGACTCACTCAAAAATTAATTTATAATCAGGGTAAAAATATGGGCGGGCCGGGGGGTGGGTATATATAGGGCGGGCGGGGAAGCCATCACTTGACCCTTTAAAAACGGCTTTAAATAGCCTGGCTAGCTTATACGCGTTTCTGATGTAAAACGAGGACTCATAATTCACACAGTAACTCTTATTACATGATCAGGGACACACATGTTTGTAGGAATATAACATCACGAGGTAAAAGAAGATCGATCTGGAGATTTACTGTACCGGTATGCGTCTTATTTTTTCGTACCACGGCGAGCCCAGATTCCTATTATTCATGAATATTCATTACGCAGGGTCGGGGAAAGTCTCGATTCTCTTGAATATTCATGTATGATCGAGGCGGGAACTATCCTACGCGTGTAGCATGCGCAGCATCGAATATCGTGTAACACGTTGGATTAATGGTATAAAACGACATAGAAAAGCAATGTCATGGTCATTTAGATAATACAGTCATAAATGCTGTGTTCAATTACTACTAATACTAGTAAATGCCAAAATGTCAGTAGAAGATATATAGCATATATTTCAAGCAAGAGTCTTGATAGGCAATTTATGAGTAGGCCTACTTTTCTGAGGGCAAGTTGAATCTATAGTTCTTTTCATGAAGGGAAAATAATCAGTTCGCGGTTTGCTTTTAAATATTACAAGCAGAGGTTGAATTTTGGTATTGAATATGTGATACATTCATACATTATTATAAACATGAGTTCAGTTCAATTAGCAAAGGTGAATTTGATACCCTGCTTGTATAGACTAGTGACTTAGTTTTGTCCCTTTGGTTATCAAGTATTGAACAAGTGTGTTTATTTGATGCTTAGGGGAGAAAGCAGTTATTTTAATCCGGTTAGAATCGGTGAGAACAAATATAGCACTGTGTGTCCCCTAGAAAAAAAAACAGATAAAAACACCCTTAAAAAAAAAAAGAAGATGGCCCCCTCCCCTGGCGCTCAAGGGGGGGGGGTGTGGTTAATTTTTTTTTGAATTTTCGGAGGCCCAAAAAAAAAAAATTGTGCTTACCACGTTTTATCAAATTCACCTTTGCTAATTGAACTTAACTCATGTTTATACTGTATCACATATTCAATACCAAAATTCAACCTCTGCTTGTAATATTTAAACAAGCGAACCTAGAACTGATTATTTTCCCATTCATAAAAAGAACAAGATTCAACTTGAGCTCGGAAAAGTACTCATAAATTGCCTATCAAGAGAACAATCATTTTACTCTTGCTTAAAATATATGCTATATATCTTGTCTACTGACATTTTATTTTGTTTTTGGGGCATTTATTAATAATTAAACACAGCATTTATGACTGTATTATCTAAATGACCACGACATTGCTTTTCTAATGTCGTTTTATACCATTAATCCAACGTGTTACACACGATATTCGATGCTGCGCATACGTATGTAGGATAGTTCCCGCCTCGATCAACATGAATATTCAAGAGAATCGAGACTTTCCCCGACCCTGCGTAATGAATATTCATGAAATAATAGGAATCTGGGCTCGCCGTGGTACGAAAAAATAAGACGCTACCGGTATATAACCAGGGGGGGTTTCCCCGTGCAAATCAAAATACAGCCAATCGCTGTAGCGGACGCTGCGGTCGATCTGACTCGACTAGACTAGCTACGACACCGGACGAACAGAGCTGAATGAATTTCATGGCTAGCAGCTCGATACGCGATCGGAAAAATTAAAGATTTTCAATTTCCTGGCCGAATCCGTTCCTTTCAATAACTTTTGAAATGTGATAGCTGATATTAATAGTCACTGCATGTTGATCTTATTTTGAAAGGTAAATATGATCTTCTTTGCATGCGAATTTGAAAGAGATATTAACATTTTTATTTGTTGTTGCATGGATCTGTTTTTTGTGATTTTGAGAAAAGAGACAAAAGAAACAAATTCGACGCCAGAGCTAAAGCGGGAGAACGATGAGATTTCTGCAGTGCGAATGAATGAAACCAATGGTGCAATGCTAATTAAGAAATGAATGGTCATTTGATATAGGCAGGTGCGGCAATTTCTTTTCATGACCGGGGGACGAAATGCGAGGACTTTTCAGAATGTGAGTGAAACATTAAAGTGCAGAAAATTAGTCATGTAATGAAATGAAGGACCTTGACTTAAATTAATGTTTTTAATTTTAGAAAGATGTCTATAGTCTAGGGTCTAAACGGTTACATCATCCCCTTAGGCCTTATGCCTCAGGCGACAATATTTTTATACTAATTGGTACGTACTTGGTTGGTTGCATGGTCCTCCAAAATACTCATCTGATTTTTAGTTGGAGGTGCGGATAGGGTGTATTAATTTGTAGATGGGGGGACGTCATCAGGGCAATTTTGAATTTGACAGAGTCGTGCAGTGTGGGCGATAGTCTCCGGTTTAAGCTGGTTCCAATCTAGGCCGAAATTTTCTGTCTCTTCCGTTGCAAATCTTTTCCGCTGCAAAAATTTCAACACAGAGCGAAGTTTAATTAATTTCGACGAAGAAAACCGGGAAAAAAAGACACTTAAACGCATTACACAGTCAATCTGGTAAGTGCATGGAACCGATTCATATTAGCCTAGTGTAGACCGAATTTTCAAAAATAAATGCATCGGATATGAATCCGCTACAGTGACATTTTAGTCCAAAAGTTTGGCCGGAATTTGGTGTTGAGATCCCAACACCAGTTTGCAATGTATAGTCCCTATGGTCGTCTTGTGTCTCTAAAGAGAGGAGCCGACCCTACCCAAATCAGAGGCTAACGAACGAAAGAGACAGGAATTTTCGGTCTATAGTTCCAATCACGCACTGTTCTCAAGTAGGAGTTTGCAAATGTGTCTGTTCTTGAGTGGGTTTGTTGAAATTGCCTGTTATAACCAGGCAGAAAGGGTACTCCTTTAATATTAAAGAGCAAGTGGAATATTCATTTTTGTAGCACTGATCTATTTCTATAACTCTTAATCTAGCTTGTAAACATACAGTGTAAACTGTGCTTTACGTGATACAAACGGAATACAGATTTTCTACAGTATTTACTTGTATGCATTTTGAAGGATATTATGCAAGGAGCGTAGCGACCGAGCGTGAAGATTTTTTTTTCAATTTTATTAGTCTAAATGCTGCACTCTTGGGCTCTTGATCCAGAGCCTAAAAGTGTGTTGCATACATGCAGTCTATAGTCACACATCCTGGCTGTGTATTAAAAGCTGTGCTATTGATTCTAAACATTTCAAACACCACTGCACAAAACTCAACTGATTTCATTCAAAATCGGTACTTTAGTGACAATTGATGACACCTAAATGGCAGTAAAATACAATTTTTTCAACTTACCGATGTTAGAAAGAATAATTTAAAAATTCAAATTGTGAGTCTACTGTCAAACTTGCCGATCAGCCACATCATATTCATTGTGTGCATTTGTATGTAATGTGTGTATTGACTATTCATGTGTGCAATTGCTGCCCATTAGCATGTAGTAAAGCGCTCGAGGTCAATACGCATTAGCATTGACTCTCTATGCTTTGCTGTAGTGTCTTAAGTCAGTATTTGCTATACATTTTGGGGGGCACTTTTTCAAATTTTCCGGGGATAATCCCCCCTAAAAAAATTTGAGGGGGGACGTGTCCCGGCCCCCATTCCCTCGGGATCGCCGCCCTGGATACAGGTCTATATAAGACTATAGTATATGTTATTTAGATACTATGATCAGACCGACTCTCATGATTCATGGGGATCGAATCCGATACTACAGTAGTATAATGGTGGTGTGATCACAGTTTGCGCGTGATCTAAATTTATTTAAAGCATTACATTTATAATGATCTAAATTTGCGGACAGTTATAATTTTTATGTCTAAAAAAATCGGCCGGATTACGCCGACTAGGACAGCCCCGTCTGAACATGGCTAAATAACAAATTGAAGGTGTGAATTCAGACAGCTGCCTATGCTAATTCTGAAGCGAGGAAGGCTTTACCTAAAGCATTTTTTTTTTGTGCGTGTGTGTGGAAACAATCCATCTACAATACATACAGCCTACAGGCATATATTACATCTTATTGAAATGCTCATAACGTCTGGTCAGGAGATATTTTAAATCCACTTCTTTAACCAGGTGTATACCCCTATAAGTATATAGTGTATACTATTGATAACATATCACCCAATCATTTGGTAACATTTTTTACTTACAATTTTGATGACATCTTCTCTCGATATGAAGATATATTCCTATAGACCTAGCTTGGGCATTGTTGGCAAGTTTAACATTTTGCACAACGTACGCAAAAAACACAAAAAGTTGCAGATTTTTGTGTCAAGTATTTTCAAAATTTCAAACCAAAATTCTAAAGAAATTGTTATGTCTGTGAAATTGAAAATTCATCTTTCCATTGGTGGTATCAGATTTTCCGGCCGGTGGCAATTTTGGTCAGTGTAAAGGTCATGTTAGAGCTAGTTGCCGTAAGTATGGTAAATTAAGGTCTGCATAAAGGTCGGCGTATAGTGACCGTCTGAACAATAGTCGTGTTAGCTACGCCGACCTTTATGCTGACTGATTTACTCCTGGATTTTTCTAGGAGTAACGCGCTAACAGGACTAGAGGGTAGCGATCGAGCTTTTCCGATGCCTTTTAGAGTGATTTTCAGTTTTTTGAGCAATAGCGCGAGATATTGTTGATCTTGTAGTTATGACGGTTTCAAGAAATGACCCCACTGTTAACAACCAAGACAAACCATTATACCCATCCACATACGACTCATCATTGTTGAGCTCCATGTTGATGAAGTCATAGAATTAGAAGATAATCATGACAATGATCTGGCTAGCTTTACACCCATGAAGCAAAGACAGCTGCAGAGAGAGACAGCAAGTGACCCAAACTTGAAGCAGTTGAGTAGAATTATTCATGATGGATAGCCAGACGTGATTAAGCAGGTTCCAAGCAGCTTAAGGATGTACTGGTCCTACAGGGATGAACTGGGTGTAGCCAACGGAATTATATTCAAAGGAAGACAGGTGTTGATACTTCAAGGCTTCAATCAGACATCCTGGAGCAGCTACACACGAGTCATATTGGCAAAGAGAGAACTCGTAGACTAGCCAGGGACACAGTATACTGGCCAGGCATCAATAAGGATATTGAAAACCTTGTCAAGACTAACCCGGCTTGCCAGGAGAACCAGGATCAGCAACAAAGGGAGCCCCTACAACCACACAAGCTCCATTGACGCCATGGAAAAACGTAGCCACAGACCTGTTTTGTCTTGATGGAACTGAATACTCATTGCGGACCATCATCCCAAGTTTCCTGTGATCAAGAGAATGCACAGCACCTCAAGTGCTTCAGTTGCTACCGTAATGAAGGAAACTCTCAGCCTCCTACTTGGAGTGCCCTCCGAAGTGATATCTGATAACGGACCCAAGGTCATTGGAAAACCTTTCAAAGACATGTGCGAGTCAGGGAACATCAGGCACACCACCTCATTGTCAAGATATCACTCTCTAATGGACTAGCTGTACGAATGGTACGCACCGTGAAGTCTTAAGAAGTATTGACAGACAGGACAAGATGTTCAAAGGGCACTTCTCCATCTTCCAGAGATGTCTCAATCTGACCTGCCATCTCCTGCTGAAATGATGTTTGGGAGGCAAGTGAAGATGACACTTCCAGGTCGCCACGACAGACATCAGATGAGCAATGGACACGACTAGCTTTAACGAAGACAGGAAACGATAAAAAGCGACTATGACAGATATGCTGGTCGAGAACTGTCCCACCTGAAGGTCAGCCAGGAGGTCAGAACTTTGAATCATGGTTGCCAGCTGAAGTATCACAAGTTTGTCAAGAGCCAAGATCCTACGAAGTTACCACACCAAACGGCAGTGTGTTGTGAAGAAATAGCACCTACAACAGCACCTATACCAGGAAGAGTGCATTTTCCATGAGAGGATGGTCAAGTTGACAGCCACACGACACCTGCGGGAACACAAGGTTTATATGATTTAAGCCCTCGGTCTGATTCATACGCCTACGTCACACGATATGGTCGCAAGATTCGTCGACCATGTCGTTATCAGGAATAAAATTCCATCAGTTCCTAGATTGGCAAACAACAAATGTACTTTATTTGGGTATTTAGTAGAAATTCATTGATGATACAATTCAATCAACAACATACATGTACAATTAAAGTGTTTTATATCAGTGTATTAAAGTGTCATGCCTAATATTGGTTATACAGTCAAACCTGTCTATAGCGACCGCCCAAGGGAAACACAAAAAGTGGTCTTTGTAGACAGGTTCCTTTAGTACATGTTTCAATGAGAAATCAATTTCAAGGGAAACAAAAAATGTGGTCTTTGTAGACAGGTGGTCACTAAAGCAGGTTTGACTGTATATCTACATGTATCAACAGAACATCTCGATCTTCTGTATACATAAGAACCAAATTTAGCAATTGTTTGTCATGCTCATGCATGATATTTTTTTTTCTTCTCCACACAAGTGACCGGGTATTATAGTTATGAAACATTCACGTTGATTTGTCATATTTCTAATCGTTAACTTAAAATAGATTGAAAACAAGTGGACAACGATTAACGTAAAAACTAAAAGACATACTTTAACAAGAAATGATTATTTTCAAACCGTTTGCCAGAAAGTAATGTGGAATCACTTTATTCTAGCAAAAGTTACCGGTATGTAAATTGTAAAAGGTTGAATTACATTATACAATGTATATCAATTCAGCAACCCAATTTCAAAAGTTCAACAAGAGAATACTTTTAAATAACTTGTTCGAGAAGCAGAATACTAAAAAACTGTTCAACTGTAACTAATGAGTACTCTTCAACAATAACAAAACAAATAGTTGAAAGGCAAAATACATATCCTCCACTAGTATAACAGGCATATTTCGGTTGCTGAATTGATATACATTGTATAATGTAATTCAACCTTTTACAATTTACATATTTACATTTAGTGGTTCCTTTCCATCATGTAAAGTGCCCTAACAGAAATGAGGGCACTATCAACTTGTCATTGAAAGAAGGGGGATGCATATGAGCAACACCAATAGTTCATTGATGTGTCGAGGCCGCGATTGGCGGAGGAATACCAGAATAAAGCACTTTCAAGATGGCCACTTATTCATGAACATTGTCGGCAATAAGCTCTTATTCATCTGTCCATCTGATCATTCAACACGCCCCAACGGCAAGCCGCGACAGGCCAATTCTTCAGCTCGCAGGTCGACATCTTAAAACCAATGCAGGGCAGCAAAACGCTAGCCACGGATCAAAATGATCAATGCGGTCTGAACAGTGTAATAAATTGACAGAAATTACTAGATTGTTGTTGATGGGCATCAATTCGATCACTTTTCTAGCATCAGGGCACATTTTTACATAGAATTGGCTCATCAAATCTCCTTTGCTGACAATAACGATTGGAAAAATTACCCCTGACCAAATTAAATTGACTATAATGATTTTGGAATTATCTCAATTCTCAAAGCTTCGAAAACAAAACTAACCCAATCCCCTTATCTCCTACATGTAGGGTATAAAACTGCCCCAGGTTATATTTTTGTCAACTTTTTGCCATAATGCATAACGTGAAATCGACGAAACACTGGTGTCACTAGATGGCACTGTGGATTGAGAATCCACTGTATTGAACTGAGTTGATTTATTGCTGACTTTGCATACCTCATTTCCACATAAAGATTCTGCTTTCCATTGTCTCTTCTTTTTCTCCCTTATGTAGGAATATCTGACTCGTACATCATGCCCAAAGCAAGTAGACAAAAATATAAGTGCACCCAGTGCTCCTACAGCAGCAAGCGCCCATATGACTTAAAAAGACATCGCTCTAGTTTACATGGGGAGGGACAGAGTCATCGTGAATCGAAGCCAGAGAGGACAACACCCATTCGTGCATGCTCAGTACAAAGCATTGTTACTCCAGTGCCTGGAAATGCAGGAAAGAAGAAAGGACAACAGAGAGCTCTGTAAGTAGGGTAGGACAGATGAACATTCTTTTGTTAGCCTTTTTGAGCCTGTTATCCAGGCGCGGATCCAGGGGGGCCGGGCCTTGGCCCTCCCCAGCAAAAAAAAAAAAAAAAAAGAGAGAGAGAGAGAAGGAAAAGAAGGGAAAGGGAAAGAGGAAAGAAGGGGAAAGAAAGAAGAGAAAGAAGAAAAGAAGGGGGAAGAAGGAGATCGGTGGTGGTGGGGGGTCGAAAGGACCTTGCCTCCCCCAGCAAACCTAAAAGAGAGAGAAGGAAGGAAAGGGAAAGAGGAGAGAAATGGGAATTGCGATTTTTCCCGCCAACAAGGTGTAGATCGGGGGAGGGCCGACCCCAAGCCCCCCCCCCCAATAAAATTCAAACGTGGTTTATTTCTAATTCGATACCGGTGATTTACAAATGTTGCTGAAATGACATAATCTTCCTCACTTTTTAGTAAATTATACTTTTTTATGCGTTTGTTGAAAAAAAACATTTTCCAAAATTTACAGTCATGCAAGAAATATGCTTATTTAGAGTCCTACGTGTCAGGGCCCGCGGAACGGTGGGGCTCGGGGGCCTTGAGCACCCTCCCCGTCAAAATTTTTTTGAAAAAGTAAATTAAAAAGAAAGAGAAAGTTAAAATAGAAAGAAAGAGAGAAAGAAAGAAAGAATAGTGACCTGCCAGTGTCACAGAATAATGAGGTATCAAAATATGCTCATCTGACCGTGATTAAATGCCTGAAACCCATGAGCTTCCGGGGCTCTGCCCCCTGGACCCCACCTAGGGCCCTAAGGCGGGCCCCTAGATGCTCATCTGACGGTAATTTAAAGCCTAAAACCCTTGAGCTTCTGGGGGCTCCGCCCCCTGGGCCCACGCCAATTAGTTTCCTGCCAGTGTCACAAATAAGGTATCAAAATATGTTCATCTGACCGTAATTAAATGCCTTAAAACCCCTTACTTCCGGGGGCTCTGCCCTCTCGACCCCACCAGGATGCCTAAGGCGGGCCCCTGAATGCTTATCTGACCGTTACAAAATGCTTCAAATCCCTGAGTTTCAGGGGGCTCTGCCCCCTGGACCCACGCCAATGAGTTTCATGCCAGTGTCACAAATAAGGTATCAAAATATGTTCATCTGACCGTAATTAAGTGCCTAAAACCCCTGAGCTTCCGGGGACTCCGCCCCCTCGACCACACCAGGACGCCTAAGGTGGGCCCCTATATGCTAATCTGACCGTTACAAAATGCCTCAAATCCCCGAGTTTCAGGGGGCTCAGCCCCCTGGACCCCACGCCAATTAGTGATCTGCCAGTATCATAAATAAAGTATCAAAATATGCTCATTGTGACCGTACTTAATTGCCTAAAACCCCTGAGCTTCCGGGGGCTCTGCCCCCTGGACCCCACGCCAATTAGTGACCTGCCGGTGTCACAAATAAGGTATCAAAATATGCTCATCTGACCGTAATTAATTGCCTAAAAGCCCTGAGCTTCCGGGGGCTCTGCCCCCTGGACCCAACCTAGGGCCCTAAGGCGGGCCCCTAGATGCTCATCTGACGGCAATTTAATGCCTAAAACCCTTGAGCTTCTGGGGGCTCCGCCCCCTGGGCCCACGCCAATTAGTTTCCTGCCAGTGTCACAAATAAGGTATCAAAATATGTTCATCTGACCGTAATTAAATGCCTTAAAACCCCTTAGCTTCCGGGGGCTCTGCCCTCTCGACCCACCAGGATGCCTAAGGCGGGCCCCTGAATGCTTATCTGACCGTTACAATATGCTTCAAATCCCTGAGTTTCAGGGGGCTCTGCCCCCTGGACCCACGCCAATTAGTTTCATGCCACTGTCACAAATAAGGTATCAAAATATTTTCATCTGACCGTAATTAAGTGCCTAAAACCCCTGAGCTTCCGGGGGCTCCGCCCCCTCGACCACACCAGGACGCCTAAGGTGGGCCCCTAAAGGCTTATTTGACCGTTACAAAATGCCTCAAATCCCTGAGTTTCAGGGGGCTCAGCCCCCTGTACCCCACGCCAATTAGTGACCTGCCAGTATCATGAATAAAGTATCAAAATATGCTCATCCGACCGTAATTGAATGCCCATACCCCCTGAGCTTCCGGGGGCTCCGCCCCTTGACCCCCGCCGGAGCTTTGCCCCTAAACCCTACGCCAATTTACGCTACGTTCTACCGTGATCGTAAATACTTTAGCCTCCCCACCCACTTTGAAAACGCGTTCAGCGGGGCCTGCATGTAAGAGTGGGGTGATGCGGATTTTTTTGTCTTCCCCCAACGTTTTTGCTCATTTTGCCACTGCTGGTTACCATTACGTACCAATATTTGGCTCGCATAATTTCAAATTTGGGCCCCCCCCCTAAGAAATCCTGGATCTGCGCCTGCTGTTATCAACCTGGATGTGGACGCCCAAAATCTTTATAACCTTAACCTTTTCCTGCATGTATTGTTTCTTTTTGCTTTTAAAGATAAAGATGAGTCTGATCATGCAAATGAAACTGTGTAGAAGCAATTGGAAAAGGTGGATCTTGTAGCACAAGTCTTGGTGTATATTGTGAGGTTTTGGAATCATTAAAATGTTAGTGCGTTTCATGATATTGTATAAAAATGTCGGTGGTTTTACCACTTCAGATCTGTTCTATTTTAGTGAGTTCTAAACAGATAAAACTGATAATTTTTTAATAAAAAAAAAAAAATCTGCAGGAGGAAACGAGGCGTCACCATCCACATTGTGTCTTCTGACAGCAACTCATCAAAGTCCGTACCAGACATCTTCATCAACCAATCCTCCAATTCCCCTACTCCCATCGACAAACCTAAGAAAGAGAAGACCAGGATAGGCCCCACCCCAAATGGTGACTCCAAAAAGAAGAAGATTGTGCGCCTCAACATTAACAGCAACACGTCGTCAGAATCTGCTGGTTTTGGTAGCGAGAGGACAATCAATGCTCTGACGGGGGTCAATTACAGCTCTGTTTATCAGCTGAAGAAGAAGAAGGGGCGGAATGCCGAGGGAAAGGTTGAAAGCGATGTGAAGGATGCTAAGAAGTGCAATGGATCTTTGGTCCACAGTTCACTCAATGAAGAAATTTCAGAAGGTAAAAACAAGTTTGTAATGAATTAATTTCTCAAGAATACTGTTGCAAGCCTTCATACATGTATCACCATATAAGACAGTTTGATTAGATTTTGGAGTAAGTACGTCAAAAGTCAAAGGACATAGAGGTCAACTTCTTAAATTACAGATATTTAACTTCAAATATTTATTATAGCCTCTTGCATACACAATAAATACAGAATTGTCCCTTACTCTATAACTTTAAAATTGTTTATCCTAACCTATGAATGGATTCCATTATTTGCAGATGCACCCCCAACTGTAGAATCGGTGATCTGCACGGCATGCTGCAACCAAGTCAACCCGTTCGAGAAAAACACCTTCTTTGGTCACCCAGTTCTGAATGTGGTATTCTGTAAGGTATGTTTTATTGATTTGTCAATCAATTGAAATCATCTGCTTATTTAGGAAGCTTTCATGTGATTTGAGAAGGGGGGCGTGGATTTTGGGTGATGTTAATTGGGCAAAGAAATATTTCCTCCAACTTAGATCAGATCTCAGATTTTACACAAATGTTCACATATCTTCTTTTTTTCTTGCCAGAAGCAAAGTTCATATTATCTGGACCAAATTTTTGTGATCGTTAGAAGCATTCATTTATATTGGTGCTTCTTGCGTAAGAATTTATGTATGTTGGAATAATGGTATTAAGTGTAGAGTATACCAGTTTATATTTAAAAAAACATCATTTTCAGACTTTGATAATGAGCTTATTTACTGGTTTAGGTCACATTGAAAGATATAAAGTAACTTTGTTATTAAATAAAATGAAGGAATTTCAATCAACCCATAACAATTGTGTGTAATAGAGGACACAAATATTTGAATTTGTTTTTGTTCAATTCTATTTGGTTTAGTTTAACCCTATCTTAACCCCTAATCTTGCCCCCCTGTAGTAATTTAGCGACTACTCCGGAACCGTGGCAGATATAAGGTTTTCCTTTCATGACTTTTTTCTTTCAAGTCTTATCTTTTAAAACAATTTTTTTGAAAATCAGACGTATAGTTACAAAGTCACGTGACCTTTTGTCTTTGCATGTCAGCCCCAAAATTGCTCATTTTTGTGATTTGTTTACAAAACATATGGAAATATCATTTTTCCTAAAAAGAGATAAAACATTGGTTATTTGGTCTTGTTTAAAGTTTAGGTGTTTGTTTTGGGGTCAAAATAGTTGAATTGTAGTTAGAAATGAAAAAAAACAACAAAAACAATAAAATACATAAGTTAAAAAAAACAATGAAATATGTAAGAAATTATCAAAACAAGAGATAACATAAGGAATAACCCGGCTCTTCCAATTTTTGTTGTTGTATTATTATTCCAAATGCTCTAACAAATATATGTAGTGAAAAAGAATGCTTAAATATGAAGAATATATGATTTATGGGTAAAAATGTGAATTTTATGACCTTATTTGCATAAATTACCATAAATATGCAAATGAGTGAATTTTTCAAAAAATTGAAATTACCATAGTATTTTATACACTTCACTTGACATGCATGCAAATTTTCGCGGCGATCGGCTGTGAAACGGCCGAGATCTTAGGGGAATTGACCCCCTCGGTAAAAACCTGGTCTGAAATAGCCCGGTTAAAGATAAAGACTTGGGCCCCGTTGCATAAAACTTACCATTGATGGTAACTTTGCCATCAATGGTAACTACCATGAAAACCTTGATTTTGATTGGCTGTTGAGCCCTGTTACCATGGTAGTTGCCATTGATGGCAAAGTTACCATCAATGGTAAGTTTTATGCAACGGGCCCCAGTTCTGGTCATGCGATTGCATTGTGAAAGAAACGTTGTGGAATCGATCAGAAAAAGTTGATCATCTAGCATACAAGTATTTGTGTGTACTGCAAGGTTCTGGAATCATCAAAATGATAAGAAATTTGGCCCAGTCTTGGTAAAGTTACAAGCACTGTACACAGAAAGATGTATATGGGACTACGTGACACGTTCGCGCACGTGTGCGATATCTATTTGGTCCCAATAGATATAATAATTTTCCAAATATATCAATTAGTAAAAATTTGTATCATCACGTATTAGTCAAAACATATTCTTTCACATGATTGGTAATGAGAGCTTCCATTTCATTTTTTGAGAGGGGGTGTTTCCAAAACTGGTCTTTACCTTTAAAATAGGGTTAAGATGTGGTAGTACTATTTTTTTCAAATTTCCTTGTTGAAACTGGATTTCAAATTTGGGAAGATATCTCATGGGGAAAACCATGCCAGGTGATTGAAAAGTCTCATGGATGGTGAGAAAGGACAGAAATGGTGACAAACAAAAATCTCAAATTTTCTTACATAAAGAATTTCTGATGTCAGTAATATGATTTTTGTGGTGATGTTTAAATGAATTTGTCTATTGATTGTCAGCAATTATAATGGATGAACTTCTTTCAATCAGTTACTTTTGGAAAATTGTCTTTAAATTTTTGTGTCTTTACAGGGATGTTTGGATTTCTACAACAGTGGTCCCTGGAAGGAAGATGAAGATGGCATCGAGGAGGAGTGTCGTTGGTGTGGGCAAGGTGGTTCCTTATCCGTGTGCGACTTCTGCTGCATGACATTCTGCAGGCGTTGCATCATGTGCAACCTGGGAATAGTCGAATTGGATCGTACGTTTTCAAAGAAGAAATGGAAGTGCTTTGTGTGTGAGCCTTCACCCCTTAAAGAACTGGTTGCCAAGTGCAATGCTCTCTTTTCACGGTCTGAAGAGGAAATGGAACTGAAGAGGCATGGAACTAATAGTGATGATGCTTCTGTGAATGTACCTGATGCCCAAGATAAGCCTGAAGAAAATGCTGATGTTGAGTCTGAATCAGAAGAAAATCTACACAAGAAAGCAAAGAAGGTCAGAAAATCTGCAAAGATAAACCCCACAAGCAGGGATCAGCCTCTTAGTTTCGACTCTTCTTCAGATGAAGATTCTAATGCTGAGAGTGACAGCTGTTCTGGGTTAAAAAGGGAGAGTGGCAACAGGAAAAGCAAGACGGGGGGTAGCCGGGAAGTGGCAGAAAACATTCTGATGGATGAGTTAGAGGGAAATGACGAGGAGGATAACGACAGTAATGGTGATAAGGATGATGAGGATGAAGAAGTGGATGGTGCCGGATCCAAGTTGAGCAAGAAGAAGGCCCAAAAGAAGGCAGAAGAAGATGAAGAATGGGATCATAGTGATAGCAGACAGACTGGAAAAGGACGTGCCAGGATCTCCACATCCAGCGAGGATGAGGAAGATGAGGACACTTTAAAGAAAAAGAAAGGCAAGAAGGGCAAGGCAGCTCCACAGAAAAAGGGCAAAGCCACAAAGAAGAGGAGGAGTAAAAAGATTGACACTGACGATGACTTTGCAGCTTCGGAATTGGACGATGTGTCATATAAGAAGCCGAAGCGAAAACGAGTGACGAGATCTGAGACTGCGTCCTCAAGTGAAGAATCGTCCGTGGAACTGAAGAAACCCAAGAAGAGGAGGGCCAGGAGGGGGGAACCTGGCACCAGCTCAGAGACAGACTCGTCAAAGAAACGTAGGGGACGAGGCAAAGGAAAGAAGTGGAGGAGGATAAATGAAGCTTCTGATTCAGACTCTGAAGAAGACTAGTATATATATATATAAATATTTAATGTCTTATTTTCTGAAGAAGCATTCTCATTTTATGCTATCTTCAAAAACTATTTTAACCCTATATAGCCCAGGCTATTTTGAAACTGCATATCTCAGAAGGGGAGGGGGTGGCTAATTTGGCCCCCTCTCCTAAGATCTCGGCCATGAAGCGGCCTAAAATGTTTAATTTACAGGGTTTACGAACCTCGTTTTGGGAATGGTCGTTAAAGCAAGGTACAATTCCAATGAGTGTTTTCGGTATCCATCCACCCACGTAATCTGAAATACACGATCTACACAACATTGAAGAAAAAAATTGTGCCGTATTGTCAATGTGTATTCATGTATTATAGGCCTATCTATTCTAGATCCTTTGTTGACATGAAATGAGTATAGTCTTAGTTTCAAGCAAAATGATTATTTGTTTTAAGGAAGCCTATAAGTTTTGTATCATTAACTTTTAATGTTATGAAATAAAAAGTACAATTACATTAATTAGATATTAAAGTCATATGTAGGGTTTAGTTTCATTCACTTTTGTTTGACCTTCATACCTTTGTACCATGACAAAAATGTTAATATATTATGCAAGAAACAGTATCAAAACGTTTAGGTCACTGAACTGTGCTTGTTTTATTACCCAAGAATTTTCTATGGAGAATGACGTGAAAAACACCTCTTTTTAAATCCATCTTCATTCTGCTAAAAGTACCACATATTTTGCCTAGTTTGACTAGTATAATACGACTAAGACCATGTTCTTTCTAGTAAATCAAACAAATAACAATTTCATTAAGATTTACTATCGCGTTTTATTTGTTAAAGTAGTCAATTTACTTTTATTTGCAGCTCGTTTTCTGTGTAAAATCAACGAGTCGGGCGACAGAGCTTTACTACCATGTCACAATTTGGCATACCGCCGCCTTCTAATTTTTTAGTTTGAGAAAGTCTTTTTTCTATGTAGACTCATTTAGATTGATCAATGTTATCCCCCGTGTATCCAAGATGTAAGACCATCACATCTTTGCTGATCGAGTGAAAGTTTTTGGTGCGATGATTCAGTTTGAGAACTGTGTCGCCTACAGTCTCTGTCACGGTCCGCGCACTTAATACATTGTACAGTGGTGGAACGATACCGGCTGCAAAGAGATACGGGATATGTAATATCTTGTGTGCACAGAGCATATATGACTGATGCATTTTCTTCAATTTTAATAGGGTTCATTTAGCTCCCAACGTTTTGATATGAATTACTTCCAGGTGAGTTGAGGTCAGCTATTTCTGCCAAAGACCTTAGATTTCAAGACATTTCAGTAAAAACGTGCTTCCGTAATAAAGCCTAAATGAAATATGAAGACATGGACTACAATAACATAAACTCCAAACATTGAGGAGACTGCGAATAAGTTTGAAGGTATAAGGGTGGTTTTGACATTCGAAGAAACCTCCATTTTTTGTGTTCTTGTCGCACATCATCCTTTCAGACATATTGAGTTGAATTTATTAAACCATATACATGTAAAAGCAAAACATACAATAGAAGAAAAATACATAAAAATACCCCCAAAAAAGCAAATATATGGTCAGGACCACGAAGAAGCAAATTGCTTATAAATAGGGTCCCCACGAAATAATAAATTAAATTAAATATTATTCAGTCACCATACCTACCTTCGCACACACACACACACACACATACAAATACTGCATACACACATACCTATACAAAATACTGTATTACAAATTTTCAAATAGGTATTTGCGACAAAGCTTCTATTGGTTCTATTTCTTCACGCCATGCAGCAACATTCAATGAATCAATTGAAGAAGTAAGTCTTACTTAATAGGGTTGATGAAAATGAAAATATTACTATACTCCACACGAAAAATGTTATGTCTTAATTACAGAGTACATAAAGATTAGAGTATTGAATGTAATCAAATCGTATAAAGGCAAGATTTGCATCTGTTTAAAGAGTGGTATACTTGGAATTAGCATTTGTGACTCTGTTATATTTCTTAGAGACTTTTTCTGTAAAATAGACATTTTTGTTCAGATGTGATTTTTAAGTTTTTCCCCAAATATAGTTGCAGTAGTTTAGATGTGGTAAAACAAGGCTATTGTACAGAATGTATAAAACATTACTAGGCAATATAAATTTTAATTCAAAGAAGATACCAACATATTTTTAATAGCAATTTGTCTTAGAAATGTCTATTATATGCACATTCCAATCCAAAGACTCATTATTTGCATCACCAAGAAATCTTACATTTTTCAAACTGGAGATAACAAGATTATCAATAACAACAGGTCATACGTTATTTTGCACTTTTCTAGCTGTTCCTTGACCAAATATGACATAATTTGTTTTAGTAATTTTAAAGATTATTTATTTTAAACTGTTTCATGCATTGATTTGTACATGTTTTATACGTATACACCCTTTCACGGTTACAACAGTGCGCATGCGCAGACATGGGCACCATTTTAATTTACGAGTAAACAAACCATTGACCTCTAGAGGTCAGGGGTTTATGCGTAATTAAGATAGCGCCCATGCAAATATGATGTGAGCGCACAGCGCAGGCATCTGAAAACATATTAATGACATCACTGCCTGTGCTGTGCGCTCACATCATATTTGCATGGGCGCTATCTTAATTACGCCTAAACCACTGACCTCTAGAGGTCGATGGTGTGTTTACTCGTAAATTAAAATGGCGCCCTTAACCGTGAAAGGATGTATTGCTTTTCTATTTACAAGATGGCGGCTAGGGAGAATTAATTTCCCTTGCGTTGTCCGCTGTCTGGCTTTTCAGACATCATGTCCAAACCGGTTCTGTCTGGTTCGTTAATATATTCTATTGATATAGATTTGTCATTGTTACGTACAGCGCGTATACGCGCATATTAATGTTGTGCGCGTGTTTTTATCAATCACACTGCAGTTGTGATTGGGGCATTTTTCTGTTTTTCCATGTGGGAATTCAGAGGGATTATTTTTATCGGTACACAAGGGTCATTATATATACTGTGTTTCGTTACTGTACCCGTCGAATTGTCGTCCAACATGGACATCGATTTGGTCCCCGGACCTCTCAATCCCGGTGGACTTGCTCTTCGTTGTGTTGACACGATGATTGCCGTCATCACCTCGATCGCCATCATCTGTTGTGTTGACGTTTCAACACGTTGATTGTCGTTTTCGTCATCACCTCACCTCACCTCACCATCATCGACTCATTATTCGTTGTGATGACACGCTGATTATCGACATCGTCATCACCTCGCTATCATCGACTCATTATCTTTTATCAACCATTGTTTCTTTGATCGTGATCGTCATCATCCGTTGTGCTGTGCTGACCCGCTGTTATAACTTATACGCGTATCATCATCAACCTATCATTGACATCTGCAACGACATCATGCATTCATTGATTGATTGTCTCATCACCATCATAAGACCATCGTCATCGTCTTCATCATCGCTGTCATTGTCGTCGTCTTCATCTTCGTATCAGTCATCGCCGCTGTTCGTTCTTTGTCATCGTCGTCAACGTCTTCGTCCTTAATTGCTGTCTACGTTTTCGTCATCGTTATCAGCGCTGTCTACGTCTTCGGCATCAACGTTTTGTCGCCATCGTCATTGCCTGCATGATCTCGTCAATGCTGATTTGGTTTGATTGTAATCTTTTATTGAATGCTTTGCTGAACTATCCTTCTTGTATTTGATTTTTGATGATTGACATTTATTGTTTTTATATGATTGATTATATTGTTGTAATCATTTTTTAATGCGACGGAGATTAACCTCCGGGGTGTTTCATACGCCCCCGAGACGATTCCGTTTACTAATACTATGATCACTGTTATTTTTATGTAAATTACATGCCGTCTGAGGAGTTCACTCGATCGTCATTTCATTATTGTGTGCATTTTTTGTGTATACCCAAACGATTATACGACCCTTGATAACTTGTGTTAATTATCTATATTAAAATTGTTGATATTAATTATATAACCTGATTGTTTGATAGCGTAGTTTTTTCCTCGTGAGATAAAGTTAAAAAGTACAGGCCTATATGTGTTCACGCTTGGCTAAACAGGAGGCATTGTTTGCGAGAGTGCCAATTATAAAGTGAGAGAATGAATTGAATGTATCAAATGAGATGCATTAATTGTATATGCTTTTTTCAGAAGCAAAGTAACACACACCCACGCACACACGCACATAAGGAACATACACACACTCACGTACATAGCACATTTAGATGCAGGCTGACCGAGTCATTTGGGAGAAACAAAATGTAATTACGTAATGATGCCCCGGCAGGGGTCAAGGGGCAGAGCCCCCGGAAGCTCAGGGGTTTTGGCAATAAATTACTGTCAGATGACATCCAGGGGCCTGCCTTAGGGCCATTGGTTGGATCCAGGGGGAAGAGCCCCCGGAAGCTCAGGGGTTTTAGGCATTTAATTACGGTCAGATGAGATTATTTTGATACCTCATTTTGTGACACTGGCAGGTCACTATTTGGCGTGGGGTCCAGGGAGCGGAGCCTCCGGAAGCTCATGGGTTTTGGCAATAAATTACTTTCAGATGAGCATCCAGGGGCCTGCCTTAACGGCCATTGGTTGGATCCAGGGGGAAGAGCCCCCGGAAGCTCAGGGGTTTTAGGCATATTACGGTCAGATGAACATATTTTGATACCTTATTTTGTGACACTGGCAGGTAACTAATAGGCGTGGGGTCAAGGGGGCAGAGCCCCTGGAAGCTCAGGGGTTTTAGGCATTTAATTACGGTCAAATGACCATATCTCTCTTTTTTTGGCGAGGGCGGGGGAGTAAAGGCAAGGGTCTTTGCCCCCGATCCACAACTTGTTGGCGGGAAAATTGCAACTGATATCCCCCTTCTTTTCTTTTCTTCTTTCTCCTTTTTCCCCTTCCCTTTATCTCCTCTTTTCCTTTTTTCTTTCCCTTTTCTTCCTTCTCTCTTATTTTTGATGGGGGAGGCAACATCCTAGGAGGCAAGGCCCTTACGGCCCCCGATCTCCTTTTCGGTTCCCCCTTTTCTTTTCTTCTTCCTCTTCTTTCTTTCCCTTCTTTCTTTCCCTTTCTCTCCTCTTTCCCTTTCCCTTCTTTTCCTTCTTTCTTTCTCTCTCTCTCTCTCTCTCTCTTTTGCGGGGAGGGAGGGGGGCAAGGCGCTCGGCCCCTGGATCCGCGCCTGATAGGACCATGGTCAAGCTTGAGGAGTTTGTTTTGAGCTTAACGTATCTCTCTGTTCTCTTTTTTTACAAAAACGAACATGATACAAATTAAAACTGCATGAGTTCACAATGCCCATGCAATAAGTGTGAATGTACAATAAATGTCTAAATGTTTGCCATAAAATGTCGAGCACAACTGCTTGCTTAATAACCCACATAGGCCTCTATAGTATTAACAAGCCCCAAACTTGACTATCATATTTATTTGATAATACATGTATAAAGAAACACTGTTACTGGCTGTTACTTCATCAATCCAGAAGTTATTATATTATTACTTTTACTATCATACTATTACTGTCATTATCATCACCACTACTATCATTGCTTTGAATCCATATACAAGCACAGAGCTTGAAACTAGTAATATATTTCTCAACCCTGTTTGTTAAAAAATAGAATTCACTCAACCAAGGTCCCCAAATTTGTCACGAAGTGGTCTTCTACTACTTAAGTGAGAATATTCATTTCTACTATACAATAATCAATAACATCGGATAGAGGAACAAGGAAACCTATATGCTAGTAAGCAGTTTGGGCAGATAATATTTATTTTTTGTTTAAACATTTATGATGGAGATACTCTTTTCACCTTTGTGCCTATTATAATGATACTATTTAACATTAATTACTTAAAGAAAAAGAATAATCGTGTGTCTTAACTTACACAATTATCGATATTGATACTTGGTGCATTCATAATGAATAGTATAATCTTTGAAGAGCATTTTCAAGCAAACTACCTCCTTATATCATCTCGAGTTCTTTTTTCTTTTCATTCATCTTTCTCTCCGCTCTCCTGTTTAATCAATGATCATGTTTTATGTAATAGTTGGTCAATTTTAGTCGAGGCACAATAGGGACTACCCGATCACTATACTAACATAAATAGTTGACAAGGTATTCATTAGTACAGTAAAAACAGGTAGATGTTAGCTGTAAATACTCACATTTCCCTAGTAATAACTGTTTTTTGTGGTCAAATTTTAAAAGAATACGTATAATTTCGGTTTTATGTTGTACGCAGAAATATTCCACTTCAAACACATTTGTTTTGAAAATCCTTGCAGAAATGTGTCTAAAATGACATCCTCTTTCACATTAAAATACAATTTAAGTGAAATTTTGCCATCAAAATAATTTTGGGGCTCCCAACACTTTAGAGGGGCTTAATTTATATACACAAACGAGGACTCATTCAATTAACTATACCCACTTTTGCCACTACTATAATCACCCTGTTGTTGTACCTCTCCTATACTCCTTACCCGATCACTATTAACATAAATAAATGATTGTATTGTAACAAATAGGACTATAATGATAATGATTCAGATACTATAATATGATGTGAATGAGGAAGTTGATGGTCATGTTAATATGTATTTAGTACTATACTACTACTACTACAGTACTACTACTACTACTACTACTACTACTACTACTACTACTACCACTACTAGTACTTCCACTACTTCTACTTCTACTTCGATCTGTTAATTTAGTTTACAAGTATATAGGTCTATCTGAAGGATGCCCAATTAGAGATCACTTAATTTATAGCTATAGCAAAATTTGTAAAAAATTGTTAGCTATAGCATGGACTTATTCTATAGCTAAGCTATTAATAGGCATATTTAAAATTGGCCCTAATTTTTTATGATGGGGATCGCGAGGCTAACCAATTATTAAAAAAAAAACAGTGTTATAATATATAATAACATATTGATACAAACTATGAAATACCATTCCCGTAGGTTACTGGCATGGACATAGTCTAGTTCCTTTTTAAATTTTTTTTTGGGGGTTTGGTTTTGAGGCAATTCAGTCAAAGTTGACTATTTTTGCCTCAATTGTTCCTTTTATTGAAACGGCTATGATCACCCTGTTGTACCTCTAAGTTTATGTATGTTTAAGCCTAGGCCTATATGTATTTTTTTGTCTTTTCTTTTTTTATACTGTTTTCGACCGTGCTACTTTGTAATTAATTATTCTGTTCATTTCTAATATTATGTACATAATTATTTTGTACATTGTATAACTAGCTGGCCCCATGGAAGACCAGCAGCAACAATATATAGTTGCAGCTGAAAACGTGGGCTACCAGCCGTATTTTGTCCTTTTTTCTGTATGATTACTTTTATCTGATTTTATATTATACGGAAATAAAAACAACAACAACAACGGTAACTGTTTTTAATACACAGGCGCGTAGCCAGGGGACGATGGGGCGGTCGCCCCCTCCCCCAAAAGACTCCGGCCAAAAAAAAAAAAAAAAGAAAGAGAAGAGAAAAAGGAAGAGGACGTAGGAAGAAAAAGGAGCAGACTAAGAACATTTTTGATTGATTGAACGTCAAAGCTTCTGCGCTTCGCGCGGGAGAAGGGAAATTGATTTCAGACAAGGAGTCGAGAACGGTACAACCGTATCGTCTTCTTTCTCTAATAATCTAATGAAACGTACGTTGAAGCTTCTGCGCTTCGCGCGGCGCGCGGGAGGAGGGGGAACTGCATGAATTCAGACAAGGATTAAGAGTCGAGAAGGCGGTACAACAAATCGTCTTCTAGCTTTCCCTAATAATTTAATAAAACGTCAAAGCTTCTGCGCTTCGTGCGGGAGGGGGAAACTGAATTCAGACATGGACTAAGAGACGGGAACGGTACAACGATACGTCTATAGCTTCTATCTCTAATGATTTTAATAAAAACGTCAAAGCTTCTGCGCTTCGCGCGGGCCTGAGGGGGAGAGAACTGAATTCAGACAAGGATTAATTAAGAGTAGAGAACGGTACAACGTCGACACGTCTTCTATCCCAAGACGAAAATCCAATTGAAACCAATTGAACACCAATTGAATTTCAATTGGTTTCAATTGGTTCCAATTGGTTTTAATTGGTCTCAATGGGACTTTAATAGGACTTCAGTTGGTTTCAATTGGTCCAATTGAAACCAATTGAAATCCTTTTTAAAGTCTAATGGGGCCAATTGGTCCAATTGAAATCCCATTAAAGTCTAATGGGGCCAATTGAAACCAATTGAAATCCTTTTTTAAAGTCTAATGAGGCCAATTGGACCAATTGAAACCAATTGAAACCAATTGAAATCCTTTTTTAAAGTCTAATGGGGCCAATTGGTCCAATTGAAACCAATTGAAATCCCATTCAAGTCTAATGGCCGGGCCAATTGGTCCAATTGAAACCAATTGAAATCCCATTAAAGTCTAATGGGGCCAATCGGTCTAATTGAAACCAATTGAAAATTTAACTGGTGTTCAATTGGTTTCAACCAATAGGACCCATAGAAACCAATAGGACCAATGCTCAATAGAAACCAATTGGACCAATAGAAACCAATAGGACCAATAGAAACCAATTAGAACAATAGAAACCAATAGGACCGATATGATCAATAAGACCAATAGAACCCAATGGGACCAATAGAAACAAATAGGACCAATAGAAACCAATAGGACCATGCAATAGAAATGGTCCAATAGAAACCAACAGATCTTTGTATCTCATGAATATTCATTAGTATACTCTACACGTGTCACAGAAAAATACATTTATCATGATTTGTTAAGCAAATTATGACAATGCACATCAATTTTGTGATTTGTATTTTCCTTCGGCAATTATTGACCAATAGATTATTTGTCTGATCATGTTACAATTACATGCACGTTTTAGCAATAGATATATATTGAGTATATGATTACTAACCAAGAAACAACATGTATGTTTATGTTTGTACGAGCCTCAATCTTTTTAAAAGTCAATCTTAATTTCACTTCAAATGTTCTTTGTGATGGAGTAAATGCAATTGAGATTAGAACATTCCTATTGATGGACAGTTGCCAACGTTGTTTATGAAGTATCGATATAGTTCTCGATTTACCAATTGCCAGTTGGTTTCAATGGGGACCAATAATTGCCATTTGGTTTCAATGGGGACCAATTGCCTTCCGGTTTCAATGGGGACCAATTGCCAATTGGTTTCAATAGGTACCCTTTTTTTATCACTTTCCATGTACTCCATATTGCCAATTGGTATCAATTGGGATTCAATGGGGACATTCAATGGGGATCAATTGCCTTTCGGTTTCATGCAATGGGGACCAATTGCCAATTGGTTTCAATAGGTACCCATTGTTTCACTTTCCATGTACTCCAAATTGCCAATTGAATTGCAAAATGAATTCAGATAAGGATAAGAGTCGCGAGAACGGTACAACGAATCGTCTTTCTTTCTCTCATGATATAATGAAACGTCAAAGCTTTGCTTCGCGCGGGAGGGGGGACGATCGATCTGGAGATTTACTGTATAACCACCGGGGTTTTCCCCGTGCAAATCAAAATAGAGCACCATGCAATCGCCGGAAACAGAAAACATGGATGCTGCATCGGCATAGAATTTCATGCCTCGATCGGGAAAATTAAAGATTTTCCATTTCCTGGCCAAATGTGATAGCTGATATTAATAGTCACTGCATGTTGATCTTAATTTGAAAGGTAAATATGATCTTCTTTGCGAATTTGAAAGAGATATTAACAATTTTATTGGTTGTTATGTTATTGTCGGATCTGCATGTTATCATATTTTTGTGAGTTTGAGAAAGAGACTGTATTGTCTGTAATCTCGCGGTGTGAAACAAATTCGACGCCAGAGCTGGAGGGCCGAGGGCCGGGAGAACGACCCGATGGGATTTCTGCAGTGCCAATGAATGAAAGCAATGGTGTAATGCAATGGCAATGCTAAGAAATGAATGGTCATTTGATATATATCTAGGCCTAGACAGGGGCGGCGATTTCTTTTCATGACCGGGGACGAAATGCGAGGGACTTAATTTTCAGAATGTGAGTGAAACATTAAATGCTGAAAATTAGTCGTGTAATGAAGGCCCGGTCCTTGACCTAAATTTCCCCTCAGGCGACAATATTTTTATAACCATGACTTGAGGCAGGAAGGGACTCCTTTAAAAGGCAAGCTAGCACAGATCTGTAGTGTAGCACTGATCTATTTCTATAACTCTTAATCTAGCTTGTATAGTTGTATACAGTGTAAACTGTGCTTCTGTGATACCAACGGAATACAGATTTTCTACAATATTTACTTCTAGTTGTACATTTTGAAGGATATTATAGAAGAATATTATGCAAGGCCAAGGGAGTGTAGCTGTAGTGACGTCCCGAGCAAGAAGATTTTTTTTGCAATTTTATTAATCTAAATGCCACACTCTTGGGCCCTCTAGAGCCTAAAAGTGTGTTCCAGTCTTTAGTCAGTGTTTGCTATACATTTTGGGGGGCACTTTTTTAAATTCTCCCCCCCCCAAAAAAAAACAATTGAGGGGGCGTGTCCCAGGCCCTGTCCCCCTGGGATCGCCACCCCTGGATCCGGATATAGGTCTATATAAGACTAGTATATGTTATTTAGATATATGATCAGACCAACTCTCATGACTCATGGGGAATCCGATACTAGTATAAGGCCTTAAAAAAAAGATGTACGTTGTATTGCCCTTTAAGTGCCAAAACATGGGTCGGTCTGTCGGAAATCTTCTTTTTTTTAATCTTTTTTTTTTTAGTCTTTTTTTTTTTAGTGCCTTCAAAATGTGTCATGAATAAAGTGTTGTGAGCCTTTCCGTAGAAAACTCTAAACAGTGACCGTCGCCCAAAAAATTAAAAACCGAACGACGCCCAAATCTCGCTGGTTTCTAGCTGGTGCAGTGCATGGTCTACTTGCATGTTTACGCTAGCAGGATTTTGAAACTAGGGCAGAAGACGAGTGAGAATTTGGGAATAAATTTTGATGATTTTATGCATTTATATCCCATTTAAACAAACAAAAAAATACTTTTTTATTCATTTTTAAAATTTTTTTAGCCGACCGTAGATTTTCAGATGTTTGGGTCGGTCGCAAAGGGCAATACAACATTTTTTTTTTAAAGGCCTAATGGTGGTGTGATCATAGTTCGTCCGTGATCTAAATTTGCAGACAGTTATAATTTTTATGTCCAAAAAAATCGGCCGGATTACGCCGACTAGGACAGCCCTGTCTGAACATGGCTAAATGACAAATTGGAGGTGTGAATTCATACAGCTGCCTATGCTAATTCTGAAGCCTTTGATAATTCTGGAGCAAGGAAGGCTTTACCTAAAGCATTTTTTTTGTTTGTGTGTGTGTGTGTGTGGAAAAAATGCATCTACAATACATGTACATACAACCTACAGGCGTATATTACATCTTATTGAAATGCTCATAACGTCTGGTCAGGAGATATTTTAAATCCATTTCTTTAACCCGGTGTACCCCTATAATATATACTGTATTGATAAAGGATCATCCAATCATTTGGTACCATTGGTAACCATGCAGTGATAACTTAATCGTGGCAAGTTAGTCCAAGTAAGAGCGTATGGACAACTAATTTTGTAAGTCAAATATTTATGGAATATTTATTGCTGCAGGGAAAAACTTATGCCGACTAGGAAGCCACGTCTGAACATGGCTAGTGGCACACTCAGATTTTCTGTCTAATGAAAGCCCCTTTCCAACCCCTTAATTTTTACAAACTTCCTGCCCTCTTGAATACATGTTTTTTGGTATGTAATGAAAGCCTAAGCATAAGACTTTTCAATGGACTAATTTAGAAAATAAACAGCCTTTTAGGCTTGTGTAAGCAAAACATATATGAGGATAAATTATTCTTCCCTTTTTTTAATCAAAAAATTCAAAATGTATTGCTGATAATTAAAATAAATAGCTTCATACACTATAAAACACTACCATTACAAAGGCCTTTTATTCCTCTACAATAATGCTACACAATGTTTTTCATAATAGCTTCAGCAGATATCGGTAGTGTTTCTATCGATTGCTGACATTTCGCTGATACTTCGCGTAACCTACTTTGCTATGCTTATTCAATGGGCAAGTGGGGCAGCAGCAAAAAAATACTATACCAAAGTACTGTACAAAAGTACTATCACACCCCTACCCTAGCTCACGGCCATGAAGTGATGGTAAATCTATCATTGATCATGTGACCTCGTTTAGACCAATCAGATTGCAAGATTCTTAGTATGCGGATTATAATAATCAAAAACTACAAAACTATTGCTATTTCAATCGGCACAGAACAAGACGAACCCCTCGAAATTAATGATGCGCAGGGGGAATATCTGTGTGGCAGATATAAAGTCAACAAAAAATTTAGTGACGACGTTCATTCATCCATTCGCAAAGATCGTAAGATTCTAACAAAGGTTTTTGCAGAATGCCATGAATCAAAGGCCGCAGGTCATATGGTATCTTGCGCACAATGAAAAAATTCAACGTCGTTGCTACTGCCAACTGGACTCAGTTGCAGATTAATGTTGAACTTTGGTGCTCTGCATGGAACCTCTCATGCAGTCAAGCTACCCTGAGTTCACTGAGCAATTAAGCATGCCTACGACACACACAAGGCGGGTGAAGGTCACAAATCAAGAGATGATCATGCAGTGTGGCTCTACACCAAGATACAAAAGTTATTTTCAGAGGAGTTGGACTGGACCGTTTTTTGTCGTTGATGTCCTAGCTGAGCGATGTGACATATTTGATTCAGGAACCCCCCAAATCAAAGCTGAAGGTTGTCCACTGCATTCGCTTTAAACAAATGGCATGCCCGACAGGCTTCAGAAGAGAACAGAAGATAACACCACAGCTTTCCGTGTTGGAAGTGCCCCAGAAGATGGTAAACGAGACACTCCAGGCGAAGTTCGCAAGCCTGATAGGGATACAGATGAGCATGCGAATGGAGAAACGAGGACAGAAAAGAATCCAAGACGACTTGCAGACATCCAAGGACCAGTCATTGTCGGACTTCCTACTTCCACCAAGCTAGGAGCTAGGAGTTGTTATGATTCACACAGAACAACAGATGGGCCTGGACCCCGACCAGTTCGGTCAGATTGGGAACTCCATGTGCAAAGCAACGTTGCACTTAAAGGAGGATGCAACTCCATCAATTCATCTGTCTCGTAAATGCAGCATCCACTTGGAGGACAAGCTCAAGAAAGAGCTGGATCAGATGGAAAGAACAGCATCATTGGGAAATTTACTCATCACAAAGATTGGTGCGGTTCTCTCACCACAGCCTTGAAAAAGGATGGGTCATTGTGAGTCTGCCTGGACCCCAAAAGGCTCAATCAAAACCTAAAGAGATGCCCTCATAAGATCCCAACTATAGGAGCTCAATCCTGCATCCTCTCAGCCAAGTACTTCTCGAAATTGGACGCAAAGGCAGGATACTGGTCAGTCCACCTTGACGAAGAGTCACATGAGCTTACTACATTCAGATTGCCCTTTGGAAGGTATTACTTTCTCAGACTACCATTTGGACTTTCGGTGAGTCAAGACTATCTTTCAACAAAGGATGGACACAATTCTTGCACAGGTGCCTGGCTGCGTCGGTATAGCTGATGATGTAGCTGTATTTGGCAGAACTGAACATGAGCATCATGATAATCTCTGGAGACTAATGGGAGTTGCACGGAAAGAAGGTCTGGTGTTCAACAGTACAAAGTGTTTGATCAAGCCATGAAGCATCAACTTCTTTGGCTCACTGTACACATACAAAGACATACAACCAGATCCTAGCAAATTGGAGGATGTCAGAGAAATGCTTACACCACAGCACAAGGATGATCTCTAGCGAGTGTTTGGGATGATGACCTATTTATCACCATACATCTCCAGCTAATACTACGAGATCTTCTGGAGAAGGATGTTTCTTCTACCTGGCAGGAGGACCATGAAGAATGTTTTCAACTTTTAAAATCAGACATCTCAGAAGGAACATGTCTATGGTACTATGACCCCAGTGTCCCAACAAGAGGTAGATGCTCGCAGGGCAACAAAACGCAAGCCACCGATCGAAATGGTCAATGTGGTCTGAACGGTGTGATAATTTGTACGATTATTGTCTTGATATCATGCACATTTTTATGGTATATTGAATTCGGATGTCAAAATTGACAAAAATGACTAGATTGTTGTTAGATGCTGCTTTTCAGTATCGGCTTGCATGGTGATGTAGATATACAGGAGGCTTGCGGTTGCACCATGTGAGAGAGAGGGGAGGATTGGGAAGTCCTGAAAAGGACTCTCGGTATTCTTTCTTGAGGGTGTGTAGTCCTGAAAAGGACTGTTGGTTATCTTTCTTAGCTTATAGTTCTGAGGAGAACTATAGCGAACTATAGAGAACTATGCTGTGTGTGTCCCCGACGTAGGTGGCGTTGTGGTGTCGGCGAGACGCTGTTTGTTTCCCAGACGTAGGCGGCGTTGTAGTCTGCTGTCGTCTGCTCTGCATTGTAGCTGTGGGGCTGGCGGCTGTTTTGTGGGTTGGGCGGGTGGTGGTGGTTGATGTACGGGTGCCTGTTGCGGCAGTGTAGGCGGTGGTGGAGGCGTGACCTGGTACTTGTTGAGGGGTTTCCATATGTCGTTAATGTATAATCCTGAGTCTTGGGGCACGGTGTTGTGGCGGTGAATTTTGATGGCTTTTCGGATTCAGCGTGTGTGCCAGTGCTTCATTATGGAGATGAGATGACTGTTGTCCCATTCGATTGTGTGTTCGTGTTGTTGGGCGTGCTTGACGATGGCGGACTTGTCCCAATCGCTAAGTCTGTTGCTGGTTTTGTGCTCCTTGAGTCTAGTTTCCAGATTTCTCCCAGTTTCACCAATGTAGACTTTTCCACATTCGCATGGTATCTTGAAGACTCCCGCTTTCTTGTGGTTTGGATGCCTGTCTTTGTGGGAGTGGAGTATCGATTGGAGTTTGTTGGAGGAACTGTGCCGAACTTGGATGTCTGCTGCTTGAAGGATGAGTTGAATCTTGTGAGAGGCTTGACCGTTATAGGGTAGAACAACAGTTTGTTTCGGTGGTGTAGCTGCAGGTTGGTTCTCTTCAGGGCTGGTATTGGCTGGGGGCTTGCTGGCTGGAATCCTGTAATTGATCTTATATGTCTTGGGTATTTGTTGATGGCGTGCGTGAGCTTAAGTCACCGGGTTGTGGATGTGGGGGAACTACGCGTGTGGGCTTGGTAGTTCGGCTCAGGAATCTCAGTTTGGGTTCTACTTGTTGGATGACTTCTGAGAACGGGATCTTCTTGGGTGACACGGCGAAGTTGAGACCTAATAATAGGACTTTGTGTTCGGTTTCCGTGAGTGGATGGTTGCTGAGGTTGATAACGGTGTCCTTGGTGCCGGTTGGTGTAGTCTATAGATCTAAGGAGAACTATATAGCGCTGATTGGGGAGGATGGATGGTAGGAGTGGCTCGACGTTTCAAACAGGTTGACTATCCGTCGTCAGGAGTGGAGAATAGCTGGTGTGCGTGAGCTTAAGTCACCAGGTTGCGGACATGGGGGTACTATCCTCCTCCCCCCTCTCTCTCACATGGTGTAACCGCAAGCCTCCTGTATATTGATTGTTGTTGATGGGCGTCAATTTGAAAACTTTTTCCTAGCATCAGGACACATTTTTACATAGAATAGGCCCATCAAATCTCCTTTGCTGACTATAATGATTGGAAAAATTACCCCTGACCAAATGCAAGTGACTATAATGATAATGGTAAATTTTTGCCAAAAAGTGGCCAAAAATACCAAAACGTTGATAGTAGGGTTAATATGATATTTTTGGAATTATCTCAAACCTTCCACAACTAAAAATTATTAAATCCCCTTATCTCCTAGGGTATAAAACTGCCCCAGGTGATATTTTTGTCGATTTTTTTCCATAATGGCGCTGTGGATTGTGAATCCACCGTATTGAACTGAGTTGATTTATTGCTGACTTTGCATACCTCATTTCCACATAAAGATTCTGCTTTCCATTGTTCTTCTTTTTCTCCCTCATGTAGGAATATCTGACTCTTACATCATGCCCAAAGCAAGTAGAAAAGAATATAAATGCACCCAGTGCTCCTACAGATGCAAGCGCCCACATGACTTAAAAAGACATCTCTCTAGTTTACATGGGGAGGGACAGAAGCCAGAGAGGACAACACCCATTCGTACATGCTCAGTACAAAGCATTGTTACTCCAGTGTCTGGAAATGCAGAAAAGGAGAAAGGACAGCAGAGAGCTCTGTAAGTAGGGTAGGAAGGATGAACATTCTTTAGTTAGCCTTTTTGAGCGTGTTATCGACCTGGACATGGACGCCCACAATCTTCATTACCTTAACCTTTTCCTGCATGTATTCATTATTGTTTCTTATTGCTTTTAAAGATAAAGTTGAGTCTGATCATGTGAGTGCATTGTGAAAGAAAATGCGTGGAAGCAATTGGAAAAGGTGGATCTTGTAGCACATAAGTCGTGGTGTATACTGTGACGTTTTGGATCTTCATTATAAAGGACCATGCAACCAACCAAGTACCATGATCAGACTGCATGCAGGCTGCGCCCAGCGTGATCTTGTCAATTCCCATGTTAGGCACGTACTAGCTGTTATTTGTCTTTTTAGCTTCTGTCAAACCAAACAATATGTAATTTGCTTCAAGTTCTTACTGGTACCATGAGAGGAATTTGTTACATAGTGAGTAAACTGAGGAATTAACGGACTGTTTCAAACTTTTTTTCCAGTGCCATGTGGTCAGAATCTTATCTTCAGCCCCACTAATTAACTCACTATTTTGTTGTAACTCTTGTAACGTAATGTGTGCACGTAGCATATGGATCTGTGACTCTACTCTAGACTATGTGTATGCAGTTATTGTATTTCTACCTCTACCTCTACTTCTCCATTGTGTTAAACCCACATTTGCAGAATTTTTGAAGCAATTTTCCCTGTTCTGTTTCTATATACTTTAAGGTGCTAGATCTAGAATGTATGATGCAATGGCTCTCCAGCAGCCTTCCTGCAAGGCTGCATACTTAATTGACACGTACTTGCATGTTGAAACCTTGCCGCAGACTGGGGTGGATATGAAATAGTATGCGGCAAGTATGCAGCAGGTTTGCGGAAAGTATGCAGCAGGTCTGTATGGGATATGAATATTCATGATAAAGAGTCTGCGGCAGATCTGTCACAGACTCTTTGTCATATAGCCTTTTCTATGAATATTAATTATGAAGAGTATGCGGCAAGGTTGCGGCAAGTCTGCGGCAAAACTAATTTGCATGTGAAAATAATGACTGTCTGCGGCAAGTCTGCCGCAGGAGTATGCAGCAGGCACATTTCTTTGCTATGGGATGCACTGCACACAGAAATGTGTATATGGGACAACACAAACATGTCATGTTTAAGGGTGCATGGTCCACAACCTTTAGCCGTTACTTACTTGTCATATTTTGAATGTGAGCTAGGGCCTTTTGAGAGCTAACCTTTTTCAGGGACACATTTTCTATGATAATCTTCCACACTAGCATAAAAAGAATGAAGAAAAAAAGCTCACAAATTATTTTTTCCACCTTTTCCAGAACTCTACCTTATCTTTAGAGCATTCTAGTTTTCATTTATTAAAATCAATGATGCATGTTCAAGCACTGCTTAACTTGCTTCTAAAGATTGAACTTTGAAAACTGGAAAAATAGAAAGAAATGCCAAGGTTTACTTTAGTAATCCCTCATTATTGGTCATTTGGAGAAAAAACAGGGGCGGGAAGGAGAAAAGATCTCATAAAAGAAAGATACCCTTTTTCATACAATAACTTTATTGTAGGATGCCATGTCACTTTGTTTTGGTCGAGCTCTTGAACATTATCATTTCAAATTAAATTGTGATGTTAGTGTGTTTCATGACATTGTATAAAAAGGTCGGTGGTTTTACCACTTCAGATCTGTTCCATTTCAGTAAGTTCTAAACAGATAAAAACTGATCATTTTTTAATTAAAAAAAAAAAATCTGCAGGAGTAAACAAGGCGTCACCAGCCACATTGTGTCTTCTGACAGCGACTCATCAGAGTCCGTACCAGACATCTTCATCAACCAATCCTCCAATTCCCCTACTCCCATCGACAAACCTAAGAAAGAGAAGACCAGGATAGGTCCCACCTCAACTGGTGACTCCAAAAACATTAAGAGCAACAGGTCGTCAGAATCTGCTGTTTTTGGTAGCGAGAGGGCAATTAATCCTCTGATGGGGGCCAATAACAGCTCTGTTTATCAGCTGAAGAAGAAGAAGGAGCCAAATGCGGAGGAGGAGGTTGAAAGCAATGTGAAGGATGCTAAGAAGTGCAATGGATCTTTGGTCCACAGTTCACTCAATGAAGAAATTTCAGAAGGTAAAAACAAGTTTGTAATGAATTAATTTTTCAAGAATACTATTGCAAGCCTTCATACATGATTTTTTATTCGTTGGAACTTTTTGCAACTTTCCTTTTTTTTATGCCTCCACCCACCGAAGGTGGTGCTGGAGGCATTATTTTTTTGGATTGTCCGTCTTTCTCGTTAGTACGATAACTCAAGAAAAGTCAAAGGTCATAGAGGTCAATTTCTGAAATTACAGATATTCAACTTCAAATATTGATTATAGCCTCTTGCATACACAATAAATCCAGAATTGTCCCTTACTCTATAACTTTAAAATTGTTTATCCTAACCTATGAATGGATTCCATTATTTGCAGATGCACACCCAACTGTAGAATCTGTGATCTGCACAGCATGCTGCAATCAAATCAACCCGTTCGACAGAAAAACCTTCACCGGTCACCCAGTTCTGAATGTGGTAATCTGTAAGGTATGATGTTTTATTGATTTGTCAATCAATTGAAATCATCTGCTTATTTAGGAAGCTTTCATGTGATTTGAGAAGGGGGCATGGACTTTGGGTGATGTGAATTGGGCAAAGAAATATTTCCTCCAACTTAAATCAGATTTCAGAATTTACACAAATGTTCACATATCCTTTTTTCTCACCAGAAGCAAAGTTCATACTATCAGGACCAAATTTTTGTGATTGTTAGGAGTATTCATTTATATTGGAGATCATCATGAGTGCCTTGTTAGAGCTTCTTGTGCATGAATTTACGTACCGGTATGGTGCAATAATGGTATGAAGTGTAGAGTATATCAGTTTATATTTAAAAAAAAATCATTTTCTGACTTGGAGAATGAGCATATTTACTGGTTTAAATCACATTGAAAGATATAAAGTAGCTTTGTTATTAAATGAAATGAAGGAATTTGAATCACTCCATAACACTTATGTGAAAGGAAACAAATATCTGAATGTGTTTCTGTTCAATTCTGTATTTGGTTTGGTTTAAGATGTGCTAGGCTGTATTTTTTCTTCAAATTTCCTTGTTGAAACTGGATTTCAATTTTGGGAAGATATATCATGGGGAAAACCATGCCAGGTGATTGAAAAGTCTCATGGATGGTGAGAAAGGACATAAATGGTGACAAATAGAAATCTCTAATTTTCCTAGATAAAGATTTAGTTGTTTTTATTGTCTTTTCAGGAATGTTTGGATTTGTACAACAGTGGTCCCTGGAAGAAGGATAAAGATGGCATCGAGGAGGAGTGTCGTTGGTGTGGGCTAGGCAGTTCCCTATCCTTGTGCGACTTCTGCTGCAGGACATTCTGCAGGCGTTGCATCATGTGCAACCTGGGAATAGTCGAATTGGATCGTACGTTTTCAAAGAAGAAATGGAAGTGCTTTGTGTGTGAGCCTTCACCCCTTAAAGAACTGGTTGCCAAGTGCAGTGCTCTCCTTTCAGGGTCTGAAGAGGAAATGGAACTGAAGAGGCGTGGAACTAATAGTGATGATGCTTCTGTGAATATACCTGATGCCCAAGATAAGCCTGAAGAAAATGCTGATGTTGAGTCTGAATCAGAAGAAAATCTACACAAGAAAGCAAAGAAGGTCAGAAAATCTGCAGAGATAGACCCCACGAGCAAGGATCAGCCTCTTAGTTTCGACTCTTCTTCAGATGAAGAGTCTGATGCTGAGAGTGACAGCCGTTCTGGGTTAAAAAGGAAGAGTCTCAACAGGAAAAGCAAGAAGGGGGTTAGCCAGGAAGTGGCAGAAAACATTCTGATGGATGAGTTTGAGGATAATGAAGGTGATGGTGATAAGGATGACGAAAAAGTGGATAGTGCCGGATCCAAGTGGAGCAAGAAGTGGGCCAAGGCAGAAGAAGATGAAGAATGGGATAATAGTGAGAGCATAAATGAAGCTTCTGAATCAGACTCTGAAGAAGACACTGATGATGACTTTGCATCATCGGAATCGGACAATGTCTCATATGAGAAGCCAAAGCGAAAACGAGTGACGAGATCTGAGACTGAGTCCTCAAGTGAAGAATCGTCTGTGGAACTGAAGAAACCCAAGAAGAGGAGGGCCAGGAGGGAGGAACCTGGCACCAGCTCAGAGGCAGACTCGAGTCAAGAAACCAAGTCCAGGAAACGGGGACGAGGCAAAGGAAAGAAGTGGAGCAGGATAAATGACGCTTCTGATTCAGACTCTGAAGAAGACACTGATGATGACTGTACATCATCGGAATCGGACAATGTCTCAGATGAGACCCCGGAGCAAAAACGAGCGACAAGATCTCAGACTGCATCCATGACTGAAAAATCGTCACGCCCTATTTTGCACATTGAGATCGCCACATCCAGCGAGGACGAGGAAGATGAGGATACTTTAAAGAAAAAGAAAGGCAAGAAGGGCAAGGCAGCTCCACAGAAGAAGGGCAAAGCTACAAAAAAGACGAGGAGGAAAAAGATTGACACTGATGATGACCTTACATCATCGGAATCGGACAATGTCTCATATGAGAAGCCGAAGCAAAAACGAGTGACGAGATCTGAGACTGAGTCCTCAAGTGAAGAATTGTCTGTGGAACTGAAGAAACCCAAGAAAAGGGCCAGGAGGGAGGAACCTGGCACCAGCTCAAAGGCAATCTCGAGTCGAGAAACCAAGTCAATGAAACGTGGGGGACGAGGCAAAGGAAAGAAGTGGAGCAGGATAAATGACGCTTCTGATTCAGACTCTGAAGAAGACACTGATGATGACTGTACATCATCGGAATTGGACAATGTCTCAGATGAGACCCCGGAGCAAAAACGAGCGACAAGATCTCAGACTGCATCTAAAACTGAAAAATCGTCAGTGGATGAGGGCACCAAGAAATCACGCCCTTTATTGCAAATCGAGATCTCCACATCCAGCGAGGATGAGGAAGATGAGGACACTTTAAAGAAAAGGAAAGACAAGGAGGGCAAGGCAGCTCCACAGAAAAAGGGCAAAGCTACAAAAAAGAAGAGGAGGAAAAAGATTGACACTAATGATGACTTTGCAGCATCAGAATCGGACGATGTCTCACATGAGAAGCCGAAGCGAAAACGAGTGACCAGATCTGAGACTGCGTCCAAGTGAAGAATCGTTTGTGGAACTGAAGAAACCCAAGAAGAGGAGGGCCAGGAGGGAGGAACCTGGCACCAGCCCAGAGGCAGACTCGAGTCAAGAAACGTGGGGGCGTGGCAAAGGAAAGAAGTGGAGGAGAATAAATGAAGCTTCTGATTCAGACTCTGAAGAAGACTAGTATTTAAATATTTCATGTCTTCTTTTCTGAAGAAGCATTCTCTTTTTTAAGCTGTCCTAAAAAACTAATTCAAGTCTTCCTTTTTGTAAATTTCTATTTCCATTCAGTACGTGCTCCTTTTTTGGGGTTACAAAATGCTGTCTCTAGTGAATTATTGCAGTGAAGAATTTTTGCAATTAAAAAAAAAAATTATTCAAACCTAGCACATGTAATTTTCCCTGTACATAACAGTGCTAATAATATTAATAATGAAGTAGCTAAAATTTGTTTACCTCTGAGTCTGTATTATAACTTATTAGAAAACTGGTTGGACGGAATTATAACAAAATGTTACTTAACTATACATATTATGTTAAACAATGACAAACATGATTTTTTAATTAATAGTGAGCCGTGACTCGTATTGAAATGTAATACCCACTTGATGAGATGATGCTCAAGATATATTTATAACTAAATGGCTGTGTGTCACACGGCAGCTGATCCTTAAGGAACATCAAGTTTTAGAGGAAGTAGCAATTTTCTGCTCTTTTTTTAATGGGGGCATGTATCATAAGGAAAAGGGGCACATGAGAAAATAAAAGGTGCGCTTATCCAAGTTAAAAAGGGGTAGTTATTAAGAGGGGAAGGGGCATTACTTGCAAAGGAAAAGGGGCACTTGTCAAAGAAAAAAGGGCACCTCTCAGATTTTAATAGGGCAATTATCAGAGGTGAAGGGGGCACTAATCAAAGTGAAAAGGGGCACTTCTCGTACCTGAAAAGGGCAACTTACTAGAGATTAAAAAGGGCACTCATCAGAGGTGAATAGGGGAAGGGGCACTTTTACAAATTAATAGGGGCACTTTTCCTATTTAAAAGGGGCCACTTTTGGGGAACTTGAAAAAGTGGGGGGACACCTCTGTATAAGGGTTAGGGTCTGGTGTGGGGAATTCTTTTCAGACTTTCCCGTACAATAACACAGACGGTAACACTTGCATACAGAAATCGGGGATCCGGCAAAATGTTTGCTCTCGTTTTTTTTCTTTATCTAGACTAAAGAGGTTGATCTAGAAAAATGATGATTGGAAAGAAAATATATAGATGTAACATATACTATAAAAAGTAACATCTAAAATCAATGAAAAACATAAAAATACAAGGACTTTAATAATTTCAGCTAATCTGTCCGTTTTCTTGACGCTTCTGGTACAAGTAATTCAGTATCTGATTTTAGAGGCGGTCAGTAGAGTCAGATGTAGTATCAGCGGAACAACCGTCGATATCAAAGACTGAAGATTTTGGTCTAGGTCAGGGGTATAATAGTGTTAATGTTACCTATTATGTGGTGGGGTATTCAGTTGCCGTTCTGTATTTTTTTTTTCGTTAGCAAAGTTTATGTTTTCATCCATTGAGTTCATAAATATTCTTGTTTTTTAAATCATTTTTATGTTTCTTTTAAGAGGGTTTTTAAAAGAGATGCCACAAGGTTTTCTGGGAATGTATTTTAAACTACAATTTCGATGGCCCCCTCCCCTCTCCAACACCAGTTGTTTCAAATTAGCGATATCTGCTCGACTGCTCACCTGTAAGAATATTACATTAAGTCTGTGTGGCCAGTGTAATCAATTTTGTGAAAATTACCTTTTCATAATTCATCTATAGATAGTCTTGCACAATTTGTTTTCTACGGAATTTAGACTGGTCATCTAAAAAAGAAGAATTATTGAAAGGGCACATCATTTCCCCCACGATTTTTCCCCTTCCACATACACTCTTCTCTTAGGCAGTTCTCAATTTAAGATGACTTAACAGATATATTTACTGTTTACCACGGCAGTTTATGACTTAATTTATTCTGTTGGCATGTTGCTTTATGTTCGAGTCTAAAAGGCCTCGTGCAGTATTTTAAGAAAAAAACAGTCTCATGTAAGTTATGTTTTGTCATTAAAAAAAAAGGCATTTTAAATTAAAAAGCAGTAAACATGAAACGGGAGTAAGCCATGCTTTGTGTCGGCGATTTGTGATGTTATGTACTTGCTTATTATATTAGGCCTACTTGGGTTTACTCGAGTGTAGAGACATCAAGCTGAATGTTGTTGATGTAGTCGTGTTGCGTTCTTTTGTACCTTGTCAAGTAAGTCTTGTCAGTTTTGAAGATGGGCGCCCATACAAAGTTTGTGTATTCCAGCTGAAATCTTTCAGTGGATTTTGGAGCTCGAGACATATTTCTTTTCATTCAAGGCTGTGAAAAATCTTGTTTATATCATATGCTTAGTTTAAAATGGGCCCTTTTGGCAAAAGTTGAGATGGCCTGTGCAATGTCAGTAATTTTTAAGCTATTGAAACATATTTCTTTCATTAATTATGACATACATACAAAAAGGCAGAAATTCTATTTACAAAAATACCATTTCTAAAAAATATCAACTGAAATATGTCTAACAACTTCAATTCATCATATCTCACAGATGAAATTATAAATATATTTATGACTTCACAGGTATTAATCTATTCATGATTTTTTTTTAAATCTTGAAGATTTAATAATTATTAAAGGAAAGAAGAAAATATATTTTAGCCATACAGATATTACCCTGATCGAATCAGTTTACTCTTAAACGAACTATATGCGCTCCACCTTCATAATTATGACCTTCAAGAACACTAAATTACTTTCACTGTCACGATACATCCCTCACTGAGTTCTCTTCCTCCTCATACATAGCAAGTTCTCAATAAAAATCATTGACAATTAAGACCTATTAAATCGTCTGTACAAGGTTTTATTAACAAAAATGACATACATGTACATGTGAAAGGTTTTCAAGACATTTGCCATATGCATAGTTGAGCCTACTTTGACGATTGTAAGTCGATCATGGTAAACCACGGATGGAGAAATAGATGGATATAACCTGGTGTCAGGAAAGAAATTTATTTGTTTCGCTCTTTGGTCTGGAGTGTTCTTTGTTAAGGTCAGGTGAAGATGTTAAGGTTAGATGTTTTCTTTTCAGGCCAAGATGTATTGTCATTAATTCAGTGTACATGTTTTATCTGTTGTTTAGCACACATTTAGGAAGCCTCTTTTCAATACAAGTATTTTTCTTTGTAAGATCATTTCCTCTCCAAATATTTGTAGTCATGTTTTTAGAATTTACTTAGTAACCGTAGGGTATATTAAGAGGTGGATTTTTTGCAATCGAGGAGAACCACCTAAGCTATAACAGACTTAACGTCATGTTAGAAGTCGGCAATTAAAGTCAATATCTGAGGGTAATTGCACGTCGGGACGAGAGGCTAGCTCAACTGCCACCCGGTTCTCCATAGCTTTCGTCGGGGGCTAGCTCTTGTCTGGGATCGGGACGCACACCATCGTATCTCAGTCTGCGGAGGTCAAGAATCCGGGGCGACTACCGGGGCCAAGTGGAGCAAAGACGCTGTCTGCGGAGGCCAGGGCCAAGTGGACGACACGAGCTGTGACCGGCGTCGATGTCAGACGGAAACTACCCATCCAGAATTATTTTGTTAAAGATAAGTTTAATTACATACTGTATTATTACTGAAGCCAAAACAAAGTGTGTGAAACAGGAGAAATGATTGGAAATTAAACGTTACAATTTAACTTTAATTAACAAGCTCTATTTCCCTTTATTTTGTGTGTCCGTAGCAATAATAAAAAATAAAAAAAAGTCTCTCACGTGACACCTGGCAACATAGGACCATATGGTGATGCTCAAGAAATTTGTTTTATGGCTAACCCATCTCTCCATTCTCTGTTTTTGTTAAATTTTATTACCAACACAAACATGGTATTGTATTGGATGAAAACTAAATTCACAATGCCCATGCAATAAGAGTAAATGTACAATAAATTTCTAAATGTTTGCCTTAAATGTCAAGCACACCTGCTTGCTTAATAACCCACATAGGCATCATCTAGTATTAACAAGCCCTAAACTTGACTATCAAATTGATTTGATAATATAAAGAAACACTTTTACTTCATAAATCCAGAAGTTATTATTACTATAACTGTTACTGTCGTTATCATCACAACTATCATATTGCTTTAACTATTCATTTTGTGAGGCTCTATAGCAAAGAGCTTGAAGTACTATATTTCTCAACCCTGTTTGTTAAAACATAGTATTCACTTAACCAAGGACCCCAAATTTGTCACAAAGTGGTCTTTTACGACTTAAGTTAGAATATTCATTTCCATTATACAATAATCAGTTATATTATAGATAGGAACAAGGAAACCTATATGCTAGTAAGCAGATTGGGCAGATAATATTTAAAAAATATATATGTAAATATGATGAAAATATTTTCATCTTTATGCCTATTATACTAATCCTATTTAACATGAATTACTTAAAGAAAAAGAATAATCGGGTGTCTTTTCTTCCACAATTATTGATACTAATGTTTTACCTTGTTAAAAGAATATGAATATGGTAAAGATAATGAGATTATATAATTTATATAGCCACTGTTAGTAACGGATATTTACGAACAATAAACATTAAGAGCCTGTTTCTGTCTACAGGTTTAATACTCGATATGAAATCAAATCGTGAGTGTTCTTTATCATAATCTGTTGTAAGATGTCCATTCACACAATAGTATGATCTTTAAAGAGCATTATCGAGCAAACTATCTCTTTATATTATCTCACGTTCTTGTCTTTTCCTTCTTCTTACCCCCCTGCTCTCACTTTTTTTTTCAGCCATTCGATTTTGGGGGCACGTGCACCACGCAGATGTATAGCTGAGAAAATAGCGTTGGGTATTGTGTTGATAGCAAATGTTTCAAGGTTGAAATCACAGACACTGATGTACTGTATAGCTGGGAAAATAGCAAATGTTTCCAGTTTGAAATCACAGACACTTAACCAAGGACCCCAAATGTGTTACAAAGTGGTCTTTTACGCCTTAACTGAGAATATTCATTTCCATTATACAATAATCAATGACATTATAGATAGAGGAACAAGGAAACCTTTATGCTAGTATAAGCAGTTTCGGTAGGTACAATTTGATTGATACACTCTTTTCGTCTTTATGCCGATTATACTGATCCTATTTAACATAAATTATTTAAAGAAAATGAATAATCGAGTGTCTTTTCTTCCACAGTTATCGATACTTGTTAAAAGATTATGAATATATGGTAAATATAACGAGATGATATAGCCACTGTAACAGGGATGTTTACGAATAATAAACATTAATTAAGCGTCAGTTCCTGTTTACATGTTTAATACTCAATATGAAATCAAATCGTGATATGTCTTTATCATAATCTGTTGTAAGAGGTGCATTCACACAATAGTATAATCTTTTGAGAGGCATTATCGAGCAAACTATCTCCTTATTAGTTATATTATCACACGTTATTTTATTTTTCTTCTTCTTTTCCCCCGCTCTCACTTTTTTTTCTCCAGCCATTCGATTTTGGGGCTGTGCACGTGCACCACGTAAATGTATAGCTGGGAAAAAAGCGTTGGGTATTGCATGTGTTGATAGCAAATGTTTCAAGGTTGAAATCACAGACACTTAATCAAGGACCCCAAATTTGTTACGAAGTGGTCTTTTACGTCGCCTTAAAGGTAAGTGTATCCCTTTTGCAGCCAACATCGAATTCTCTATGAATATATGTCACGTATGTCCTATCTGTGAAATGTAAACGTAAGCAGTGTATTTATTAGCAAAGAGCCTGAAAATACCATATTTCTCAACTCTGTTAAAAAATAGAATTCACTCAACCAAGGACCCAAGATTTTGTCACGAAGTGGTCTTTTACGACTTAAGTTAGAATATTTATTTCCACTATACAATACTCAATTATATTATAGATAGAGGAACAAGGAAACCTATATGCTAGTAAGCAGTTTTTGCAGGTAATATATATCGGCGTGAAGAAAAATGGTCTAGGAACGTGAGACGTAGCTGTACACACGACAGCCCAACACACAAGCAAGAACCTGAAGAAGGCCTCACAAGCCGAAAGCTCGTAATAAAATTGTAAAGTACAGCTACGTCTCACGTTCCTAGACCATTTTCTTCACGCCTACATATTCTGGAACACCCGTTGTCATGTCAGAGTTGAGAATTCTCGCACTTTTATATATATATATATATATATATACATGTCTTTTGTTTTATTAGATCAGGGTATTTCAACCTAGGCTTTTTTTATAGTCGCGGCACCCTTTTAGGATTTACAGGTTTCGCGTCACCCTAATCCAAAATTCATGTTAGAGGATTTTGTTTTCCATCCCTCTTATACACAGACGCGTACGGGCCCATTTTCGCGTGAGGGCCATGAGGGCCTCTTGCCCAAAAAAGTACACTATCCGGATCTCAAAAATGCGAGCGAAGAAAAAAAATCCACTCTTATTATGAAAAAAAAATATATTTAGTCATCATTATACACTAGATGAAATGTAAAATTCTATATTAGATCATCTCGTTGCTAGGAATCATCCTAATGTATCAATTATGCGAAAAATGAAGCAGACGAGGAAAAGGAGACGCCTCGTTGTATAAATTATATTTTGATATTAACAAAATAAATGCTGCCCTGCGCCATGCTGCCCAAAACATTACGATATTTATGGACATCGCTGCCTGAAACTATCCGTTTCTAAATTTTGCGAGCGAGTGAAGCGATTGAGGAAAAATTGAATTTAATATCTAAATATTATTTCCTAATCAAAATCCCCAAAGATTATGTTGGGCGTCTTGCTGTTTTTTGCCATTCGATTGGGGGGGGGGGCACGTGCCCCCGTAGCTACGCCACTAAGTCCCAGGAACAGAGTGTTTTCCCGTGAACCCAAGCCTGCATCGAGAACAGAGGGAGGGGCGCACTTACACACAACGCGGCGACAATCATTTTTGTATTTTTCCATATCTTGTCCGCTCAGCACGAGATACTTGAACCCACGCGCATGATTTGATTTTTGATTTGATTCATTTTATTCTGCATTCATATATTAAGTACACAGTTGTACAATAACAATAGTAATATAAAATACAATAAACATTTTTCTGACAGTGAATCATAAATAAGCAAATATTTATAACAATTGTTATTTTCAAAATCGAAATGATAAACTGTCATGAATACTAAATTTACTCAAACATTATACCATTTTTTTTAGGGGAAGAAAGAGTAGTGTCATTGTAAGCAGATTGCTTGAAAATATGACAGCCCCAGACAAAACTCATGAAATAGATTAACACATTTATTAAGCAGAATGGATAAGTAATTGAAAATACAAATTATAAGGATGATCATAATGACAATGCAGGTGAGGATGATGATGATGATGATGATGACGATGATGATGATATTATGATAAAGGTTGAAGAGTTGACGCAGAGATTTTACCTTGAATATTCTGATAATAACATCGTTTTCACTTTGGCGTTAAATGAGTAAAGGGAGCAACATGTTTTTATAGATTCTGGGAGAGAGTTCCATAGGTCTTGACCATGGTGTATTATGGATCTATGGGCAATGAGTAATTTCGGGTTGACTAGATGAACATTTTTGAGGAATTACGGGTAGGGTAAGAGTGAATGGCTTTATTTATATTAGTGTAAAAGTTTTGAAATGAAAGAGGGAGCATATTAGAAAGAGGCAGCATATAAATATGACGAAAGTCATGAGAGCCAGATGACGATCCGAGTGCGCCACACCGCCTCCTTATAATTATTATCTCACATTCTTTTCCCTTTTCCTTCATCTTTCCCCTTGCTCTCATATCCCTATTTTTTGCCATTCAATTGGAGGCACGTGTCCCCCATGCACCCCCGTATCTACGCCACTGTGTAGGTATATTGGTCTTTGCAAGTTGGGATATCCAAGTGGGCCCAGCCATTTAGGGGTGCTATAGTGGGGTGTAGAAAGGGACGATTATCTTATAGTTCTTAAACCGTAGCAATTATCACTTTGTAATTATCCCTATAATGTACATTATAACGTTCTTTATCTTCCTGTATTTTATTTATGTCTTTAAATAATACGTTATCAAGGATCATCTTTGTCATTGTTTGTATCTTTACATGAATCTGGATGTATGTACTGCTTCCACATCATACTTTGTCGTTGTGTGTAATGATCTTATGATTAATTAGCATGTCAGGCAACCCTCTGGCGAGCTTTTAAGTCGTCAAGAGAAACTTTTGTTTAAAAAAAGTATGCATACAATTTGTTAACAAGTCCATTGAAAAGCAAGATCATTGGGACCCATGACTAATGCTAAACAAATCTTCTGGGCCCTATTTTCTTTAAACTTGTTATCAATTACAAAAAAAATGCTGTAACAACTTTGTTCACAGCCAATTGACAAATGCAAGGATTTCAGTAGCATATACTATTATCAGATATTCTACTTTGTCACTGATAAGGCTTTTTATGAAACAGGGACCCAGTGGAAGCCTGCTGTTATCACATTCGTATCATTTCATTTACAAAGTGCAACGGTGCCAATTGTCATGTTTTTTTTCTTCATGCTTGCCATTCTTTTGCACTGTATGCCTGCATAATGTGAGTTGTATTTAAAACTGTGCATATCACTGCCACATGCGCAGTAGTTTGAAGTGGGACGATATGCGACTCGGCGCCATCTTGATTGCGTCTGAAGCACAATTTAGGAGTCGATATTAATGAATTAATCTTCTTCCGACAAATTTTTTCATTATCGAAGGAGTCTCATCGTTGTCAACGTTCTTTTGGAATTCATATTACGAAGGTTAGAATAGCAGCTGACGTCTAGCTTGGGTGAGATTGTATTTTGTGTCGCTTTAATAGAGTATATATTAACAATTTGGGATTTTAACCACGGGAGTGAGATAAAAATGTAAGAGAGAAGAAACGAGTGTACGTGTTTGAGTATATTAGACTATGTAGTTTGGGGTGTATTTCTAAGTTTGTGAGAAGAAGTGTTAGAGGCAAACAGGAGGAGAAAAGAAGGTGATATATTTTCTGATGTGGATGACGCGGAATGAAGCAGTACATTTTACTTCTTTTTTCTTCGATATACACTGATCGAGGCTTTAAAGCTAAGTATGTAGTAGATGACCCCCTCTCTGCTTTATATCCCCTTCGTTTTTTTCTTCTTCTCCTCTCTCTCTCTCTCTTCCCCCTCCGGTGTGTAATTCTGATCATCTAGGTTTCATTATTTTTACATTCAAGATTCAAATGATTTTATTTCTCATGCAAAACATAATACAGATAAATTCGCGTAAGCTAGTCTGCCACGTATACTAATTAATATGTCGAAGCACTGCATGCCTAGGTCGATGGAAAAAAAAAAAAATCCAAATTTTTCGTCATAGACTTGCGTGTGTTAAATCTCCGTCCAATTAGTCGAAATTTTTAAGTTGAATATTCGCCCAAGTCGATCAAATTCCCAGGACCATAACGATGTACAACTGGGTATCGTCTGCATATACATCTTTTTATATGAAATGCTTTAATGATGTATTTTTTATGTAATAATTCCATTCAATATTATTTGACCAATGTCCTAACTTCTGTCCCATAACAGACGAACCTGCATGTATAATTTTTTCAGTGTATGGATCTCATTTTGACAATTGCAATATCATAATTTCCTCTCTGTTTTAGATTATGATTACTTGCAATAATTGGTTCAACATTTCAAAATACTTTTACAGTTATTCATCTATCTACTATCATTTAGCAAAATATGTATATGGCTTGAGGTATGAACAGTTATGATAACTTTATTTTTTATCATTTTAATTGTACATGTATATGATCATTCCTGTTTTTATGCACATTTTATGTAAACATTGCATTATTGGTCCTTGGACTACTGCATTGTACATTGTATATTTTAATATTAATAAACCGAAATTGAATTGAATACCATATGGCTAATATATACCTTTATGAGCTGCGACGACGTCACTCACAGGACCAGTATACAAAACGAATTCCATCGGCCCCAATTAAAGAGCACTGCGGAACCCCCCAAGTTAGAGGGAATTCATCTACAGTCATGATTTAGAAGCAAAGCAATGGCCTAGTAACTGTGAGGCCCATGCTCAAAAACGTGTCGATGTGCTATATTAGTGCCCTTTTGTGAGGCATTAATCCTCATTACTGTCAGTTATGACTTAAAGACATTGGTCCCCTAGTTGATCAGCATAGTAGCACAAACATATGCTTTAGTAGTCACGCAAAACAAACACTCGCAAATTATTATTCAATAAAATATGAGAATGTATACTATTATCAAGATCTATTAGGAATATATCATTGTCAAAATCATTCCATAACTTGGAGTAAAACAAAATTATTCCACCTTTATGACCAACAGTGTAGTATGAAAAGAAGAGGGCCAAAAAGAGAGCCTTGAGGCACCCAACAGGTTATATTTTTAATTGATGACTGGAAGTTAATTACAGAGGTATGCTGTGTTCTGTCTGAAAGGTAACTTCTTAACCACTCAAGGGCCTTTCCTCTGACACCGTAGTGAGAAAGTTTATAAAGAAAATTGCATGGTCAATTGTGTCGAAGGCCTTTGAGAAGTCTAGAAATAAACCTATTGTGTGACAAGAGTTATCAATTGCACTAACAATTTTATTAATGAGTGTTAACATAGCATGACTTGTGACATGTTTCTGTCTAAACCCATGATGAACCTCACTAATTCAATTGTTTTGTGTAAGGAAATTGATAGTTCGTGTATACACAAGTTTTGTTCTAATATTTGTGAAAAAAGGGCAAGTAAAGAAATTGGCCTATAATTTTCCCGTAAACGTGAGTCGCCTTAGTTAAATGCAGGTATAACTTTGGCTCTTTTCGTGAAAAAGGGTGCGTTACAACTTATAAAAGAGAGGTTAAATATATGGGTTAGTGGGATGACTATTTCGGAAATAATATATAAGAAGTATATTTGAAATGCCATCATATCCAATGCTCTGTTTTCTTTTTAAATTGTTAACAATACCAATATGTTATGGACATATTAAGTTTCGTTATTTTATGTATATATGTAAAAAAAAAAAAGATGTAAACAAAAACAAAAAAACATTTTGACATGAAGTAATTATTGTTTGTATATGTTGTATTATACCTTACATATATATGTTCTTTATAATTCAGTTATATTATATTTGGAAAAATGCAGAAATAAAATCAAGTCAAATCAAATACCAATAACCTCTACCTTTTGTACCGGGACAATAAATAGAGTTTTAGGATTTTAACGATCAAGAAATGAATGAAATTATTGATTTGAGGTGGGGGTGGCATGTGCAAGATTTGGACCTATATTTACAAAGTAATCATAGAGACTCTCAGTAATAGAAGCTGGGTCTTGAAACGCCCGCGTTTTACGTGGAACACAAACAAGCATCTCTTGGACTATCTACAGCAATTTGTTAAAAGTCTGTAGCATCTATAGGATAGAAAGCTAGTAAAGATAGGTATAAATAGGCCGAAAGAATTATAATTAAACGCCTGAAAAACGGCTGGAAACAGACAAGATGGCGCCTGGACGGTCACGCTTGAGTAATTTCGGAAAACAAAGAGTTCAGTGACCATGACGGGATGCTAGAGATCATGCATACGAAGTTTGAAAGGAATCGGGAAATAGAAAGGGACCTATAGATAGCTAGGGCTCACAATTAGCACTGCCTGCAAAACAAATATATAGGATTTGGGTGAAAGAAGAACCCGTCATGACGCGTGCTGTGGCACAAATGGCGTCCATACTAACATAATCATGCATGCACGGTCTGAAATTGCGTTTATAGTGCCCCCCTTGAGAGATTTCCTAAATCCATGTGTATCGGATTAAAGGGGGCGTATAATAAAGCGTTCCGAAAAATGACGTCACAGCCGATACGTGTTATAATTGGGCGGAAATCCAGCAGAATCCGTATTGTGGCCCTTTAATATTATAATTGTTCAAATGCGATTTACTCAAAATTTCTGTGATAACATTTACCGTATTTGGCATTTCATTGCGGTCGCTTTGACACCATTATCATTTACGCCTAATGTACTGCAAGCATTTAACGGGCTACATGTTACGTAATGCATTATGATAGTAAATTTTATCATTTTGGGCGATAACTTTGCGAAACTGCGAACTAATTGGAAGGCAATTTTCGCAAAGTCGGTCAGTGGTAGGGTAGCTATATAGGCCTATATATTTTATTTATTTGGCCTGAAAGGGCAAAATTATCTTGAAGTATCTAATTCCAAGATATAATATGTGTTTTTGTTGATGTTATGGTTGGTGACCACTCAGTTCGTTATTATTACACTCGTGATGCGTCAATTAGCGGAGGGCCAAAATCGGAAAAGAGGGGTTTGGTTGCCACGTCTGCTTCACAAACTGAGCACACATTGTTTATTCGAAAGATTTTATTCTAAAACACAATATTTCGGAGGTGTTTTTAAATTTTAATTTATAGCGGTCACCCCTAAATCGGAGATGGCCTCCAAAAAAAAAAGCGGAACATTTGACGAAAAATAGTAGGCCTATATTCTATTAATGATATCTAAAGAAAACTTTGAACCATAATGGACTTGGTGTCATTATGATGGAAAATGAGATTTTCTACATTTTGATACCAATTTCATCACAGTTTATTTATTTATTTATTTATTTTTTTTTTTTTGGGGGAGGAAAACATTATTTTCCATAAATCGAATCAGAGAGGTGTATGATACTGTAACTTGTCAGGAATTCAACCATGTACAAGGAAATTGTCATGTGCAAAGGAGAGGCTTATAATTGATATCTATTTTTAGTAAAAGAGTCATATAGCAACCATAAGTTATTGTTTTTATTTCAAGAAAAACGAAACTTTTGCCCCTATATTTGTAAGCAGGGAGAGTGTAATGGATGGAGATACCGTCCAAGAGGCCCCTTAGCAGTAATCCGTGGCACCGCGCGTCTTTTGTTTCCCCTACCGTGATCCCCCTAATCCCCCTCCGAGACCGCGCACAGCTCCATATAGCACTATTAAAGTCCTCCCTTTCCACTCAGGCAGCCCAGCCTAGTGAGCACGGCGGCTTATGCGTTGCCGGCCCGTACTCGGGGTGAAAAGTGGTGATGAATTGACAACTTCCAACACTCATCCAACAAATGCGCAAACATATAACACAATTTCATTTAGTTCTTTCTTTGGTGAGATAAAAACTTTTGAACTACCTTAATTCCTAGCTGTTTACAAATTTCGGAAATTTTCGGAAAATGTCAATAATAAAGATGAGAAAATCATGATGATGAGAACCCTACATTCGATCTAACCATGGACCTACTACGTAGGTCCATGATCTAACTCACGAGTTCCTTGTTCAATTAATTTCGCTGGTTCAAATGGTTATGTTTTCAGTAGAGCTATCCGAGCACGAAAAAAGCAATTTGATAACCAATAGAAAGTTGCATTGGTCATATGTTGTGGATTCTGTATTTTATATGTTTAGCTATATACATCTTCACTGAACATGACGTCATTTTTGCGGTGCCACGTACGGATGACTTCTAAGCTGTTTTAATGACCGAGTGAATAGAGAACTTATGGAAGCAGACGGCGCTGCGTAACATTTCGTAATTTTTGGAGTGCCAGCGGGGATCATTTGTTTTGATAAGAGCAGCTGTTGATGAATTTGATGGCTGGAGAGGGTTACATTTCTTGTTGTTAAGCCAAGTTATTCCTGAATATCTTTTCCTCGGAAATTCTTTCGAGACGGTATCTCCATCCATTACACGTCTATATATTAATACGCAAAATCGTCGCGGGGGGTAAAAACGGTTCATGAAAAACGTCTTTCCTCGACCGCGCCCCCCTTTGCCGAGGCGCGGGAACGGCGACACAATTATACGAGGCATGTCTCCCGTATCCCGCGTGCCACGTCGACCCGCGGTCGCCGTCGATGTCGTTAAAGGTGGTTTCGGGGTCCCGGGAGGACGGGCGGACGAGAGCACGGCCGTCGTTGTCCGTGCAAGAAGGCGACGAACCCGCGAGAGTGAGGCAGCAAGGCGTGCACCCGCCCTCTGTCTAATCAAGGAGATACACTTTTAAGAGACGATCCACTCTATAATGTGTTGTAGCAGATACACGCTGCAACAGAGCGGGCCTACCCGTGTTAGGCATCTTGCTTATGATATGCTTTGTAGGCACTTTACGGGCATGCCAGAGAAATACACAGCATACGACAATCCACTCAAGTCATGTGGCGTAGCAAGTACAAGGCGCAACGGGTTGGGCCTGTCCGGTGTTAGGCATCTTGCTATATATAGGCCTTTGCAGCAGCCAAACTGACGATCGAGAACGTATTATGTTGGTTCTACGCCCAGGCCACACACACACACAGTTGAGTTAATTCGTGCGACACTATATGGCACAAACCGTCCGATTTTTCGCGTAAAATCTTTACTTTGAAAATATTTATACATATTCTGTGAACCACGTCAACATAATCATAGTCCAAGCTTCTGCTTTATTGGTCTTTTCATGAAAACTACATTAAAATCACAACAACAATAACGCAAATAGATTGTAATTATCGAGACCATATAACTGACGAGAAGGTAAATTCAGCGAGCTCACGTAATATCAAATGCCTCCGCACGGGCAACTCCCGCGGTGCCAGTCACGGCGCTCACGCCATGCAATTTACTGTACCCTGTGCGGTAACTGCAGCACTCTACTGCTGTACCTGTAATACTGGCTGTATAGCGTGTCTTTAGATTCTTCAATGTTTCGTGTTTGAGCCGTGCAATGAATTGTTGTTTTCTTTTATTTCTTTATTGAATGTGATGTGAATGTGAGTACGGTACATGCTATTACAGAAGTGTCCAAGGAATGATAGGCCTACAGGTGGAAGGGATATAAAACAATTATACAATGACTCATTCTCGGAACAAGCTAAAACTATTCGCACTCGGGAACAGTACTGTTCTCTCTGGGGCCGCGATCGATGGCCCTCGGGATAATATAATACGATTTGATGTTCCTTCGATGCGAATAGTTTTAGCTAGATCCTCGAGTCACTTCGTGTGTCATTGTATATTTGTATATTTGTATATTATTTTCATTGTAGGACTAAATTAACTTAGCAATGTGTGAAAAAAACCAAAATGATAATGGGAGTGAAGTGCATGCTGAGAACAATATTCGTAGGCCTATCAGGGGCGTCAATCCATTATCCTGGGGGGACTCGAGGGGACACGCCCCCCACGATTTGGGGTTAAAATCTTTCCTTTTTCTTTCTTTCTCTCTTTCTCTCTCTGTTGACTTCGCGCGGGAGGGGAAACTTTATTCAAACAGTCGAGAATGGTACTATGAAACGTCTTCTTTCTCTAAGAATTTAATGAAACAGGGATTAAGAGTCGAGAACGGTACAACGAATCGTCTTCTTTCTCTAATAATTATGAAACGTCAAAACTTACGCGCTTCGCGCGGGAGGTGGAAACTGAATTCAGACAAAGATTAAGAGTCGAGAACCGTACAACCAATCGTCTTCTTTCTCTAAAAATGTAATGAAACGTCAAAGATGAAAAAGACAATAAATGAACCGGTCACCAATGAAAGTACATGCCGTGAAACAGCGTAACTAGAGAGAGAGTGACATGTAATTGTGTCCTCCCCCCCATGCTCAAACCATGGACCTACTACGAAACTCGGATTGCAATGACGCCCTTGATTCGTATAGATAACGAGAGTGAGGATCCGGGAAAGGGATAGTGAGAATAATAGGAACGAAGTGACGACAATAATCGTAAATAACGAAAGTGAAAACGAAGGTAAAGTCTAAAATATCTGCATCAATTTTGATTACAAATTATTGATTTCACTGTTTTCTTCCAGTTTTCAAGTTTTATTACATAATTCAGATAAAAATTAATATTTCAAAACGATACATGATGGGACAGCAAACAAAAGGTTGGTATTCTAACGAGTAAAATATTAATGAAAAGAAGAAGAAAAATTATAAAATGATAAAAAGTAGGCATATACAATGAAGAAAAATAATATCATCTAGCACAGAAATATCTTTTTTTTTAATATAATAAAAATTATAATTAAAAAATTATAATAAAAAAAAAAAAAAAAAAAAATCGATAGCACATATCTATTTTAAAGTATTTACAACCCCTCCCACCCTCCCTAGAATCCCGTGGATTTTCCACGGGCCCTGCTAGTATAATACTATTCCTGGTATAAGTGTATCGAGGACGTGTTTTGGTGTGTTATAAAATCTAGTTTTAAAGATAACAGCTTTTAAGCAAAACCTCAAATCAACTTTGGTGTGGTGTCGATCATAATGATAGATAATTAAATTACCTTCAATTTGATATCAATTTTATTGAGTTATATAATATGTAAAATGTAAAAGAAGATGACGTGCAGGATGCTGTTTTCCATGATGGATCAGTGCCCCAGAAGATGGGGGGTAAACAAGACACTCCGGACGAAGTTCGCATGCCTGATAGGGATACAGAATGATTCTGCGATCAAAATGGAGAAACGTGGCGGCTTCGTCCAATTAAGCCAAAAGAATTGTCTCTGGACCAGGAGCATGACAAAGCAAAACCACGGAGAACCAGTAACAAGATGCATCCACGACGTAGCAAACGCCTACGAAAGCCACCTTCTCCTTTTTAATAGGGTGGATTCACAATTAAAAACGCTCCACCGGCAAGCCGCGACAGGCCAGTTTTTCAGCTCGCGGGTTGACATCTTAAAACCAGTGCTGCGCAGCAAAACCTAGCCACCTATCGAAATGATCGAAGCGGTTCCAACTGTGTGATAATTTTAATGAGATTAATCGTCTTGATATTAGCGCAATTTGTATATAGAGTTTGTATGTCATATAACCTATCCATCAATTGATTCTGATTGAAGATTTTGCCTGATAACTGACGAACATCAATACAAAATTAATGGTAAATTTTTTGCCCAAAAGTGATCGAAATTACCAAATTGTTGTTGATGGGGGTCAGTTTTACCACTTTTCATAGCAACAGCTAGGGCACATTTTTTTTTTTTTACATAGATTAGGCCCATCAATATTTTCCTTTGCTGACAATAACGATTGGAAAAATTACCCCTGACCTAATGATAGTGACTGTAATGATAATGGTTAATTTTGCCCCAAAAAGCGGCCAGAATGACCAAAACGTCGATAGTAGAGTCGATATGATATTAAATCCCCTTATCTCCTATAGGGTATAAAACAGTCCCCCAGCTAATATTTTGTTGACTTTTTCCCATAATGCATCACGTGAAATCGACTAAACACTGATGTCACTAGATGGCGCTGTGGATTGTGAATCCACCGTATTGAACCGAGTCGATTTATGGCTGACTCTGCATACCTCATTTCCACATAAGGATTATGTTTTCCATTGTTTCTCATTTTTCTCCCTTATGTAGGAATATCTGACTCGTACATCATGTCCAAAGCGTATAAAACATATAGTTGCTACCTGTGCGACTACACAAGCAAGCGCAGCCATGACGTCAAAAGACATATCTTGAGACGTCATAGGGAGGAACAGAGTCGTGGTCATGGATCGTCGCCAAAGAGGACAACACCCATTCGTCCAGCAGTACAAAGCAATATTACTCCAGTGCCTGGAAGTACAGAAAAGGAGAGAGGACAACAGAAAGCTCTGTAAGACTAGTTTGGAAGGAAGGAAGAATATTCTTTTGTTAGCCTTTTGAGCGTGTTATCGACCTTTTAGTCCCATTTCAAGATAGATTGGATATGGACGCCCAAAATCTTCATTACCATAACCTTTTCTTGCATGTATTGTTTAATGTTTATAATACTATATTGCTTTTAAAGATAAAGCTGAGTCTGATCATGCGAGTGCATTGTGAAATAAACTGTGTGGAAGCGATTGGAAAAGGTGGATCTTGTAGCGCATAAGTCTTGGTGTATACTGTTAGGTTTTGAATCATCAAAATGATAAGAATTTTGCTCAGGCTTGCTAAAAGTCAAATGCACTGCGCACAGAAATGTGTATAATTATAGGACTATACAAACATGTCGCATTTAAATGTGGTCCACAACCTTTAACTGTTACTTGTCATATTTTGAATGTGAGGGCCTTTTAAGAGCCATCCTTTTTCAGGGGCACATTTTCAATAATAATCTCCCACACAAGCATAAAAAGAATGAAAAAGCTCGCAAATTATTTTTAACCTTTCCCAGAACTCAACCTTCTCTTTAAAGCATTCTAGTTTTCATTTATGAAACTCACCGATGCATGTTCAAGCAATGCTTAACTTGCTTCTAAAGATTGAACTTTGAAAACTGAAGAAAAACAAAAAAAAGGAATGCCACATACATTCATGACATTGTATGAAAAGTTAGAAGGTTTTACAATTTCAGATCTGTTCCAGTTCAGGAGTAAGTTTTATACAGATAAAACCGATCATTTTGATTAAAAAAAAAAAAAAATCTGCAGGAGGAAGCCAAATGTCACTCAGCGCAATGTGTCTTCTGACAGCGACTCATCAGAGTCCTTACCAGAGGTCTACATCATTCCACCCTCCACTTCCGGTACACCCATCGACAAACCTAAGAAAGAGACGACAAGGAAAGGCCCCACCTCAAACGGTGACTCCAAAAAGAAAAAGTTTGCGCGCAACAGGTCGTCAGAATCTGCTGTTGCGGTCGACAATTCACTCAATGAAGAAATACCAGAAGGTAAAAAAACAAGTTTGTATGCATTAATTCACTGGCGTTGGAACCATGGGGGGCTCTCTCTCTCTCTCTCTATCTTTCTTCTTTTCCCTTTCTTTTCCGTGCCTCGACTTCCATCCAATCAGCGTAAGTCTTTTCTCCAGTACATGACCAGTGCAGACAATGCAATGCAGCGCATGCGGGCGCGACCGCGTGACCCGCTACCGTTGGTGGTATATAGTGTACACGCTTTACAACAATTAATCTACGCTAGATCTGAACTTGCCGTATCTCGATGACACACTTTTTCAGGTACCCCCAAGTGCCCCTTTTTCCCCTTCCCCTTCTAATAAGTTCCCCTTTTCCTAGTGATTAGTGCACCCCCCATATTTTCATTAGATCCCCTTCACTTTCTCATAAAGGTCCCTTTTCACCTCTGATAAATGCCCCTATTAAATTTTGAAAAGTCCCCTTTTCCTTCGACAACTGCCCCGTTTCTTTTGCAATAAGTGTCCCTTTTCCATTCTCACAATTGCCCATTTTCATCTCTGGTAAGTTCCAGTTGCCAGGTACGAGAAGTACCCCTTTCCACCTCTGATAATTGGCCCAATTCAAATCTGACTTTGACAAGTGCCCCCTTTCCTTTGTAATAATCGCCCCTTCCCCTTCTGATAAGTGCTCCTTTTCTTCTTTGATGATTACCCTTCTTCACCTCTAATAAATGCCCCTTTTATTTTGATACGTGCCCCTTTTCCTTTCTAAAAAGTGCCCCTTTTCATCTTCGGTGAGTGCCTCTTTTCAGGTGCGAGAAATTCTCCTTTTCACCTCTGATATTTTTGCTTTTTTCTTAACGCTGACTCGTGCTCCTTTTCCCTTTTAATAGGTTCACCTTTTCCTTCTGATAAGTGCCCTTTTTCCTTTGTAATGAAAAGCCCCTTCCCTTTCTCTTAAATGCCACCTTCACCTCTTATAAATTAGCGACTCTTTTTTTTTTAAACGTGCCTCTTTTCCTTTCAAATAAGTACCACATTTCCTTCAGAAAAGTGCCCCCTTTTCTTGTTTATATGAGCCCCTTCCCCTTTTATAGAATGCCCTTTTTAAAATCTGATAAATGCCCCTATTCAAATCTGATAGGAGCCCTTTTCCTTCAACAGATTCCCAATTTACATTCTCACAAGTGCCTTTTTAAAATTTCTGTTGAGTGTCCATTTTCAGGTGCAAGAAGCACCCAATTTTCACCTCTGATAATCGCCCTTTTTACTTTGACACTATAGTCTTGTACATTTTCTTTTCTAATAACTGTTCCTTTCCCTTCTGATAAGTGCCTACCTTTTCTTTCTCCATAACATGCACCCGTAATTCAAAGGGACCTAGAGCCCCTTTTTCTTTAATTTTCCCTAGAGCTCGCTCGCATTTATAGTTGTCTGATAATGTTACTTATAAAAGAACTTTTCATTCTCTCTTCATTAGATTGTGTTTAAAACTCATTAGGGTTTGTTATTTTGTCCTCTTCATAAGATTCATAATTTTTCGCACTGCGACATCACAAATCTTAACATTTTTGCTCGCTCGCTCGAAATTAATATTCAGACCCTCACACCCAACTGCAAAGTATGTTGCTTAAGCAGAATCTTGTACCACGTAAAGAGAGAAACAAAAATTGATGTCATCCCTGGGAGTGTTATCACAATCGATATAAGGGTATATACCAAAGTCTGAAAATGGTGTATGTTCACTTTGAAGTTTCCCTTTGAAGGTGCCCCTGTTTGTTGGTGCCCCACCCACTTTGGAAGACGCTCCGCCGCCCCTGATATAGACATTGATTTCATGATTTCTAGCTATACTCTCTTATCATGAGACCAAGAAAGATCATCTTTAGTCCACGGGTAGGGGGATTGTTAAATCTCGAAGAACAAAACATAATCCTTCATGGCTATACTTCCAGTATATGTCCACAATATTTCCCTCGGAGAGGACCTAAAGCCTTCAGTCCTCTGGTTGCTTACTAACAAGCATTTATGCTTTCTTAGCAGCCGGGTTAAATAACCACCACTACTCCTATTTGGTATTTTTAAATTCATGATGAATTGCTTGTAAATTGCTCTGAAAAAATGTCATAAAATGCACTTAAATAAGGCTGATATTACGCCAAAGAGCATGAATATCAAGAATATTGTTGCAAGCCTTCATATTATATGGAATTTTTATTCGCTGGACCCTTTGCAACTTTCCACTTTTGTTATGCCTCCGCCCAACGAAGGTGGGGCTGCATGGAGGCATTATGTTTTCGGATTGTCCGTCTGTCCGTCATATGCTTTCTCGTTATCGCAATAACTCAATAACCGTTTCAGGTATGAACTTCAAACATATAGTGATAGGATGTATCACCATAAAAGAAAATTTGATTAGATTTTGGAGGAAGTACGTAAAAGGTCAGAGGTCATAGTGTTCAATTTCTGAAATAACATAGCCTCGTTATCATGATATCTCAAGCACCATTAGAGGTTTATGAGCTTCAAACATATTATTATCCCCTCGCCGACGAAGTCGGAGGGGATACAGAAACGCTGCTGTCCATCCTTCCGTGCTTCCGTGCTTCCGTTCTTCCGTACTTCGTAACAAATTTGGTTTCCGATTGATAACTTCAGTAATGTTTGACGGATTTTAATGAAAGTTGATATGAAGGTACATGGTATCAAAATACAGGCTAAGTTCGATTTCGGAGTATATGTAGGTCAAAGGTCAAAGGTCATAGCTCATTAAATATGCGAAAAAATACACATCTGGTTTCCGATCGATAACTTTAATAATGTTTGACGGACTTTAATGAAATTTGATATGAAGGTTCATGGTATCAAAACACAGCCTAAGTTCGATTTCGGAGTATATGTAGGTCAAAGGTCAAAGGTCATAGCTCATTAAATATGCGAAAAAATACACATCTGGTTTCCGATCGATAACTTTAATAATGTTTGACGGACTTTAATGAAATTTGATATGAAGGTTCATGGTATCAAAACACAGCCTAAGTTCGATTTCGGAGTATATGTAGGTCAAAGGTCAAAGGTCATAGCTCATTAAATATGCGAAAAAATACACATCTGGTTTCCGATCGATAACTTTAATAATGTTTGACGGACTTTAATGAAATTTGATATGAAGGTTCATGGTATCAAAACACAGCGTAAATTCGATTTCGGAGTATGTAGGTCAAAGGTCATAGCTCATTAAATATGTGAATCTGGTTTCCGTTCGATAACTTTAATAATGTTTGATGGATTTTAATCAAATTTGATATGAAGGTACATGGTATCAAAACACAGCCTAAGTTCGATTTGGAGTATGTAGGTCAAAGGTCATAGCTCATTAAATATGTGAATCTGGTTTCCGTTCGATAACTTTAATAATGTTTGATGGATTTTAATCAAATTTGATATGAAGGTACATGATATCAAAACACAGCCTAAGTTCAATTTCCAAGTATGTAGATCAAAGGTCATAGCTCATTAAATATGCGAATCTGGTTTCCGATCGATAACTTTAGTAATGTTTGATGGATTTTAATAAAATTTGATATGAAGGTACATGGTATCAAAACACAGCCTAAGTTCGATTTTGGAATATGTAGGTCAAAGGTCATAGCTCATTAAATATGCGAATCTGGTTTCCATTCGATAACGTTTAGTAATGTTTGATAAATTTTAATGAAATTTAATGTGAAGGTACATGGTATCAAAATACAGCCTAAGTTCGATTTCCGATTATGTAGGTCAAAGGTCATAGCTCATTAAATATGCGAATCTAGTTTCCATTCGATAACTTTAGTAATGTTTGATAAATTATAATGAAATTTAATGTGAAGGTACATGATATCAAAATACAGCCTAAGTTCGATTTCGGAGTATGTAGGTCAAAGGTCATAGCTCATTAAATATGCGAATCTGGTTTCTGTTAGATAACTTTAATAATGTTTGATGGATTTTAATCAAATTTGATATGAAGGTACATGGTATCAAAACACAGCGTAAATTCGATTTCGGAGTATGTAGGTCAAAGGTCATAGCTCATTAAATATGCGAATCTGGTTTCCGTTCGATAACTTTAGTAATGTTTGATGGATTTTAATCAAATTTGATATGAAGGTACATGGTATCAAAACACAGCGGAAGTTCGATTTCGGAGTATGTAGGTCAAAGGTCATAGCTCATTAAATATGCGAATCTGGTTTCTGTTAGATAACTTTAATGTTCAACGGATTTTAATCAAATTTGATATGAAGGTACATGGTATCAAAACACAGCGTAAATTCGATTTCGGAGTATGTAGGTCAAAGGTCATAGCTCATTAAATATGCGAATCTGGTTTCCGTTCGATAACTTTAGTAATGTTTGACGGATTTTAATGAAATTTGATGTGAAGGTACATGGTATCAAAACACAGCCTAAGTTCGATTTCGGAGTGTGTAGGTCAAAGGTCATAGCTCATTAAATATGCAAATCTAGTTTCCATTCGATAACTTTAGTAATGTTTGATAAATTTTAATGAAATTTAATGTGAAGGTACATGATATCAAAATACAGCCTAAGTTCGATTTCCGAGTATGTAGGTCAAAGGTGAAAGTTCATAGCTCATTAAATATCCAAAAACGCCTAATATGTGAAAATGTGATTAACTTCCTTGCCTAGTAATATAATAGTATAGTCTAATGGAGGTAACTTGTTCTGACGTATATACATGTAGGCCATTTGTACCCTGCGAGGGGATGCTACGCTTTGCGTTGACTGTTCTAGTTATAATGTGTATCTTAATTATGTCATTAACCAGGTCAAATGTCATGGATGTCAATTAACATGAAATTTCAGGGTTTTTAGCCACATTATCACATTGTCTTAAGAATGATTTGAGCCATGAATTTCAAACATGGTATTAGTATGTACCACATAGTGAAACAAATTGTTTGGGATTTTGGGTTAAGAAATTCAAAAGTCAGCAAGTCAATGTACATGAAATTAGAGTTTTTTTTTCTCCAAACCCTCTTACTTATACAAAGCTGTTAAGCTGTGAACTTAAAACTTGTGACTCATATGCATCACCATATAGGGAGAAATGTGATCAGATTTTGGGATTGCCAGGTAGCTGCGCTATATAATCGAGCTAATTCTTCTTCTTATTCCTTAAAGTTAAAAAAAAAATTCCCTCTAATCTCAGGTACAGACATCGTCCAGCCAGAGGCAGCACTGGATGGAGAGGAAGATGGGTACGAGAGCAAGGAATTAAAGGGCCCATGACATCGAAATACAAGTGTATTCCTGTTGTTGTGCAGTCCTGCACACATCTCATATTTTGATATGTAAACTTCTGAATTTGTTTCATAGATTTTTCAATATTTTTTGAAATATTTGTTTTTCAAACTTACTAAGCTCCACCCCAAAAACCTCCAGATCTCATTCCCTTGTGACATCATCTGTCAGTCATCAATGAGCTAACTTGAGAAAGTGGCATGTAACTTTGCCAAAGTTGACCACCTGTTACAATACCACAAACAATAGCAACATATAAGTTGTTATGTCAGACATGTCAGACTAAACTAATATTCTAGAATAGACAATGGTATGTAATTTCCCCCAGCTTAGCACACGTTCATAATAGAATTGCATGCTTCCATACATATGTACAATACATCATCATTGCCTTTGTCTTCCTGGTGATGCTACAGCATGTCTGACATAGCAACTTGTATGTTGCTATTGTATTACGTATTGTAACAGGTGGTCGGCTTCGGCAAAGATACATACCACTTTCTCAAGGTGGCTCATTGGTGACTGACAGATGATGTCACAAGGGGAATGAGATCTGGAGGTTTTTGGGGTGGAGCTTAGCAAGTTTGAAAAACAAATATTTCAAAAAATATTGAAAAATCTATGAAACAAATTCAGAAGTTTATACATATCAAAATATGAGATGTATGCAGGACTGCACAACAACAGGAATACACTTGTATTTCGATGTCATGGGCCCTGTTTCCCCTCGAGCTGAAAGAAAGAAAAGATTTTAACAATCAGAGTTATTGTGCTTCGGTGGCCGGAGTGCGGAGTGCGTGCTTTGTTTGTTGTTAATGTCTTTCCGACCTAGCAGCGACGAGTTATGCATTTCGCGCTCCTGCTGTTGAGTTTCAGTGCATTAATTGCGGCGGGTGGGTGTGACGGCTTATCATCAGGCAAACATATATAGCTTTAAATAAATGTATATCGCAAAAATGTTCTATTCATGTTTTTTTCCATTATACATGTACCAAGATGTTAGCGTCATTGCCAATCAGTGTCTTTGCCGGCGCGGCTACATTAAATTTTTTCTACGCATAACATCTCCTATATGCTCCTATGTGAATTGCCATTGCGTACAGGTAGTGAAAATGTCATACAAGTATTGCTAAGTATAATTATGACCAATGTTTACCTTTTCCTCAGAATAAGTTTCAATTTAATCCCATTACGTTATCTAAAAAAAAAACAAGACTATTTCATTGTTATAACTTCCGGAGCCTATGACCTACAAACATTGCTTTCTCTTTAGGCTCCATCATATTTCTCCTTTTACTTAACTTAGTCTTATGTATAAATCTCTTCGTTTGTATGAATACAAAACAAATGAAAAAAAAATGTAACATGCCAAATGTAACGATGTATTATACAACATGTGAAATATGAAAATAAACTGAAACTGAAAAACTGAAGAGTAAGAAACCGCTCCTTTCCCTCTTATTCAAATAGTTAGGCAAGGCCAAGGACTACATTTTGTTAGGTGTTCCATACATGACCAAGGATTATGGGATAGAGAACTTGAAAGTATCATTTCTTTAAATTTGATGTTTAGTCTGATCCAAGCTTATGATAGGCTTCTCAACAAACATCGAGTATACTGAAATCTGTTTTGTGGTCAGTTTCATGTGAGAAAAATTAACTTGGACTTGCCCATTTAATGATTGTGTTTCTTCCCCTTTTTTGTTATTCATCGGTTATTTTATGTTTTAGAATATTGATTATAGCCTCATGAATACTTGCACAATAAATCCAGAATTGTCCCTTACTCTATAACTTACTCTTAAGTTATTAATGAATTCCATCATTTGCAGATGCACCCCTAACCGTAGAATCTGTGTTCTGTACGGCATGCAACACCCAAGTCAATCCGTCCGACATAAAAACCTTCTTCTGTCACCCAGTTCTGAGTGTGGTAATCTGTAAGGTATGATGTCTGATTAATTTCTCATTTGATACAATAAAATGAAACCATCTGCTTATTTAGGAAGCTTTCATGTGATTTGAGGGAGGGGGTGGGGAGAGTGGGGTGATGTGAATTGGGCAAAGAAATGTTTCCTTCAACTGATCCCAGATTTTACACAAATGTTCACATATCATTTTTTTTTCTCGCAAGTAGCAAAGTTTATATTATCAGGACCAAAGTTTGTATGATTGTTAGGAGCATTCATGTATATTAGAGATCATTATGAGTGCCATTTTGGAGCTTTATGAGCATTACATTATGTATATTGGAATAATGGTTTGAAGTGTAGAGTATATCAGTTTATATTTTTAAACAAACCTGAAGTATGGGCGTATTTGCTGGTTTAGGTCACATTGAGATTCTGATATAAAGCAACTTTGTTATTTAATAAAATAAAGGAATTTAAATTACCTCATAACACTTGTGTGTAATAGAGAACACAAATATCTTAATTTGTTTCTGTTCAATTCTGTATTTCGTATGGTTTAAGATTTGGTAGGATTTGTTTTTTTCTTTAAACTTCTTCGTTGAAACTGGATTTCAAATTTAGGAAGATATATCTTGGGGGAAAATTCTCATGGATGATATGAAGGACTTAAAGGGGGACAAATAAAAATCTCTAATTTTCCTAGATAAAGATTTTCTGAGGTCAGTAATATGATTATTTTGATGACGTTTTAATGTGAGTAAGTGTATCTATTGATTGTCAGCAATTATTTTGGATAAACTCCTTTCAATCAGTAATAGTTGGAAAATTGTCTTTAAATGTTTGTGTCTTTTCAGGAATGTTTGGCCTGCTACAACAGATGTCTCTGGAAGAAGGACAAAGACGGCATCGAGGAGGAGTGTCGTTGGTGTGGACAAAGTGGTTCCCTAACCTGCTGTGACTTCTGCTGCAGGACATTCTGCGAGGAGTGCATCATGCGCAACCTGGGAAGAGCCGAATGGAATCGTACGTTATCAAATAAGAAGTGGAAGTGCTACGTGTGTGAGCCTTCACCCCTTAAAGAACTGGTTGCCAAGTGCAAAGCTCTCCTTTCACGGTCTGTTATAACAGAGAAGAAGGAGAAAGAGAAGGCAAATGTTTATGTACAGAAAAAGGTAGTGAAGGCACCTAAGAAGGAGAAGATGCAGGATGCAGCCATCGCTGAGGAATTCCTTCAGTATCTTGTAGGGAACATCAGCAATCGGGCTCGGTTCATGAGGAGCTTGGTGCGACTCGAGAATGAGGTGCCTGACATGCAGAAGCTTCAGATGAACCTGTCCCTGAAGCATATCGGCGAGGTCAAGACCGTCCTGGGAGAGTTTGAGGCCAGCGTGAAGAGGCAGCTCCACGGCGATGCCCACAATAGCGATTCTGCCCTTGATGGAACCAATCAAGAGGACTGTGAAAGCCCTGAGGAGAATTCCAAGCCCCAGATGAAAGAGACAGGTTTTAAGACTGAAAAGAAGGAGGAATCGGCAGGGGAAGAAGAGGTGATGAAGGAGGAGGAGAGTGCAATGGACACAGGAGAGGATGATGGTCTTGAAGATGCTGACATCTCACAAAAGGAATCTAGTGATGACACAAAGGTGAATAAACCCCCAAAGATAGGAAGTGAACATAAAGAGAAGAATGTAAAGATCAGTGAAAATAGACCCATTGCTGATGTTGACATGGAAGGCAATGGTGGAGATGTTGACGCTAATGGAGGCAAAGCAACCAGTGAAGATTTTACAAAGGGAAAAGAACTGAAAGAAAAGGAGCAGACAGAAACCTGTCCCGAAAAGGGAAGTAAACCCGATTCGTATAGTATCAATCAAAAAAAGGTCACTGATGACGCGATTATGAACGCTCAAGAAGATAATGGTAATGGCGATAGTAAGGACACAGGTTGTCCTTCAAGCCAACGTAGTGCAAGGAAAATGAAAGTCACTCCTAGATCTCCAAGATCAAGGAGAGAATCACAAGGAGCGAACCTCAGAGGTTCACAAGACAGTAAGAGTCAAGAGGACGAAGAAGCTAAACTGATGTCTATGATTAGTGAATCTGATGATGATTCTTGTAAAGAGAGTGAAGGTTCGGAGTATAGTCCTAATAAATCAACAAGGTCTCTTAAGAAATCTCCAAACGCAAAGAAGGAACTGTCCAAGAATTTCTCCAAGGCTGTGGAGAAAGAACCCGTGTCCAGTACTGACTCTGATCAAAACGAGACGGCTGAAAGGAGAGAAGGACCAGGAGAGGACTCTTCAAGTAATCTTGAAAAAGAGTCTGGTTTTGATGGAATTCTTGGAGATTCTTCTACAGGAGCCTTTCAGGACGAAGGAGGGGAGAAGAAAGATAAAGTTGAGAAAAAGAAGGACTTGTCTGCAGTGACAGTCACGAGAAAAAGCAGACATAGCTCTGCAGCAAGTGAAAGTGAATCTTCTGAGAAAATATCTGAGAGTAAATCTGAGAATAGTGATGATATTACCAAGCCCCGAGGAAGAAAACTAAGCAGTAAAAATAAGAAATATGAACCAGAAAAGATGTACTCTGCCTCTGAAGTAGAAGTGATAATAAAGTGGCAAGAGAGCGTTAGAGGCTCGAAAAGAAAACGTAACCGTGCAACTGATAGCGATGATGCTTCTGAGAATATACCTGATGCCCAAGATAAGCCTGAAGAAAGCGAAGCAGAGAGTTTTGCGAAGAAAGAGGAGAAAAGGGCTGATGTTGAGAAAGATTCTGAATCAGAAGGAAATCCATCCAAGAAAGCAAAGAAGGTCCAAAAATCTCCTGCAAAGATAGATCCCACAAGCAGGGATCAGCCTCTTAGTTTCGACTCTTTTTCAGATGAAGAGTCTAATGCTGAGAGTGACAGCTGTTCTGGGTTAAAAAGGGAGAGTCGCAACAGGAAAAGCAAGACGGGGGGTAGCCGGGAAGTGGCAGAAAACATTCTGATGAATGAGTTGTATAGTAATGACGAGGAGGATAACGACGATGATGGTGATAAGGATGATAACGATGAAGAAGTGGGTGGTGCTGAATCCAAGCGGAGCAAGAAGAAGGCCGTAAAGAAGGCAGAAGAAGATGAAGACAGTAATAACAGTGAGAGGAGACAGAATGGAACAGGAGGAGGCGGTGGAAGTAGAGATGGCAAGAATGGAGGAGGTGATAAGAAGAAGAAGAAGAAAAAAAAGGGCCCATATAAGGGCACCAAGAAATCAAGTCCTTGGAGGCCGAGGAAGAAGAAGGCCCAAAAGAAGGCAAAAGAAGATGAAGAATTGAATAATAGTGAGAGACAGGATGGAACAGGAGGAGGCGGCGGAAGTGGGGATGGCAAGAATAGAGGAGATGATAAGAAGAAGAAAGGAAAGGGCCAAGATGAGGGCACCAAAAAATCACGTTCTTTGTTGGTTATCTCATCATCCAGCGAGGATGAGGAAGATGAGGACACTTCAAAGTAAAAGAAAGGCAAGGAGGGCAAGGCAGCTCCACAGAAAAAGGGCAAAGCCACAACAAAGAGGAGAAGGAGAAAGATTGGGGGCACCTTTGGGGGCATGGAGGTTCTTATTGCAATTATTTTTTTTAACATACGTGACTCACTCAAATTTATTTATAATCAGGGTAAAATTGGTGGGGGAGGGGGAGGGCGGCAAAGAACATGACCCTTTAGGATCGCTCCTATTATAGCTTGGCCACCTTATACGCGTTTCTGATGTAAAACGTTACAAGCACTGGTTGATTTTTGGATAGTACTTGCAATTGTGTTAAGTGTATGTGCCCCCCTATATGAAATTAATTAAGGACCTTAAATTGTCAACAATTTACAGGGTTTACGAACCGAGGACGTCCTCGTTTTGCGAATGGTCGTCAATTAAAGCGAAGGTACAGTTCTAATAAGTGTTCCCGAATCATCCTTTGAAGTATAAAAATTAAACCGTTTTATCAAATGTGTAAACATGTACGTATCGTAGGCCTATATATTTTAGATCCTTTGTTGCATGATATGAAATTAGTGTATATAGTCTTAGTTTCAAGCAAAATGATCATTTGTTATAAGGACGCCTATAAGTTTTATATCATTAACTTTTAATGTTATGAAGTAAAAAGTACAATTACATTAATTAGCTATTAAAGTCATCTGTAGGGTTTAGTTTCATTCACTTTTGTTTAACCTTTATACCTTAATACCATTGTACAAGGAATAATTACTTCACAGTTAGTCGAGGTCAGCTATTTCTGCCGAAGACCTTAGATTACAGGACATTTCACTAAAAACGTGCTTCCGTAATTCCCTAGTATGACTTTGAAATTGTGTAAAGTGTGACTTAAATGAAATATGAAGATATGGACTACAATAACATAAACTCAAGACATTGAGGAGACTGCGAATAAATTTGAAGGTATACCGGTATGGTTGCTTTTGACCTTCGAAGAAACCTCCATTTAAAAAAAATTATACCTTGCGTTTTTATGTTCTTTGTTATTCAGTTATAATATTTGGAAAAATGCAGAAATCAAATGAAATCAAAATCATATAATTAGCAAAAGGCGAGTAGAGTAGAGTATGTCAATATGATGTATAGGAATCTGAGCTAGCATAATGCACGTTATATTATGGTTCAGAGGCGGCGCTCCCAGGGGGATAACTTAAGGGGCATAAAAAAGCCTTTGCAACAAAAGGGAGCCAGCGAATGCACTTTCTGCGAAAGAAGCGCTCATACCATGTTGATAGGACCATACTGTCACTTTTTTTTTGTTTTATCGGTCCCTAGTTGAAAGTATAATAACATATGATTCTGTAGTGTGGTACAATAGTGCTAGAAAGAAAGAAAGAGCAAGGAAAACTCAAAACCGTTGTCAAACAAGCAGCCAAAATAATAGATAGACCAATGGATTTTGATGAGGTTTGTATAAACAGAGCAGTGTGTACGGCTGTTAAGGTGTCAAGGGATTCAAGTCGCCCCCTAAATGAAAATTATGTCGGGCTAAGCAGTGGTAACAGGTGGCAGTCGAAGAAATCCTGCAATTCGAGTTACCTGAACTCTTTTGTTCCGTACTCTATCCGTCTGTTGAATGAAATATAAAATGTATGATTCGTATTACATTCTTTTATATTTGATTGTAGGAAATGATAAAATGATAAAAAAATATTTGTATTTATTGTAGGACAATATTTCATTTCTTATAATAGCCATCTTTTCTCAAATGAAATGAGAAAGTATCTTTTGTATTAATACTCACATGTCATAGTATATTGCATATTTATTAATACTTATTTCATACTGCCCTTAATAGGTATTCATATTGCATACATACTGCACTCATATTTAGGTTTCATTTATAGGGACAATAAATGTTGTGGATCTATCAGAATAGGGTATTGCATTCCCCCAGAAGATATGAACATTTATTCCACCATATAGAAAATGATTATGATAAAATTTTGTTGATTGTTAAACTGTTTGTGGTTTATTGTTTGCTTAATAACAATATTCTATTATAATGTTATAATGAGTCAAACTAATAATAATATTAACAATAAAAATAACTATAAAAAATATAATGTTAATACTGATAATATTAATGATAATAATAATTACAGTGTTATATTGTGTTGGTAATTACTCTGGATATATGAACAAATTAAATATAATGTAAATTCAGAGAAAATATCTATATAATGTAAATGTTAAAGTGCTATATGTTTATTGAGTGATTTCAAGTACGGTGTTCGGTGTTGGTGTTGGTGTTGAGAGCGTGGAAAGGCTGCTAAACCGAGCTCCAACACCAACGGTCAGTTTAGAAGGACGATACCGATCACGTTATCGATAGCTCAACACCAGCCTCAACCCAAGTGACGTCTACTCTACAGGCGAAAAGTCTTGCGATAAAAGCATAATCCATTAAGAAATTCCAAGGAATTACATCATATCGAATATCAAATGTAAAGTCATATTAAAAAATAAATAGGGAAAATATCATTTCTCTTGAAAAACATATAGAGCTCCCATGATTTACAGTTGTTTTTACTGGAAAATGGATTTTACCTTGGCCTGATCGTGAGATTCGTGGCAGATGCACGCATAATTACCTGCGGTATACTGCAACACCAACACCAACACCAAACTTGAAATCATGAATTTCCCAATCCCTAGGGGCTGGTGTTGGTTAATGGGAAAATTACACGTAAATCGTCAACACCAACCGCGATACTCGGTTCAGCAGACGACATTCAACACCACCCCTCAACACAGACTACCGGAAATGCGTCATATTTTCCGAGGTCAACCTCAACACCAGTATGATTTCAAGTTAGGTGTTGTAGCTGGTGTTGGTGTTCTCACAACACCGACACCAGCTTTCAACACCGAACTTGAAATCACTCAATCTCTCTCTATACTGGTTTTATGTTATATGTATCATGTCACATGTAGGCCCTACATTTTATTTATTTTTCTCTGTGAATAATGCATGTAAACGTAACAAATTTCCTTTTGGACCAATAACTTTGAATTCAACATGCTGAAGTGCCCCACCTTTTCAAGTACCCCATTTTATTCCTTATTTCTTACCAGCTCTGATATGCCCCTATCCAAATATGAGAGGTGCCCCTTTTACTTTGACAAGTTTCAATTTTCCTGCTTAATTAAGTGCCCTCCCTCTTCTAATAAGTTTCCCCTTTCACCTCTGATCAGTGCCCCCGTTTATTTTGACACGTGTCCTCTATTATAATATTTGCCCATTTTCCTTTTTATAAGAGTCCCAATCTTCCCCTTCTCATAAATGCCCCTTTTCGCCTCTTATAATTAAATACCCCTATTTAAATCTTATAGTGCCTCTTTTCTGCAGGTACGAGAAGCGCCCCTTTTCACCTCTGATATTTGTCGTCTCCCTTCTAACCCCATCCTTAATCAAACCTTGGAATGACAAGATCTCTCACTTCAAGAGGATAACAAAAGCCCCAAATCATTGTGTGTAATAATAACAATTTTAATAATTGTGGAAACCCCCTAGAACATGTTACCGGTACTACAATATGGCTGAAATGAGAGGCAATGTGGCTGAACATGTACAATTTCAGATCGAGAAACATGAGCCCGTCATTAAGATTAATTATTAAAAAAAAGAAATGTTGCTAATGCATATTTTAAACATGTTTCGCCGACATCATACACACACAAAATCTTCGTCATTATATTAGCAGAAACCCCGAGCAAAGGCCGGATAGGATCGGCGGCTCCGTATTGCATGTATCGGCGGATGAGTGATTTCAGTCGATTTGTTCCGGAATAACAATTTGGTGCGCTGACTCGTTTCTCCGGAACCAGGAACCAATCGCCTACGACACCGGAAACGGTCCAGGTTGAGGACTACTAGAGTGAACATGGAAGCGGGAGAGGAGCCGTGGCACAGAATGCCATGCCTGCAGCTTCGTGAAAATTAAAGATTTTCCATTTCCTGGCCGAATCTGTTCCTTTCAATAACTTTTGATATATGATATCTGATTTGTATAGTCACTGTTGATCTTAATTGGATAGGAAAATATGATCTTCTTTGCAAATTTGAAAGAGATATTTTACAATTTTATTAGTTGTTGGATCTGTTTTGTGAGTTTGAGAAAGCCATGGGGTCTCAGTCCAATATAAATACTGTACGATGACATCATCATGATAGCGGGTTATTTGTCATCTGTTTACCCCAAATTCAGAGGGGGCTGAAAATGAAGTCTTTATCTGCTTATTGTACAATAATGAAATGAAACATAAGTTTTACGTGTATGTTTTTGTATTCTACGTCCAATCAGCTTTCCATTGATATATAGTTGTATTTTCATCGGAGAAGGTCTTTAAACTTCATATCATGATTTTATTACATGATATCGAAGTCTAGTATTGAATGCCTGTATTCTATTTGCAATTACTGATTATTTTGTAAACGACACCGATATGATATGTCCTATTTGAGTTACATTAAATTGAATACTAAAATATATTTCTGGAATCCTTTGGTATTATTATTCAGGGTTGTTAAGTAACCTTTACTAGATTAATGAATTAATTCACTAGAGCAATCGCACGTGACGATGACCTTCAAGAACACTGAATTACTTTCACTGTCACGATACATCCCTCACTGATCGCGAGTTCTCTTCCTCCTCATACATAGCAAATTCTCAATAAAAATCATAGACAATTAAGGCCTAGCAAATCGCCTGTACAAGGTTTTATTAACAAAAATTACCTACATATACATGTGAAAGGTTTTTCAAGATATTTGCCATATGCATAGTTGAGCCTACTTTGACGATTGTAAGTCATGGTAAACAACGGATGGAGATATAGATGGATAACCTGGCAACATAGGACCATGGTGATGCTCGAGAAATTTGTTTTATGGCCGACATATCTCTCCATTCTCTTTGTTTTGTAATTTTTATTACCAAAACAAACATGATACAAAACTGAATTCACAATGCCCATGCAATAAGTGTGAATGTACAATGAATTTCTAAATATTTGCCTCGAAGGTCGAGCACAAAATGAACAGAGATAGTTCTCTTTATTAACACATAAGGTAAGGTATAATGGCCAATGATGCAGGGTTTGACCCCGAACTGAGGCACTTTTTACTAATTAAAATGTTTCATATATTTGGAGACAAAACAAAAATTACAACTACCAAGCGTCAATCCTGCACCAGTGTTTTCATGTATTGTCACAAATGGATAGATGAAAGTAGATCACAAAAAATTACCTGTCATCTGATTCAGAAATAATGTAGGATTCGACCTAAACAAGATGCTTAGTTACAGAGTTTGAATCTATCCGTCAGATAACATAATTTCCATAGAATGATGTTCACACTACCCATCATCAGTCCCAGTTCATTTAATTTCATGTATTGTTAAATCAAACTGGAAGGGAGTAGCCCACATATATGTATATACATGTATATATATATATTATCGGCTTTTGAATATCAGTGCCATGTACTCCTTTACAATCTTAGTCATAAGAAGGTGGAGGGGAGTTGCACAGTAAGTACTTCATATGATTTAACATACAAGTCCCATACACTTCTTTCACATTTAAAATGTCAGTCCCATAGGCCTACACTCATTTCCATGTAATCATATCAGGGTGAAGGATTAGGTCATATATAGATATATAATCTAGAAATCCAGTCCCATTTGTTCTCTTCCTATACCTGGTCAAAGAAGAGGTAATGTGTAGATCAGATTAAGAATATTAGTACTATACACTTCTTTCCACTCCTTAATCATAGCAAGATGGGGGAGAGTAGTTTAGTCAGTTTGTCAAATGATTTAAAGTGTAAGTCCCGCATATTATTTTCCATGTCTAGTCAAAAGTAGCTGAAATGGTAGCTCAAGTTTAGAACATCAGTCCCATACAATCCATCCAATTTATAGTCACAATGGTGAAGGGAATACAATCTATAACTGAAGTCCCACACATTCTTTTTTATGCATGGTGAAAGCAGAGGGAAGATGTAGATCACATTCTAATTTCAATCCCACATACTCCCTTTGACGTATGGTCAAAGCAGGAAGGAGGAATCTAGTAACATTTATCATCTCATTCCATTCAAAACATCATGGCTTCAAAGCCCTCTTCAAGGAATCTCTTGTAGATGCTCATAAACTTGGCAACGAATGCTTCAAGATGATAAATAGCCTTGTTACCCTGCTGCATGCGATGCTCGTAGAAAGCAGCCTGATGGGTAACCTGTGTCTTTAGTTGACCATCGCAGTTCTTAAGCAGCTCTCGGAGAAGGCCCTGATAGAAAAGAAGAAGAAGAAAAAAACTACAAATTTGAGGAAACCTTCAACAGTCCTCGTGAAATCTATTGAAGTCACTTGGCATACCTGAATACTGATGCATTACCTGTGAAAGTAATAAGCGTCTGACAGGTTTTTTTGTGGAAATAATTACCAACTGGGTGAACTTTACCTCTTGTGACCAACCCCCTGTAGCATAAATTCTTAATTAGCACAATCATAATTATCACTGGACAACTCCTCAAAGGGAAAATTAGTAGTAGTAGTAGTAGCAGAAGTGGTCATTGTCATAGTCTTCATAGTCATAGTAGTAGTGTAGTGTAGTAGTAGTAGTTGTAGTATAGATTATCAAATGTACTATTTTTATTTTACCTTGAGGATGACATCGGGTGGGATGCAGTGGGTCAGGAGTTCATACATACGACCCCTCACCTCTAGCAGTTGCCGAGGGCTCTGTTGCTGGATGATATGGTTGGCCGTTTCTCTGAGGAACACCTCCCAATCGGCCTCAGGGATGTCCTGGTCAGCACTGAATGGATACCTGATCAAACAATAGAGAAACTTTCTTTAGAATTGAGTGGTTCAATAATAAACAAGGGAAACGCTCTCGGCGGTCTCGCCTGCATTACGCAATTCGATATGATAATAAATTGAGGTAGGGACATTATTTACAGGCAGGGTGGCCCATTAGCAGGCCCCCCAAAATGAAATCCTCTGAATCTAATCAGAATTTTGAAGTGAATATTGACTAAGAATCATCAGAAGAATTATTGACTATTGTTTGTACCAAGATTGATAACTTTCATGATATATGAACAAATATCAATAATTCTCATATTAAGTTGTGAAAAATATAATCCAAGTCTACTGACCTAAAATGACATTTGACCTTGACTTTGTGACCTGGAATTTGTGTCTTATGATTTGTGATACTTGATAACCCTTGGGTACAAGTTTCATGGAATATGAACAAACACTTTTGCAATTACCGGTATGCTAAAAATTCAAAATCTTGATGTTGATGCCACAACATAGTCAAGTTTGCAGACCTGAAAGGACATTTGACCTTGACTTTGTCACCCAAAAGACTAATATCATGACACTACAGCCCCAGATTGGTGATACTTGATAACCATTATGTTCAAGTTTCATGGAATAGGAATGTATACTTTCAAAATTACGATAAAAATTCAAAATCTTAACCTGATGCCACAACATCGTCTAAGTGTGATGACCAGAAATGACCTTTGACCTTGACTTTGTGACCTGAAATTCTCCTCACATGATTGGGGATACTTGATAACCCTTTAGTCCAAGTTTCATTGAATAATAACTTATACTTTCAAAATTATATAAAAAATTAAAATACTTAACCTCAGGTTAAGTTTTTGATGATGATGCCACAACAAAGTCTAAGTCTGTTGACCTTAGATGACCTTTGACCTTGACTTTGTGACCTGAAATTCTCCTCACATGATTGGGGATACTTGATAACCCTTTAGTCCAAGTTTCATTGAATAAGAACTTATACTTTCAAAATTATATTAAAATTCAAAAACTTAACCTTGGTTAAGTTTTTGATGTTGACGCCGTCGCCGCCGCCGTCGCCACCGCCACCGGAAAAAGCGGCGCCTATGTCTCGCTTTTTGCTACGCAGGCGAGACAAAAAGGTTTCCAAATGTTTTAGAGATATAATACCATAATCATCAGATTCAGGCTCACCTGCATACAAAATTCACCACTACCTGGGAAGCCGTGTGTGCGATTTTACAAACACTCGCATCACTAAAACAAATCATAATGACCTTCATCACATCCTATCTGGTACCCATTTAACATTGAGAGAAGCAGAAAAAAAAAAGACTTGCCTACTGACATACCGTAAGTGCCATACCAGGGGGGGGGGTGTTTCACAAAGACTAAGATCAACTTAAGTTGGACTTGAACTATGGCAGGCCATTCATGCCACTGGTTGCTCTCACCATAGGTCTCTCAAGGGTCGTCGAAAATCTACATAATTTACATTTTTGATAGTTCATTGTTGAAGAAAAAAGTTACTTACATTTATGCCCTTTGGGAAAAAACCTTAGAAATTATGATCTTTAGATAAATCTTTTTCTTAAAAAAATGTAAATTCTGTAGATTTGTGACCACAATTTGAACGTCCCTTGAGAAAACAATTCCAGGAATGGTTAGAGCAACTAGTGGCTTGAACTGCCTGCCATAGTTCAAGTACAACTTTAATCGATCTTAGTCTTTGTGAAACACTCCCCAGGACGCGCATATTTTTTTTACACAAGTATTTAGCCATAATTCCTAGAAGTGCTCTGGTGAAAGAGTCTTAGTCGTCACAAACAATTAGACTTTGATTATTTATTGCTTTGCCTCACTATTTATAAAGGCAAAAAAAAGGACTGAATAAATGCTGAGACTCCAACCCACAACTCCATGGTTGTATTACGCTATCCTTACCGATTGAGCCAACGATGGGTTGATGGAAGGTGCATTTGCATGATTATTATAACCCATCACTAACGATTACCATGTGTGCATGCGCAGGTATAGATAGTTCGTAGGACCATGTGCACTGACGACTTAGACTCTTTCACCAGAGCACTTCTAGGAATTTTTTCACGAAAATGGCTAAACAGTTGTGTAAAAAAAAAAAAAGCCCCCAGGACTTCAACCTCATGTTGTAAAAACTTAGTTTGCCTTTCAGGTAATAAGGCAAAGAAGGATTTGAGGGAAGGGTGATGGGGTAAAAGAGTGTGAAAGACAAATGTGCCATTAATGGTAAAGCATTCAAATGGAGATTTATTCTGCTGTGTCAGGGTTCATTGTCTGGGCCACTATTGTGATGATAATCAGGGGCCTGTCAGTGAATAAGAAAAGATATACCAGAGCACCTGTTTCAGGAAAGGTTAGGTATTATACCATACGAACATCACATAGAAGGGTTCTGTAATGCAGCCAGGTAAATAACTTGTACACTTTTCTTTGTGCACCCAAGAAAGACAGTGACATGGAGTAATTCGCTTTATATCCAGGAATTGATTTCATTTTGCTTTGAACACGGCAAAGAAGTGATTTTTTTTTTTTAAAGGTATTCTCAGTTTGGAAATAAGAATAAGAATCAACAGCAATGGAGAAGCTCAACTAATCCATTGGTAAGTGGTTTGAAGAAACTATATATGTTTAAAGGTTTTGATGATTGATTGATGAAATCAGGGGCTGATGAACAAAGAGGGGAAGAGACACAGAGTGAGAAAGGATAGTCAAACACATGGTTGCGACTGTGTTATAATCACACATAAAAAGTTTTTGTGCAATAACTTACTGTTGTACTTTGCATGCTTCACATGACAAGATGGCTTTCCTGAGGTTCCTTTCTGACTTTTCAGCAATCCTCTTGGCTAGCTCAGATGGAAGATTCAAACCTTCCTTCTTGCACACATGTTGGAGGATTTGTGTGATCTGTGCACAAATAATCAAACAGCAAAGGCCAATTATCGGTACAATTCAGATCACATTGAATTAATAGAATATACATCTCCATGTGTATCTCAATGTGTTAATAATATCAAATATGTCCTACTTTGAGGTCCTCATTCCAAGTAACATTCGCTAAATACATGATTGAAGAAGAAAAAATTGAAGATGAAAGACCACATATGCTGATTCCAACTCTAGAGGTAAAATGAAAGTTCCTTCATGACTTTCATGAGAGAGAAAAGGATAGACCAATTCATTATTTCTATGTGATGACAGATTAGAATATACATGTAGGTGATTTTACTTCACACAATACAGAAATGACTTGCAAAATTAAATAATTTCTTTTGACAAGCTGTTGCTACAATAAAAATAAAAACGCCACTTTTACAGAATACAAAAAAAATCATACATTTTCATTGTTTAGGAATATTGCTGTGAGATGCTTTTACACTGCATGATGTGGAGATAAACTGCCTATCAAAGTATATTGCTATTATTCATTAAAAAAAAAAAAAGGAATAGTTCTTACCTCGGCTATAGAAGGTGCTGCAACCCTGACCCCTAGACATCTACTTCGTATAGCAGGAATTACTTTACTGGTAGAGTTACAGCACAGGATAAGACGACAGGTCGCTGTGTACTTCTCCATGGTCCTGCGCAGAGCATGCTGGGCATCCTTGGTTAGGCGGTCCACTTCCGTCAACACCACAACTAGATTAGATGTAGAAGAGAGTGAAGATGACTCTCAGTTATATCATATTATATTTGATAAGTAAACCCATAATTTAAAATAGGTATGTGAAATAACAACTGAAATATATTTCACATTTTTATCCCCCCCCCCCACAAGATTCTACAACAGTTGTGTTTGCTTATGTTACAGCATATCAGAAGAAACAGTTTCATTTGGGGGGGGGGCACAAATTAAATACAGAAAGCTGCACGTCACAACAAATGTCACAAATTTATTTCAAATATCAGGCGGGATAACTTTGATCCTCAAAAGAATGAAATATACAAAATATATGAACTTATACTGTATGTATTACACATATGAAGAACTGAATGAGTGAATACTGTAGCAATATACAACTTGTGTGCCTTTATGATTTCAAAGAATCTATTTAATCATTTCTTATTTTCAACAAACCTTTGAAATCCCTTTGTGCAGATGTCTCCATCTGCTGAAATTGCGCTGTATTCTTGATCAAATCTTGAATCACGATACGATCATAGATCCCAGCATCGCTAAAGATGGAAACACAAAATCAAGATCCATACTCAAACAAGGCTTGTCGGTAAAACAAATAAAAATGAAGTAATCAGAGAAGATTTGACAAACTCTTCCCGATGTAAAATTAATGATTTTGAATGGTTATCCCTGTTATAGATTTGTTATATCTTTCCAATTTAATTTAACAAGTTTCTCTTTATGTCTCTGCTAATAAGTCTATGCAAAATCTAAAGTTTTGTGATTTGTTTAAATGAATGAGATTGAGAATTTAGTGGACTGACTACATGAAAGAGGACCAAGACACCATTACACTTTTTCCCCCCGCCTTTTTTGCTATACTTGCTCTCTAAACTTTGTTTCACATGAAAGAGATACAAACCTTGGGTTAACTTCAATATGGTAGTTGCTGGCAATTGTAGTGATTTCAATTTTGCTTTTAGATGGTGTCTGTAAAAGAAAGAAAGACAAAGAAAAGAAGAAATAACCAAAAAAAGAAGAAGAAAGAAACAATAACTACTAAACACAGGATCAATTGAAAAACATCAAATATTACAAAATTAAACATAAATTCACATTATTTCATGAGAGCAAATTCAACAGATTGTGTACATTTTTTTGGGACCGAGGTTTGCAGTTACACCACATATTCTGTAGACAAGGTTTGGCCCTGAAAAGGGTACACTAATGCTCTACCTCAATGTTTCGATAGGTTGTACCTATCGTCTTCAGTTTGAGTGTGAATGGTTGGAATCGTGTGAATGGTTGGATAGGGGTTTATATACCCTTGGGTAGGATCCACTGCACCAGTCAGATGGTTCTGATTGGTTGGCTAAGGATGGATCCTGATTGGTCAAGTTTGGCTGTTGGTCAGATTGGTCAGGATTGGCTGCCTGGGGGCAGCAGTGTCTTTGTCTAGAATAGTGAGGCAGATGTTGCTGATCTCGAGGCCACTCTCCTGGGGAACAGTGTTGTGTTGGTGGATCTCCAGTGCTTCCCTGACTCTGCGTGTATGCCAGTGTTTGATAGAGGTGAGCTGTCTGCTCTCATCCCAAAGAATCCTTTACCCATAAGTGTGGGCATTACAGATTGTAGCAAGATTTAGATCTAGTTTACAATGATTCAGTTGATCCCTAAAGTTGCACTTTAGTGTGAATAAATCTACAGTGACCCGTAAGTGAATATTTTGAACAGTATTCTAATGTGCGCTGACTAACTACAAACTTCAGTTTATACCGTAACCTTACCGTGAATGTCTGTTGTTCAATCCGTAGCTTCTCAACCCCTGACCCATAGAGCTCCTTGAGGGCGCACATGATCCTCGTCTTCTTTCCCGCACCTGACGGTCCATACACCATCAGATGAGGGAAATCACCTGATTGCACCTGTAATGTAATGTTAGAAATATAAGGAAATGATCATCTACATATGCAGATCATTTCAATGCCGATGAATCTTGTGTTTTGATATTGGATGAGGACCCTGGCTATGTCATATTTTGTTTAGAGTTTCGACGTAAGTTGTAACGTTATATAATAGATCTAATTCACTCAAACAGATGTCAGACTTCAAATAGAAATAATTAATTTTAATTGGAAAATTTCTGACATAGATCTAGACCCTATAAGTTTGAGATTCATCTAAAAAATCTAAGCAGAAATCCAGACGCCGGAAAAAAATGAAATAAATACCGAATAGACCCTAGAGTAGCCTAGAGCTTAGGCCTGAGTCATCACGGGTTTTGTCGAACCCGGGTTTGACTTGAAAATTTCGGGCGGGGACCGGGTACCCGAACAGGAATTTTCACCATACTAAAAATCGCGTGCATGCAGCGGCGGGAGTTAAGATTAAGTCGCTGTTCTAAATAATGCGACGGGAAAAGACAGTTACTGCTTTCAAAACAATTAAATAATCAGTTTAATTAAATAAATATGCTTTAAAAAATAAATGGATATCGTTTCAGTTGACGGTAGGTCTTTTTATCGCTCTAAAATTGAGGCTGCAAAATTATGGAAGGAATCATGCTTCTCGGTACCGCGTTCACAAACGGAAGTCAAAATATGACCCACTGAAGACTGAGCAAGTTACGATAGTAACCACACACAAGACCAAAATGCTGATCAGAATATTAAAATTAAATCGTAATACCGGTAGGCATTAATTTAATTTTCAAAATATCCACAAAATAATGGTTTACCCTTGATATTATGATGAAGGAAAATAAATTAAAGCTCTTGAAATAACATCGAAGTGCCTTTCGTTCGTTCTAAAAATGCGTGTATAACGGCAAGCTGAAGTTAGGAGTCAAGCTTTTCAAGCCCGTACCGTCATGAATGCAGATGGAAGTACGAACTGATCTGAACAATAAGCATTAAACCAATTAAAAAACATCATTTAACTCACTTTAAGGGACTACAGCACGACAAATTACCGTTAAATAATAATTTGCTTTGACAAACAATACTATACATGTAGATATTCATAATATCTTACATAAATAATGATATTTCATGAGCTACGTACTCGATATCGAGTTCAGCTAGCCATCATTTTGATGAGACGTAATTGTCATGCAGCGCAGTAGACTGTAGCGGGCAGCATGCAGCAGAGAGGAAAATATCACGTGATCTATAAGGCCCGCGATTTTTTCCCTCTGCTGCATGCTGCCCTCTACAGTCTACTGCGCTGCATGACAATTACGTCTCATTTAGCTGAACTCGTAGCTCATGAAATATCGTTATTTCTGTGAGATATCATGAATATCTATAGTATTATTTGTCAAAGGAAATTATTATTTTACGGTAATTTGTTGAGCGTTAGTCTCTTAAAATGAGTTATGTGATGTTTTTTAATTGGTTTAATGCTTATTGTTCAGATCAGTTCGTACGTCTGCATTCATGACGGTACGGGCTTGAAAAACTTGACTCCTAACTTCAGCTTGCCGTTATACACGCATTTTTAGAACGAACGAAAGGCACTTCGATGTTATTTCAAGAGCTTTAATTTATTTTCCTTCATCATAATATCAAGGGTAAACCATTATGTTGTGGATATATTTTGACAATTAAATCAATGCCTATTAGTATTACGATTTAATTTTAATATTCTGATCAACATTTTGGTCTTGTGTCATGTGTGTTTACTTTCGTAACTTGCTCAGTCTTCAGTGGATCATATTTTGAATTCAGTTTCTGAACGCACTCGGTACCGCGAAGTGTGGTGATTCCTTCCTTGCAGCCTCAATTTTAGAGCGATAAAAAGGCCTACCGTCAACTGAAACGGTATCTATTTATTTCTAAAGCATATTAATATAATTAAATTGAAATATAAGTTTGTGAATTGCATATTTTTAGTTCGTTATTTCAGAATATCAGTGTGAAATTTAATTTTGAAAAACCCGAAACTCGAATATTCAAACCCGGGTTTCGGCGTGACGGTCGGGGACCGGGCGGGGAACCGTTTCGACTCAGGCCTACTAGAGCTCAGTAATTAGATCAGCAAAATGTTACTTTACGAAAATGAGATAAAGGATAAAAAAGAGTTAAATATACGAGTTATTATTTAAGTTGTAGTTAGACCTACTTGTAAAATTGTATTATTGTAGTTGTACATGATTGAACATTAATAAGTGCTTCCCCGGCAGGCATAGATCTACATTCATTTGTTTTTCATATATTAAGACTTAAGTTAGATTTTTATTAAATAAGCGAGTTCGTAATTAGGATTTGCGCATGGGCAGATAAAGGTCATTCGTACCCAAATTGTAAAACCATTGAGACGAATACTCGTATCGTGCTCATGAAAGTTATGTAATCAGTATTCATTTATGCACCAACAGTACATTTATCTGATACACAGCCCAGGTGGAAGTATTCTTCTCAAGAGGCAAACAAAAGGTATTCATGAAGCACCTCCATCACTTCGGCAGTGATTTTTCTAAAATGCACAAGTGGGACGTATCCATCGTGTAAAAGATCTGTGGATAGTTTAGGGTCATGCGTTCCGGAGCTATTTACGAACTCGCTTATTGAACAATAACATTTTTAAAAAATGAAAAGGAAATAAAAAGAGAGAGAGCAAGTGAAACTGAAAGTGAAACTGAAAGTGAAACTGGTGAAAGAACAGTCGGTCAGGAGAGATCATGGAGCTGGAAATACGAGTTAGATCTAGTCATTTATGAGTTCTTCTTCCTCGTTAAGTGCTACTTCATACTATAGTTTCATACAACGAAGATTACGCACTGCAGTGTGGTGTGTGCCATGTCTAAAATGTGTGTAGGCATCAATCATTCATAATATACTTCTTGTTATATTATGCAGATACATTTTTTTCATTAGTACCGGTATGTTTTAAACCTAAATCTGCACTCATTTTTTCAGCAGAGATGTCCCAAAATTTTGTGAAGGAATAACAAGATTTTGAGTATATGGGACCCGTATGTAATGTATATTCTCCAGCTGACACACGCACATCGTTCTTGTAATCACCTAGAAAAGATCTACTCACCAATTTTTTGAGATTTGATGCTTGCTCCTTGTGATAATCCAACTTAGATAATGACGTTGGCCTATGTTTATCCACCCATAAACTCATTTTGATGGCAAAAAATTAATGCTGATTCCGGATTTTGTTCTTGTTTACAACACGTCTCGCGCGAAACTTGCAAATTTCCCGCAACTGAAAAAAGTGAAAGGTCATGACCTGACAGTACCGGTAGTAGTAGCCTTCGCTTCCTGGCGGCCATCAACAGAACAGTAAAATTGCACGCTTTATTTTGAGGTATTACAAAGTTTTGGTATGGGGTCATGAATTTGGTTCAAATGATCATATTGGAAGCATATGCTATTTTACAATATTCAATGATCGTTGTCGCGGTTGAAATCGAGTCTAAAGTGATGAAATTGTAAATAATAAACTCTTTATGTTGTATAGCGCCCTCTCAAGACTGATATTACTTTAGCTTTAAAACAATGTTTCTTGACTACAATTGACCGATTTGCTATTCCCGTTTGGAAATTATATATCAGAACTGCATATTCTGAGATTTTCAAGGGCGCAGCTACCATGGAATGGCCTTAGGCGCTATTTGAAATATTTGAAATTTACCTGGAGCACCGGTAAATTTTGATTATTCAATTTGCTCGAAGCAGAAGTGTTTTAGGGGCTAATTTTTTTAGTGCTTATAATCCACCCACAGGGGCATCCAAATATATCAATAATTTAAAGAATTACTATCCATCCAATTTCAAAATTTCCCAAAACTTTGCATTATACCACGGTGATTTTGGCAAATAATTGGTATATTTAATCATTGTAATGGATTAGTGTTAAATTGTGACTTAGATGAAGAAGCAAGTCACTAAATATGGGTTATCCCAGTGGCGGATCCAGGGGCGGGGGGCCGGGCCCGGGGACCCCTCCCCTAGAAAAAAAACACGTAAAAACACCCGTTAAAAAAAAAAGAAAAGAAGTTGGGCCCCCTCCCCTGGCGCCCAAGGGGCGGTGGAAAAAAAATAACCCTTTGCATAGGGGAAACAAATTTTCGGGTGCCAAAAAAAAAAATTGTGCTCACTACCCCTGGCGCCCAAGGGGGGCCGGCGGCGGAAAAAAAATTACCCTTCCCGGAGGTAAAAAAAATTTTCGGGTGCCAAAATTTTTTTTTGTGCTCACTACTCCCCCCCCCTTTCCCACTGAGCGAAAAATCGACCGGCACGATTTTCAAATTTTCGTACGAAGTGGGCCCCTTATTAGGCCCCCTCCCTTGCCGTCCGCTGGATCCACCCCTGGGTTATCCATAGCAGTGGACGGCAAGGTGCCCTGTAAAAATGTAAGATGTAAAAATGCCACAGGTAAAAATTTCATTTTAAATCTGACATTTTTACACCGAACCGAAGACACAATAAGGGGAGGGACAAGTCTCAAATTTGCAGAGAGCCAGAGTATTTGGTCTATTATGATTTCTAAATTTTCAGACCAAAGCAAACAATAGGGGTAGGCCTACCAAAGTTATATATGTGCAGACAGTTTTCTAAATTTCTGACCCTCGAATGATGTCTCTCGATCAATGAATAGTAACTAAATCAAACTAGATTTTGGTATATATAGATTTAAATGATTTAGGTCTATATAAAAGGAACTAGTCACGTAACTAGCTTAAATATCTGGCGTTTGTAATAATATAAATTCACCGAAATACAAAAGGGGAAGAAAGTGGAGCTAGTTATAACCGGAGTTGAAATCTAGAAGTATGAAGCAAATATAGATCAGGGAAACAGCTGGAGAATACAGTGAAAAAGAAGAAGACAAAAAAGATACGAGTGATATAATACAATTGCAACACTCTCACTATTGTGTTTATGTCACTGACCTCTAGCTGTTTTTTCTCTCTCCTTCTTTTGTTTGCAAACCATGTTGGATTGTTGGATTTAATGATTATTCTACTTCTCTTAATATATAAACGTTCTCGATATATATATATGATTATTTACTTATGTTCATTTCATTCCCTGCTCTCTCTCTCTCTCTCTCTCTTCCTTCCTCTCATTGTACCTCTCCTTTTCTCTCATCCTCTCTCTCTTTCTACCCCTTTCGCTCTATCACTCTCCCTTTCATGAGCTATATACCTTCCCCTGCTCCTTCATATCCCCTGCTAGTATACATCCTTTCATTTAAAGGTACTATGTCCCATTTGCAGGCCAAAAAAATGAAAAGGTTAAATTCCAACGGCATTTGAAAGACAATACTTATTTAGAACTTCCCTAAAAAAAGGGAGGTTTGAAAATGTCTTTAAGTTGGAAAATAACGACTATTAGTTGTCGAATCGACTTAGGAGCTATAGAGCCAGTAAGTAATAGTCTGATTTTTCAGACCATTGTACCGAATGGTCGTACGTTTTATGCTGCGCAAAGATTCAATCAGTTTAATTTTGGCCATTACAAGAAGTGGGTTATTGATGTACAAATGCTCATGTACCCTTTACAGCTCATTTTAAGTATGTTATTACCAAAGATGAAAAAGCCAGTCAGTCACTCAATAGTGTCTGACAGTGAAGTCTAGCAAGTAAACGGGTTTCCTTGCATAATTTGAATATTAGGACACTGCTAACGTTTAAATTTCACAGATAGGACATACATGACATATTCATAATTCCTGCAAAGTTCTACAGAATTTGATTTTGGCTGCAAAAGGGACATAGTATCTTTAATGTATATAAACGAACGCAATATAATTCTTTTGTATTGTCATTATGTTACTGATTTATTTACTATGCTTTGTAATACTATTGTACATGTATATACATCACTGTATTTGTGTAGATTGACCCTTTCAGCTTGTGCTGCTGGTCGATCATTATATACCAATTAATAAATAAATAACAAATAAAATATATTCTCTCCTCTCTTCCACATGTGCATGTGCGTGTGTGTGTTTGTGTGTGTAGTGGAAGAGAGAGGGGGAAATAAAAAAAAAGTTAATAAATCATAACTCAACATTATATTCATTCAATATAAAGCATGAAAATTTAATTGCATACACTGAGACACATAATACACATATTGCCAATAATATCATTGTGCACATTTCCTATTATACAAGTAAACAAAATATCCTTAGTCAAATAACAAAGAGTCACTTTCATCTATAAATAATATAATGTATGTTTCCATTTCAACAAATACATAAAAATAGCTGAATCCTTGTTTTCTAGTATTACTGTAACATCTTGAACATATTTTTTTAAAGAAACATGTAAACAAAGAGTATTAAACATTGCCTGAAACAGTCACTATACACCAACTTGAAATGATCAGCATTGATCTCAATAACTTAATTTCAATTTTCACAAATGAGTTATTTATGTATAGGTTAAAATGTACATATTAATTTTTCAATAATTTCCCTTATTTATCATATTACATTATATAAAATTCTTGTCAGCATGTTTCAAAGAAAAATATCATCATTCAATATGTGACTTTTGTTTAATCCTTTGTTTTTATAGAGCATTCGACTTAAGAAAAAAGTGACATATTTTCCCATAAATTCCATTTCTGAAAGAAACATTTAATATAATAATTTTTCTGATCATCTTTTTTAACGTTTAAGTTTATTTTTTTTTGGCATAGTCCCCCCTAGCTTGGAGAGAAGTATTATTTAGCTGATCACTTCAACGTTAAAAAGATGAAAACAATAATTAAATATATATGAAATAATGGTACACAAGATAGTAGAGTTTTGCTTTTGACTGATTGCATGATTTCAGGTACACCTGCATAAGGTATTCAAAATAATTATAATATATGCTTCTGAATTTCATAGTAAAAAATATACAAGAGGTCTAATGCACACAATTCCACACACAAGCACAAGAAACACATATAATTTAAGTACAAAAATAAAACATATCAAAATATGAAACACGACATAAATATTTGTGCAATACAGCATTCAGCAAAACATTATACACTTAAAAGTTCTTACAGGGGACCCCCACCCTGAAAACATTTAAATTAACTTGACATCCCCATATTATCTCATTCATTAAACAAAAAAGTATTTCCATTAGGCTTGGATTGTATTGAAAATACAATCAATTGTAGTTTATATTCCTAATGGAAAAATATGAGCTTGATTAATGGTAGGGAATTTTTTTGAGGAAAGAAAAAGGTTTTGAACTGGCCACGGATGACTTGCAAATAAATAATGCATCAATATGTAGAGTATCTGCCAAACAGTGCAAAAGAAAAAAAAAGAAATCAATATATACTCATGTAGCTCTCGCCTTCAGTTGATATCACTACAAAACATTTGAACTGAGAGAACTGAGATATCGTATTTTAAGATTACATACTTATACGAAATGCCATGATAATGACACAAGTAATAAATGATTATCAGTTAACAAGCACCTGCTATTGCATTACTTCACTTGAATAAAAGTGTCACAAGAGTTTGGTAAGAAATGCTCAAACCTAATGAAATAATCAAACCAAATAAGCTTATATTGATGTACACATGAAAATACTTAGTCGCAACTCGAAGGGCAAGAACTATCCATTGATTCTCTAAAATCACAACACATAACAATTCTAGCAAGTCTAACAACACATTAAGATAATACCCTATAACTCAGCTACAGTATCATATTGACTTCTATCATCATTTTACTTACTTATTATCAATAACAAAATCCCAAGAAGTATTCATCAATCATCTCTACACCTCACCTTGCAAAATACACTATTGACAAGTCATTTCCTACTGTTATTTTACTTGCATAAAGAGATTGCTGGTGATTGCAGTGCACACGAACAGCATATCTTTTAACTCTTATCGTGCCAAGAACACCGTTCCGTGCATGCGCTGGCGTGCCACGCTCACATAATTGGGTTTCTGGTCGCTTGCCATGCACACATAAACTCTCATTCGCTCGCGTGCCACGTACACATTTTCGTGCATAAGTACACACGCTAATTGTTTATGCCTATTGTGCGATGCGCATTGCGTGCAAAAATAAAAGCTTATTGTATTTGTGTAGAGGGTTTATTGTTGTTTTGAATTTGTGGGCTTCACTTATACCGTTACATTGGATTTTCTTGAGAAAATTGCGATATTTTATCATCAAATTTGTCAGTTTTGATCATGGCTCCTCATATTTTGTGCAGGAAATGAGACGACGGATTGGTTTGACAACTCACTGATAGTACTTATTTACTTTAGCAAAATTACAAATTCATGAAATGATATTGGTATCAACGGAAAGAGGGTTAAATTTCCTACAACTTTAATGTACAATTCTTGTTTATACAACATACGGATGAGAAGTTATAATGGATCAAACATAGTAACAATTTAAACTACACGCACTTGAACCAACCCTAAAACAAACTTGGCACGGAGGGGATTAGTGGCTGGCACAATAGGGATTAGCACTGTGGCACTGGGTGCATTGCATAGGGGCAGCTTAAGAGTTAAGAGGGAAAAGGTGGATTCTTCAATTCATGGCATCAAGAACCACATTATTGTTCTGCCATACTTTGCATTTAATTTTTCTTTTATAATTAATTAGTATTTATCTACCCATGACATCTTTTGTTAAGGGCAGAGGGGGTCCTCTGCTGACCCTTTTTAAAATCAACTTTGTCCTATTTTTTTCACTTACAAGAAAGGCCAAATTGCTACTTTTACAGTTTCATGCAGACTTGTACATATCCGTGACCCCAAAACACAAAAATATTCCCTGAATAGGATCTCATTCAATCTTCCTTTTCACTGACAGGCTTTTTTCAGAAATGCTTTAAATTCAAATGCTAAAAATAAATGGAGTGACCTACATGCATTTTTGTTTCCATTTAAATAATAATTTTTGCTCAATGCTACAATAGGTCAAGTAATTGCATGCTCCAGAACATAATCCATTGTATTTAGGTTTTCATATTGTCTAGGTCTTGGGTAGATCTAATTCTAACACTATAACAATACTCATGGGAACCCCAAATCTGATAAAAATATTCTTGTAACTAATAAACATCAACTAAAGGATAACTTGCATATAGCACTGACCCAAATTCCAGCTTATTTTGTACCCAAGGACATGTCCCTATCATCTGCGCAGAGCAAGAATGATAAAAGCTCATACTGTTTTACACAGAGTTGATGCCTTCCTGACTCTATGCAGGAGATACCAGAGAGATATCTATACCAAATCCCTAGTGATACCATCTTGCACACCAAAGAACACACATCCCATTGGTCCAAATTGTATTTGGGTAGGTGTGCATGAGGTTACTTTAGACCAATGGAACAGAGGACTACAGGATCATGGCAGGACCAATATGGAAAGTACATGTAGGACAAATCGGTGCTGTATATAGGAAGTAGGACCAAGAGGAAGTAGGGCTAATGGGACATAGGACAAGGGAAAACAGGACCAATAGGTTGAAGGACCAATGTTACATAGGGTCATAAAGGGTAAACCTTTGATTTGTCCATAGGAACCACTCAAAGAATCAACTTTTGGGCAATTTCAATACCCTATTGTACATCCCATAGAACTTATGTTCGGATTATGAATTTGATTTAATTTGTAGTTTACTGATCACTTCACAAAATGCTTAAATTGTTCATTGCTTTCTTTACTTAGATATAATCATTTTTGTATATATAAAGTGCAAAGATCAAAAAGGTTAATATTTATTTAAGTAGCACAGGTCATCCACTATTATATCTTAAAGCAGACTTACTAAAAATATCCTCATATTTGACAAAAGTCAAGTAAACAGACAAAAAGGGTTACAGCCTCTGCAGCAATCAACCCAAACAAACACGGCATTAAAATTGCTCAACAGAATAAAATTATTAAAACAGTTTGTGATCATATCGAGATCACCGACTTATACCTTGTATGAGATATAAAGTTTGTATTCAGCCTTTTAAATTATATATGCGTAGATCGATGCATATGCGAAGGTTTCATGGTTCTGCAACATGGACGATCTGCTTGCCAATATTTCCTCCATTCATCATGGAAACAAACGCCAACGGGGCATTCTCAAGACCGTGTGTCACCGTCTCTTTGTACTGTGCAAAATGAGGATATTATGATAGAACATACAAGTAAATATTTTGACCTTTCATCATATTCTCCACCCCCCCCCCACTATTTTCAAATTAATTTCTACTATCATAATTACATATTGATTCCAATATTCATTTGATGAACAATTATCTCTTTACCTCAAAATAATCTATTTCCATTTGCCATAAATCAGGAGGATCTCAATAGATATGGAGTAGATTTGAGTAAATAATGATTCTCTTACTTTTAACTTTCCCTCCTTCCACCATGCTGCAAGCTGAGCTATGGCAGCAGGGAACTCTTCCACATAGTTGAGGACCAAGAAACGATCCCTTGTGATGTTCCTCTCCTCCCGAATCCGCTCAATCTCCTCAGGGAGTGGTGGAGGGTAGGGCACATTGGTGTTATACATGGCTATCTGACCACACAGGATGATATGAGAGTTCTCGTTCATCTACCAAACACAAATAAGACAAATTGGCTTGTGAATAGTAAAGGAACAAATAGTGATCCCTGAAGTATTCCATTGATCTCTGATCTGATGTGGAGGGTAGGGCACATCTGTGTTTGATCCTTCCATTTTTAAAACAAATTACCGGTAGAAACATTTTACATGTCATGTTTGCACACCATTGATTTTCGACAAAAGGTTTGAAGTGTTATACACGAGCGCTTGGGAGTTCGGGGAGTGACCTTAGGCGGTGCGAAAGAGCGCCACAGAGATGCAGAAGCGTGATCATTCATTACTGAGCTTTGCTCAAGCTGATTTGTGGCAACCCTGTGGTATTCCTGTCCTACGTGATCGGCCCAGTCTCTTCAGGAAGTGGTGACAGTTTAAGAGAGAAAGAGAGGGGGGGGGGTGGTGGTGGGGTAGGGCACATCTGTAATGTATATGGCTACCTTACCACACAGGACAGTCAAAAATCAACATTATTTTGTTTCTTCTGCATTCTTTTTTAATAGACTACCTTCACATCTAGAGTAGATAGCTACAGTAAAACAAATCCATCCAATTGAATTGAATACTTCAATACCATTGTATTTTTTTTCTCATCCAGAAGTACATAAAAACCTTTTCCACATTTTTAACTTGTGTAACACTCTTGCACACTCCTGCAGTCTGAGTCCATCTATAGATATAGATTTTCGGCTTTCGTATTGGTCAAGTTCCTTCTGCTAAACTGTCTGTCACATCCTGGAAGAAGATTTGAGGTCACTTAACAAAACCAAAATATGCAATATTATGATGGTTAAGCAGAAATATATAAGGCATATTTATAACATTTACAGAAAAAAGAGGTCTTAAGGCTTGTTTACCCATCTCAATCTACTATGTTATTGTGTACATTGGAACTATTTTTGTTGATTGATTCACAACAGTAGTTACTGGGATTCAGTATATGAATGCATGACATCACCACGAGTGGAGAGACACTTTAATACCCTTATCATCTGTTATAGGCTGTATGGAAGAAGTTATCTGTGAAATGCATGTTAGGAACTGTAATGTCATGGGGGTATCAGTCAGCACCGTCACAGTTCTTACCTGCTTAATGACAGAATTACTGATGTCTCCGCCGACATTATCGAAGTAGATGTCGACGCCCTCTGGGCAGCACTCCTTGATCCTCACAAAGACATCTTGGGTGCGGTAGTTGATGGCATGATGGAAGCTTAGTTCCTCCAGGAGGAAGGAGCACTTGGTATCGGAGCCACAGATACCAACCACGGGACTGCAGCCCTGGAGACGGGCAATCTTGATTAATTTTTAAAGAAAACAAGTTTTAGCTGTGATCAGTAATTTTAGAGCAGAGATTTCGCCTGTTCCATTTTCATTTTCATTTTTTTTTATTTAAGGTGTGCCCCGTCAGAATTCAAGAGATAGATAAATGAGAAAATATTTGTGAGAAATCTTCATATAAGATATACACAGATATATAATATTGCTATTTGAAGACAAAAATTGTGTCACGGTAAGACAATTAAACAAGCTATATCACATTTCTCCTGACAACTGGACTGTTTTGTGTGAAATTACTGACGTTTTGTATTTGGCTATCACTGGAATGTTTCAGTAAAACATCTCTAATTTAGTGACAAATTGAAAATGGCCTTTTAAAGATTTAATACAAATAGCTCAAATATTTATTGCTTTACTATTAGGATAGTCTTCAAATGTTGAGAGACATGGCAGTCAAGTAAGAGCAAAATTCAAAGTACCCTATTAGAAATATGGGAGCTTAATTTTTGACAAACCATATCTGACTTACCTGACCAGCAAGTGATCCACAAGACCCTGCTGCAGCACTCACGACAAAAGATTGACTGGCTTCTGGAATCACATGACCCTTTTCCCTGATACCGATGTACGCTGCTTGACCAGGAAGACCAAAGAGACCACAGATGAGAGAGAAGTGTCTCTCGATCAGGGCGGGGTCAACCTAAGAAAGCAAATGAAAGGGGGAAAATGGTCAAAGGTGGTAAAGTACTGTAACACTGTCTAGAAAGGCCACCTGTATATAACGACCACTATCATTGTTTTATCCCCTGCAACAATCCCATGTATTGTATAATAATTGTACAGTCAAACCTGCTTTAGTGACTACCTGTCTACAAAGACCACCTGTCTACAAGGACCACATTTTTTGTTTCCCTTGAAAATGGTTTCTCATTGAAACATGTACTAAAGGAACCTGTCTACAAAGACCACCTGTCTACAAAGACCACTTTTTGTGTTTCCCTTGGGTGGTCGCTATAGACAGGTTTGACTGTATAAAGAAGCCATTCAAATCACTTTCACATTGATGACCTCTATAGACAACTTTTTAAAATGCATAATATGAAGAGTCAGGGAAATAAATGAGTATGGCTGAACGGATAAAATGCAATATACAGTTCTTGATGAAACATTGAAAGGTAATCTACAAAAAAAAGGGGATACCAGTAAGTGGACTGAATACAGAAGGTACATGTTCAAGGAAATGATAGGCCTACTCATTGACAGCACAAATGCACATTCCCTTCATTTCATACAAAACTATGGATTTAACAATGTCCTCTTGAAGAATAAGCAAAAAATCCTTTTTTTCTTCAAAAAACTTTTTTCATAGAATTTCTAAAAGAAATAAGTAGGTGATTTTGAATTTTCATAAAAAGTATATAATTAAAACTTGTTCCTTTTTTTGTTTGCTTTTCATAAATACACATACCTGGTAAATCTACATTTTTGCATTGAACTATAAACCTGGAAAGGATAAGAAATATAAAGAAAGTATTAATTTCCACCTTCTTTACTAACAAGCAGTTGACTCCCCGCAACTCCATGAGGGCATACAGCTGCCATGGCCAGTGGAAACTTTCCAAAATTTCACCCCTCCTGAATCCCCTACACTGGCTCTCCACAATGATGCCTATCCCTCCTCCATCGATGGTCTGGTCCAATCGCCATGGTGACATGTAGTCTGTTCCTGTATCCAAGTTCATGCGACAGCGCTGGGTGTAAAGATTTTTCACAGAATACAGAAATCAAGAAGTTTATATATTTTTATCTGAAAACGACAATCACTCACTTGTGTCTCGTAAGTTAAATGATTTAAAAATGTTAGACAAAAAGTTTTGAATATTAAAGCAAACCCAAAATGTAGACCTATCAAACCTATCTGTTTCAGGGAGGGTGTGTGTAAGTGTGTGTGTGTGTGTGTGGGGGGGGGGGGTGTAATGGTGAATAAAGCATGTCCCTCAAAGTTGCCAGGATTTCGAGTTCTCTGACATGGGGGAACAAGTCTGAAAATTCTGTAACAAGAGGGGGGAAATGGCTGGGGGAATGTGCCCCCTGGATCCACCACTGCCTCCCACAATTTGAATGTTTAATAAATACAATGCAAACCATATAATTTGCTACTTATACATATTTTTAGACCCTTCCTACAAAATTTCTTCAGATTTCCTGGATTTACTGCTTGAAGTTGTTATCAATCTTACCATGTAAGGATCTACTGACAGGCAGAGTGTTTTGACAATGATAGCACCATCTTTGATTTCAGGAACAGGACACTCTTCTACCTCAAAATGGTCCACTGTAGGCTTTGTATTGATTCCTGTTATTTACAAAAAATGAAATAATTTGGGAGAAAAGGCTTATAATATAGATATAATGACTGCTATGAGAGGGATAGTTGTTTTTATAGGCTCAACAGGATGTAACGTCCGCGAGAGCCTATAAAAACAAATATGCCTCGAATATTAAAGCAGATATTATATCTTTTATATACCGAATTGACACAAAAATCTACTAAGAATTCTTACCTTACCCTTTTCTTGAGTAAAGATTGGTTAAAACATCACAGAAAATCTGAGACACTGTCTGTTAATCTTCGCTGGAAAGATGACTGAATCTTACAATAATTTGGGAATCACAGACAAAAAGCGCTGCATGGTATCCGTGCTCGCACAAAGAAATTTTTAACATGTAAACCAATGGGGATCAGAGCATGAGGGCATTTTTTAAAAGACTATTGATCGGTAGACGGGTATGAGGGAACTTTTTAAAAGACTATTGACTGGTAGGCGGGCATGGCTAAAATCACGACTCCAATTTTGCCCAATCAGATGGCTAGATTTCTAAAGTGAGGTATATAAAACATTTTATTACATTCCTGACAGGTACATTGGGATTTCAAAAATTATGCTGGTATATTCAGAATTTGAATCTCTAGATTTTGCAAATTTCTTAAAATATGATTTGATTTCAAATGGAATGTTTACAAATTTCCGATCAAGCAAAATAGATGAAAAATTGAATTTCGGGTCCATTCATGGAATATCATAGATATATCTTTAGATTATGATAAAGAAAAGTCTAAAAAACTAATGATCTACCATCGTTCATCACAAATTAATTCTACTTTCCTTTATTCCCCAAACACAGTTGATTTAGTATTACATTTAATATATTATTACCAGTCATACGATACTAAGTTAAAGTGTATTCCGATCATTAACAATGTCAGAATGTATTATTCATCTAAACTAGTCATGTACATGTACTTTATTTCAACCAACATGACATGTCAGATGTTAGACCGACAGCGTCAGTCTCTGAATCTGATATCAACAGTTGTTCCACCGAGACTACATCTGGCTCCACTGACCACCTCTAATACAGTTGTAACTTGTATGGCCTATACAGTATAGCTATGCCTATGGCTACGGGCAAGGTTTACAAATGTCAGTTTTATAAAAGAATTCCCCATACCAGAAGGCCATTTATGTAATTTACAGTAAGATGTTTGACTTAGTTGCAGCTAGACACTTCACTTTCTATTTGGCAAGCTTACATACCGGGGCGGTAGTCAATGAGTATATTTCACAATTACAGTCTTAATTAGTTTATCGACATAATATACTTGTACACACGGCAGTCTAAAGTTATTTTATAGTGCATTTATTGCCATTGACATTAATTGTTGATGTCCATTATGCATTATGACATGCAGATCTAGTACAGTATAATCGCTGACATTATTTACCCGGCCTCGAAGTAAGTACCACACGCTTGTTCATCACTCAGTCTGTCACCATACTCCTTCATTTTACCATCAATAGCATCATCTAACAATCATCAACCCTCATATTGCATGTAGAGTTTCAAATCATGTAAAGTCAAAAATCCCGTCCAAATGATGATACACTAGTTCACTATCTTCATACGACGAACGAACGTGTAGACGATTTGATTCTACACACGTACTCGATGCATGTATCCGGTACCAGTGCGTGTTGATGCGCTGCAATGTTGATATTTATACGGGTCTAGTCTGCTGTACAGCTGATTCACGCGAATCAATTATGATAATTGATTACTGATGAACAAATAATTGTGTGTAGTCTAGATCTAGTAGATGCATGATGCGTGTTGTTATTGCTTAGCTTCAATAAAAACAGTTCACTTTTACAATTTTATTGTGTCTTCTCTTTCTTTTTATTTTTCTGGCTTTTTTTTTTAACATAAAAAGTCCCCTCTCATTCAGTTAATTCTTAGAGAGCTTTTTGCACACCAGCATTTCACTTCCGGGATAAATTGGTACTAACCGCTTAAATGTATAGAAAATAATAACATTTCATCTTTGTCCCGTTCTCAATACACAGCCAAGCTGAGCGCATTGGCACAAATATTCACTAACATACCCGTTTTAATTCACCGCATCAACACACGCAGCATGCATATGCGCATAGCATCTGTATTGCATGCATATTCGAATGTGATTAAATCTGTGGCGACGAGCAAACCGGTTTTTTCGGACTTCGTCCATAATTCAGTTGATTTAAATTTCCGAATTCTCTTGTTTACCAACGCATGAAATCATCATTGGGACCAAAGGTCGATTAAAGACAACATTCAGTTGCATTGAACCAGAAGCGACTCAATGCTCAGATTTAGCATGGATGAAATCGGCGATCTCATCAATTCTGGTCAGACTATCGAGGTGGTTTTGCAGGGCGGCGCTCCGTGGGGATTCTCGTTGAAAGGCGGTGCAGAGCATCACTGCCCTCTCACAATAGCGAAGGTACGTAGTGCATAGTGCGTCCAGATTTTCGATGATTCACACAGATTTACAGCGCTGTTATTGTACTTTGTAAAAAACCACGCAACTTGTTTTTTTAGGCCTAAGTCGTTAACTTCTCTCAGTATAATTTGACTCGTACTCGTAGATAGAGTCTACATTCTATTATTTCTAAACAAAAGTTAAAAGAGGAGTGAGTGAGTAGAGTATGTGTGATGAGTATGATGCAAATACATGATGATGTCGTTGTCTTGACTCGTGTCTAGTCTCGTATCTCATAATCATGACAGTCACAGTGGTCTGCATATATCTGAAATAATAATGGCATACATAGTTACATACATCATAGAGCTTATATAGTTTCCACTATTCTGTCAATCTAGACTAGATATAAATTGCCACATGTACTATTATGAGCATTGCAGGCATTTTGGTTGCTCAGCCATTTGAATTGTTGCCAGTAATGATTGATTAAATCGTAGACTATTCTATAGTAATAGTATTGATGTAAATGAAATCACTACTTTTAATTCACTGTTTAATGTGTCACTCAGTCTGATTTCATTCTCATCTCTTTTTTTTTTTAATTCTCAAAGATTAACTGATAAATTACAGATCTACAGACCCTGTGCACTTTGTAATTCTATGAATTTATTTCACGCATGAAAAAAGAAGAAGATCTGATTCACATTCTGAATCACTTAAGAGTCAAAACTAAATTTACTTCAAATTGTTTTAAGTGGTACTAAATTATATAGCCCTACATTTCAAACTGATTGTAGTGTAGAATCATTACCTTTACATTTACTGTATACTGAAAGAATGCTGAGGCAGCAGCTGAGCTTCCAGGCCTATCTGACCCATTATAGTGTTAACATGCCAATCAATACTATGAGAGCAGAAATCAATGGAAATTCTTACTGTATCCTTCTAAAACAATGTATGTTCTGTTTTTTATTGATCTTGTGGATTTTTGTGGATGAGGACATTGAAGTTTTTTCAATTAGACCATGAATGGAATTTCATTCCTGAATGAGTAAAGAAAATGCAAGGACAATCTCCAACATTTTTTTTACAAGAGAAAAAAACATAGAACACCTAATAATTTTTAGCCAAGATGTATTGGAAAGGGGGCCCCAGTATTGTGTTATATCTTTCAGATATGAACTTAAAATCAACCACAAATCCTGAATTTAGGGCACTTTGCTCCATCCTTCAACCATTATTGCCTCACTTACTCTACAAGTATTTGTTTGCTTTATTCACTACATTGTATGTGGCAAAATCTGAGGAATAAGAAAATGCACATACAGTACATACAGTACATGTGCATATTAGAGCGATAGAATACAATATGAAATTGAGTGAGCAATGAATTATGGCATGTACATGTAGATCTACAGGTACAGTGCACATGATTGTAAGCTGAAAGCAAAGATCTTGCAAAAGACAATTCTAAATCTATAGAGTAATTATGCTTAGCACACATGTAGAGAGTTACATGTATATTACCCAGAATCACAACAATTTGGTCTTTAGTCCATTGTTATCCTCACTGTTAACTCCAATAGCTCAAATAAATGCTCCAAACTCCACCATGTCCATAGTGGGTCTAAACTCTAAAGGTATAATCTTGAGTTATGATGATGAGTGATGACAACAAATACAAATAATCCACTAGGTTTCGAACTGCAATATGTAATAAAGATAATCTCATACAAATTACAAAACAAATGCGACCCCCAAAAAAAAAAAAAAAAAAAAATGGAGAAAAAAAACATCAAGGAAAGAAAGATGCAGTTGTTTGTAATTTCATGATACTGTGTACATGTATGTCAGGGCTTAAATTAATCCAAGGCCACCAAGGCCATGGCCTTGGATGCCCTTTTGATTGGCCTCAATGCCCCTCTCATTGGCCTTGGAGATTTGTTGTGCCCTTTCCAATTCTTCCTATTTGTGCTGTAATATAGGATGTGCCCTACAGAAAAGTGGCCTTGCCCTAAAAATATTGAAATTTAAGGCCTGGTATGTACATGTAGATACTTGTGGTAGAATTTTTCTAGTGTGCTTTTTTTGTTACCACATTTGGCAATTACTGTATGTCATAAAATTATGACCCCCACCCCCTTGTCTTGATCATGACGATATTATTTTGATGGGAAAAAAGAAGTGGGATCTTACCAAAGCATACTACATGCACCTGTAGTGCATTGGCATGATTTTAAACCATGTATATTCTGGTTACAAGATTATTCCACCACTGAGAAATAATGCCTCTTACATCCATCCACCTTAGAGGATTTTATGAGAGGATAATTTTTAACTCTGCCAAAATATCTTTTTTTCTTCAGGAAAATGATTATTTTTTAATCCTTTAGTCCTTTTCTCCACTATTTATGTTTATTTGGTTGTTAGATAAAGATCAGTCATAATATACTCAGTATCACCAAGTACAATACATGTACACTGTAGTTGTCCATGCAATACAATTTCAAATTCTTTCTAAATTTATTCCAGTACATGTACATATATTTCGGGCAATGACCCCCCCCCCCTTATTTTACCTCTGCATATTAGTTTACTAGGAAAATGAAATTTACAAAAAAAAAAAATCACATTTGATTTTCATTACCGGTATTGTAGATAGACCATACACACACTCATAAGATCTCTCCCTTTAAACAGACAAAAATAGCCAGAAATATAGTCTGGCTTCCTTCACCTGAAGAGGACTTGTTTAGAACCAGGTCCTTTGTTGGTCAATTCAGACGATCAAACGGGATCAATAGGCGGCCCCTTTTACAGTCTCCTTTCATTCTTTGTTGCTCTCATTCTTTGTATTGTTGGATTTTCTCAGTTTCGTTGAGAGGAAAGGAAGGAAGGAATGAAAATGGTTGCATCATTGCAAGCAGTTCTGCTTGACAATGCAACATCTGCACAGTTTTGAGTCAATGAACAGATTCAGGTGTACAGGTTTTTGTAGCACAATAGATCATTTAATGAAATGGGATTCTACTTTTGTCTGAAATTAAGTTGCTGGACTTGATCAAAATTATTGGTAGTTAAACTAGTTACCAAAACTGTGTGACTTGCAATATCAAATCTATTTTTGTGTAACTTCCTAATCAAACTACATTTGTAATTGATATTGCAGACTTTGGGTATTCTTTTATTAAAAAATACTTTTTATGGTTCATGTCTTTTCAACTTCAATTGTGTATTTATTAATTTTATTTATATTTTGTTGTTGAAACGATTAAAGGAACATTTGCACGAATCATATATAATATTTTAAAGGTTCTTTGAGGAGTGAACTTCAGCTCCTAGAATTGTATAGCTGAAAGTGAAATTTTACATTGTTTAGTGACTATCATTTTAGATGATTTAGAATTACATTTCCCCATATTTTAAACACAACCTTTGTCATGGAGAATAAGAAAAGAGGAAGAATAAACAAATTGAAATAATAATGGAATGAAATTACATACATGTAGAAGGAGAAATGAAGGGTACAGGGAAAGAAGTAGAATAAAGGTATAAGAATTGGGAAGGAAATATGAGAAGGAGAAGAAAGAGGAATAAAACAAAGAAGAAAGAGAAGTTGTAGTTGAAGAGAGAGAGAGAGGAAGGCAGGGAGAAGGAGGGAGCAAGAGAGAGAGAGAGAGAGAGAGAGAGAGAGAGGGAGAGAGGTTGAAACAAGAAACGTGCTACAGTGATGAATCCTAATGTAGAAATGTAAAACCCTGAAGGAAGAATAAAAAGAAGAAAGAGGAAGAAATCAACGTTATTAAGAAGAGAAAGAAAGTGAAGAATGAGGAAAAAAAGAAGAGAAAAATGAAGATGAAAGCAAAGAATAGAGAGTTGAAGATAGAGAAAGTGAAACAAGAAACCTGCTGTAGTCATGAATTGCCACTGTACAGCTTTGTAGGATGCAAGTTACCTGTATCCATTTACAGGTGTGGAAATGTAAACATCTTCATGAGGTCAAAGGTCGCATACTTAGGCCACCCCCTTGCTGCAACCTGTCAAGTCTGCTCCAATTTATTCATATTCTGAAAGTATAGACATACGCCTGCATCACTTTCATCCACAGTTTCATTTCCAATGTAAATACAATTATGTTTTCATAAACATACTTCAATTTCTTTGATCTAGTGAATTTGATATTGCATGTATCCGTTGTGTGACCAGTTGAAGGCGCGAAAACAAATTTTGGTTGATTCCCCCCCCCCCCTTTTTTTCAGTTTTGAAATATTATGAAAGGAGAAGGAATAGGTAATGATAAAAAAGATAATAATTCAGAAGTATTGAATAAGATGTTTATTTTAGATATATATGTAAATAAAGAAAAGAATGGTCAATCAGAGCATTAATTTCTAGAAATGAAGGCCTTCATTCATTGGCTGTGCATCAATTCCTGCCTTTCTACTGGTGATGAACAGTATATGTTTTGCAAATTACCATGACATGTATGTACATGTATGAATGTACTGTGTACCATGTAACATCAAAGGGTTCTAAATTGTGCATGTTAAAATTGAAAGTGATTACCAGAACATGTCTAATATTATAATCATAGGAATAACATTCAACTACATCTACTTGTGTGAAGAAAAAAGAAACTTGATGGGGGCTGTTCAGGGTGACTTGCCCCCCACCCAGCCTTCATGCAGACCCTCCCCCCTCCCATCTGATTTTGACATTTGTTTTTGGGCTCCTCCTCAGTTAACTGTGAAAAAAAAATGCATGTAGATGGGGGCTGTTCAGGGTGACTTACCCCACCCAGCTTTCATGCAGAGCCCCCTCCCATCTTAATTTTGAATTTTGTTTCTGGGCTCCTCAGTTAATTGTGAAAAAGAAAATAGATTGGGGCTGTTCAGGGTGACTTGCTCCCACACTTTCACAAGTCAGCCCCCCACATGATTTTATTTTGAAATTTATTTTTAGACTCGTCCTCAATTAACGGCTATTCTTCAGCGTTACCTCCAGCAGACCCTGGGAATTAAGTCCTAGGAATTAGGATTTGAGGGTCTTAAGAATCTGACTATGAAACTATGCATGCATAGCAGTGACAGCACCCTATTCATCTCATTCCTGTGCCGGATTTTGTTTCCACCGCTCAATGAAACAAAATGAGATTAGGAGAAAAGTCAGGATTTAACAGATTGCACAGCAGTATATATGTGCTTGTCATTCTTACACAGAGTGAGAAAGAAAAAAAAAAAAGTTGGTGGGATTGGTCCACACCCTCGTAAACTTAATGGCATGGGGAGAAGCTTATTTTATTCTACAACTATGGACATATAATTTCTAAAGTTAAAAGAACAATTCTTAAAAGCTATTTGTCAGTATTAAGTTGATTGATAGCAAAAACCTAAATGATTGTTATTAATGAGAGTTGCTATTTCCTGACTTCCGAAGTGGACTAAAATCAAACAAGAGATTACAAATTATCTAGATTCTTAGGACATCATCCCATTTGCTCTTTGTTTCTTTGGTGATGTCTTCACTGTATTTTTTTCGCCAGTGGATGTCAAGTAAAATATTTAGAAGGATTTGTCTTGAGAGGGATATATTGCAAACCTATTTCCTTATTAATGATTGTAACCTTTCTACAAATGTATGTGACCTTTGTGTTAGAACCATCAACTTTTATACTTTACAATTGACACCTGTGGTTGTGATATACATTGTATTGTAGGGCATAATCATTTTTTTTCTCACTTTTGTGCACTTTATGAAGAGTGGCAAAGTATGCTGGAACAAAGTAATTAGGATATTGTGTGTTTATATCATTTGAGATCATATACATTTAGCATTGATGTATCCTGTTTGAAATCTATTTTGTCTTGATTTATAAGAAATACCTCAGGGATCCACACAAGCTCTTTTCCTGTGGGTCCAAAGCAACACATTGGAGGTCTGAGTGCGCAAAACCTGTTCATATTTCGACATTGTAGGGGTCCAGAATGAAAATTTAGGGGACCACATGAACCGGATCCTAGTACAGTCAAACCAGCTTTAGTGACCACCTGTATATATATACATGTATATAAATTAAAAAACACCAGTCTATTAAGACAACATTTATTGTTTCGCTTGAACACCTTTTCCTATTGAAACATATACTGAATGAGAACCTGTACATAAAGACCACCTGCCTATAGTATAAATAGTAATACCACTCTTCTTGTCCTCCTTGAGCAGTCTTTATATACAGGCTTCACTGTAGTTTCAAACTCTGTATGTCTGTTCCTGAAACTGTGATGGTTTGATTGTAATGATACAGAATACCAATGGAGTTCAACGTACATTATCTGAATTTTTCCATTTCACAGTTTTGCATAATTTTCATCTGTACTTTGTCTGCAAATTCCTCTCTTTCTAACAAAAGTCATTAGCCATGAAAGTTCGTCATGTGTAACCACTAGCAAAATCAGGATATATTTTATTCAAAATGCAAAGGGGCTGGTTAACAGTAATTATTATAGGAAGAAATTAGTGACTAAATGATTGTTATAACCCTATTTAAGGGTCCAAACGCTGGGTAATCATGTGAAACCATCACTGTTAGACCTTTAAAAACAGGGAATACAGAAAATATTTGAATTGTGACAAATTGAACTTTCAGTTTATTTGTGAGAGGTGCTAAAAATTATATGAAATAAAAATGAATTTGTGCTGTAGTATAAACAATTGAACATATTTCCAATTGCATTACTGTTTAGATCATCAGTGTGTAATTTTGTTAATGTTGATTAACTCTCAAAGTAATGCTGATTTATAATATTTACAGTTAATGTTACAGTTTAGGCCTACTGTGCTAAATCTTGTCTTAAGCTAGTTTGCCCAGGACATTCTAGGTAACAGTTGAGAGTTAAGAGGGGAGGGTGTAAAGGAAAAAAAAACCTTTAGCAGTTCTTACAATTAAGGGCCTTTTTTTATCACAGAGGCTCTTTTGTTTTGGAGGCACATACCCCACGGCCAATCCGTCTTTTTTTCCCTACTGAATCTGACTATGATGGACTAACTCTGACTTGATGTCTTGGGATTGTTAACCTATTATTGTCTGCATGAGTCATTCAGGCCAACATGTGCCTTCATTGAATGAGAGAGTTCTTTCTTTCAGACACCTTTATTGTGCATCTTAAATCATGTGGTTTTCTACATGGCTAATATGTCTCAAAAGACTAAGTGGGGGTATACTTCTTCAGAAAAATGCTAAATCTTGAAATCAGTGCGTGTTATAGACATTTAAATGTGCTGTCCCCAACATACAATAATGGAAATAATAATGATGCCCAAACTAATTAATAAAGATGAAGAATAAGTCCTTTTTAAAAATACTGATATCTCATTCATGCACCATCATACACAGCAATTAAATCAATTGATTAAATGATGTCTTGTTGAATGAAATATTTTCTATTCTCTCCAGATTTGTCTTCAAATGTCTTTTTCTAATCTGTTCTCTAATCTTTATCCCTACTGAAGGCTTATTTTCTGTTCTATTAAAAAACAGGCATGCACAAATTTTGTTCCTTAAGCATACAACTTCTATCAGAAATCACAATAGCAATGATACAGTATTGATCTACATTTTCACAGACCATAAGGTTTCATTGTTTGATACACATGTCCAAAGAAACATTTTGAGGGCATTGGGGCAAATGTAATGCTTGCTGATGTAAAACGCATAGCAAGAACGTGTCAGCATTGATTCATGATGTTTTAGGGCTAATTCTTCATATGTTTATAAAGAACACTAAAGCGGATTATGAAGATTATGTGGTGAAGTGAACAATTCTGTCTGGAATGCAGACTTAGGTATGTGTGTTGGCGAGGTTTTGTGAAAAGCCGAGTGGAATTTGTTTCGTATTGTTAGAAGATGTCAGTATAACCTGGACTCAATAAGATAAGGTTTAGCAATGTACCGGTATTGAAAATTAGTTCCATAGTTTAGAAGTGTATCCTTTACACACTTGCTTATCCCCCCCTTCTCCCCCCTCTCACTTCTCCTCCCCCTTCTCCTCCCCCTTCTCCTCCCCCTTCTCCTCCCCCTTCTCCTCCCCTTCTCCTCCCCTTCTCCTCCCCTTCTCCTCCCCTTCTCCTCCCCTTCTCCTCCCCTTCTCCTCCCCTTCTCCTCCCCTTCTCCCCTTCTCCTTCCCCTTCTCCTCCCACCCATCTCCTCCTACCCTTCTCTTCCCACCCTTCTCCTCCCACCCTTCTCCTCCCACCCTTCTCTTCCCCCTTCTCCTCCCACCCTTCTCCTCCCACCCTTCTCCTCCCACCCTTCTCCTCCCACCCTTCTCTTCCGACCCTTCTCCTCCCACCCTTCTCCTCCCACCCTTCTCCTCCCACCCTTCTCTTCCCACCCTTCTCCTCCCACCCTTCTCCTCCCACCCTTCTCCTCCCACCCTTCTCTTCCCACCCTTCTCCTCCCACCCTTCTTCTCCCACCCTTCTCTTCCCACCCTTCTCTTCCCACCCTTCTCCTCCTACCCTTCTCCTCCCACCCTTCTCCTCCCACCCTTCTCCTCCCACCCTTCTCCTCCCACCATTCTCTTCCCACCCTTCTCCTCCCACCCTTCTCCTCCCACCCTTCTCTTCCCACCCTTCTCCTCCCACCCTTCTCCTCCCACCCTTCTCCTCCCACCCTTCTCCTCCCACCCTTCTCCTCCCACCCTTCTCCTCCCACCCTTCTCCTCCCACCCTTCTCCTCCCACCCTTCTCCTCCCACCCTTCTCCTCCCACCCTTCTCCTCCCACCCTTCTCTTCCCACCCTTCTCTTCCCACCCTTCTCTTCCCACCTTTCTCCTCCAACCCTTCTCCTTCATCCTCCTGTGTTTCCCCCAAATGCACCCCCAAAGTATTCCTAAGTTTGCTTTTAAAAAACAGTGATTTTTTACAATGTAGGGAACAGTACATTTATTTACATTTCTAATGTACATGTACATGTACATGTATAGACTAGTGGGTTTCAGTTATATAATCCTTGTCCGGTTGCCCGTACACGCTGCAGCAGAGAATTGAGAATTATTTGTACATTCTATCTCTTCCTAGACTACTGTATTAACCTGTTGGCTACTGAACTGTTACTTTTCCCATATGTTTTGTACAGGAACAACCAGGTTCCAGTAGGCAGTGGGTTAAATGTGAATGAAACTATCATTTTCATTTCTAGTAATAGTATAAATATTTTAGAATTGTACCTTAAAAAGTCCTTAATTCAGCACATGCACTTCCAGGGTTTGAAAATATTATTATTCTTAATTCAGTTCTCAGAGTCCTTACTCAACTTTGAAACTCTTGTTTATGTATTATGTAATTTGTATTAGTATCACTTGTTTTTATGTGCCATTGAAGTAAAAAGAAGGTATGAAATATTTGCTTGAACTTGAGGTTCATCCCTCCTCAAGAGTATGTATTGCAGAAAGATACTCTGGCAGATCTGTGCTGCTGCATGTTGCATCTACAGTTGCCTAGTTACACAATCTACAATGCTTGTACTTTATCAACACATGATATACATACATAATTTGCATATATATACAGTGGAAGAATATCTCCACATACATGTAGACCTGCTTAATTAATTCGCTTTTCCCCTCATATGTACAATGATTCACTATATCAACACACTGTATTAGTTTCAGTAGCATTCCTACTGCATGAGAAGACAAAGGATTCCCTGCCAGTGGAGAGCAGAAGGTCATATGAATCAGCAGTCGATTCTTGTTGGCCTACAAAAGGACAAATTTTGTTTGCATAAAAAGCATGATTAACTTAACATCTAGTTCATTTGAATTGAAATTATTGATTGGTCATATGCTGTGGTGTCTCGGATATTTGCATGGCACGTGTAACATTTATAATCATATCAATATATTTCTTTTATTTGCTTTTGAGACCTGAATAAACATACATGACCTACAGATGGAAAAGTTTAAAAACAGCCACTGAAGGAGCATGGCCTAGAAAGTATTTTATAGCCTGTTTAGACTTAAGGAAATTTATATGAAACTTGTATAAAGAAACGTTGTATAAAGAATCATTATAATTATAGTGAAAGTAGCATGCCGATTTGGAAATATTGTATAACGAAACATCGTCTAAAGAAAGGAATTTTAAAGAGGTCAGTTAACATGACGGCTGGCCAATCATCAGCGTGTCCATAGGATATATATGTCTGCCCAGTTATACAATTTTCGTACAAAACAATGTTTACCGTAGACTACAGCGGGATGTTGCTTCTTTATTGAGTTTTTGATGAGAACGATGCTCAAATAAGCTTTTTGTTACTGTATATGACGTTTCTAGAGGTATTGTGGTCGAGTGGATACGTCGCCGGACTGTCGATCACAAGGTCCGCAGTTCGAGTCCCACCGCGGCACTAATGTCCTTTGGCAAGACATTGATCTACATTTGCCACACTCAACCCGGGTGATGTAAATGGGTACCTGGCAGGAATTAATTACTTGAAATGCTGGAGCGCTGTATAAACGGCAGCTAGGCTAAAGCCGGGGTAATAATAAATGCGCCTCGGAATAGAATTATCTAGATAGACGGCGCTATAGAAATGCCTATTATTATTATTATTATTATTCTTTATATGATTTAAATTAGGGAAAAATTAAGTAGTTATTGTTTAGCTACTCTATTCTTGTATAGCCACAATGTACATGTCTACTAATTAATCTAATTAATCCTGGTAGTCTGAATGCAGGCTCAGAAAGGTTTTGTTCTCCCTCTTTGATCAGGGAGTGAGGGAGCTACAGAAATGTTAATAGAAAAAAAAAACTCTTGTGGATCTTGCTAACTTTTGTAATTAAGTGTAGCTCCGACAACACTTCAATTAGCCTGCTGTTGACAAGGGGACAGCTCTGATCAGAGATATAGGATAAGAGGAATTTTCAGAACCGTAACATACTTACTTGGGTTAAGAAATATGCCTAATGTATATATGCTGCATGATGAAAGTGAAATAATATTTTGGGGAAAATTTCATACAACCTTGTTAAATCGAACAATTTATTCTAGGACAGCCACCCTAACAGTACAATACCCCTTGAAAACTACCCCCTCCCTTGAACAATTACTACCAAGGAACCCCCCTGGTTCTCCCAGACATAAGTCATCTTAATACTTGATTATTGCATATCTTCAAAAAAAAGGTCCTGTAATGGTTAAAACATGATGTTTTTAATAAAGGGAGTGTAGCTTGGCAAATACTGGTTAACGCCATCTACATGTACGTCTTCTTTTGGACAACTGCACGTAAACGAATGGACTTGATTAACGGTAGTCAGCGACTTAATCTCTACATGGTCAGCGTGCTCTAGCATTCGCGAAACAGACCAAAGTTCTCCTCACGCTTCGGTTTCACGTATGTTACACGCACGTGATTGCTGTGGTCGCGTCGTCCGTAGTTGTATTATACCCGATTGGCCCCCGAGTCAGGCCACGGGAAAGACACATAGTCTCGTCAGGCTACACTCCCTTTAAAATGAAAGGAATAAACAAGGATTTTCTCATCATGGTACAACAACATTCTACAGTCGTCATGATAACTGTCCCAGCTATTAAAGCTGACGCACTTCCAAATACGTGAAGTATTCAGGAGACAAGCAACAGATGGTTTTGCCTCCACAATGTCAGTGGTATATTGCTGATTGCTTGTACATTATTGAATAACAAGCAGCATGTGAATAGATCGTTTTCATGTACTAATGTACTGTGCAGCTGGCTTGGTGGCAAATGCATTATCCGTCTAGTCATCTACCATATAGTTTAATTAAAAATTCTGTCAGAAGGGGAGTGAATGTCAGTCTTGAGGATATAAAAGGCCAACATGTATGGTAAACATAATTTGAAATAGGGATAGTAACATATTCATATACGGTATATATATATATTTAATTTTATTTATATATTTTTTTTTGGGGGGGGGTGCACAGAGAAAGTGAAAGTGTGCTTGCATTTTCATAAGTAACTACATGCCTATTTTCACAAAATAATATAGGATATTGCAATTTGCAAATTAACAGTTGTGAGATTTGTGAGGATAATAACAGGAATTACAGGAATATTGGAAGAAGGAATTGAAATTGGAGAAGAAGAGAAAATTTGGAAAAGAAAATTAGAGCAGGGAAAATATAGGCCAGTGCATATAATAATGTACACATAACTCAGAAAGAAATACAACTAGTGGGGATGGGGAGGGAAGCTGATACTTGGTAGGAGAGAAACATAAAGATAAAGGAGAAGATATGTTCAAATGTGAGCAGGAAAGAACAGTTGATACAGAAGAAGTGATACAAAACAAGAGGAAGGTCTAGAGGAAGGGGAGGCTGGGGTTAGGGAGGAGGGAGATGTAGGGCAGGGTAGCAGAAAGAGGAGGAAGGTGGAGGAACAAGAGGATGCAAAGGGGATGAAGAGGAGAAAGAGGAATGGAAGGAAGAGGAGAGATTGTGTGATAAAGAGAGAAATAGAAAACAAAAGAAATGGAATGTAAAGCTGAACAAGAGAATAACATCTACATGTACATGTACCTTGAATGATGATAGAATATGAAGTGAAATGTGTTTCCTGTCAGCCATACAGATTGCACCTGAACTCTTCAATGTCTTTGAAGTCAAATCTAATGTCGCCCTCTTCTGTTCAAATACAGACAGTCATTGATGACAACATGCAAAGCACCAATGGGCCCAATGTAATCACTTATAATAGCAAATTAGCAATATTGTGTCAGTCAATCCCACTTTTTTTATATTTTGCAAATGTTTTTTGAGGAAAATATAAAACAATTAATTTACCTGATCTTAGTGTTCTAGCAAATTGTTTTTTTTCTTCTCACTATTGAAGAGGTTCACTTTTTTTATTTCTGTTGTAAAAGTGGGTATGAATGTATGCTACAAAGTGGGAAATATAAAAGTAAAGTTCATCTTTTCAAAAGAGGAAATTGCTTTACTTTTTGTTTGGGTCTTTGTTATATTGCAGTGTAGAAAAATTTACTCAATACAGGCTTTGATTGTTATTATATTTCTTTGTTTTAAATTTATATATATGGATTCTTTAAAAAGAAGAATGCTGCCCAGGTTGAATGCTTCACTTCATGAGGAGTGCAAAAACCTTTTCTACAAAGTGGTATTTTATTTTAAGTTGTGACTAATATGGTAGCCCAGTAAGCATCAAGAATGCGGGCAGACAGCTGCAATAATAGCAATGAACTGTAATAACAAACAGCCTTTTAAATAACTTTTCAGACTTCCTTGACAATTGTACTGCTCAAATTAAATTGTCTTCTGCCTTTTGTTCTCCTAGTCCGACCAATTGATCTTAGCTGTTTGTTCAAGTGGCCTTGTCACATACCTCAAGCCAGGGTTTTGTAACTCAAGTTTACCATTAAGAAGGCCTATATTCTCAAGTATATTCAAGTCTATCATCAATTTTGGGGCCCTTTTTCACATCCCTTTTCCTTTCCCCATATTTCCCCTGAAAGTGAATGAGGGTTATGTTGCTGCTGGGCAAGTGCAGATCAGTCTATAATATTTAACAGTCATTAGATGGCCTTTAATAAGTTCTAGAATTGGAGACAGTACAGATTCACCCCTGTATACATTTAATTGTAAGTCTGTCCGTCTCTGTATGTCTATCTCTGTCTGTCTGTCTGTCTCTATCTGTTTGTCTGTCTGTCTTTCTTTCCCACGCTGTCTCCCTCCATTTATTCACCGCCTTTTTTTTCACTCGCTCCTTCTCCCTCTCACTCTCTCCCTCCTTCTCCCTCTCACTCTCTCCCTCATTCCATCTCTCTCTCTCCCTCATTCCATCTCTCTCCATCTGTCCGAGACACAAGTGCCCTCTTTGTGTCCGTCTTGGTCATGAGCATGTGCAAACATTTGCACGAGAGATCACATGACCCTGTGTAACACCTAACCCATAGAAAGTACCGTCCTCGACACTGTTTGCCCAGAAAACATGAAGCATGCAAAATGTGAAAACAAATTGATGAGCACACACAAACAAGAAGAAAGATAGAAACAATATCCAGGTCTGTGTCCTCTGAAAAAAAACCCAGAAAGAACATCCTGTACTTTCATCCTTTTTCCTTAATTTCCAAGGTACTCCTAAAGGGAGAAATATTTGGCAGATGAATTTTGATTTTTGTTCTCTTTTGTTGTTATTTATTGACTATAACTTTTGGGAAGTTTTTGTACATACTCCTGCTTGATTCACTTGCCCTTCCCCCCCCCCCCAACAAAAAAATTGTTATGTTACATATGAATTGATAAAGAGGGTTATATCGTTTCTTTATTTCATATTGATAATAATCCAAATAACTTGTGACTAATTTAATGGCCTGATCTATTTTAATGTAATTTCCATAAAATATATCAATTAATAGGCCTTTACGTATGTAAAAAATATGGCAACATGCTGTGAGCAAAAGGGCATTGCATCTGTGTTTATAAAGGTAAAACGTACCCTCCTGTTTCTCAGCAGATAATGTGTAAATTATATGAAATATGAATTTAGTGATGTTTCACATGAATTATTACTACTTCATTTTGCAACAATTATTAATCCAAATAGGTTCAGGGGGGTGTTTCACAAAGACTAAGATCAACTTAACTATGGCAGGCCATTCATGCCACAGTTTGCTCTCACCATTATGATCTTTAAATAATATTTTTTTGTATAATAATGAATTATCCAAAAATGTCTATTCTGTAGATTTGTGACCATGATTTGTACGTCCCTTGAGAGACCAATGACAGTAAACGGTGATAGCAAACAGTGGCATGAATGGCCTGCCATAGTTAAGTCCAATTTAAAGTTGATCTTAAAGTTAGTCTTTGTGAAACACCCCCCTGGATTAGTTTAAAGACCTCAGCAATCTTGCTATAAAATTACCAGAAAATACTTTCAACTTTGTAAAGCAATATGTCAAAATAGATGGAGAATTGATTGACAGCTTGATATTTACAATTCAAAGTGACAGATAGGAGATGTAAATGTTTATTCCTTGTTTCTATTTTAGATGAAATATATTTCTATGTTTCTATTATATACAAGGAATTATATGTCTAAATTGTGATAATGCCAATTTCACTCTCACGCTATGTGTGCTTACTTACTTGCACATGCCTTGGAATACCTTTTATTTGCCCTGAAGGATGTACGTGTTAAAATTTACAATTATAAAAAAAAGCAGATTCATCTGTTGACCCAACGTTTAGCATGATTCTTGTACTGCACAGCGTAAACTTGTCACATGTACTACCTCATAGCTAATGATATATGTAAAAGACCTTTAACCCCTTTTGTGTAATGGCCCATGGGTTGCGAATTCCGTTCCCCCAAAAAAAAAAAAAATGAGAGCTAAACAATATATTTGGACCAATATAGCAACATGCTGTGTGCCAAAGTACAAAGTACTTCCTGAAACAGAATTAGTTACATCCAATGCAAAAAAAAAACCACTGTATCCATCATCCTTGGAAGATAATTGAATTTATCAATCGAACAAACCAATTCAAGTCAAAATTTTAATCCTTAGAGTCCATTTATGACAGTTGTCAAATAACATGGTGGCTCAGAGGGGGTTAATTATAATACTAGTGAAGAGCATCCTGATATACCTGTGTGTGTTACACAATGACTCTTTACCTTAAAAAAGCGATACCTGCTGTTTCTTTTGTGTACCAGAAGGTATGTGGAAATATGCGAGGAGATGCCAGTCTCAATGACATATTTACATTTCCCATGACATTTTCTCATTGTGGCGTAATTTGGTTTGTGTCTGCCAGTCCCCATTGTCTCGTGCGGCATTGTGCCGCGGATGAAAAGAGAATGTGACAGGTTTTTCTTCACCTTGTCATGCAAGGATCAACGTGGTACTGGGAACAGGGGCATAGCTAGATGATTTTGAATAGGGGTAGAAGGGAGGATGGGTTTTTCAGACTGAACTTGTCCAAAAAGTAGCTGAAAATTTTCCAAAGAGGGAAAAAAAAAGGGGGGTCATCAGATTTTCAAATTTGCAGACATGCATGTATACACATTTTTCCTATCAAGCACAATGCAAAAAAAAAGCGTTACATTTCTTTTTTGACAGCCTATTAAAACGTCAAATTTGTGTACAATTTTTTGTTGTTAGGGGGAGGGGGTGTCACACCCCATCAACCCCCTTTTTATTGACGCCCTAATTTTGAACACTCCCACCCTCCTTTAGCTTTCACTTCAGGTGTTTCTTACCATGACTCGATCTAAAACATTCCTTACTATGACTCAGTGTTTTAAGTTACACTTTTGTTCACAGGAGCTCGTTGTGGGATTTTCTATTGAAAAAAATGGGCTTTCCATGCAGTAATACTCATGTTTTCCCAGGCACCCGTTTAAGCTTTCCACAGCTAAATAATTCTTTACTCCTATTTTAATTTCGACAGCAACAGCACTTAGTAACTAAAGAACAGTACTATTCAGTCAATAATGCATGTTTAACAACAGTTCTCTATCTTCCGACAATAACTCTCTCTCAAGTGACACTCTCTTCCAAACTCGAGCACCCTGCTTTGGCATTTTTTGAAAAAGCATCTATTCACAAACTCGACTGAAGTCCTGATTCCTGTAAAACCCTCTCTACTCACAGCTCTCCTGTCAAAGACAATTTAATATGAAAAGGTTTGATCAATGGCTAACAGTTTAACTTCTGTAATACCAGAGAAGGGGATTGACGTAAATATGCATTGTCCCTTGTATTGATTAGCGTATTAAGGGGTAAGAAAACTGGAAGGGGAGAGGTGTGAAGATGGAAAGCTTTATAAATAGCTCTTACAGTTACCCCCTTCTTCTTTATGAGTTTTCCCAGTGGGAAATACGCTGTTCTAAATATGGACTCCGCAGTTATGGTCTATAGGTTTATAGTTCAATTGATGTTGCTATTTGTAGAATAAATCTATAGATTTGAACTGCAGAGTCAGCTTAGGGATGATCTTGTTAAAAGAAACACTTTGATAAGTGTCTGTCCTTCAAATGTGTGCGAAATAGAAATACTGGTGCAAGTACATGTATGCATAGTGGTAGAATTGTAATGTGTAGGCCTACATGTATATGAAAAGAATTGAGATTATTTCTCCTCATAATATATATTTCTAGAGCTTATTTTATTCCCTTTTTTAACAAGGGAAGAAGAGAGGGAATGGAATTCATTTACTCTTACAATATAATTACAAAGGAAGCTATGCAGATCTGTATTTTTTTTGCATACCGGTATATGCATTTTTGGGGACATGACATGATAAAAGGAGATTACAATAGTAAATATGAACATGTTGTTGAATGACATTATGCAAATTCATAGTGCATGTCAGTTGTGTATACATGAATGTGTTCTCATAATTGCCTAATGATCAAACTGTAGCTTCACTATTAAAAGTACTGGGTAAAAAATGTTCCACCATGGTAATTATGTATCCACCCAATTTTGGGCATCTTCCCCTCCCCCTCCCCCCAGCTTTGTTAATATTTTGCCCATTTTCAATTAATTTTTTAATATTTTGATCCTATTCGGATTATATATTACTCAAGTTGGGTAAAGCAAATGCCCAAAGTTGGTTGGATACATAGTTAACCTTGTGCTGAGCAAACTTTTACCCAATATTTTAAAGACTTCATGCTAAAATGTAGGCCCACAAGGGTACATACAAAATTGAGCCTGCAGTACATCTTAAATTAGGGCTAAAAGACTTATTTCAATTAAAACTGATGAGGTTTGTACATGTATAATGAGAGTATCACCAAATGTATCAGGTTTGTCAAGTAATGTCACTTGGATTCCTAAAGCCAGTCTTGTCAATATGTGTTACATACCCAAGAAACGAGATCAACATTTGAAGCCTCTGTACCGTATATCAAATCCCTCTTTATGTGGACACATACTTTTCCACTATTTTTAAGACCTTTTTCATTTTGTTTCTTCTCAACAGATTGAGGCTGGAGGCAAAGTACATCACAGAGGAGATGTAAAGCTTGATGATGTGGTTGTAGGCATCAATGGAGTACCATGCGACAAGCACATTGAAGCAATCCAGTTGGTAAGAACGGCTCATCATTCCCTATCGCTGACACTCTTCAGGTGAGTTTTCCTTGATTGTAGATGGTTGATTGATGAATCATTTTACCCAACTTGATGAAGGCAAGAATGTGCTTGTACTGAAGGAGGAACATCCCAGTAGACTGATCACCCATGAGACCGAAAATGTTGGTCTGGTGAACCCTAAAAAAAGTTGTCAGAAGGCCCCAAAGACCAACATTTCGGTCTCCTGGGCTGTCGGTCTAGTGAGCTGTTTGTCTGTGGGTTGTTGGCCTCATGGGCTGTAGCCTAGTTAAGCAACGAAGGGGATGTTGGTCTTTATATCCTACATATCAAAGGGAAGTCCACCCTGATACAAGTAATTAGCTGATATTAATAAAAGCAGAACACAAGAGAAACACATAAGTGAAAGTTTGAGCAACATACGATTAAAAGCAGGAAAGTTATGAATTTTTGAAGTTGTCATCAGTGATACACAAATTGGCAACACTGTGACGTATCTTGCGAGGTCCTCTCCAATTTGCTCTGTCCAGAAAATGTCATAAATATTCATTTTCTCAGTTATTGATGACAAACAAAGGTTAGTTTTGAATCTGGAACCAGTTATGAGACCATCGTGCTACCACTCAGCCATACCTCTTCTGAAATACTGATACTCTTTAGTTTTTTGCGTGTGATGTTTAGGAGAATACCATGTAAGGAACAGTGTTGTTTGCTGTGTGTGATAAAAGTGAATTCCTAATATTTTTATCATAATGCAAGGAGGGTTTAATATCTTAGCATATTTTTTATTCTGGTCACTTTCAATGAGGTGATTATATAACAGACTTGTTAAGAGTTTGAAGCAATTCTTTACTTTTGTAGCTGTTTGAACAAATAATACATTCTATACCTGAATGGAGGCTGAATGATATTCCTTCAGCTCTCACTTTCTTTAGAGCCAAGATCAATTTCTTTTCTTGACTTTTGAAAGCAAGTTTTTCTTGTCGAGACATGTTCTCACCCCTTAACCCGAGCTCCGAAGGGCCACATTTGTGTGGGTCAATCATGCATTACCACATCACAACAGGTACTCACGTTTTTCAGTCTCCCAAAAGTTAGCCTCAACAACATTAAGCGCTTTGATCATGATTGCATTGAATTAAAGTAGAAACACATGTGATGGTCCTTTGCGCTAAGAAAGAAAAAGGAATTACTTTATTTTATGCTTTATTATAATCTTGACAAAATTGGAGGACGTGCACAGTATCAGAAGTTTGTCAGATCTAGCTAACACTAATGTATACATAGCTTAAAGAATAACTGCTGTATGATGTACAGATGCAAACTCACACAACATAAAATTCTCACATGTATAAAAATTCAAAAGCTGTATCATATTTTTTCAAGTAATTGTTAGTTTTTTAGAAAAATTTGTCCAAATTCTGAGATGGTTACATGAAATTTAAATTTAAAATGAGCAAAACCCATTATTTGAATTAAGTACAACAGAAAATATAACATGAAACAAGATATAATGAGTGCAGGAGACCATTTTGGAATTGAATTTGCACCCCCCCCCCCCAAATTGAATCTGTGAACTTGTAGGGACATGTAGGCCACCAAACTTGACCCCATCTTGAACTTTGCCAAGGAGGACGAGGAGATTTGTTTCCCTGACAAGACGTCTTGGAGAAAATGAAGTCTTTAAGGTCAGAAATCTGATCAGAACAAACAAATATTCAGACTTAAATGGATTGCTGCTAGACAATGAATTTCCGCTAGACAATGAATTTCCGCATACTTTTCAATGGATGGTTAGAGAACGAACAAGGTTAAGTCAACTAGATTCCAGGCTCCGAAATATAAACTTTTATCATCTTATGAAACTAATTTTTGAGCTCTTATGTCTGCCAGATACCCTCCATTTTATTCAGTTATTGAATATTTTATCCATCTTTTGTATAGTCTGAATTTCCAGATAAACTGACCTTGTTTGCAATGGTATTCCGGAAGCTTACAGCAGTGGCCTTAGACTGCTTTTATTGTTTGCATAAAAATTATATGCACATCATTTCTTTGTTAGCAAAATGGCTTGAAAAGGATTTTTTTTTGTCATTGCTCAACTGTTACTTATTCAAATTACATATACATTCATACATTGTATTTGTTACATAAGTTTAAATACATGTATCCTACAAGTAGAAATACATTTTAATTTTGAAATCTTATCATGTACTTCAAAGACATTTTTAAAGAAATCAAATATTTGCAAGTTCAAAGCTAAGAGCCAAAAAAGTAAACAATTAAATCTGACCCCATTTTCACAGATTCTACGCCTGCACTTGACCTCATAAATGTACAAACATATGGCAAATGAATTTGGTAGGCAATTTTTTTGTGCCAAATTGAATATTTGAGGTTTCTCAAGTCTCAACAACAAGTTTTAAGAGCCATACTTTAAATTTGAATCGCAGTATCTAAAAAAAAAAATCATTAATTTTGTTAAAAGGGGAAAATAGATTTGGGGAAGCTCTGATTAAACTGAAATACTTCTACTGCAGAATAATCACTGATCTTGATCAGAATAAAGTTTCTTTGTAATGTGATGAAAGTTGAAACCCTGGACCTCCTACCTTCAAAAAAAGAAGAAGAAAAAAAATGAAGGGATGATGAATTACAAAAATGAGTTAGGCATGGTGTGGGGCAATAACAAATACTGCCCTCTTGTGGTAGATATCCTGATAATCTTTCTACAGTCTTCATAATATTATGCATGTTGGTTCCTCTGTCAGAGACAGAGACATGGGAAGGAAAGTCACAGAAAACTTGACCAACATTCATGTTGATGTTATTTTTTAATTTTTACTAAAGTTAGTGAAGTTAAAATTATGCTTGGGAAAACTGTAAAAAAAGAGAAGAAAGAAAAAAAACAGAAAAAAGTAAGAATATGAAATAGTTGCTGAGGAAAGCTCACTTTTTATCAGTTCTGAAAGAGCCCATCAGAAAAAGAAAGAAAGCACACAGCCTATACACTGCTTTTTCATATTTTTCATATTTTTCATATTTTTCATGAAGTTTATGTGGTCTTACCTTCATAAAACAAATATTTTGAGATGCAGAATCTGAAATGCAAGTATGGCTACATGTAGTTTTCATCCAGCTCCATTGTTTGAGCCTACTACCCTGGGCCACTTTCTCTGAATGATCCCAATAATATACACATGGTGTTGTCTCGCTATTGATCTAGATTATAAGCAGTTTAAGAGTAAAGTAAGCCTTTCAGTCTTGCATTCAATATGACTATCGACGAGGTGGATTTTAAAAGGAGAGTCTGTCTTAGACTTTTTAAAGCTGCATTTATGTTGTTAAAAATCATTGAAATGGAACCCTGTTGAAATGGAATGGACAGTTGTATTCAAATAGTTATGAATTTTCACAAAGAGTGATCCTTTTGATTGGTACTTCTTAAATTGGCAGCAAACTTCTTCCAATTCTCTCATTCATACAAAACAGTGCATTTTCATGAAATTGGGATATCTATACATCTTTGCTTTTTCTATCATAAAAAAACCTAACAAACACAACTTGCTTATGTGATGCACACCTTTCAAAGAAAATATTCATATTTTATACCTAGTATACTTGGACAATTAAAAAAAAAAAAGATTCTGGCATTTGACATTAAAGAGTTAGTAATTGTATTGTACTATATGCAAAAAATCCTAGTTGCAAAATTATTATTTACTCAATCTCACAATGAATTATAATCTATAAAATTCATTAATATGATTGTAAACTGAAACCTTGCAGACCTACTCATATTGTAGAGTGGACCTTTCCTTTAAGAGCAGTCGAAATAGACAGTCCCGGATGAATTGTCAGCTCTTCTTTGGTGTCTTTGTCGGCATGTTCAGCTTGGTTGGCTCAGGTTCATCAATATTGCATGATATCAAATATAGTCCAGCCATCTATGGTCTCAGCTGTGCCGACAATGGACGGCATCAAATGAAAGGAAGATTAAATTCTTAATCTCTTACTGTAGGTCTGTGTGGATTCACTACCAGATCAATATGTTGTGATCTCCCTTTTTCATCGCAATTCTTAGGCGACGGGAGTTTTTGTAAGCTTTCACCGTACCAAGATTAGACTCCTCTGCCTGCTGAGGTATTCATGACCGAAAGATGTTCTTACAATACTTTTGTAGGATTGAAATAATGAGCCCGGATAAAAATAGAAAGTCAATCCATCTAGATGTCATGAATGGATTCAAAAGGGTTTTAAATGTACCACTGGTAGTAAAGGCATCGGGAGAAAGGAAGATAATGCTTGTTATAAGTTGTCGGGTGTTTATTCTCATATATTATTGATATTCATTGATTGAATTGATGGACCCTGATCAAAGCAGAAGGTGACAATTGATGTGAAAACAGCATCAAGAAAAGCGACTGTGGAAGGGATGATGAAATACTCGATAGAGTATAAATAATGTAAATGATACCCAAACAATACTGTGAGATCTTTACAGAAATAATAATGAAAAACTTCATACTATCTTCAAGTGTATTGATGCCATTTTGAATAATTTTGTACTGTTATCTTGCAAGTTGAGAACTTCATTTGATATACAAAGATGTTTAAATCTCCATTACACAAAATCAATACCAAATGTTGTGGTTGAGTAAATAATGGAACAAAAAACAACAACAACAAGTGAAATATTTTCTTTGTGCTTGATTATGTCAAACACTCTCTATACATAATGAAATAGAAAATTAAAAGATGAAGGAATTTCTCTTGTATGTGTTTAGTGTTTACTGCATGATATACAACATTCTCTATGACTTTACTAACAGTATTTCTTGAAAAAACAGGATACACCATTTCAGAACTCGAGAGCATCTTAAAGCCTCTGTATATTTTCTACAAGCCCCTGAAACATTTTGTCATATCCGCTCATTAGTCGATATCTAAAGTTACTAACAGTAAGCTGATGTGGAATATTTAACAAATAGTAGGCCAGGATTTAAATTAATTCTCTTTTGACCAGAATATGTAAATCCATTGCACAGCTTTTCATGCAAAAATATTATGGGTTCAGGGGTTGACAGTTGAGCAATAGCCTTAAATTGTAGTTCGTTCGTATGTTTGCTCTAAAATCTATCTCAATTCATGGAAAGAACAGAAGAATATCTGGCATGACTTCATGCTTATTTGATCAACATAGAGCAATATGAGACCCATTCAACAAATTTCATCAGAGTTCCTCTTTGCTGTACCAGAACCAATAAAAATAATATTCTGGATTTATATACCGCTTTTAAATACATCCAGCCGTCTATGACATCTTTGAGCACTTCTTTATTACCCTGGTCACCAGATTCAGACTTGCTCGCATACAATATGTACACATTCTCCACTCACTGGGGAGCATTCCTGGCAGTCACCATTTTACAGCTCACCAAACCACAATGTTATGCAGGTACTCCAGGTACCTATTGAACACTCGGGTGAAGAGAAGCAATGTAGATGAAATGCCTTGCTTGAGGACATTGGTGCCATGCTGGGGATTAAACCCATGACCTTTCCATCTTCAGTCAAGTGTTTAAACCACTCAACCACAACACCTCTAAAGTCTAAACACTAACATATTTGATTGAATACAGCAATGAAACTTTCGCAAAACAACTTGTGGGGTTCAAGCCATTACTTTGATCATTGATGCCGTTGATGGTAGTAACAGGATCAAAGTCAAGATGCTAAAGGGTGGACCAAGGGACCTCAAAATGTCCATCAGACTGATGAGGGGGAATCAATTTGTTGTGGTTGGACCCATGGGGAGGCTACACCATTGTCCGTGCGGTAAACAAGAACGGACCGAGGACCATGGGGTAACTTACACGATGTCCTCCTTCCAAATTTAGAAGCTAATGATCCTTTGAGTTTAATTGTATTCACAATTCCAGTGAAGGACATGTTATGTACGAATAGAAAAAACTCATCTACTGAATAGGGGAATCAGTTTGATTTTTGACCTAGGCGTTATATCGATGTCCATGTGAAAGCGTACACTTGTGAAAAAACACAGCATAATGGGATAATCATTATCATCGATTTTATTTGCCAATATATTCCATACCAGTTGGTGATAGACCGATTAGGAGCAAATACAGAAATTCTAGGTGGGGGATACTTTCAAACTAAAATTTAATGAACAAAAATGATGGAGTAGTTCCCATTATCTCTCCCAGTTTCAAACTTTTCATTCTGTTTTGTAATCGAAGCATGTATTGTCTACTGAGGCAAATGATGTTCATTCAAATGGTCATGGGAGTGCAAATATATGATTTTACCCTCACTTGACAACAGGGTGATCCACAAACAAAATTATCTCTTTAGCCAAAACACACTTGTACACAATAGGCGCAGGATTCTGCCTATGACTGTTTGCTACCCTTTGTTCTTTCTCGTGTCCAGGGGTTGACAAAGTCCTTCGTGGAAAAGCCTAGGTATGTTAGTAGCAGGGTACATACCCTCTTGGTCCAATGACAATTGGTCCAATCCTCAATTCATCTTATCGGATTTCATCTCGGCCCATCACGTCTAGATTCTCCCCAAGGTGTCATCGTCAACTGGTCTACCTTTTACTTTGCCAACTTGTCAGTTAATTCCTATTTGGGCAATTATTCATATTCTAGTTGATCGAATACCCATTTGGTCCATTTTTGATGAAAAAGAAAACTCTGTGCATGTGTGTTATAGGAGAGGATATAGAAATTGACCATCAGAGTCGGATACAATTTTTTTAAATCCAGGTCAAGTAGAATTTCATAAACAAACGTCCTGTTATGTCAAGATGAGTGATTTAACATGTTCTCTGGTGACATTTGCCCAAGGATTGATTTCTACAAAGATATATGATTAGGGTTAGTGTTGCAATTGTGTTCTAGGTTAGGTTTAGGGTCGATACTCAGAGTGGGGTTAGTGTCGGGTATAGGGTTGAAATTCGAAATTTGACCGGTGTAAGGAATTGACCATGGAGAAGTTATATCATTGGAGCATATAGCCTCATATGGTTTAAAAATGGCAGACACCTCATTGTAATGAATGCCTATTCTTTTCCTTGATAATGTCAATGATACCATGAGTCATACAAAAACAAATTGGTCTATTGTAATTGTATTAAAGTTTCCAGGAACTTAAACAAACTACCAAAGTCGTCCCTTTAAAACAAAATGCAATTTTAGAATGTAAATTGTAATGAATTTGTCCCTTTTCTGTCTGACACAGAATGAGGTATTATGAATAAGATTAAAATCTCCACGATGGAGGTGACCATTTTTAATTTCTTTCTTTCCTATTGTTGTACCATGAATAATAAACCCCCACAACTATTCATCAGGTGCCCTCTTTTTTGCCAAGATGAACTGGAAAGTTGTAAGAAACTTGTTTTGCCTTGTTAAATGTTGATAGATCTAGAAAGTGGGATCATGAGGTTGATATTCTTAAATCGTAAACAAATTAACCATCTTTTGTATCTTGATTATTCAACTCTGTCCTTTCTACCCAAATGTCATGATGGCCCTATGACTCATATGTTTTTCATGTTTTTATGGTGTTTTTATATTACTTATGTTACAGTTTCAGGATTATTCTAATGGGATTAAACAAATTGACCAATTTTTATTTGCGTCATTTTAGGATTATTCCCCACTGAACTAAAAAGTCATCTTTATTGTGAAGCAGTCATTGAATGAAAACGAAAGTAGATGGAATGATATTAATTGAATCATTCAGAGACAAGATTATCTCTCTGCTTAATAAGGTCGCCTGTTTTTCCTTTATCTGCATCGGTCTCGGAAGACATAATTTGCCCGCTTTTTTTTGGGGGGGGGGCACAGGGAATTAATTACAACATTTAAACATGTCTATTTGAAATCAAACTACAGGTACGTCCTCCCTCCGTACAAAATGCAGTGCAGACGTCGTAACTGTATGCCCTTCTTTGTCGTGTTAAAGCTTTGTAGTGACAAGGTTGTGAAGACCTGGAAGAAACTAATTGGCCAATTTTCGTAAGCTAATCCATAATTTGTAAAAATGTGTCCCCTAGTTCTTATCCTGCATTTTATTGTGTTGTTTTGGCGTGGTTAATGGTGATTAATTATGAAAACTACTTTTTAGGCTTTCAAAGGTATTTAGATTGATTTGATTTTAAACCCTCTTATGAAAATGAGCTCTTCTTTCAATGCACTTGTTTGCCTGTGACAATGCATGTTAGGCTTACAGTTTATGATATGGAGGATATTAGGGCATTATGAAAGTCTATCAAAGATATAAGGGCATTATAAAAGTTGAAAAGTGACAAAATTGTCTGATGAGACCGTGAGAGCCAGAAGGACATTAACTTGCATCGCTTTACATTGACTAAAATTTAGTTAACACCCTGCTAGGTCTCAGATGAAGTATGCTTGTTTTCAAATTGCTGATGATGTTTAGAGACAAAAAGATGGAGGGATCAAAAGAGCAAGGGAAGATGTAAAGAAAGAAAGGGAGAGATAAAGAGAGTAAGATAACATTAAAGAATGATATATTGTGGGTGGAGAAAGAAAGAGAAAGTTGGGATGGTAACAGAAGAGATACAGAGAGACAGGGGAGAGTGAGGTGGAGATGCAGAGAGAGAAAGAGAGAAAGAGAGGGCAGACATAAAAAGTAAGAGAGAGAGAGAGAGAGAGAGAGAGAGAGAGAGAGAGTGTGTGTGAGTGAGTGACAGAGCAAGGGAGAGAGAGGCTGAAAGATTGACATATTCTATTAGGATGAAGTGAAGCTCTTGATTGGTTGTATTCAGAACCTGGATCAAGACTCAATAGGAAGAAACACCTCTCCCTTAAAACCCTTTTATTGTCTACAAGAATACCCGACACCTCTGTTCAATCCGACTTGGCAGGTAGCCTGCATTTATTTCAAAGAGTACATCACTCATCCCTACTTGTATTCTTATCTTTTTAAATATTAACTGTGAAATGAATGGAACTTATAGTTACCCTACCATTTTGCACTTTAAAACGATAACTGCATAGAAAGTTTAGGTATTCTTTTCATGTAGAAGGATTCTTAAGACTTTTTAAGGTAAACTGTTCCTAGTTAATTTCTTAGAAAGTTATTGATGCAAAGTGAACATACCTCCAACCTGCATACCTCTCTGAATAAATCTACTGGGTAGTGATGAGAACACTATATAGAGAAAGCTTACATGTGAATTAAAGATGAAGGGGATGGGGGCTGGAAAAGATTTAAAATAGAATAAAGTGGAGGATTTTTAACATTTGTTTGACTTTTCCTTGAAATGTCTCAGGAAATGAGTCCAAGGTTTCTCAACTAATAACACTCTTCTGCGCTAATAGGAGCCTTATTTAGTGGGCATAGGAAGTGGAATCAATTTAGTAAAAGTGGTGAAACAAGTTGTTTCTAAAAGGGATTAAATACAAGACTTTGCACAATATGATGATATATTTTAATAGTTTAATATGGTTTAATAGTTTAATAGTTTAATAGTTTAATATGGATGTGGTATTGAAGTGCTTCATTCACTGCTTTCATTTCTCTCTATTAGACATTTTCTGACGTACTTCTTGTGCAGAGAAAAATTGGGGGGGGGGAAGGAAAGCAGAAGAGAACAGCTTATTGGACAGTACCAGTAATGCATATGTCTTCAATGTATGCACACTATATATAGAAGTAAAGGTTCATACCCCAGTCACTCATACTGCTCAAACCAACACCAGGCAGACATTACATCAAAATAAATTGCCCTACATGGACAATTTTTTTCTTCTTCAAGTTATCGGTAGGTCTGGAGTTGGTTTGGCGGTGTATTCGGGTATTACTTTGCACCCTAATTGGTGCAATAGCAGCACCCCCTAAACTTGGGTGCAGATTTGAAACTTTAAAAGTTATATTCTGAAATGTTGCATCTTAAAGTGCACATTTGGACTTTGGACGAAGCCCAACTGATTCGGTTGGGGAATTTAACCACAGGGGGTGCAAATGTGCAACTGTGAAAGAGTGCAGTATATTAAAGATGAACCCTTAAACTGTGGAGTTGTGCACCTGTAAGGGTGCTGACATTAGACCATTTTAAATGGTACAAATTTTAATCCTTACTTTTTTAGGGTTTGGATTATGAATGTGTTATGGCTAGGGTGGGAGAGAAGTTGATATTTTAGTTCTGATAGAGGGGCAGGGGTGGGGTGAAATGTTGGAAATAGTGAATGACTTTTTTCACATCATACCCTGTATGCCAAAGCTTTGATGTAAATAGAAATCTTTCATGAATGGATACATGACAATGTATTCAATGATTAAGACCCGTTCTCATTCACTTCGTTGGAGCGGTCTAACTAAGACCCGTTCCTCAGGAGCGGTTCTTAGGTGAGTGAGAACGGTCAAAGTGGTCCAGGAAGTGGACTTCTGGACCGCTCCAGAAGACCACCTCGGGAGGTGGTCTTGAGGAACGGGTCTTATTAAGAGCGGTTTGGAGCGCTCTAACGTGCGAGTGTGATTGGAAGCGTACTTTGAATGGAAGTGAGCTAGTGACGTTCGGCACGAAACATGTAGTACGGTATATACGCTTAGTATTCCGCGTGCGAAAAAATCTACCCGCTGACCTGAGCTGCCATAGCAACAACACCACTTTGACTCGTGGAGCAGTTTGAGCCATAAAAAACTGCTCTGAGTGTGAACCCTCGCAAACCGTTCCTCAAGACCCGTTCCTCTGGAGCAGTCTAACTAAGACCACTTTCAAAATGAGTGAGAACGGGGTCTAATATTCCTGTATGATCTATACAAATAATGGCTTCCTTTCAAAGAAACTCAAACCCCAAAGAGGACAGCTTGATGATTCACTGCATGTTATCCTTGTTGTGGTCTTTCCTGGATTAATGATCATGCTTTAATCAGAAAAGTATTGTCAACAGAAGCCAAATTGGCACATCTATAATTCTAAAAATGAAAAATTGATCAGAAATCAAGGACAAGACAATTTGCATTCTTGGGGGTATTGACTAATAATTACCCTCCCCAAAAGGTAAGAGTAAGAAACACGACAAGAAATAGTATCTTCTGTTTGGCATAACATGCATCCTGATGCGCCTTCTTGCTCAAATTATTGTGAAATAAATTGTGACGTTTTCCAACTCCAGACAAAGTTTTAATTGGAACATGTAGCGCCACTCGTCTTGTGAATCCTCCCATTGTTATTTCAAAGCCTCTGCCTCAGGACACTTGTTGTTCAGACATTTCTCTGCTCTTTGTTATCCTTTTGATCCATTTGCCCTAAATTTAGCAATTCTATTCAGTATTTTCTCTCCATTTTGTAGAACATAACATGTTTTGATAGCACTGCACATGTTAAAGCCCCTCTAAAGTGTCGGGAGCCTCAACAATTTGATGGCAAAATTTCTCTTAAATTGTATCATAATGTGAAAGATGATGTCATTTAAGACACATTTCTGCAAGGATTTTCAAAACACATGTGTTTGAAGTCGAATATTGATGAAAGAATACAAAATTTAGGTTTTCTGCGTACCGGTACAACAGAAAACCCAAATTATGTATTCTTTTATCTATATTTGTCTTCAAACACATTTTTTTGGGAAATCTTTGCAAAAGTATTTCTTAAAGTAAATCCTCTTTCACATTATGATACAATTTAAGTGAAATTTTGCCATCAAATATTTGGCGAATTTGGGGCTCCCAATAAGTTCCAAGTGAAAATCATAATATTGATGATTTTTCTTAGAACTTTAAGTTTAATTATATATCATTATAGATGCAGAGTAATTTAGAGATTCAAATTGAATATCATTTTGTTTATTTCTCTGAATGATGTCAATACTTGCATGCATGATGGGAGAGAAGTCTCATTTTACAATTTAGCAACATTTTCAATGTGAATAAAAGAAGAAAAAATAAGGTTGAATATTATGGCTCATTGGATTCAACTTGTTTAGTGTGGAGAAGTTCATTTTGAGATGTAACAATAAAACATAGAGTTGTTAGAAGGTTATTCTTTGTTCAATCTACAACTTTTTCACTTAGCTGAGTAAATATCTCCTTCGTATGAAATATACTAGTATTTCAATCTCTACTTGAATTCAAGTGTTTGCCAAAGGCGCCTTCTGACTTACACCAAGCCCCAACGTTCTACTATTGTACACTGCAGATGCAAACCCAGGGACATGTTTACTCTAAAAATGGAACATTATTTTGCTTTTACCAGTTTCAGCGAGAAAAGTCCACCATACTAATCACCGTACCCCCTTGACATGGGAAAGGTTCTATTATTGGCACCCTCTTGACATACCAATATCTTCTTTTGACAATAGAATTACAATGTCAGGTCCTCCAAGATGACGTTGAAGTCTAATTGGACCTGTCAGTCTGAGGGATCTCTATCCTCTGATACCGGTAGCCTAATTAAGTTTTAGGAGGCCGATCCTCTCTTTGTAAAGGGCTCGTTGACTTGACAACCGATGCTCAGCAAAATCTTTTTCAATGACTGATGAAATTCATATTAAATACAATGTAGTCCATTTGCAATTGAGTTCTTAATTGGGCAATAAAGACTAACCAAAATCAAACTTCTCATTAGTGATTTTATCAAATGTAATACATGTATTCAATATTCTTTTTAAGGCTTGTTCAGATATGGTATGGTAAACCACAGCAATAAAGCTGCTTCGTTTTTTTTAACGTTTAAAATGAATGGCAACTGCTCGCAGCAGAGGACTTGCACATATTTACTGAGCTCTGTGTCATAAGATTCGGAAATGTGAAGCTCATTACACTGTATGACATCATAAAAAATAGGCCAAGGTTTTGCTGCATCATATCTGAACGAGCCTGTATTGTACACAAAATAAGTTGTTGAATTGTGTGTGTGTATTACAGTTGAACTGCTTTAAGGCATGCCAGATACTTTTAGGTAAGAAGTGTTTTTATAATAGATAGTTCCTACTTTCATGTTTCATTGTTTCATTGTTTTCAAAGTGAGGTTTGCATACTTGTAGGGAAGAGTCAAAATTACCCGCAGATTTCACCCAATGTTAGTAGATATCATGATGTCCCAGTCTCTTTTGCTTGAATTTATCATGCCTACCTAAGTTTTATAAGTACCTTGATAGATAGAGAGATAGATACTTTGCTTTTATTTTAAAGTAAATGCACCTTTCCTTTGAAGTATACGGTATCCACAGTTTGGTGTCGGCTGTTAGAATAATTAACCCATCATCATTGCCATAAGTCCTCTGCAAACAGTCTCTGTCGCTTCTCACACTCTCCAGTCATGGAGCATGGCTACTTTACCTGGTAACCTTTAGGTCTTCAGGGGTGTCATTCAGATTTTTATTTGGGTTGTCATTCGGACAAACGAGACAGTTAGGTTTCCAAATTCATATTTTGGATTTTTAGTGGTCATATACGGTGAACTGCACCAAATTATATATATGGGCAATAAAGGCAATTTTAGGTTGCCCTTGAAGATTTTAGGTGGTCATTGGCAAGTGGGCAACTGCTAATTTTAAGTCCTGGTGTAATGGAATTTCTTTTTGTTTGGCAGAAAGAAGCATATGCTTAATAGATCCCTATGGATTGTTTATGATGGGGTAATAGAGTTCAATTCCATCTCTGGGGAAAAGTTGGATGTCAGGAGTGGGATGAAAATTAATAAAGTAGAAATGATAGTGCAGGTAATGAGAAAAGGATGCTTTTCTAGATTCAAACTAAAAATTGATACTAATGATCTAAAGGACTAATATTATATTGGAAAACATGCATTTTAAAGCTTTATCTGGCATTTTTTTAAAATAGATTTTTACCAGGGAAAAATAAAGAAAGGAAAGGAAAGGAAAAGATAATAGTGTATAGCTGATAAAATATTTAAGAATACTTTTCCATGGAGGCAATGTGGAACTTTAAATGATAGTCATACATGTATTTCTCTTTTTATCATTTAAGGAAACTTGTGAGATTTCATTTTTTTAAATATTAAGTGGTTAGGCAACCTTCTTTAGAACGCCAGTTTCAAATTGCAGCTTCATGTCCTGCAACCTAAATGTACAACAGTTGATTTGGGCATACGGTTAATGCATCAATCTATTATTTAAAATTCCACCGAGTAATTGAAATATAAATTTTATATCATTTTTGATGAGATAATTTAATAAGATAATGTGATGATTGCATCAGTGGCATCAATTGTGATTCATTTCTTTGTTTGTCTACCTTTGGAAGACCAAATAGAAATTGACTTTGGACAAAGGACATTGTCTGGTGACATGACTCTTCTCAGCAAGTTGCTGCAGACGAAAGTGCAGAACAACAACTTGCGGCAAACATACAAAGTGCAACTTGTTGTTTGCTGAGTGTTAATTAAACACAAAAAGTGTTCCAACACTTGAACCCCATGTCTAGTCTTTTGTTGAATATCAGAATAAAGTTCAAGTGTTTCTTTCTTTTCCTTCCACCAAGTCTTTTATTCGCCATAACTCAAAAATTTGAAGGAAGAAGGGGAAAAAAAGACTTGTTTTTCTTTGTTTGCTTGTACATGTACATCTTTTTGTGGAATTGTCTGGTTGATCAACTTTCTCAGTGGATTTTTCTAGTGTCCTTTCATGAGCACAACTAAAATTGAACAATAGGACAATATTTGAAAAACATCAAGCAACCTATTGCCTAAAACCACAATAATAATAGTTAATATGTTAGTCTAGTGCATCTATTATTAAGAATGTTTAATTTTGTTTCCTCATCTTCGACATTGAATGCACCTATTTCTATTATCATATGAAATGTGAAATTTGAAACATCCCTATTTGTTGCCATGTAGCTGATTACCACCCTTCCAAATCTCAATCTTCACTTGTAACATTTTGTCAAGACTTCACTTTGAATAGGTTTGATGAAGAACAAAAATCCTATGGTCTTTCTTCTGGCCAAAGTATTTTTGTTTCATCATCAACACCCTATAAGTTGCAAGTTTTCATTCATTAACCCTCCTATTTGTAAACCCTTTGTCTGGAACTTGTAAGAGATTGTAATTCAGCCCAAACGTAGCTTATCCTTAACAGAAAAGTAATAAATGTGAAGTATTCCTCCACGGTGGTCTCTGGTCTTGGATCTCTGCAATCTAGGGCTATGGTATCCTTTGTTGGACCCACATGTTGAGTACAGTACCAATCCATTGAATTTCAGTCTGTCCGAAGAATAGACCATCACAGGCTAAGTTAGAGTCTGCCCCACTTCCAAAGTGCCTGTTCTTACAAGATGGTCAAATGTATTATGGATTGGATGGTCTTTTCCTCTATTGTCCTGGAGTTTTCATCTGCCATCAAGGGCTTCAGAAATTTGGGTAAACCCTGATCTGTTAGATAGTATTGACTTTTGGATCAGCTTCAGACAATGCTTGAAAGAATGTAGGTCAGAATTTGTTTCAGTTGCTCCATCCTTTGGTTTTTGTTCTTGTAATCTTGCTTGTGTATTGTGTTTCTATCCTGAGCAATAGGATAAAAAGTTGGAAGGGAATTACTGTAGTTTGGGTGATCTTCTTCTTTGTCCCAAAGAAAATAATGAATATAACAGTAACAAATTAACTTCTGGATGTATCGAGAGCATCAAATTTTATGGTGGCCTTTTTGATGGTTTCTTCTTCGTTTGCGTGTTGAGATAATATTTCCTTTGAAAGCAATTTCATTTATCCTGGCATTGGAAACTGAGTGGACTGTTTTGAATGAAAAGAAGAAATATGTTCACTTGAATCAATTGCAGCATTGCAGCAGTCGCATGCAGTGAAGTGTGAAGCCTCATGTGAGTCCCAACCTCACGATCAATAAGTACTCCTTTGAGGATGGTCTCCCTCTTCCTTTTTGCTCTTTCAATGTCCATCGATTGCCGGACAAAGGCATTCCTCAGGAGGAGTTCTTGCTCCGTCTCTGCCCACTGGCCCCGTGTGCACATCTGGGAGACTGTTCAGGTAGGTTGGTGATGATCAGTGTGTTCTGCGTTCTTGAGGACACATAGAAAACATTCCAAGTATTGTCTGCTGCTGTGATGATATTGATTGCATGTTGCAATCAACTCAGGAAGCCTTGCAAGTGCTCGAGGCGAATCGGAGTTGCCGAGTAACTACATCCATCACTTGGTGCATGTTCTGAAAGGCATTTTTGTTCTTAAACTGGAACATTAATTGCTGGACAAATTTGGATTTGTAGGATACTGAGGAATCAAGAAGCGATAAGTTTCTTTGTCATCAAGAATTTCTTTTAGACTAAGCCTGCATTGCATTGGATGGTTGACATCATATTTGAAATAGTCTGTGGTGTGGGGTCAGTGAGAATGCCTCTGGTGACGAGACTCTGTTCCTGTTCACTTTACTTTGATGTCGGTTGCTGGAACTAGAGCAAAAACTGAAATTTAGGTGATTGGAACATTAACAAAGCTACGTCATTGTCATCTTCATTGTGAACTGGCACTTATCTTACAATCACTGCAAGAATTACAATGTAGTTGTGCTTAGAATTTGATAACGATCTTCAGTAAATCATTTTTCAAAATCAAATTTGTGGTATGATAATTTCTTTTGTCAGATCCATTGACCGTAAGCTTGATTTATTACAAAGCTTAACAGTTATTGTGACAAAAAGTCATTTTAATGTTTATTGTGCCATTTGCATATTTGGAGATGCGAAGGTATGCGAGGGCGAATGCCATGGCTGAAGTATTTCTTTTGTGCCGATTAGCGCTTCCTGCCTTCGAGACTCGTTGAACCAATGGTGCTCATCCCACGAAAATACAATTTTTGGCCACATAATATGGAGTAACAGTGGACAACGGATGATTGAACAAAGCTAATTATTTTTCCCACAATTGTCCTTCTATGCATACAACATATTTATTAGTCAGAAGGTCGCTATATGTGAAACTATGCGGGATATATAGTCGTAGTCCACTACTCAAGTTTTAGGGCATAGAAAACAAAAGTGGTGTCCCTTGCACAGCCTGGCAAGGAGACCCCTCTTGAAGGTTTCGAGCTCATCGATGCTGCCTTCTGCAGGTGGGGTAGGAATCTTAATCCACCTGTGAAGGGTGCTGCGAAGGGGGTCGAAATACCATTTGGAAGTTTAGCATTCTGACGAGGAGCTGTTGTTGTATGATAGACAGGCGTGAAGAAGTTCCCAAGCCCGTAAACCTGTACAATCTGTGATGTACCCCTGCTGTGGAAGGGTTTCAAGAAGGGTACTCCTAAAGAAATAGGTCTCTGCGATTTCGTCAGCTTGAAGAGCACAAACATTGTCTGAAATTGAGGAGTTTATTTAGCACGATTCAAGTGATCAGCGAGAGGCAGTTTTCACAGATCAAGCTTGAATGTGTGTATGCTAGTGTGAAGGAGCATCGTACAATTCTAATGCAATCTACATTACCACCGTATCCAACACCTTTGAATTATTCCGTCATTTGATGGTGTACAATTTACTTGAAAGAGGAATATATATAGATTGGAGCATACTCGTATAGACCAGTAATATTTAAGATGGAGACGAGACTATCTTTCAGCACCTATTTGTCAGCATCGTTTCTCTTTTTGTGAGAGTACACCTTGTGTTATGTGATTGGATAACACTATTATTCAAGTTGAAGAGTGTAGTATATAATCAAGATGTCAAAGAAAAGAACCTCGTTACCTCCTAACATGAAGGGAGAGGAGCGTCCAGGAAGTCTCTCACCCCGATCTCTGGTAAGACGTGCTGTTTCATTCAACACCGGGGCGATGCGTTACTTAGGATCAAAACTGCACAGGAGGTGAGTTTAGTCAATTTGATGGATAAGAGGAGGGCAAGGAGAAGGAATTGGGGTTCCCCCAAAAGAATAACAAATAAATAAATAACAAAATTGCATGTTCTTTTTTATGTAGGCATAGATTTTTCCCCCCAACTTTAACCCCCTCCATCTTAAGTACAGCCATGGCATAACTTGATCCCAATATATTCTGTATTCCGGCTTCAGTGTGATATGTTTTTCAAGCACATCTTGCTTGTAGTTGTAAGTTTAATGATAAAAATGCTTGCTTTAGGAGAAGGCTGTGGGCTATATAGGGGTAGCAAAAAGACATCGGAGCGGCATGATTTTCATAACTGAAATAGTTCTAATAGAGCTTGGCCAGCTATACAAAGATCTCTGCCAGTGGTATACAGTGGTATACACCCAACAAAATATATGGAATTGACCATGTGGAAATTATACCTTTCCAGTAGCAAAGCAAAGCCCTAGAAGAGCTCTTGTTTACAGCACAAAAATCTTCTCTTTTTTTTAGGGAAGAGCTGGGGGTTACCTGTATGTACTTATTTTGAACCAATTATGGGGATTATATGTTCCATGTGCATGAGTGAACATACATTAGATGTGACATGTAATTTTAAATCATTGTGTACAAATGTGTAGGCTATTTAGCCAAGGATTGGTGTGTACTAAATTTGACTACGCCCAACATATTTTTTTTTAAAGGTGAAAAACAAATTTGTTTTTTGAATCAGTAATGACTGTAATGGGCGCCAATGATGCCTTACTATTCCCAAGAGTAAGGTTTTCGAAATTCTTTTTCCCCTTTCTGAAAAAGAATGGAATGATTAGATACTTACTGTCACATGTACATTGGAATGTTGCTTGATGGTCAAAGCATTTTAGAAATACAATACCCTTACCGTTAATAGGTATGACCATCTTGAGATAGGGAGAGAGAGAGAGAGAGAGAGAGAGATAGAGATATATTCCGAGAGAGAGAGAGAAAAAGTATAATATATAGATCTGTAGAGAGGACCCATTTCAGCTGGGAATAGTTGTACAACAAATTTTGCAATAAATTTATATTATTATGACATATTTGTTTGTGAAATGGTTTGGGGAAATTAAAAAAGAACCAGAGTTCGTCATGTGAATGATGTATAGTATGAGCCATTATGTCTTTATAAGATGATTGTTTTTTTAGTATATGAAATACATGTATAAGCATTTCAAGAGCAATATATGTCAGAACAACAATGCAATACACTGCCCCATATGTTCAAATTTGTGTTCGTATTTTTCTGTTGTGTTATGACAGTTAGCAAGTGTTCATAATCATAGTTTCTTCACACGCTGAGAATAATTCAGAATCATTCATGGACACTTTCCCTTATTTATTTGTTTAGTTGGAAATAACGGCTTTAAATGTGAGCCAAATCCTTGTGTTCTAAATATGGGAAATATTTCTTATCCGCGTTAATTCTCTGGCTCTAAGCCATACCTCTTATATATCTCCCTTTGATTCTAGAAAGTACCTTTTAGTCAAGGTTGATAAAGAGAAAGCAGTAAGATTCGCCTGAATTAGTCTGCTGATTGGCAGCACATGCTAATCTTTCTTAAGAACAAGGTATTGTAATGATCCGCAAGGCTATTGTTTTGAGTATTTGATGCCAGGATGTAGTGTTTCCTTTTCATTTCTTTCTAATTGGGGCTTGTTTCTGGTACGTGAGATCATGTCTGCTGCATTGTCGGGTAAGCTTCGCATCTAATGTATGCATACTTGTACTTGTAGGCCTATGCATGAGGTGTCATCAGCTATTTAAAGTGTACCAATCACACACAAAATATTTTCTTCTGTATGTAAGTAGTTTCTGAGCCTCACATATTACTTCTGGAAAGATCTTTTGCAAGTTTAAATACATTCTCAATTAACATAAAAGCAACTTGTGAGCAGACTACTTGAGGTTCCATGTGTGCAGTTTTATCGGATTCTTCATTTTCTTCATACTCCTTATCCGTTAGCCCATATAATGTAGGATGAGGTTTTTTTAGGTCAATTTTATATACATTCTAGCTATACACAAGTTATATTTTTGGGTGATTGGTATGCTTTAATGATTGTACTTTTGGGCACTCTTAATTAGGAGACAATTTGATCAAATATCTTTGTTAGTCGTACTTATCTATTAAGGCTGCAACGTGTACATGGTTCTTCCGTGTACACGTCCGTTAGACAACTACACAATCGTACACGTATCACGTATACACAGCCGCCATGTTTTTTTTTAAAGTGTCGATTTATGCCCCTCCAACTGGCAATGTGCCGGGCGACGCCCACCCGTCCCCGGAAGAGCACCGGCATGGCACCATGAGTGTCGACTCACCACTCGGAAAGTAGAACCAAACTAGCTGCCAATGTCCGGATTTCTGTTTGGACTTGGGAGGAAAATTTGTCTGTTATCTTTAGTTTAAGAAACGACATTGTTACTATTATTTGTGACAAGTTCACAAGCACAAATCTGCGCCTTCAACTGCACCTCGCAGTAAAATAAAGGTCCTTTCCCACGTGGGTTTTCGAACACGGAGTCGGCAAAAAAAAAATCTTATTAGTGCCACAATAGCTATCAGAAAGAAGAAGGAAAATCTTTGATAAATTGCTAGCACTTTCACACATTCTATTAAATTTTTCATTGCAAATCTAATCAGATTCTCCAGCCATTTGCAGCGTTCTAGATGAGGGCAAGGTTTGATCCTATAAAACCAGGCCATCCCATTGTCTGCACCTCTCTACCCTAATCTCTGACACATATATCATCCACCCATCAAAAATGAAAACGTTTTTGAACTTCAAAATATCTCACATACCATTTCCTTCCACTTCTCTTCCATTTTTCTGCCGTTTAGCTGCCTGTGCTTTATACATGTGATCACTCACTCCAAATAAATGTTAAACCGGTATCTTTTTTAAATGACTGGGCTTTCATGTTATCGTCATGGAGACTTCTACACAAGCTGCATGCTGGGATATCATAGGAAGAAGCATTATTAGCTTTTAGGGTGGAATTAATGTTGTGTAATGAGGTTTACGAGTATTGACAGGCAAAAATGCACAGGAGTGAAAGGCCTTTGAGCACTAGGAAAACATTAAAAGTACTGTGAGGGGTAAGAATATGTGAGAAGAAAAAATTCGGAATTTACTGGAGTGAACTAATTAATTCTGCTATAGAAAACCTTCAAAGAGAACAAAGTGATTTATGTGCCTGCTGTGATACATTTTAAAAAAGTAGAATTGTGTGTATATTGTAAAGAAGTGACTCCTATTTTGTGATTATTGTAAATCATGCCTTGGAAATAGGGTTTCTTCAGCTCATATTTTGTATGCTGTACTCGCAAGATGCAGTGTAGATCCAAGCATGAGCTTCATGTTTTGTTGATCGCCAAAAGGGTTTTGCGCATAAGGAAGTAGGAGCCATTTTGCTTCTCTAATACCTCCTAATCTCTGTGAATATTTGATTCCGTATTCTTCGTGCACACTTCGATACATCCGAATGCTGGCTCCATGAGCAATTCACTGAACAGAGATTCAGTGAAATTGCCCCTACGTACGTTGCAGAAAAGAGGGGGATACATGCTCTGTATGCATGTCTTATCATAATCATAGTCTTGCCATTCCGTTGTTATTGTCATCAGCATCTTAATTTGAATTCGGATGTCACGTTGAAGTGCGGATCAGGTCATTAGTGGCATTTTATTGCCTTGTGTGTATTAACATTGTGGCTATCAGTTATTCCTACGTACATCGTTAGTAATGGTGTAGGCTGCCCAAACCTATCGGTCATCATGTGAAGTCCAGATTATGCAGCTCAATAATGAGTCGAGGTATGCATGTAAAAATCAATCAAAATTTACTGACATTTGCTGAAGTAAGGAGACAGTTAGATTTTGCCACGGAGCTTTGCTATGGTACAGTACTAATGGTGCTTGGATCACACACACACACACACACACAACATGGGTGTAAATAATTCATGGGTTTTCGTCTAAAGCTGTGGGTGTTATCAAGTTGCAAGCCAGCAGCTCGATAGAGAGACATAAAAGGAAACCTGGCTGTCGCTATGTGTGGTTGCTATGCAAACCAGAGGACCTGGCAGATTGTGTATGTTAGAAGCATCAACTGACTGTCTGCTTGTGTTTCCCACTGTGCACGCTGGTTAACGTAGAGGATGAGTCAGGTGTCGGAAGGTCATTTTTTGAGCGCGCTACTGAGTGTCGTAGGAGATGGGGAAGCACATCAACGTTACGCCTCCATTCCTGTGCTCGACAGTATTTACTTAGTGTGGCTATCATTGCATTAATTGGATACCTGTTCTGGGAGATGCTACAAATTGCTTCATTATTCAGCAGTCACCTGTATTTATACAGTTACTTAGTTTGTGAATGCCAGTTCGATTTAACCTGATTTTACAGTAGAATTGGAATATCAGCATCCCTTGTGCCCTGTCCTTGATGCGATATCACATTATAATTATATGGCAGTAGCAGTAGTTGTTTTGTGACCATGGGGGCAGCCATCTTGGATTGATGTTTCATCGCATTGGAATGCAGGAGTATAATGTAGCTATGGTCACTGCTATGAAGTGACACACTATGCTTTGATAGGATTCCAGAGAGTGTCCTCTTTCATTAACTTTGCTGTCTACCACAAGTGCTTCTGTTGAGTGAGGATCAAAGGCCACCTGTGGATTTTTAGGAGTAAATGTCGAAATGGCTTGATTTGAAATCATAAGTGACTGTAATTATTTCAGTTCTGATGGATTTTTGAATTATGATGGACTCTTACAGCCTTCATTTTTCTTTGACTATCACATTTTTTGGTATAAACATGTTCTTTGGGATTTAATGATTGTTGTCTCGAGTTAGCAGTCAAGAGAAATATGTGACACTGCTATGAACCATATAGTTAGGATATGCTCTGGTGGACATGGTACAGAAAGAATCGGCCAATTTGCTTCTCACTCTTGGGCAAACATCACCTATGCTGCTCACTGTGACAGATGTCATGACACAACCCTTGTCACAACCCTCAGCACAACCTGCGTCAAATTCCTCTCGCATCCCCTAGCGGACGTTAGCACAGACCCTCTTCAAGCCCCACCCACCCAGCAGCAGCATCTTATCACCATGCCAATACTGTTTCCTCATGGTGCGGAGCAGGGGGAGGAGAGGAGTGGGGATGATGTGTCTAGCGTTGGAAGTGGGAGCAGCAAGGGTGGGGCCCAGAGCCAGGGCGGAGGGGAGAAGAGGAAGGTGTATCGGAAGAAAATGGCTGATCTTGCCAAGTTTTGGGAGTCTGCTCAGTGGTATGTAGATTTGTGGATATACAGTTTGTACAGTATCCTTTGTACAGTGGTTGTATTCTTCTCATCCTTTTTAATCAATCACAGCGCCAGAAAAAAAACCTGAGGAAATTATAATCATATTTCAAGGTCGAAATTTGATTGATTTTGATTTTTTTTCTTCTCCCATGCTCTTTCTTCATCTTGAATACATTTGTATCATTTTGTTATCAGCATGCAAAGTTTGCTTATACACCAAATACTGTTTGCTGCGAATTAAAAACAAACATGCCGTAACAATGAAGTTGACAAATTTACTATTTTTTCATGAAAATGTGAGATGTTTCACACATTTGAAGAAGACTTTTATGTTCACCTTAGCAAGAAATGTTTGCCAATTGAATTGTCTATGATTGAGTATATCTATGGAATATAAACATCAATATTTGCCCTACCGTATTTGCCGGCGATAAGGCCGCACTGCCGCATAGGCCGCACCTCCAACTTTGACATTTTGTAGAGGAAAAAAAAAAAAAAAGGAAAAAAAAAAAAGGTAAAAAAAACAAATGGACCAAACAAAATAAGCGTAATTTTCTTGTAGAACACTATTTTTTCTACAAACTGATACCAAACTCATCAATATTCTTATAAATTTACAGGAAGTTTACCTCAAAAATGATCGTAATTTTGCAAATTTTCATCGATTTTAAGCTAGTACTGTATCGCAGGCAGATTTGGTATCCTACATAGAAGTCTACATGTATAATACCCCTACCACGATGTGCGGTGTAATACGAAATTGCGACTTTGGCTAGATGCGCAGTTGCGTTGTGCGGTAGCTCCGTAACGGTCCCTTCTTTTAGCAATGCAATGGCACGGACTTAAATCTAGATCTACCGGTAGAATTTGTTAAAAATAGGTAATGTTTATTCACGAGATCGACAAAACTTCATGTCAACAATGCAACATGAAATAGTCGGTAAGATGTGTGGAGTTAATCTAGAAATGTCCTGTACCATTACTGGTATAGATCTAGTCATTGTACCGTTGGGAGTCCCATATGTACGAAATTACGTGCTGTTTTAACAGCCGATTTTTAACTGTTGTTGCGGATTGGCCGCACCCCGACTTTTTGATATTTTCGGAAGAGAAAATACTGCGGCCTTTACGCCGGCAAATACGGTATACTAACTGTAACATCCTTGAGAATTCGCTAAATTTCAAATGAGAGGAATTGTAGTTAAGTTGCATTATGAATGTTTGCACAAATGAGTCATATTTGATAAAATTTGAAGAGAAAAAAGTTTCAAGTTAGGGCAATACATTATTTTGTAATGGTTTGAAAAATTTCATTTTATTCACCATTAATATATTCATTTTTTAATTTGCTATCTTATTCATTTATTTTTGTCATATATAAAAGGGTATATCACGTTATGAAATTATGACTTTTTCCAAAGAGCAATATTACCTCAGCTACAGCTCTGACAACCATTACCTGCTCACAGTGTATTTCAGGAAAAGCATTCTACCAGTATTCCATTACTACTCCCGGGTTAGGAATGGCAAATTCGAATCAGTGTCTTGCAAAAAGACATATGGTAGTGCTGTGACAGGGCTTGAACCCAAATATTTGCATCTCTAGTCAAGTTTATAAAACCACACAACTTCAACCCTTCCATGAGATTAGGGGGCAGTTAGATCTTAGGAATTTTGATTTTGAGCAAATGAACTGGATATGATAGAGGAAGACTCTTTACTATAAACATTAAGTTCAAAAGTCTGTGTGTTATTTTTAGGTCTATGTTTATGCAAAGACTTAAGACATGTTGCAGTCAAGTATCAATCAAATCTTTTGTTTGGTTACCTATGATTAAAAAACCCATACCTCCAATTAACACCATATCCTCGAACCAGAAGGGCGTTAACTCATATACTCAACACAAAGTTAACACCCTTCTGGCTCCAAACAGACGATAAATCTTTGTACAGGTAAGGAATGTAGGTCTCCAAAGAAGTACAAAGGATGGATCAGTTAACACCGGAGATCAAAGCTAGCCGAGAGACAACAACAGCTCATCCTGTCCAGGCATGATCAATTCTGGGGGCCCTGGTTATTATCTCAACAAATATTTGATTTATCCTCAGTCCCACATATATCTCCTTTGAAGTGTGATGTCTCATCTGCCGCTTAACATTATTTTGTTCGAAGGGAATGTAATCAGAGGAAGTGGTTTCCCCCTAGGCCAGGGTGGGCCATCACTCTCCGGCAAAGGAGAAATATGAAAGAGAAATATATGAAAAAATGGGAGAGGGATTCAAGAAATTGACTGAGGGATATGTGCCAAAAGAAAAAAGAGAGAAAGAGACACATACAGACAGACAGTCAGAGACATTCAGCTAAATTAGAAATAGAAGAAAGCGGTTAATGAAAAAGAGCAGAATTATACTTTCCAAATAAAAATAGTTATAAGAAGGATGGGGCCTCCAGGAATTTTAAACTCTGACAGTATGATACTTTCAAGAAAAGACATTTGATTCCCAGAAATAGTAATTACAATATTTAATGAATTCAAGGCTCTTATAACATGCTTAATTAGTGTCCACTATTATTCTGTTTGTCTAATGAGCAATTTTCTTTTTGCTACACAAAATCTCTTCACAATAATTTGTGATTTGTTATATCATGAAAAACCTTAATAATATTTGCACTTTTTAGCATTATGAAGAAAGAAAAAAAAAGGAAGAAAAAAAAAAAATCACAATTCGTTCCTTTTGCTTTTGTAAGATTGTCCTTTCAACCAACAAAATGTATCCAGATAAGGTAGTATGGGCTTATGTTGTACAGGATAGAATAAAATCATGATGAATGCAAATGTTTAAGGTGGTATTCTCGAATACAACCTTTAGTGTTTTCATTTTCTCATTGGGAGATCCCATTCCCTCACGGTTAGTCTCGTAAGAGTCATATGCTGCAAGAAAATAGTCTTGACACTTATTTGATAACATATTATTTTTGGAAGTTGTGGATGGCAGAAGGAATGTGTTAAGGTGACAAACGAAGGAACGCAGCTGTTAGAAACTGGGTTATCGGCTCATGGTAGTCTCCGACCCTAGGCAGACAATTTGTATCTTACCTGAGTACACCTTATTAAAGGGATAATTTAGCATTTTGCCATGGTTGTAAAATAATTGAATGATTTAATTGGCTCAGTAGACGATTCCATATCATACCTGATGACCCCCACTAAAAGGACCTTTCACTGTTTTGACATGGTTGTGAATATGAAATGATATATTAATTTAGCTTAATTACATGGTCCCTTGAAAAGGACCTAAAGCCGTCGGTCCTCTGGTTGCTTACTAACAAGCATTTATACTTTCTTAGCAGTCAGGTACAATAACCACCACCACCACACACTGTCAGGTCATATAAGACAATACATTTCATTTTCATTGGTATAAAAAGACAAACAGCAAAGGCTGGAAGGTTCAGTCTATTAAGAAGTAATAAAATACCTGCAAATGCAATTTTTTCTAAAGTTTTACATTAGCATGACAAGTATTTGAAAATATATGAGAAACAAAATCAAATACCTCTGAAAGTTGTAATAAATAAAGAATCAATGGTTAGGATTCTTAATTTTTCAATAAGTATAATCAGAATCGTATTGTTACATGTACCATTAGTACAAACATAGACCTACTAAATATTACAAATAACCTAAAAATAGATAGCATCATATAACTAGAGGAATTTTCTAAAGTTGAATAGTAGTACAATATAAGGTACTTGGAAAGGTAGCTAATTAATGAAAACAACATTGCATTTTTTAAATGCAATTTTGGCGAATTGTGCATTGGATACTGCTTTTTACACATGTATGTATGAGTAATGCTCCAAATGGAAGGTGGAATAACAATGTGTGTGTTACATTGCAGATTACACTGAGATAAGAATGAAAAATAATCAATATCGCTACCTATGCATCATATGCTGTGTAAATGAAGCTACAACCTTGTACACTATATGTCTATCATGAATATGACAATGTGTAGCATTGTATGGTGCAGTATAGATGCATTAATTAACCTACATGTATTACGTCTGTGAATATAACAAAACAATTTGGACATGATCCTTTAGCCTTACATCAATTTTATTTTTATTTTCTTTGAACTTTTCCTCAAAATATGTGTAAAAGTATATTCTCCCTAGTTTTCTTATTTTCCGCATAAATTAGACTATGGGTCATGGTTAAATGAGGTGATAATACCTGCTACCATTTTGTCCAAAAACATAAATTAGCTGATCAAATTCTCCAAAGGCTTGAAATAAAAATGTTTGTGAGTATGGAAGTTAGACTATGAGAATTGATGTAAACCATTTTGCAAGCATGACTGATAGTGGAATTCTAATTGATCAAGATATGCAATCAAGGTCCATTAATGTCCAATATGAATATTGGAGTGATGTATTGCCCAAATAGGCCTATGCCTAAACAGTTTTGTGTACTTTCAACAACAACAAAATTGTTTATTGTTTCTCCTTTTCTGACAAAAACATTATAGTGAATGTTCATTTGCCCATGCTGCCCCAGTTTTATGGAATAGCCTCCCCAACTCTCAGAATCATTCATACAATATATATGTTTAAGTCTTCCCTTAAAACACTCTTATTCCAAATCTTAAACAGATAAAAGGAACTCAGTAACCTATTTTCTCTTTGCTTTTCTTTTCTTTTGAAGTGCATAGGGACATACTTATTTAATGTGTTATGCGATATACAATAATGGCTTATTATAAGTAGTATCATTAGACTACTTTGGAGGGAATGTAGCTGTGATGTTTTCAGCATGCATACCAGCATTTCAAAATCACCGCAATAATTAAAAATCGGTAAAAAAAAAGAAAAGTTCTAACCAATCCTATGACTTTATTTTTTACACTGCCTTGTGCCTGGCAGAATTAAGGGTCCTAATGAATGCATAGCTAATGGTTTTACATTTTCAGAAATACATATTTTTTAAAACAGTTTTGACCTGTCTTTAACTGCTTGTACTGGCACATTTCAATTTAATTTAACTGCCTGAATTGTAAACAAGCAAAGATTATATGTCGTTAGTATCATTTTTGTATACCTTAACTGTAAAACTGTAAACTGAATTCAATTTCATTTTTATTTATTTATCATCCAACTATGTAAAAACACATACATGTAACAGTCATAAAGACACAAATTGGCAAAATGATAGATGAAAGGAAACCTCAATAAAAAGCACAAGGCTTGTAAAACAGAAGGCACCAAAACATATCATATTAAAATGATAACAAATGGATACAAATGCAATGTAAACATTGAATGCCCTATACATACACAGTTCCCCCCCCCCTCCATTACATTCTTTTTTTAAAGATTAAAATTTATAGTCATGCCTTTTGCCATTCACACAATGACATGACATTTTTCTACTTTTACGAGGGTCGATCAAGTTCACATTGGTTTTGGAATGGTACGAGTTCATAAACCTCTGAATATTTCTTCAACCAGCAAGTATTCAGCCTGGCGTCAGAGTACTGTGGTGAGGCACTGTCTCGTCACCCACAAAACCTTCATAGCATGCTCATGCGAGACCACCTACAGATTAATACAGTGATACTTGATAGCAAACTGGGATATTTTTCTAATTTGAGTAAACAAATTGTCATGTATAAGTCCTCAACTTTAACATGTGAGAATTTAAGAACCCAATTGGTATTTAAGAGATCATAGTTCACATAAATGTAGTCTTTAATTCCTATATTCAGCCATGAGGCACTTGGTTTTTATTACAGGTAATAGATCAGAGATATACAATTGAAAGAAATTTAGAAAGATACTGCCACATATATGGAAGTATATCAATACACATTATGAAAGGAGAATATTTTTATCAATTTACTGTTATTAATCAAAAATTGTAACTTGAAAGATCAATATAACCACTCCCGTAAGCCAAAATATATCCAATTAGATATGCTATGATTAGGAATAGAAAAGTATATTTCCTAAAGAAAAGCACCAGTATCCAATGAGATATGCCATGATGAAGAATATTTAAGCTTGTTTGCTGATTTAAACATCAGAAGCATAGCAACGTTATCTATATACCAATCATTAATTTAAGCCTCGTAATGCCAGCTTAACATCACAAATCACATCCTTGGTAAAACTGAAAAAGGTTCTGATTAGAAGAAAGGTGGCGCTTTTTTGCGGATGGGTACCTATTTGGTTTCTTTACAGAAGAACCAATTAAAAAGAATTTTTTTCAACAAACTTTGAAAGGCAAGGTTTGTTTCATGTTCAATCACTTGGGCACTGGCTGGAGACAGTACGATCACTCAGGCAAAGGATATAGATGTTATCACAGTTTTAGGTAAATATTCTCCTCAAATGGCTGCTTAATAGGTATTTGGGTGTGAAGTCAGGTGGAAATTTCTAGAGGAGAATGGTAGAATTTAAACATATTTACCTGTTTTTCTGTGTTATTACAAGGGCATTTTAACACATGTGTTGATACATATAGGCCTACAGCACAAGTATATAGTATTTATAGAAAGTGAGCATAGAAAAGGAAATTCCCATTCATTTTGGAAACAATAGAATAAGATAAAAGAAAATGATGTTTGTGAAAAGACTTAGAGAAATTATGTATTCCCATTGGAGATTTTGTTGTTGTAATGGAATGGAACATGTGAATAGTGGGCAAAGTGATGTATTATATTCATAGTCATAGAGAAGTAAAAAAGATCGTGTCTGAGGAAACAAGTAAAAGGATATGAAATGGGGGTCTTGTTAAGGTGGAAAAAGAAAGGGAGAGAGAGAGAGAGAGTGTGTGTGTGTGTGTCTGAGAGAGAGAGAGAGAGAGAGAAAGAAAGAAAAGAGAAATATGAATATTGGGCGAGTACTAACAGAAGAGATAATGCAATGGAGATCGCCTATATTTTGTCAATTTACAGGAATAATTGCGGAAATGTGAAATATCCATGCATCTTTTCCCATCCGATGCTGAATAGAATTCAGTCTCGCAATCTTTATTAGACAGGTAATGAAAGAAGCGCAGCAGATAATGTGCACATTACACTATAATGAATCCCATAGATGCAATATTACTTTTATTATTTTAGATCAGTACAAATATACAACTTATATCCAGCTTTTTATTGGATTCTATATCGGATACAAGTATCTATTTCTTTTGTACTTGTGTTATCAATCTTGGATCCATGATAATTTAAATTTAACATTTACATGTCTTTACGAATTATACCCACCATGTTGCTTTTGCATGTTAATCATATCCAATTTCAAAGTATTTTTTTTTTTATCTGGAGAATATTATTTCTTTTCATTGAATTCAAGATGACTTACTATTGTCATTCATTCCTCTGATTCTAAAAGTGTTCATAGAAATAAAAACAATGTCTCGGAAGAAGCTTATGAAACTAGAATTATAAAGAAGGATAGAATGAGGCTGCATGAAGCAACAATTTTCAAAAGAGAATCAAAGCTATACAAATTAAGAGAACAAACAGGTGAAAATTTTGTCTTGAATTCAAATTGCATTGTACAGGGACAAAAACCTGGCTAGACTTACGGGGTCGTGCAGGAAATATGCCTGATCTACCTTACTTCCTCAATCGCACTCTATTGTTTCCTTTTTAGATGTAATCTTACCAAAATATTGACAGGTTCGGTGTCTCCATTATGTAGGGCAGGTAGCTAGTCTTTTCTTTATTTACTCCATGCCCTTTAATTGCCTTTATATTATAGTCTGATCATTACCATTTGAAAAATTCATTAGTGTCTTATCATTGTTACACAGTGGGTGCACTGCTGGGAATTATAAGCCCATTTTTGTCTCGCCTGCATAGCAAAAAGCGAGACATAGGCGCCGCTTTTCTGGTGGCGGCGGCGGTGGCGGCGTCAACATCAAAACTTAACCTAATGTTAAGTTTTTGAATTGTCAATATAATTTTGAAAGTATAAGGTCCTATTCAATGAAACTTAGACTAAAGGGTTATCAAGTATCCCCAATCATGTGAGGAGAATTTCAGGTCACAAAGTCAAGGTCAAAGGTCATTTAAGGTCAACATACTTGGACTATGTTGTGGCATCATCATCAAAAACTTAACCTGAGGTTAAGTTCTTGAATTTTTAATATAATTTTGAAAGTATAGGTCCTTATTCAATGAAACTTGGACTAAAGGGTTATCAAGTATCCCCCATCATGTGAGTAGAATTTCAGCCCACTAGGTCAAGGTCAAAGGTCATTTCAGGTCAACAAACTTAGACTATTTTGTGGCATCAGGCTAAGATTTTGAATTGTTATCATAATTTTGAAAGTATACATTCCTATTCCATGAAACTTGTACCCAAGGGTCATCAAGTATCACAAATCATTAACACAAATTCCAGGTCACAAAGTCAAGGTCAAAGGTCATTTTAGGTCAGTAGACTTGGATTATGTTTTCTCAACTAAATATTAGATTTTTGTTATTTGTTCATATTTCATGAAAATTTTCAATCTTTGTACAAATAATAGTAAATAATTATTCTGATGATTCTTTGTCAATATTCACTTAAAAATGATGATTATATTTTAAGAATTTCATTTGGGGGGGGGGGGCCTGCTAGTGGGCCACCCTGCCTATGAATAATGTCCCAACCTCAGTTTTTAATCATAACAAATTGCGTAATGCAGGCGAGACCGCCGAGAGCGTTTCCCTTGTTTGGATTAGATATTGTGCAAGATGAATACAGAAATAGTATTTTTTTTAAATTAATTGAATATTTTAGTAGAAAATACTGTATTAAATAGAAAGTTACAGTTAATCAGTTCATCCTAAATTTACAGGAGGAATATAACACCCCCCCCATCACACAGTTTATCTCTGCACATATTAGTATGACAATGTAATGCATAGCTTTATCATCTGTTTGGAGTCAAAAGGGCATTAACTCATATACTTTAGCACAGGATTAATGCTCTTCTTGCTCTCAACAGATGACGTTGTTGTACAAGTTTATGTCATATGCTTATCTATGTATGATTTAAACATTTAAACATTTTACATCAAATCAGCACGAAAGAACTTTCCTAGTAGTCCTGGGGGTGTTTCACAAAGATCCTAAGTCGAACTTAACTCTAAGTTGGACTTCAAAATTATGGAGAGCCATTTGTAGCCTTAAAAAAAATATATTAAAAAGTGAAAATTCAATTATTTTAGACTTTTTATAAATTCCACATCAAGAACATGAAATCTCCTTGATAAATAGAAAATATGAATGATTTGAATCAACATTTTATGCCTTTTAAAATAACTTGTACAAAATATTTTCATAGATGCTGATGGCTTTCCATAATTGTTAAGTCCAACTTAGAGATAAGTTCAACTTAGGATCTTTGTGAAACACCCCCCAGTACATATCATCTGCTCAGAGCCAGAAGGACATTATTTCTGTTTTTAAGTACATGATTTAATACCCCTCTGCCTCCAACATGATATATCACTTCAGTCTAGTTTGGAGGGTACAAGTATATGGATATTAAATAGCCTTGTAATGAAGATTGACAGCTTTCATACAGATTTAGGAAAAGTCAAAGTTGACTTTTCTTGATCTTTAAGTAGGTTCCAATGCCAAGGGGCCCCTAAATATCTCTTCAAACTCCATAAACCTCCGGAAATGAAAGACTTCCTTTATTCACAGATCAGCTTTGCCTTCGCAGATTTATGAAAGCAGGCATTGCCCTCCAACCAAAGGATTTGTTGAAATTTTTACGATGTTTCTTGTCATTTATCTGGTATTATATAAACCTGTTCAATCTAGATATTATAAATTTCCATTTTACCGAAAACCATAGATGTAGGGCCAATAAAGTTTTTTTTTAATCAGAATCCAGAATTCGGAAATGCTTTTTGATAGTGATGTCATGCTTTGAAAAGAGTCTAATTAATCACCAGAGATATATATTTCCTGTAAGTTGTACAAGATCACTGGGGCAAATCAATATATTAACAAAACAAGTCAGAAGCACAGGTGATTTTGTTATAACTTTAGTTGCTTGCTATATCATAATATTACGCAAACTATTTATTGTACTAGAAGTAACTGTAAACACAATTTCTCATGTCTGTAAACTGGCCCCATTTTTTGTGATTGATAGAATATTGGGCTTTGTTCCAATCTTGATTGACAGTTAGACAACAAAGGAGTGCATATATTTATTGATCATTTACCAAATTGGCTTGAACCGTGCGTGTTCGTTTTCTTGTCAAGGGTAAATTAAGTTTGTATTGCTTCACACCATTCTGTGCATGCATTTTATTTAAAATATCCTGTTTTGGGTGTTGTGAATGTGAATTTGTGAATGTATACTTAAGCACGGACTCTGATTTAACACAGATGAAACATTGAACGGTGACTTGGGCCAAGAATAATCCTTTTGACAAACATTCTTCCAAAAAATGAATTCTGTTTCTAGTTGGACATTGTGAAAAAAAACCTTCAGAGAACCAGGATGCAATTTGGCAAGTCACCCATTTTTAATGTTATCCTTACTGCATTTAGTTAGGACTCTTGGAAGACCATCTTATAACTTCTTTGAAGACTTGAATTTCTTTTTCCGACAGCTCAAGGAAAGGTATTCTCAGATATATTAAAGAACAAGGACAAGGATGTGGCTGTGGGGTGCTATTTTTCCCATTTAATTCATGTAATGGCAGCCTTTTGAAAGATTCACCAAAATTTGCCTCGCAAAGTTACAACTTACAAGGGAGAGGGGTTGGTCTTTTGTTGTTTTGGCGATACAGTTTAGCTTGTGCAATTATTGACTAAGAAGAGGGTGCTATCAATGAAAAGAAATTCTTGGCACCCTTTTCTTGGTCTCTTCCCCCCCCCCCCATCTCTCTTTCTATCTCTCTCCCTTTCTCTCAGAATTCCTCTTTAAGCTTTTTTTCAAGGAACATGTCTTTCATAAAGGAGTACTTAGAAGTTTCTTTAGCAATCTTTCATTCAGATTCTTATTTTTATTTTCTCAGAACATGCTTATGAGTCAGGTTGTTTACAATAATTTAATTTCTTGTTCATTCTCTTCAGGGTGCTTTTATATAGATCCCGAAATGCATACAGAACTTTGATATCATCAACATTTTCTCCTTGATGAAGAACATTGTTACAAATAAAATTAGTATATGAAATATCAAGGCAATCATAAATACTAGTAAATACTAGTTTAAATAAAGAACTAAATAGATACAGTCTTGAAGAAAAATATATACATATTTTTAATCATGTTTGATTCATGCTAATGTGTTGGCCTTTTGAATTGGAATGATTGGAATTGCACAATTCCGATCACACCTGTGGCAAGGTTAGGTCCTGTTGTGATTGTACCTTCAGAAGAATAGGGGTGCGCCACTGCACCCCTGCTCCTTTGGAAGAGAACAAGGGGGTTCCCCCGAAGCTACCAAACTACGCAATCCCTAGAGAGTGCACATAAACCTATGTGTTAATTGTCGCTCTTAATTTCCTCATTCAATGTTTAAGGACTGAATAAAGTTGTATGACTTGTTTGCCAATTTCAAAAGTGTTTATTTCTTATCGAAGGTCACCATCATTGTTATGCTGAAATTATATTGAAATGAATAATACCACAATGTACACGGATGCAGGTAATCACCTTCATGTTTCTGCTGCATTCACCTAAGTAATTCAAATTCGTAGCACTGTTATCAAGGTATAGAAATATTGTTATTCATCATGGAGAGGAAAATGAAATCAAATGTGTTTTTTATAAATATTTTGTACACTCCCCTTTTTGCTTCTGAAGGTAGTGAGATTTGTAAGCATAGCTTTATCATTATCTCTCTGGGTATTTATTTGGTGCTGATAAGTGAGATTTTGGTGGCAGTAGACACAATTCCCAGGAATATTTAAAAGGGAGTAAAATAGTGGAAAACTTTTTTATCTTTAAACAAGAAGGAACATGCACCCCATTGTAGTGCAGGGGGATTTGTGGCCTAAGAGACCATTTTGAATTCCAGGTAAAGACCTTGTACAATGTACTTTATAATGTGAAAGAGGATGTCATTTAAGACACATTTCTGCAAGGATTTTCAAGACAAACGTGTTTGAAGTCGAATATTGATGAAAGAATACAAAATTGAGGTTTTCTGCGTACAACAGAAAACCCAAATTATGTATTCTAGGTTTCTGCGTACAACAGAAAACCCAAATTATGTATTCTTTTATAAATATTTGTCTTCAAACACATATTTTGAGCGAAAATCTTTGCAGAAGTGTGTCTTAAAGCCCTCTGCACTAGTTTGGCCAGGAGGGATTAGCTTGGTCACTGACAGGTGGTTATCTCATCAACTCGGCTCTCAATTAACATAAGAAAAAGAGGATCATGGGGGGACCAACGGGCACCGCTTAGCCTTAGGCATTGTTTTCTATATAGAGGGAGCAAGTAGCTACAAGTAGTTCAGTGGGGCTTTAAATGACATCCTCTTTCACATTATGATACAATTTAAGTGAAATTTTGCCATCAAATTTTTGGCGAATTTGGGGCTCCCAACACTTTAGAGGGGCTTTAACTACGCAATGAAAGGTAGCTTCCCTAACTCCTTTTGGGTGAGCTCCTAACAATGGCGGGTTTAATGTGGGAGTCATTAGTTTTCTGTATTGTAAAAGAGCGATCATGTACAAAATGAATCATCCCAAGAGGTCTTGCTTTTACAGATTATGAAAAGATAGCATGGAATTGGGTCAGAGTTACCCGTCTACTACCAGGGAGGTAGGAAGAAATCTATACAGGTATATTGTCCACGATGAAGGGGAATTTGGGGGGAATTGTAGAATCAATCAAAACTAAATGCACCCCGTACCACGCAAATGGGAATATTTTTGCAATAGATCGAATACAGAGATAATTATTGTCAAATGTTGGAACCTTATTATCAAGTTAGTTTTTTTTTTAAACAATATGCATACTGTTTTGTTGTATGTTAGTTTAAAAGATATATTGCTCAGAAAAATGGATCTTTTAAAATGGATGAGTCTGTTTCAAGTTCACGTCTTCTCTTCCCTATTGTCTCATGAGTGCAAGAAGGAGCTATTATTAATTGCACATCTGGTACTCTCAAGCATAGACATTCTCTTTGACTTTTCATACAAAGTTTTGTCTGAAAGCTTTTCTATTGGACATTTGTCTTCATCTTGTCTGACTCTGAGTAAAAAATGGATGAGGCTTGCTGGTTGAGTGATGTTTACATGTGGAGACTTCCTGGGTCATTTAAGGTCAGCTAAGGTCAGAGTGCATTACTTCCAGTCTGGGAGACAGTGTATATCTCTAGCCTGAGGGATGAAAGTTCTTGATTAGGGGGGAGATTGGTAGAATGTGACACCTCATTAATCAGCTGATAAGATTAGCCAAGGGTTCAACCAGCCCCTCCCCCTTTTCTCTTGACCCATTCTCTTGGTCCCATTCACACTTTGGTATTTAGAACAGCGTTGTATAATGCGACTGGATGGAAGTGAAAATGGCCCACCATATACACATTGTCATGATGTATGGTCCATCCTATGAATAGGGCCTTCCATCCCTTCTCTTTCTCTTTTCTCTCTCTCTCTCTCTCTCCCCTTCTCTTTCTCTCTCTCCTCTCTCTCTCTCTCTCTCCCCTCCCTCCCATCTCCCCCTTCCTCCCCCTCTCTCTCTCTCTCTCTCTCTCTCTCTCTCTCTCCCTCTTTTCTCTCTTTCTCTTTTCTCTCTTTCACTCATTGATCATTTTCCCCCTTTCCCATCTTTTTCTTTCTCTTTCTCTATGTAGAAATTAGGATTAAATTTCATTTCTTGTTCAACAGATCAGACAAGTACCTGTTGAGTCCTAAAAATAAGTTTTCTTGTCCGTCATTTTGGGTCATCATCTTGTTGAACAAGTTGTTCAAAGTGACGTTTCCCCTTCCTTCGGGCTTCTCATTTTAGACCTGTTCATCTGTCCACAATGATTCAGGACTAATGCAATCAAGTCGGATGTTAACATCTGTGAAAACAGATTTTAGAGGAGTAATCTAATTGTAGTACAATGCCTTACTACACGTGACATTGTCTCCCGTTATTTCATCTCTCCCTTGTTACGCAAAGCGATGAGAGACAATGAAAGTTAATTGTGTGGCGTGTAAAGAGATGAGTCATGGTAAAGTTCATGAAAAAAAATAGCAAAATTTTGCCAAGTGCGTGCAAAATGGTACGGTTATTCTCCCTTTTAGTTTCAAGTTTAAATTTACAATATTATTAAGCCAAGGACAATTTTAGCCATTCTACAGAGATGTGTTCTTTTTCAAGCTGCACCTGTTCTTTGACTGAGCAAGATCACAAAAGGCCTGTCTTCATCAGCTCGAGTTTGCCAAATAACCCGCTATTTTCAGACTCAGGATATTTTCCAGAAGCTCGAAATTGCGTCTTCACCAGACCGATACGGTCATCACAAACTAGCTCAAAAAATAAACCCGAGATTGGCGCATGCGCACTTCAGAGACCGACTGTACGACCAGCGCATTTAAGATTTTACCCATGCTGTAAAACATGTGTACAAGTACAGCCGTCAACGGTAGACCGGCTGTGCAGGTCAGTATGTGCTAGCCGGAAATCGTTGTGCATGGTGGGATCGAGAAGTTGACTCCGTAAATTTCTCTTCTGAAAATACTGCGGCCTTTACGCTGGCAAATACGGTAGTTAGAATAGCGGGTTATTTGGCAAACTCGAGCTGATGAAGACAGGCCTAAAGACAGGCCTAAAGACTTCTGAAATGTCATTCTAAGGCAGTTTCAGTAGCCTTGTCCATCACCTAGTGAAATGTGTGAACATTACAATGACATATTATGCAATCCAAACATGATTTTTATGTGATATATATATATAGGGTATTGAAATTGCCCTTGAGTTGATTTCTCAACAACAAAAATCTTTGCAATTATGTTTTTGGAACACTCCTGCTTTCGGAACACTCCTGCTTTCGGAACACTCCTGCTTTCAGAACACTCCTGCTTTGTACTTGAGAAAGTTGGATTGTACAGCCTAATGTGTCAGAGTATCCACCTCTCCCTAGGCTAAAGGCTACCTGATTAAAATGGTCTCATGTATTGTCTCCCTTGAACAAGAAATGTTGCAGAATCTTTGTTTAAAGGTAACCAGTCCAGTGAGTCCACAGTGGTCACTTTTTATTGTCTCCCTTGAGTGGCCTTTATAGACAGGTTCAGCTGTGTCTCCCTTGAACAAGAAATGTTGCAGAATCTTTGTTTAAAGGTAACCAGTCCAGTGAGTCCACAGTGGTCACTTTTTATTGTTTCCTTTGGGCGGCCTTTATAAACAGGTTCAGCTGTGGATTGGAGCTTCTCTGAAAGCTAAAAGTTTTTTTTCCCTTGATCTCACATTGCAACATTTGAAACTGTTTCTAAAGAGTTAATAATCATACCATTTCTTGACTTCTATTTTATATGTAAGGTAATCAGACGTCCAGAAACATTGTTTGAATTGATCAATTTATAACTGAGTTTTCGTTCAAATAACATTTATTTTTTTCACGTCTGGATAACTATGTTCTTCTTCCTTCGTATGAGGTAGTAGTATTATATATCAAGCTATTTCTTGAAGCTGGGTAAGCCAGTTGACTTGTGCATCCTTTGGGCTTGACAGATCAGTCTATGTTGAACTATGTTGAAAAGTACAGGCAGTGTTATCATCCCAGAAAGATATGCTGTGATGTGAACAGACCTTGTGTGAGATGGAATCTTGTCAAGTCTGGAGGAAATTCAAGGAAATGCTCAATTTCCTTTGAAAATCATCTATTTGTAGAGGAGAGCTCTGTGTGAACTTAACAGTGAGGGTAGCCCTGTTGATGAGGATGTTTCACTGGAATGAGTCTCAGTTTGTTCAAATGTCTCCTATTCAAAAGTCCTGTCTTCCATATTCCCCCCCCCCCCCAAAAAAAATAAATAAATAAAACTTCAGTAGGTATCGGTAAACATTACCCTTTTGTTAACGGCTCTTCTTAGATATTCTACAGTAGAAAGAATAGGACTTAATTAGGGGTGGTTACTGTATATTTGATATTTTCTAGGGCTCTTGTAGAACTTAGCAGCTAGCTACACATGTACCTACCGGTAGGTGTAAAAAAACACTCTTTGCTCCTGCTTATTTTTTAAATATAGGGCCATCTCTAGTATATTGGTAATTTTAAAAGGAAATAAACAGCCATTTTATTGGTTGGTAGCTCATGGCAACACTTTGATAATCCTATTGTGTTATTCCCAAAAGCAATGGAATAGATTTATGAAAATTAAATATCCTGTCATTTTGACTTTGTATTTGATAGTTACTTCCAAAAAAATGATAGTGACTGTGTTGATAAAGTGATTGAATTATGAAGTCACCCTGAATAGAAATAGAATCTGAAGTCTGAATAACTTTGAATCTGAACAAAAATAAGGATGTATTGTTAATGAAACAAGTAGAAGTGCATCATCATGAGCAGACACCTAATTCCTGCAATGTTCTTACTCTCTATCTCTTATATCCGGAATCATATGACAAGATTGATTAGACGTCTTCACATAGTTGTACTTCCTTCCTGTTATGCTTGCCTATAGATCAACACAAGCACAATGAAGACAACCGAAAACTCTCCCCTGTTCACATGAGGAAAATTGTACGTTTTGATTAATAAATCTATCTAGATATATACCATGAGTTTCTAGATTTACTTGTGTGAAACAGTGAATGATGTTATTGCAAAATTAAAAGTATTCAAAGCAAAATGTTTCTTTTGGGCATTCTTTTGTACTCGTAGAATGCCAGTCAATTTGCTGGATAATGATGTCATATATTATGAAATCCTTTCTAAGCTACTTGTATACCTCTCTAACAAACAAGTTTCTCTCTAAGATCTTGAATATGCTCCATTGGCTATAGGATGCTGTTGGATCATTGTTTGTTTCTCTATATGTTTCTGTAGATGATGTACATGTATTATCTTGTGTGAATGGGTCTAATATCCACAGATAGCAGTCAATGGCAGTACTAGTTTCTGAAAGTCATTCCTTATAGATCTGCTATTTCAGGAACACGATGCTGCTATCGAATTGTCACTGATCTTTCAAATCGTCAAACAGCTTTCCCCATGGTTGCAAAGGAATGAATATTGAAGAAAAGTTCTCCAACGGTTTCAGAGAATACTAGCATTCTTAACAAAAATGTTGATATCTTTTTGAAATACAACAAGTTAGTCTGTAAATTCCATGGCTTTAAAGGTGTGCACTTTATGCACTATCCAAATGTGCGAAATCAATTTGTATTATTAAATCAAGGGCCTATTTCAAAGCGAAGACTTTCATTGCTTTGTACATGTGAGATCTTTTTGCACTATTAATTTCAACACTATCTGTTGGTCTATACCTTACAGCTTGTTTAGACCATAACTGCGAAATCTATGACGTTAGTTTTGCTTTGAACCATAATATTATTCCACTCCCATTAACTTTTCAACCTGTTCTCACCTAACCATTTGATCTAGCCCTACCCTATCTCTTTCCTTGCCGATATTTAAAGTCTCTTTCATTTCTTTTCACACCCCTCCCACTCTTTAACACACCTTGAAGTTCTCGGCTCTGGTGTTGACAAGTTTTTGAACTTTATATATGGAGTAAAGTAATGTGGAAATTCAGCTATACGTGGCTCGATATTGATGTATCGGTATCTGTGTGGCATTGATTTGAAACATCATTAAAGATGCAAACTTTTCCAAACAAATGTTAAAACGAGGGGGTGGGGGCTCATGAAAATTAATCATATATCAAACTTGTTTTTTAACAATCATAGAAAAAAGAGATCGCAGAGAAAAAGGAAAAATTATTTGCCACATAAGGAGGACAAATAGAACTGGAGAATAACTCAAATTTATCAAAAATATGATTTCATATTTCCATTAGTCTTTATCCCCTTTTGTCAATATTTGACTGAAGTATTGAAGTCATCTGAAAATGTCTTGTTTTTACATTATTACTTTTGAAAATCAGGTATTGTTAGATAAGGAGTATGAAAACACACACATGTTATACTTTTTATAATATAGTTTGAATTCTTAGTCATAGCCTGTTCTGTAGTTATTGAATATTTCATCGGCTCATTTTAGGAGGGGAGGGATGTAGAAAAAAGTGGGCAACTTTTGATCAAATATGATCCCTCGTTTTGACAGTGACGCAACACCTGATGAGCCTGACCTGTCATACTCTGATTAGCATCTTTCAATCTTTCTTGTCTACGTTCAGTAATGAACTTATTATCCCCAATCAGTGGACTTATTAGGCGCAACCTACCTGTTGCCAATTTGCCAGGTCAAATTAGACTTTGCATGCTGGCTGGCTAACTCGAAGCTTCAGCAGGTTGGTGGAAATTTGAAAATCTGTGAAAATTTGTTAATTTCCTCTCAGGATAATTCAATATGGTGGTTTGCCCTCCATGCAGTTCTGCAGTATCATCATTCTCCATTTGGCTCTAGATTCCTTGCTCCCCAAAATGAACTTTGTAGTTTTTGAGAAACATAAGGATGTTTACTCTATGTGGACTTATATGTGTTTCTGCCCTTCTGGCTCTGAATAATCAATGCTATCTAAACTGTCAGTATTACTTACACTAGTAAAACTCAACTGCATTTCATATAGAGGATGTATGACACATTAATTGCTCCATGCTCAATACCCTAGTCTATTCAAATTCAAATCTTTATTCCTGGACCAAAAAGCCTGACTCTAACCCTAACCTTTAAAAAAAAAAAGGATGGAAAAAAGAGAAAGATTATTTGTTTGTACAAACAAGACTACTACTACTGGCTGCCCTTAGATGGTGCTATAAATAATTTGGCTGATAATATCCAACAATTTCATGCTAACTCTGTATTCTTTCTGGTCAGAAGAATTTGGCCTTCTACCTGCCATAACTGTCAGAAAGCATTGAAATCAACTTTGACAATAGTCTTGGAGGGATTTAAAGGAAATTCTCATTGAAAAAAAGTGGAAACAACAAATACAGAGAAGACAATTGATGAAAGGTGGAGATAGAAAGATAGAAAGAGAGAGAGAGGGGGAGAGGGGGAGGGAGGGATAGAGAGAAAGAGAGAGAGAGAGGGGGGTGGGGAAGAGGACATGTTTTCATCATAGTGCTTTGTTATTGTAGGAGCAAAGGTAGAGAGAAAGAGGAAGATGAAGAGGAAAAGGAAGAGAGAGAGAGAGAGAGAGAGAATTGGAAAGTATGAAAAAAAATGGATGAAAGGGAGCGAGATGGGGAAATACAGATATGTTTATATTAAACTTTTGTGCCATTGTCGTAGCTAGCGGAGGGCAGTGCTTTGTGACTGCGCCAAGGTTGGTATCCTGTAGCTGGGAGAGAGAGACTTCTATGAGATATTTCCTCCAGCAAAACAAAGCTCCCCGCACTTGTGTTTAGTCTAGGGCAGACAGACGACTATCCATTCATATAGACAGCCAGGCACAGAAACCCAATTCAGTTCAGACCAGTGGCAGTAGCATGTTTTAGGAGCATCACCATGATATAGCCTCTCGTTTTCATTTCAAGTTCATTGGAGTTTAAGTGGGGAGTTTACAAGGCCTTTCTGGCAGCATCTCATCGTGTATTTAAAATGAGGTGCCCTCCTAGGTATCGATGATGCAGATAGCTTTCATCACATGACTCAATAACCAGAAAGAGAATTGGAAGAAAAGAGGCTGAGGTTTGCTTAACGTGATGTTTCATGTTTCTGGAGTAGATTGGATATCCACCGCAAGCTTTCATCAAAGTAGTCTGATTTCAGGACAAATGAGCAAGTATCTTAGGATCATCATTCTGCCATTGTCTAATGTTCAGTTCATGTTTCTCCCGAGCGTCATTACTGGCACAGTGACCTCGGACCCCTTGCCTTCTGGACCGTGATATCTAGGCTCCAATCGCGAATAAAAGAAAAATACCTTCTGAATAGAGTGTAATGTCAAGCAATAGCTGAGTAAAAGCTGAACAGATGTCATACGTCATTGGGTTTATTTCTACCAGAGTTAGAGGTCTCTTGACTTGAGTTCTTTCTCTTGAACCTCAAGTCTTGAATGAAGCGATTGCTACATCATCTCTCCCATCAGCTGATACTTGGATTATTGACATCATTACTCATGTGGCTTTTCTGTGACTAGTGAATCATTGAGGCGATATATATTTCTTCTGGACTTTGAAATCTCTTAACTTGAGTTCTTCCCGGTTTCACCTATGCATCCAACAATAGCTCAGGTTCGGAATAAAGCGATTGCTACTTTTCTCTCAGTAGCTAATACATGGATCATTGACACCATTACTCATGTGGCTTTTCTAGGACTGTTGAATCACAAAGGGGATACTGCCCTATAATGTGGATGTTACCCTGTGCAGCAAATTGGCACAGTCATCACTGGAACAAGCTGCATTTGTTGCCACCTTTCCTCTCGTTGCTCAGGCCCTCCTATTAGCATCCTGCGGCAAAGCTACTTGGATTATTTCCCCCGTCCACTCATTCCCTCCATGACTGGCTTGCCATGAAAAGGACAGGGAACATTTCAGTCATCTGTGTCTAGCAGGTCGGCCCCTACAAGAGCCTGGACCGCAGTGGTCGTAATTCAATCGGCACGGAGTAAACACCGAGATATGTTTTTGAGCCTGTAATTTACGAGGTCTGTTTTTTGAAAGCGTGTCTCCCAACCAGACGACCCTCGACCCAGCTTGAACTTGGGGGCCCATGCAGTCAGCAAGCATGCCATTCAAAGAATTCTTTTCTTTGATTCATGCTTTCGATTTTCCTTCAAGTCGCACAATATCTAACCTAGCTATTTCTACGTTTGTACTCCATGACACTAATACTTACAGGATCAGACATGGCCTCATTCATCCTTGATATGGGTTTACACTTCAGATTTCTTTTTTCATCTCGACCAGTGATAGTATTTGCAGATTTTCTTGAATATCAACCCACTTCCTGTTCAGATTAAGTTGCTCAATCACCAAAGTTCATTAATTTTGGACGATTTTGACCCAGTTCTTGACGGATTTATCAGCATATTCCAGCTCAGGATACTACTGTGGTTTTATGACTGCAAGCACATGATGTGTTAGATTGCTAAAGCTTTATACTCTCTCACTAAGAAGACGATATTCTACGATATCACAACGGTGGAGGGATTTTGATTCTGTTAATATCCAGTTGATCAAAATGATTGTAGACATGATAGAGGAGGGGAATACTTCAAATAATAATGGCACTTGCTCAGATGTGGATGGCATCCAGAAAGGCCGGGTCAAACGTATGATTGCGGATACGAATCGCAAACTTAATGATATCAGGTGAGCTTTCATCCTCTTATTCCTCTTCCTCTTCCTCTTTCTTTTCCTCCTCCTCTTCCTCTTCCTCTTCCATCTTCATCTTCATCTCCCTCTCCCTCTCCTCTCTCTCCTCCCCCTCCATCTCCTCCTCATCGTCTCTGATCTAGGTCAACAATTCCTCATTCAAGTATTAATTATGATTCATTATCACAAAGAGCAATAACTTTTAGTTGTTCCTTATCATGCAGAACATAGTTATCGCTTTCCAATATATCGGTGCATTTGACGTAATGAATTGAACTTTACCGGTTGTTGCAGGGAGAAAATGCAGTGTGTTTTTTGCCCTTGTATTTCATTTAAATCTTTGAAAATTTATCATTTGATTATAGATATCATGCAGAGGAGAAAATTGGACAAGAAGTAGTCTTTTAGTATCTTTTAACATTAAACTACTCCAGATGCAATGTGCATGTTGACCTTGGCCTTGTACTATGTTTACTGTGTTTATAGGTGCATGTTGCAGTCAATATGTACCTGGTACCCATATTTTGGGAAACGCTGATCTTTCATGATCACATGACCTTGGAAATGTGCTACAATCCCGCTCAAAAACCGAAACCTATGCATTCTTGTGCAGACAGTCTAACAAAGGCTATTTGTACTCCGCTATTCAGGCCGTTTTGAATCATTTGGTGGATTTTCCGTGTTTGGCTGGAATTATGTAGGCGTGAGAAACGCACACAAAAGGTACACACAGAACAAAAGAGGAAAAATGGGGAAAAGGCAATGCCATTACATTGAAACCATTCATTGGGAACTAATGTTAATACACAGATGCTTATACTTCATGAGAATTTATGACTCTATATTGACTAATGGTTATTATCGAATCGCTAATATATAAAGAAGTGTTGTACACTTCTTTTGGACATTACCATAAGGTGGTGATTTTGTGAAGTTCTATGAATTGAATGCAAGCATTAGTCCCATTGCTGAAAATAGCTGGCTTTTGTAATATTTTTCTTGTAAACTGTGTGGACGAATGATCACTCAATTATGACAGATTCACAATAATAGTGTTATTCAAGTGTAAATATGATGATCATCAATATCAGGAATGTTACTTTGAGATAAGTACTATTCACATTAGCCAGATGTTTTTCTGGTGTAACATTCTGAAAAATGAGGAAATTTAGGGAATTATAAAATTGTTGAAATTTTCACGACGTAAAAAACAAAAAAAACTTCCTCTTCAAATTTTCAATATGAACCAAATAATTCAAGACTATTTAATATTTTGAGATTTACAAGTAGAATGTTAAATCAAGACAGGTACTATTCAATTTCATGTGACTCCCTTGTACAAAATAAGTAGAAAGGGTTCACAAGTAATAAAATCTACCTTTACGATTTTATAAAAACACATATCAAATCATTTCAGTAAAGAAATCTTTAGGAAATATGAGCTCCTGAATTACCACCCCGGAAATCCCACTAGAGACAGTCGCAAACGGAAGCTGTAAAAAGTTCCTTTGCCAAGGGGAGAAAGCATGAAATTGAAAAGTAATGTTTAACATCCTCCCATATTTTTTTGGAAAGCTTGGATGTCGCTGTGTTATCATTTCTTCCATGAGATATGATATGATTTCATCGCCAGGCAGCTGAATGTCTGTCTTGGAAGAAGTTTATTTATAGGGCCGGGATATCGAAAACAAGATAAAGGTGATAATGTCAATGTTTATGAGAGCCCCTGTATAGTCACGCAGTCCCATCTGTAGTCTTTGGTGTATGTGCAAGTCAGTTTAGTTACTGCATGCGTAATGTCGGTTCTTTTCCTTGCTTTTGTGAGCTATTTTAGGGTGCACCTTTTCAAAGACAATGAGCAATATCTTTCTTAAAATTGCTCATTCATCATGTCTGTTTGATGCAAAATGGCTCATTAAAAAAAAATTTAAGGGACTCTGAAGTGTGAGCTATTGAGTTTTGTTTGTAGACTAGTTACATTGTAGCGCCAAGGAATGTGTTGTTATTATTGTCCCAAGATGCCCCAACGCAGATGCACGATATTGCCACTTTATTGAATCATGTCTTCATATCATACCCTCGATTCGGAATATATCATCATTCCATAAATACAATCATTGACGACAACTCTGCATCGTACCTTCAAAATTAAAGCTAATCTTGAGCTCTGGTATGAGAATCGCATGTCGTGAGAACATGGCTATAATTCATTTTGGATTGTTTATCCTGCAGTAGATTGATTGTTTGAACCAGTAAAATGTAAAAAAAACTCACAAAAACTTGCTGGAAATCATCTTCAATAAAAACCACTACTCTCATTTGCACATAGTGGCCTGTGTTAAGCACATGATGCCGGGCCTACTTACCTTGATTTCCTTATCTTTCTATGCTAATTTCTCAGCCCTTATACATTTTCTACCAAAATCGTTTGGCACATGTCATTTATTTGTAATCTTGAACATTCAGTGTAAGTTTTGTTGGATTCTGTGAGAATTTATTTTCTATCATTACCAGAACTCAAGCTTATCTTTATGCTCTGTTGTCATGTTACTTTGAAACAAAACAACTGTTATTATTTCATCAACATTTACACAAATTATATACGAAAGCTGAGTATACCGGTAAACCTTCCTCTCATCTCCATACATAGGCAAAGCTTATAATGCATAAACGGGTAAACAAAACATAGTGCTACTGTGTGCCACTTGTAATTTGATTTATGCTTTGTAAAATTTCTGTACAGCTATTACTCTTTTCACACTTGTTTTGCTTAACCCCGTACTTTGCTTAGCCCCGTACTATCCTTAACCCCGGACTAACTTTTTTGGCTTTTCACACACGCTTATTTAGTCCTGTACTAAGCGCCTATCCCGGAATAAGAAAATTCATGCTGTTCTCACTGCAATTCGTTAACCCGTACTAGCTATATAGCGTGAATATCAATTAATTCGCTCCATTGCGTAGTACCGACTATTTTTCGTTTCTGTTCTCATTCATTTGCTTGGCACCGCAATTGCGGAGTTAGCACCACAATTGGGTTAGCCCTGCTATTTTGCAGGGCCAGCTAACCCGTACTATAGGTGGGGCTAGCCCACTTTGGTAAATGCAAGTCTGAACAGAAAGTGGAATAGGCTTAACCCCGGACTATAGGTGGGGCTAAGACCCCCCTTTAACCCCACCTATAGTACGGGGTTAAGCAAAATTTTGCCAGTGTGAAAAGCATATATGAGTATGAGCTTCAAGAATGTATTGCTTGTGAGAGATCTGTCTCCTTGTAATATTTTGATTTTTAAAGATCTAAGTGAAGACAAATCTGTAGACATTATTTTTATGTTGATGTGAGCTCTATATGAATTTGTTGTGTGTTTTTAAACCTGAACAATTTTGTGAGAGTCAAGTTTATATTTTTTTTCTTCAGAGATCTTTTTGTGCTCTCTGAAGCAAATTTCCTATCTGCTTCACTTTACTTTTTTACTTATGGAAAGTTTTATTCTTTCCAACTATATTTCACATTGCCTAGTTTGTCAAATGAAAAATATCTTTTTATTTTGCTATATCTGCCCGATAAGAAAGTGAGCTCACAGTGAGCAAAGTTCTATCCTCTCCTGTGTTAAGATAGTTTCGAAAGCTGTAGGAAATACAATATCTTCTGCCCACACCCAAATCTTCTGACACCAGTCTAAACGGACGTCACACATGTCAAAGGTCACAGCCTGCTTTGACCTGTCATGGTAAATGATGGCTTTTGAGCAAAAACAATGCATAAAGACAGAATCAATCATACTCATATTCCAGTAGAATTTGTTTTGTTTTATTTCACTTTTACTGTCATTCCAAGGAGTATGTAGTTGAAAGTCAAATTTGTTATGGGGGGGGGGGGTTAAGATATTGCATGTTTCCAAAGTCACAATACAAACATTTGCAAATTTATCTTAAAATTAAGTAAGATATGAGTGAATATGACGAAGTTAGGGCTTTAAAGCAGCATGTCCCAGTGACAACAGGAATGTTAGCATTCATTCTAGCCTGACATGAGTCATGCAGCCATTTTTTTAAAGTTAAAGTAGCAAGAAATAAAAGTCATTGCCATGAGCAGGCTAAATTGGGCACCAATCCTATTAATTCCCTCCGGCTTGGGCTATATTAGATAGGAAGTGCAGTGATGTAATATCAAATCTCATAACACATGCAGGCAGGCTAGGCGTTGGTAGGAAAGCCCCATTGCTGCTTCCCCATTCAGATTAGCGTGATTTATTGTATACAATGGGAAAACGGTATACCTGTACAATAAGTTATTATATTTTTTTAGTCTGAACATCATATTTATAACGAGCTGTCATATAATGAAACGTTGTATACTGGTATTGAAACAAAGGTTTCAAGGTTTGAATTAAAACTTGAGATATAATCAGGCCTATCAGGGTGTACTTCTCATGTGGACATCATATCAAACAAATATTGTGAAAACTCTTAAAAACTAGTTTGTTCTGCAATGCTTCTGTATATATTACCGGTACCTTTTTTCATGTGCTTATGCCCTTTTCACTATATAGAGTGATTCTTTTTATGTTTCTGTGTACGAGTTTTGTGTGTGAGTTTCCCTGGTGCGAACAGGCTCCTGGTGACGTCAGAATCCCTTGGTGAATAATCAGATTAGGGTGTCGGAGCTCGTGCTCTATGCCGCCCTCGACAGGCCCGATGATTGCAGCTAGGATCGCTGCCGAGAAATGAAAATATGAGAGTTTTCATTTTGGGGAGATATTAGATGGGAGCACCTTGCCACAGCTAGTAGATTTTTGTACTTGTCACTCATCATTTGAAACGCGTGTATAAGCAGCATGGATGAGCTCACCAAACTGGTAGCTGTATAATCATATGATTTTGTTGATTGACAGAACGAGCAGCTTTTCATGTTTAATCCCCTATTAATATGATACATGCAGTGGGAGAATATTTAGGAGCTACTTTAGCTTGTAAATCTGGATTGAGGGGAAAAGGTCCTCCCCTCTCTATTCCTTTCTTTCTCTCTCTCTTTCACTCTCTTTTCTCTCAATCTCAACCTCTCTCTTTTTGCCCCCCCCCCTTCTCTGTGTCTCTCAATAGCTTCCAAATATATATTAGAAACATGGATGAGCTAGGGTTATGAGCTGCAGTGGGATTTATGGCAGACTGTTTGATGATTTTAAAATCCTCTGAAAATTTATTTTGTAAAGCTTTATAGGTATGCTGTGTAGAACCATTTTATTTTCTAAAAATTTGGGAAAGGTATGAATTCAGTGAGCTTTCATTGGAACAAATTAGAACTTACAAAGACATGTTTAACAAAGTATAATTGCATTGGCACGACAACTGAAGTAATCTCAATGACTTCATGTCCAGTGACTACAATCTGCAAAAGCCATTCTTACTCTTCGGCTTCTGAAGGAACAGTTGCAATAAACTTATCCTTTTTTCTTTGTCCCCTCTATTTTCCATTTCATCTGATGTAAACAACATTCCAGAGGGCAGTTATCTTAACAACAAACAAAAACAACCTAACGTCTAGAAAATGGAGACTCTAAACTCGGCAAACATAGAATTCAGATAACAATAATTGGTATTTCTCTACGTGAAGGCAGTAATTGGCTCCACTTCAAACTTTTTTTAAGACTGTTGACTTCGGTGGTGGATAAATATGTGTTATAATGAGGCTGAGAAATATTAATGATTTGAAAAGTTTGAGATATCTCAGTAGAGGCATGAAAAGAAAATTCAAACAAGCAGATGATATCATCTGCCGAGAGCCGAAAGAGTATCAACTCATTAAACTTTGCATGAGGTTAATGCCCTTCTGACTATTACACTCAGTGGCCAATATGGAGACTTCACTATAGCCTAGGTATCGTGATCTACATTTTGGTGAATGAAAATGTTTGAGATGTTTTGGCAAAAATCACACCAAGTCTTTATGAAAGAGCTTCATTTATATCAAACTTGTTTTGACAGTGTCAAGGAATAGATCCCTCTTGTATTATTTTTCTGAAAAAAGTAGAACATGTTTTTCCTGCAGAATGTGCTCCAAGTCTTGTACCTAAGCTGAACTTCCTAGAAATTACAAGGATAATTATGACGCTTCTTCTCTATCAAGTGGGCCCAACTTTATCCTTAAAGCCCCCAATAGGCAATACAAATAGACCTATAGGCTAATGACCCAAGCCTGCCAATCTTCATTTACTGTTAGAGCTCTTCATTCTGTAGTCCATCAACTGGTCCTCTATTGTGAGCTGACACGGGGGTAAAGGTTCCTTTCTCCTCTTATCATCAATAACAATCCACGTTTTCTTCTGATATTGTGCATAATCAATCCCCTGACTATGGGGGTCTTCGTAGAATCTTGAAAAGTGTGTTCATTCATGAGGGGTCTCCTTCAACCTTTAGCAAAACCCTCTTAACACCACCCCCCTCCTCAAAGACCCTTCTTGTTGCGTTGCATGTGTGTGTAGGACCCATCACAGGCTCTTTGTTATTCTGATCAACCTGGCATGCTCACTATAGGATCATCCAGTGTTCTTCATTCATAATTTCATTCCACTCCCCGCTCCCCCTTTGTCCCCCCATCAACATACCACGCTGGATTGAAGATTAATCATTAAAATGGACCAAGCAGAACGAACAAGGTTTTCTTTGAACATTTCACGGAGTACATGGTCCTTCAGGTTGATGACCTGTTGAATTAACGCACAGTATGAATTACATGACAGAGACGCATTATTGATTTTTTCCCCCTTTTTTTCTGGTGTCATTGGAGCTTTCTGCATTTCCCAAGATCTTGCTACCAATCTGTTATGTTTCCATCCCCCATGGACGATATGTGGTGTGTTTATGGTCAGGAATGATGATATTCACAGAGACAAGGAATGGCATCTACAAATTGCGGTAGAATATTAAATCCTTAATTCAACTGTTCAAAGCAATAAAGGAAGGTAAAGCAGTGATAAATTTTTCCACACCTTAGACTGTTCCCAAGGGTAATGGTCAATTTATCAAGATAAACTATTATGTCATCAGGTAATACTGTCATCACTTCAATAACAAGTTGAAATTTTGATACAATGTGTCAGGAAAAAAAAGAATTTAGACCCCTCAAAAAAAAGAGGTTGATTTCATAAGATTTTATTTATTCTGTTCATCTCGGGCACTATCTGTTCTTCAAGGTGACATCATGATCCAGTACTATGGCTGTGGTCTCAATTCTAAGAAGGTCCAGGGTGCAAAACCAAGTCAGTGCCCTCATATCCCCTTTGGGACCTGTAATTAATCCTCAATTACTCAATAAGTCCTCTAGATAGATTTGACTCTTTGTAAGTCCTTTGATTGCTCATCAAGAAACATATTTCCCTGAGGAAATTAAAAATTTGTTTAGTGTTTGTTTCCTGTTTTTACTTTCCCTTAGAGCTCCTTTAGCATTTTCAACATTATTTTCTTCTTCCTCAGAAAAAAGGGGGAGGGGGAGTGGGAGGCTAGGCCAGTGTGCTCTGGGGGAAACCACCCCTTACATTTAGAAATGATATCTACATGTAGGCATACTTTATACATTTTTGAGGAAAAGTTTTTAAAAAGTACAAAAGCATACACAAAAAGCAAAACAAACAAACAAACAAAAAACAAATTAATGAAGAAAAAAACAGAAACAAGATACAAGATACAAGAAAAATAATCCACTCGACATATTTGTCAACACTTGTAGACATTGTAGAAGAGGTGGTTAAACCTTGCTTACAAATCTGTCAGTAGTTTCATGGAACCGATGATCTCTTAATCAGTTTGTAATTTCCTGAAAGGGAGACAAAGGAAGAAAAGACCGTGATTTGTCAGTCTGTCGACTGACTGAGCTATAGTCTAAACAGATCACTCACCTGATGGCTACTGTACTCGACCAGTGTGTGTGGATGTGTATGTATATGTGTGTGGGTGGAAAGGGAGGGTGAGTGTCCAGTGGGGTACTCAACTTTGCATTTAATTGAATGGATGAAAAGGTACTGTAAAGCATGTAGGCTACTGCTGGAAAGTTGACAGAGGAAGAGAATGGGAGAGAGAGAGAGAGAGAGAGAAGAAGAAGTGGAAGGAGATATAGGTTTGTATTTTTAAAAAATTAGAGAGCCATCCTTTTAAAAGGTAGGGGGGAAGGAAGGAAGGAAAGAAAGTGAGGTGAAGGGTGAAGGAAAGGAAATAGTGAACAAGAGTAAAAGAAAAGGAAATACAGTATTGCTATGATATTAAATTTTTAGGCATGTCAACACCCCCTTTCTGTCAAATATTGATGCTCTGTACTTTGTTTTTATAAATATAACCATGGCAATGAGAGGATAAGCTAAATTCTGTCAGACCCGAGGATTTGATTCTGAGCCCATGAGTAAAGCCACTCGATAAGCCTCTCAGTCAAAAGACCTTTCTTCATTTCTACCCACACTTGCACTTTTATATAGTCTAAATTTCAGATGGGATGTTGTCTTACCCATTTCAATAACGGAAACACCTTGAACTCATACCTTAGTGTGTAGACTAAATTTACAAAGAGCTGTTAGAAGCAGCCACTGGACCATTCTTAATGCCGCACCAGACAGAGTTGGAGACTGTGGAAGGGATGTTGTACAAGAAGAAACTTTCATGTGCATGAAGCTTTTGAAAATTTAACAATCGGTTCAGATTTGCAAAAGTTTCATGTCTACAAATAATTGAACCACAATTGACACTGACTTGTTTAATTCAATAAGTTCATTTTTACAAAAATGACTCACATTTAAATGTTCATGTCATGAAAGTTTTCTGGCTTTATGATAGAGAGTTTGTATGTCTATGCCACATTCCACAGATTCTTGTAGAAAGTGAAATAAATTTTCTCTCAAAGCTAGTCTAGCATCGACATTACAAGGTCTTTGATCATTCTTGAGAAGATGAGCTGAATTTATATGTAAAAGGAGAAATATACTCATAACACAAGAATGTTAATCTTTAGATTTTGATCTTCTTTGCTATATAGAGGCCACCAACAGTTGTAGTCGCATACTGATATTAATGCAGATACACATGTAAAGAGATATTGGAAAATATACCTGTAGCTTTGTACACCAAGAATTAATCTGGAGCTCAATATTCAAATATCGGAGGAATGCAGAGTTTCACCTTGACAAGCCCAGAAGAATGCAATTATGTGATCCATAGTCTTAAACCCCAGTGACCTAGGACATCCGATAATTGTTCAATCAATTGGTATTTGTCAGCTCATACACTGGGGCAATGCCCTGATCCCTGCCCATCTCCTATTGATTAAGTAACAATTGCTTTGTTTCTTTGCCATCGGCCATTTTCAAACGACAAAAGGTTCAGAACAATTGGGCATGGATACAGGACAAAGGCTTATTTTGTCTTTGATCTTTTAAGTTGACCTAGGGGGTAAAAGATTGTCAAAGAAACTAATAGACGTGGTATCTGACTCTCTGAAAAGGATGTGTCCGTTAGTTCAGGGATCTTGCTAGCATCACATTTACCGTAAAACAAATAATGAGTTCTGATGACAGATATGCATATTTAAAGCCATTCTGAATTGTATATCATGATGCCTTAGATGGGTTGATAGGTCAAACAAAATGTAAACAAACAAACAAACAGAAAATTTGTAGGAATCATATGTACTGCTAAGCACAACACATGAATGTATGAAGAGTCCCTTCTATTGTATATATTACTTTGCTTGTTTTTTTTATATAGATTTATTAAATTAGTTGTTAATGTTAACTAGAAAAATGTGATACTCGAACATTTAAATGCCATAATCAAGTGTAAATTATGATTAGGGTAGTATACTTTTTGTTGTATCTAGAACAGATGATACAGACCGATTCTTGGAATCATTAAGAGATCGTGTGGATCATTTAGCCCTTTGTGGTCTAATGGTATTCAGTTAGAATTTATAATCAATATATGATTAGGACTTAATGGAGGTTCATTTCAGATCGAGCCAAAAGTTCAATCTCCTTGGTTGCAGCATGTAATAGGTCCATGGTTGCAGCATGTAGGGTCCATGCTTGTACTGTAGTACAGACTAGAGGAAAACAAAGATGCACAGTTTGGGAAATGTAGTACAAGTAGGCCTCTGTCAAAGATGGTTCAACATATGCTTCAGCAACATTATGCTCAGACTTTGTTCATGAAGAATATGGGATTTGTTTTAGGATTTGTTTTGTTAGGATATTTTTTAGTGTTGGGGGTGGTTTTAGGTAGGTTTAGGGCCGATCCTTAGGTTAGGTTTAGAGTTAGGGTTGAGGTTAGTCTCATGTTGGGTCCAGAGTCGGAGGTTGGACTTTACCTAGTGTAAGAAACTGGCTCCAGAGCTATTATGTTGGGGCATATATTGTATAATCACAACGCAAACATTTGTCAAGTTATCATTGGTCAACTGTAAACGTAGTCATAATGTTATAAACTGAATGTAGGAAGGAATAGTCTTTAATTCTTTGAAATATTTATTGCAATTTGACGAAACATTATCAACCAGACCATGCTTTAAAGATACTATGTCCCTTTTGCAGCCAACATCAAATTCTGTAGAACTTTGCAGGAATTATGAATATGTCATGTATGTCCTATCTGTGAAATTTAAACATTAGCAGTGTCCTAATATTCAAATTATGCAAGGAAACCTGTTTACTTGCTAGACTTCACTGTCAGACACTATTGAGTGACTGACTGGCTTTTTCATCTTTGGTAATAACATACATAAAATGAGCTGTAAAGGGTACATGAGCATTTGTCTACATCAATAACCCACTTCTTGTAATGGCCAAAATTAAACTGATTGAATCTTTGCGCAGCATAAAACGTACGACCATTCGGTACAATGGTCTGAAAAATCAGACTATTACTTACTGGCTCTATAGCTCCTAAGTCGATTCGACAACTAATAGTCGTTATTTTCCCACTTAAAGACATTTTCAAGCCCCCCTTTTTTCAGGGAAGTTCTAAATTAGTATTGTCTTTCAAATGCCGTTGGAATTTAACCTTTTTATTTTTTGGACCTGCAAATGGGACATTGTACCTTTAACAGTAATACTTTTGTGAGGTCTCTACTGAGGTCTGTTCCATAATACAATGAGTGACTCTATCAACGCCTTGTTCTAGCCATCCATTTTTCCTATTACTGGCTAATTACCATGGTTTCTATGGTCAGGCCTACCCTTAATCCTGGACCAGTCTGGCTTAGGGGCCCCCTGGTAGAGAGATGATAGGTGCGCAGAGCTTTTTGTCTGGTGACCCTTGACCCTAGGAGGAGGGGGGGGGGGTGGATTAGAAGTGAAAGGTGTCAAGTATTGTAAACAGGAAGCCTTGGAAGGGATCAGTGTAATCCCAAGGTTACACCCGCCAGCAAAATGTACTTCAGTTCAGTTATGGAAGATAATGTAGCAGTTGAGGAGTGGGTCTTCAGTGAATCTTCAGATTTATGTCAAAAGGGAAGATGTGACGTTAATGATATGTGAGTGGCATTCTGAAACCTTTATTCCATTCAGGAGAACACCCTGTGTAGGATTTAATTCACTCTAGATTTTAAGTCACTGTAGACTTTGGATGACTTGAATTTTTATTTGATTTTGAAATTTATTTGGAAACATTATTGTGAAATTATAAATTTTGCGTGATGAAACCTCTGGCATTGTTTATGATGACTTCATGACACTCACAAAAATTAACCACTCACAAACTTTTGAAGGTTCATGTGTGTGGAAGCACATGACACATATATTACAATTGATTATATTCCTGTGTCTTGAATTGCATTGTAAAAAACCCTATGAGAGGAGTATAACATATTTTTTCTGCGAATTTTTAAACATGCAGTTTGTGGGAACAACCATACCTTTGTCCCCAAATTTGAATATAATAGAAAAACACTTTCTTTCATTATATGTATGTATGTGGTTCCTTGTTCTTATAATTATGAGGTTTGCAATCTAATTAATCTTGATGCAAATGAGCCATCACGTCCCACTTTTTGTGGTCGATCACTCTAATGAAACAATACCAGCCATCATGTTCATAGGACGTAAACAGGAAGCGGGTTACATTGTTTGAAATCATTCGTGAAACAGTCCCGCGCACCACAGAAGAAAAATGTCTTGTCAGAAACTTGTATTGTTTTTTCACGTTTTACACGATACCGTAGTTGATTTCAGCAGCGAGTGTGCAGGAATTCCTCCGAAAGACCACTTGCGACCCATTTGAAAACCACAGGCTGGGGCAATTTGTTGACGTTTGAGGTATGGAAAGTCTGATGGTCCCTGACAGCTCACAGCCACTAGCTGTATCATGAATGCATCTATTAGCCATGACAATGGGGAAATTTGTGCCACAATTGTTGTTGTGCTAGCTAGCTCCAACTGATGAGTATTACATGCATTGGGACTAAAAGTAAAACCAGGGGCTTGGATTTATGAATTCATAATTCAATTACGTTTGCCCCCGTCAGCAGACCCCTTTGATTACCGAACAAACGCTTGTTGTTATGGTCGCTTTTCCTCTTAAATTGTGGTTGATCCAGGGGAACTTTGATGAAATATTCTATTATTTCACCGGATATGATACAAATTTGATAGGAAGCAGGATAAAGGGACTTGACAAAGGAATTCTCTTCCCAATTATGCTTCAATCCAAAGAAATATTAGAGGGAATTCTATTTATTAAGAAGTCATCCCAAATAAAACCAGCCGAAAAGAAACCCAACACAGGTCAAAAAGTGGGTTACTGGTGAGGTACGTCTGGAATGTAGATTGCCTAGAGATATTTGGTATATTCGGTAATATATATGTTTTTAGGTCTCATTTCTTCATGTCAGGTATAATATAGCCGGTTCTTATGAGTCTTGTAATATTGTACAGGAAGAACGTTTGACAGGAGCAGTATTATAGAAATGGGGCTGATCTGCCCAAAAGTACAAATTCCTTACCATTCAAGGCCATGACCAGACACCCCCTCCCCATGCCAAGTGGTACAGTACAATCCATTTAATATTCTAATGCACAAGAAAACAAGTTTATAGATAATACAATAGCAACTATACAGTGAAAGAAATGTTCATTGTTGTTCGTTTTGGGTATTTTATTCTGCGGCTTTCTTTTCCCATTCCTTGAGAAAAATGAAAAGAAAAAGTTGCATTCCTTTCTTTCATCATTAAAATCCCCATGAAAAGTACCATCAACTACAAGTCCTCATCTCCTATCAGCAGATCAATATTGACTTGGACTTAAAATTTACTTACCGGTAAAATATAAACCCTCTTAACTTGGTGGGATTTTGTGAAAGTGTCCCAACAAGTACACTTGAAGAAGCCCACTTTCATTCTTGATGTAATTGCTAATCCATCCAAAGCTTGGCACAGGGAGGACTAAGAACAAAAACAAGTTCAATGCTGAATCTATAATAACTGTTTGGCTGATGAATGCCTCTACTCTCAAACAAAGAATGTTGTGTACACTTTCCCTGAAAGGTGTTTTGTTCCCCATTTTCTAAGTTACACAAGTTTTTAAACAGTGAATGTATTCTTGCCATAAGTGGAAAACAGCAGCTGTGTTGGTGAACAATTGTTTTCTAATGAGATGTTGATGTTGTCTCTTGTCCAAGTACTTAACATAAATGACTTTAATATTTACCCAGCTTCATATAGACTATATGGAATTCTCAGAGAGAGAGAAAGAAAGAGAGAGAGAGTGAGAGAGAGCGAGAGAGAGGGAGAGAGAGTGAGAGAGAGAGAGAGAGAGAGAGAGAGAGAGAGAGAGAGAGGGAATGCAAGACACAGAGAGAAACGCATGAAATTAACTTTTCCTCATATTCTCTATTGTCTTATCAGGCCTGATAAAATGACCTGGGAAATTCATCTTCTAATTAGCTAATTGCAAGTCATATTTTGTTTCTTTTATTGCATTGTCAATTGTCTCTTCCTTCTCTTTTCATTTGTTGTTGTACAATTTACTTCATAGCTGTCAGTCAGGAGTAATTTTCACACATTCATCTATTGGGGCCTTATTTTAAAGATAAAGACCAGTTCTGGTCATGCGATTGCATTGTGAAAGAAACGTTGTGGAATCGATCAGAAAAGGTTGATCATCTAGCATATAAGTATTGGTGTGTACTGCAAGGATCTGGAATCATCAAAATGATAAGAAATTTTACCCAGTCTTGGTAAAGTTACAAGCACTGTACACAGAAAGATGTATATGGGACTACGCGACCATGTGCGCGATATCTATTTGGTCCCAATAGATATAATAATTTACCAAATATATCAATTAGTAGGCGGTTTCCGACTTCCCGACAAAATTTGTATCATCACGTATTAGTCGAAACATATTCTTTCACATGATTGGTAATGAGAGCTTCCATTTCATTTTTTTGAGAGAGGGGCGTTTCCAAAACTGGTCTTTACCTTTAATGGACATTTGATAAAAGGAGAAAAGACTTTCTAGGTGGTAATGTAGCAAATGAGCTTGCAATGCCTCCTAAGGGTGCGTTCAATCGACACTTTTTCACCCTAGAATCACGGTTTTCAAAGACGTTTAGTTTAAAACACGGTTGCGTTCAGGCGATTTTTCGTTGGTCGTAAAAATAAACGTGTTTAAAAACACAAACATGAAACGCTAAAAAGATGCGTTTTGTATCATGATTCTGCAGAATCCCGGTCGCTAAAATTCGCTTGAACGAATGGAGATCTCAATCATGATTCTATGACGTCGTTATCTATTATATATATTATCGCTATCTATTTCTATTCTTCCTGGGTGGGCTTAAAATGAGCGAGAATCAGCATTGATTGAAAATCGCTTGAACGATCTCCCGCAGTAACCGTGTTTTGTATCGGCGTTTTGATTTGTGATTCATGTTTGTGATTCTAGCTTCAAAAAAATCGCTTGAACGCACCCTAAGAGTAACACTTGTTGATACTCTTTCCACTCAATAAATCTTTGCATCAGAAACAATTAATGTCATACAGGCTGTTAGAAACATCCCCTAAAAGAGATACCCGGTATTTACCAAACATCGTAGGGTTGTAATCAATACATCATCGAGCATGATAAAACTAATGTGATTAGATATGGTATTTATAGTTTTGGCAATTACGTTACAAAATTGCCAAGCAGTAATCAGCACCTTGGCTCTTTTACGGCATCACCTCTGTTCCCACGATGCCAAATGGGGGCTCCCTAGCCCCTGTTTTTTTTTTTTGGTGGTAGTTCTGCCTCATTTAAGCCCATTTTTACCCCTGCCCCTGACCTTGCATTCAATATTTCATCAGATCGCTCCATATATCCAAGCCCATGTGGAGAATGATTTATCGGAACTGGTGGTGGTAATGAAATCCCCTTTCCCCTCTGCAAAAATATGATTAGGTATTACAGTGAGTGAGTGTATCAAAAACACATTAGGAGGTATATGCTGTGAGTGATTTATTTATGAACCATGTGAAAAGACGCGAAAAAAGCATGAAGTTGTGAGTGCGTGCAGGTGATACTGTTTGCTGAGAGGCAGACGGGCACTAAACTCATATTCGTTGATTTAATATTATATAGAGTTGATGCCTTTTTTGCTCTTTGCAGACAGTCAATGTTTGATGGGTTTTTTTTACAATAAAAACACAATGAGACTAAGTCATTGTATTATAAGAGAACAAAGTAACAAACCATATCCATAAATCTTGTTGATTTATGAATTGAGGAAAGTTGAGAGTGATGTGAAGACATGTACAATTTGGAATTCTGGATTCCACAAGAACTGCATGTACTTGTTATGGAGAACAAACAACCATATAAACAATTAAACATGCATTGATCTTGACAGATAAGATAAAGGAAACATAATGCAAAAATATTACATGAAGTGAATATGAGTGTAAAGATGGAGTTCATCCAGTTAATTATGTTTTGAAATGATTATGGATATGAATTAGAATTTATAGTTTTGTGAGACCGTGTGAAATTCATATCTTTAAAAACATTTTTTATGAATGGGCTGGGCAGACATTGATAGAGGGGAGTCAGTGAAATAGTTACAATTCCAAGTGAATGCTTTGGGGATAGACCTCTCTTTGAACAGGTCTGACCCTGTAAATCAGATACAATAGCTTGAATATGATGTATGACTTCCAGTTTTAATCTTCAGGCTGAAAAGAAACTCCAGATAAATTTGCCCAACTTTATCCCTTTAACAAAAGATGAATTATGAGAAAATGTTTATGAGCCCCACAATATGACCTTCAGATTATCTCCTACCAGGTTTTAATGTATATTAATGGAAAAGCCTTCTACTTCCCAAGTCTAACCACAATCTTTTGTTGCAGTTCATTTCTTTTTTTGCTCTTTGTTCTTTGTTGAAGTGACTCTTGTTTACAACTGATTGCTTGGCTAAGGAAGGGTGACCATGTCAATTTGTACTTCTCATATTAAATAATTGTTTCTTAATAGTCTGTGAATAGCTGGTATGAAATTGAATATGACCTGATGTATAGTGGTTAGGTTAGGTGCATTGGGGAGGGGGAGGGCAGCACCTATTTTGCAATTGTCACAGAGCATTACGAGGTCAATAGAAATTTTTTGCTTTCTTTTAGCTTCAATCACCCATTCAGTTTCCAATTAAAATTTCATTCAGCAGATTGTGCATACAGCTGATATGCATGTGCAAGTTAGATATTATGTTTAATGCAGGTATTTCCTTGTGTGATGGGGAAAAAATTACCCTGGTATTGGAAGTGAAAATTTGGTGGTAAATGTATTGGATATGAACAGATGAATTTCTAGATATTCCAACAGGAACAGCAAACGAAAGAAAGGGTAGGGAATTCTTTGAGTCATCATTTTGTTGTTGATGTTCATATTTATGACCATTCTTGCAATTCTTCAAAAGTTACTTGTCATGACGTCAATTGTCTGTTCAGATCCAGAAGGGTGTTTACTCTGTGTGAAAGTATATGAGTGAACACCCTTCTGGCTCACAACAGAGATGAGTTAACATCGTTTTTGACATTTTTTTGAGACCATTGGACCAAAGAGCTTATTCTCTTATTTAAAGCCTGTCTGCACTACTTGTAGCTACTTGCGCCCTCTATATAGCAAACAATGCCTAAGCGGTGCCCGTTGGTCCCCCATGATCCCCTTTTTCTTATGTTAATTGAGAGCTGATTTGATGAGATAACAACCCGTCAGTGACCATGCAGGGAGGTCTTATCCCTCCTTGCCAAACTAGTGCAGACAGGCTTTAAAGATGAGGTTGTGTTTGTATCATGCTGTATTGTCCGTGGAGAGCTAGAAGAACGTTAATTCCTTATAAAATTATATGAAAGCCCTTCTGGCTCTGAGTGGCGACATAATAGCTGAACAAGAGCTACATGAAACATGAAACATGACCCCAAGAACAACGTACCTCTATGTGTTAGGGCAGATACAAGATTTATTGGCTGAGCATTTTAGGTTGAATGTGCAGTAGTTACAGAATAAAGAATTTTATCAGAAAAGAGTTTGACAGATTTATGAAACTATGCTAAAGATTGAAAAAATAACAAATAGTACATTTTCTTAAAGCACAATGCAAGAATACATTCCACTCTGTTTTGTGCTGGACCATTTCCTGTTCATTCAAATAAATAATAGCTTTGTTGACAGAAAATAGTGTATTTGTCATTGTAATTTCATATTTTCTTTGGCAATGATACAAGTTTTCACATTCATGTTTTGTCTTTCACTGCTGCCTTCAAAGATAGATGTAACAATATGTCTGGGGTTTAACAATTACTTTCATGGAAAATATTCAACCAAAAACCTTTTCAAATGTACGGTCCCATGTTTTCCTTCATCACTCATATCTTGTTTGTTTGCTACTTCAAACCCCATTCAGACCTGATACAGTGTACCATCTCCAAACTTTTTGTTTTAATGTAAATAAACGGTATTTTATTCTAAACAAAAACAAAAGCGCACAACAAAGAGTAAAAGACCACTATGCATAATCACTGATATGTGTTGTGCAAATACAGATACCGGTATACAAAATCCACTATTCTCATCCAATTTTATTGTTATGCCACACACAAAAAAACAATGTTTACTTGTCTGAAGGGGGCTTGATATTCGTACATGTTACTGTATTAGATAATGTAGATTGTAGAGGTCAAGTATGAGGTCATGATGGATTGATTTACAGAAAAGATCTGTCAATATCATACAGATTTTAAGATATGTTTCAAATGGTGGATTATGTTTTGAATGCTTTTCAATAACCCTAGACTTGGTGTCTCCAACCAATGCCAATCCTATCACTTCGATTAGATAAATTAAAATGTACTACAGCAAACAAATTCTTGGTTTGATCAAAACTTGTTTTGCTTGATATATCAAACAGTGGTTGGGGAGCACCACCGCCCTGTGCCCCCCACCCTCCCCCTCCATCTAAGCTCAAATAAGTCTGGCATATCTCCTGTATGCAATAACTGTGCCTCCTAAATGTGTTTCTGTATCCCATCTCAATGTTAAGTCCCAAAGAAGCATCTGAAAACGTGAAAATATTGATTCATTTCGCTTGATAATAATTTTTATTTTTCAGAATTGTGCCCTACCCCGCATCAAGACTTGATATCCAAAAGAGAGTCATCAAGATTTGTCTTTGAGTGTAGTTTGTGTTTGTTCAACTGTCATAACTGATTTAACAGTCAAAGAAATTATCACAGATTAGTCTGTCTCCATTTATTTATCATGTGCCAATAAATGTTAGGGCTACCACAGGCGCCAACAAGAATAGCTCAACTTTTGATTTATCCTCGACATGGTAATTTGACAGGGTACACATGAACAGGGTGTACATAGAAAAAATTCCTATAATTATGATAATGAAATGTTTGCTAATATCTTTCATATCACCAAAGAAATTGCCCCTAAACATTCTTCTTATGTGTCCTAAATAAAAAAGAGGGTTATTTGTATGTATAATACTGTCTGTTTGAAGCCAAAAGGGTGTTAAAGATACTATGTCCCTTTTGCAGCCAACATCAAATTCTGTAGAACTTCGCAGGAATTATGAATATGTCATGTATGTCCTATCTGTGAAATTTAAACGTTAGCAGTGTCCTAATATTCAAATTATGCAAGGAAACCCGTTTACTTGCTAGACTTCACTGTCAGACACTATTGAGTGACTGACTGGCTTTTTCATCTTTGGTAATAACATACATAAAATGAGCTGTAAAGGGTACATGAGCATTTGTCTACATCAATAACCCACTTCTTGTAATGGCCAAAATTAAACTGATTGAATCTTTGCGCAGCATAAAACGTACGACCATTCGGTACAATGGTCTGAAAAATCAGACTATTACTTACTGGCTCTATAGCTCCTAAGTCGATTCGACAACTAATAGTCGTTATTTTCCCACTTAAAGACATTTTCAAGCCCCCTTTTTTAGGGAAGTTCTAAATTAGTATTGTCTTTCAAATGCAGTTGGAATTTAACCTTTTCATTTTTTGGGCCTGCAAATGGGACATAGTACCTTAATGCCTTTCTGGCTCCAAACAGATAATATCATGTTGAGTTGTGACTTGACTGGATGACTTGTTCGATCAAGATAATTAACCATTCATTTTTTGTTCTTTTCTTTTCTTTTCTCTGCCTGATGAATGATCCTGCTCTGCTTCCATCTCCTGTGGTTTTCAACATCTTTTCTACTTATATGAAAATGCAGGTAAGTGCTTTTTGTTGTCCAGACTGCCTTCAAACTGATGATGAGCATTCATTCCCTGCAAAATAAGCATACAAACTAACAAACAAACAATCAATGCAGAAAATAACAAAAAACGAATGAAGGGATTACTGCAAAATTTCTGGTGTTCTAGCTCAGTTTTTGTTAGCAAATTTCTTCATCAGCTCGAGATTGCCAAATAGCGGACCCACTATTTCTGATTTGGGAAATAAGCCCGAAGTTACAGATCGCGTCTTCATCGGCTCGAAACTCGAGCTCGAAATGTTAGCATTCACGCATAGTGCGAGTCTTTGGGCGGGTAATGACGCACCGGACAAATAGCGGGATATTTTGCAAACTAGCCCAAGATATCTTCACCTGCCAAATAGCCCGCTATTTCATGATCGGGCTAATATCCAGTTTCAGAAATAGCGGGCTATTTGGCAATCTCGAGCTGATGAAGACAGGCCTCATGTCAGCAAAAATTGTAGTGGACAACTTATCAAGAACTTTGCAGGACCTTGAAAACTTATCCAGACCTTGGCAAAATACATGGCAGATGGCTCTCCACCCACCTCATGTTTGGAAGGAGGGTTTCTTCTGTTCTTCTTCCTTTTGGAGGGGGTTATGAGGTTGTGGTTCGGGCAGGGCAGAGCCTTTGAGTGACCTTGAGTCGAGCAGATACATTTCAAGGTTTGTTTCGTTTAAGCGGTGTCTTGGATCACACCTCATCAAATTGATCACATGGGACTATGACATAGTTCTGTAAGCACACCTGAGCGCACCTTGAAAGTTTCTGTCACCAGAGTATGAAGGGTATCAGTTTTAGACGTGATACATTTGTAAGAAAACTAAAATTCCTGAGCACTTCACTTTTTGATATTCACCGTGTGAAAGATTAAAGGCTTGGAAATATTGGGGTCCTGCTAGGGTTATGTACATCTCCCCCACCAAGTACACTATATGGGACTAAAGAAAATTTCTGATCATGTTAAGATGGTAGTCGACCTTGAAGACAATTCAGGGGAAATATGCAGGTCCTTGCTGGTTTTGCCATTAACAATTACACGAAAATGGGGCTCAAATTAGAAACTTGATTGGCCCATGATTGGCGCAGGGTGAGAAAGACACATGAGGTGCGAATTGAGTGGTTGTATCATAAATAGGAGTAAAAACGGGGCCCCAAATGATTTTGTTGTATCGATGTGTGCAGACAACAATGGCATGCAGTTGGCTTAATCCAGCGCTGCTCCCCCAGGTAGCCAAACTAGGGCAGCAACAATTTGAATCAGTATTGTTCCCCCAAATAAACATGATCACGAAAGAATAGTCGAGTCGAGGGATAACAGCGTCACGCAACATAAATCTCTGACTTCGTGCCTTGTGCCATCACCTAGAAAATTATCCATTTGAGGGCATGAGCCTGTGAGGAAAAACTTCTTTCTGGCTGCTAGCTTCCCCAAAATGGTACTTCTTAAAGCCATTACATATGGAAATGATTGACATAGCAGCAGCTGAAAAGCCTGCATCTCAAGGTTAAACTCATTACAGTTTGCCATCCACCAAAATCTCTTTCAATCTCTTTTAATTCCAAGTTCGAAGCATTTAAACTCCTTATTCTATCTGTACACAACTTTCAACACGAGATATCTGCAAAGTACAAATAAAAAAAGGAATAATTCAAACCATCGACAGGGCCTCGTTACTTGAGATTACTTGTAAATACAATAGGTCACTGTGGGATATGATTGTTATGCTAATAGTACTTTTGGATGATGACGGAAATAAAATTATCAAGACATTCTTGTTGACTCATAACCGAAAGTGATCCTGATTAGAATCTAGGGGGTAGAAATAGGAGCTGAAGTGCTCACCGACTGAAAACACTATGGACAGTCCGGTCGCCATACAGTGGCAGCCATCTGGTTGCGTATTGCTCAAAAAGCTAGAAATTTAGAAGCGATATTGTTTCATAGTTTTTATCAATATCGTAGTAAGTTGTACACTTGTGAGCTAAATTGATACTAGATATTGACGTTTATTTCTCAAGGTAGGTTATGGTAAAGCTCAACACTAAAAGGCACCTAATACATATGGGCTCCCTGTTCTATCTCTGAACCCCCATAATTTCAAAATTTTAATTGGGGGCTTATGCATCAGACCCTTCGGTTTTTAGTCTGGACCTCAACAAAGAAGTAGTGTTGAGCTCTGTACGGGTTAAAATTCAGATAACATTTATTGTGAATTCGTGATTCTTAAATAAAAATCAGTCTTGTAGAAAGTTTGAGCTAAACATGTTCTGTTGCTTTGTCACTCATGTAAGACCTATTTCTTTTAACTTGAGTGAACAGCTAAAAGTACAATATCACCCAATTCAGATGTTTAACCTCATCAACCGATGCTACATGTTTACATTTTTGACATATTTTGGCTGATTTCTAATGTTTGGTTTCGCTTTCGAGAGGCATCTGACCCCTCACCACCAAGTCATTAAAAGACAATATAACTCCCAAACACTTGCACACCAAATGTTACTGATTTGTCAAGAGATCTTTCAGGGAGATATTCTCTCTATTCACACCAGATCCATGCTGAAACTGGGGCAATTTGGTTTAAAAAAGGCACTTTACAAGATATAAAAGAGATGAAGAAAGGAAGGAAATGAAGGATTAGCTGATTGGGATGAAGAGGGCATTTTGTCAACTGGGAACCAAAATGGTATTAATACTATCAACTAATACCATTTATGCAGAATTAATGTCTTTCTGGCTCTTAAGTCTTAGCAGATGGTGTGCTTTGCAAGAATCATTATCAGTTTGTTGCTGAAGAATTATTATCTCCATAGAGCCAAAAGGTTGTTAATTTTTTTTAAATAAATATAATAATAGTAATAACGATAATTAAATGCTTTTGTATAGCGCATAAGTCATAACACATAGGTGTAATTGCATGTCTGTATCTTGTATGTGCTTTATGTTTCTTTATGTTACTATGAGTTATGCCCTATTGGTTCTCAGCAGACAATACATGTCTTTTGGTTTTAACTGTGTATATTCATCCTTCAGTTTAAAGTAGACCTTTATAATTATATAATCACAATTTCTAACATTTGTTGTATACCCATGAGAGGGAATTCATGACAATAAAAACAAGAAATGGTTATATTTATGTCTTATCATCATGTGTCAACCAGTAGTTGGTAAAGATCATGACCAACATGATGGGGCCAAAATTTCAAGTGTTCCCTTACCAGCTCATACTGTTATCAAAACACAGAAGATGTTTCTAATCACATACCTAAACAAAGGATAGAGGACTTAAGACTATCAATTACAAATGAAAATCCCCTTTCTGATAAGGCTATGGGTGCGTTTATCGGGTCTTGCCATCAGATATGTACATATCGAACCCCACTATCGAACCCCACTATACGAACGTGATTCTCGGGATGTCGCGTTTATCGTCTCTTCACGATTCAAAATAAAGGCCTTGTCTCTGCCCAGCTGCTTTGCGCTGTTTGACCTTGGCGGATTAGCCTGGGAAGGTCCATAGAGCTATATGGGAAGGTCCGATTTGTATGTGGGGTTCAAAACAGGTTTGCGTTTATCGTGTCTCAGAAACGTGATTCTGGCTGTATGTCACATTCAAAACGCACCTTTTCGGCGTTACAATATGCCCATATCTAAAGACGTTTGAAATAGGGCTTTGCGTTTATCGCCTTAAAAATTTGCCTGAAAGACGTTTGAAAACGCTGATTCTAGGCAAAAATTTGGTCGATAAACGCGACCTTAATCTGCACCCAATACAATGACCTTGGTCCCACATATAGAAAACAGTGGTGGGTCATTCACATTCAGCAACAGGAAAGGCTATCTTTAGGCGTGTCTTCATCAGCTCGAGATTGCCAAATAACCCGATATTTTAACTATCCCGATCACAAATCATCCAGATAATTTGCGTCTTCATCAGCCCGCAGTTGCATTTAGCAGGATATTTGGTCGAGATAATCATCCCAAGATATCTTGGGCTAGTTTGCAAAATAACCCGCTATTTGTCCGAGGCGTCTTCACCAGCCCGAAGACTCGCACTCTGCGTGAACGCTGAGCAAAATATCTCGAGCTCGAGTTTCAAGTTTCCAGCTCGAGTTTCAAGCTGATGAAGTCGCGATTTGTAACTTCAGGCTTATTTCCCAAATCAGAAATAGCCGGCTATTTGGCTATCTCAAGCTGATGAAGGCTCAAGCTGATGAAGGCTCAAGCTGGTGAAGGCTCAAGCAGGGATACCTTATGTCACCTTCAGCAGCTAATCACCAGCAGTGCAATGATTAGTTTTTATTCTGAGGTCCATGGTCTGACAGAGATTCTTAAGCTGGCTGTCTGAGCCTTGTTGTTTTTGCGCATTACTTCTTCTATTTCCAGTCTAAACATGGACATGTCCTCGCGTGTCATGTGACCCCCTTCGTCTGGTTGCTGATTCTTGTGAGGTCAAAGAATGATTACTGGAACTTTAAAGAGATCTTGTGATATTCTAGATGGGTGTTTGAAGTTCCTGTGGAAATTGTCTCTGCATTAAGAAGTTCTAAAAAAAGAAATACATTTTCTTTACAGTCATATTAGAGTTACAAAATAGCAGGACAAAGAAAAATTAACAAGTAATTAAATGAATTAGCTTTGAACCTTGCCAGTTTAAGACTTGTTTGCATGTGATTAATCTTCTTTGTTGGTCAAATATCATTGGTTATTAAAATAGACAAGCAAGGAATTCCTTGGAACATTCCATTAGTCATAGTGGTTAGCTTTGCTTTTCCAAAAATTTGAAGATTATTCTAATTATAGATTCTTCAAAGTAATATGAATTTTATAGATGGTTTAAATTTATATGGAGGGGGGGGTTAATCTTGTGGCATCATAGTGCGATAAGGGCAAACTAGAAATGAACACTTTTTGACCTTTTTCTCAGAATTACTGTGGTTAATTGGGCGCTTTCATTGTTTACACAATTCATTCATCTGCTTTGACATTGTATGTAGTCCCACATGTAGATTTATGAATGTGTATGCACCTGTTTCAAGAAAACAGCATTTTTGAGGGAAGAGAATCAATTATTGTAGGGTTTAACGCTGGGAGTCTACCGCAAAAATAGAAAATCAAAGACACGTGAGCCCAACTCAGCAGGAATTTTGTGGTATGAAGAAAAAAAGTGAGATATCCCTATAATCTGCCTAACTTGGCAAGTTCTACTTCATGTGAGAACAGTTCAGAATTAAGGAATTTATTTTTCTTTCTGTTCCTCTTTCTATCCTACCCTCTTTACTTGACTCATGAATAAACATTTACAGAACCTCCGTTGGAAAATGTTTTTTCATGTGTTGCCTTCTCTGTTTGCAATTATATCCAGATGTCTCTTTTAAAAAAGCTTTTGAACTGATTGGTATATAATAGAATCTGAATTATTCAGGAAAGATAAGAAATTCATAAACATGTATAAGGGCAGAATGCAAACTTAATTCCTGTGAGTATACAAAGATAATACAGAAGGCCTGATGATTGGAACTGAGACATGAATTCATGTATATTTTCTGCCTTATAAGGCTATCTGTATTCCTCATTCTTATCCCTTTCTGTTATTGATAGAAAAGAAATCTTTAATAATCTATTGACAGCAAGATCTGTCCTTGTTGATTTGGAAATCGGCAATGATGTCGTGATTGACGTAATGACTTGCCGGAAGGTAAACACGATTAGCTCTATCAATGGGGGTATTGAATCGCTAACCTTCATGTTAAAGCTCTCCTAATTTGCTGAAGGCCCACTAGTGCTAATATGCATCATTTGTCCTTTGTATAGAGATTGGTGTAGGTATTAGGGATATATGTGTTCGTGTTCCATCACAAAAGGATATTTTGTAAGATTTCCGTAAAGGCTGTATTGATTGATCATATGTCCTTAACTGTTCAACTCTTCTTCCATTTTTATCCTGTTTATCTTCATGTAAGTCATTACTTTCCAGTTGATCATAGTTGGGCCTGCTGCCATCCAATAAAATCATTGAAATATTTACTTTTGACTAGGCTAATTATTGTAATTGTTCTGTAATGTTACTAATAGGACCACATGACATAATTCTGTTTAGAACAAGATGGGCATTAACTCATATTATTTCACACAGAGTTACCACCCTTCTGGCTCCGAACAGAGGATGAATAGTTCTTTGCTTTCTATTACTTATATGTTGACCCAATATTGCTGGCTATGCTTGAATTACTGCCAGACATCAGAAGGCATATATAGCAGCCACCATACCCCCCCCCCCCTTTGAATCACTCCCTGTGCATTATTGACCAGTGCACTATTGACCATTGTCCATCTCATCCACCATGGACCTTCCAAGCTCCTTACCTCGCTTGACCATCACAAATTTCAACTATTCCGTCAACTCCCATATTTGTCATATTTTGCATCCTCTGCTTCCTTTGCCCCTCCAAATATTTGCAGTCTAGCGGTCAGTTTGGCCTGTCCCCATGCACCCCCACCAGGCTGACCACCAGGGGCAAGGGCCTTTCATGCCATCATTCCAATGTTTACCCTGCCAAGAGGTCAGTGCTAGCCCTAAGACTTGACCCCCAAAGGACTAGGACCGGTACAACTACAAGCTCCTTTGTACACCCCAGCGGGGGCCAATCGACTTGTAAAGTGATGATGTAAAAATCCCTTTGGAAGGTGCTATTTTGATGTTGTTTTGACTAAGTGGTTCCCTCCCCATTTGTCCTGTTCCATGGTAAATTTCCTCCAACTACCCCCATACCCATCCTCCCACCTGCCTCTAATATTTGTAGTCTAGTGATGCAGGCACCATCTTAGATTTTTCATAAAGAGAAAAGTGGTCTTGAACTCTAAAATATTGTATACATACCACTTGACAGAGCTCAATCAAATACTTGGAACTATTCCCAATCCAAGAGTGTTTTATCTGCTGAGAACCAGAAGGGAAGTAACTTCTACACTCTTACATCAAGTCAATTAATGCCCTTCTGGCTCTCAACAAAGGATTTATTGAAAAATAAGCAATTAGATATTATAGAATATGATATTATCTGTTCAGAACCAGAAGGATGTCAACTCAGTGTTATAATATAAAAGTTTATGCCCTCCTCAGGCTCTAAATAGATGTTATCAATTTTACTATTGCTTCTCTGTTTAACTAAGAAATAAGATGGAATACTAGAAATTACACATGAAAACCTGGAAGAAATACAAGGAAAATCCAACATTTAAAAATCAGGATAGACAAAAAGAGGATGGTAATGGGCGGGGGGTTCAACCTGATTTTCCATCTCAGAAAGTATGTTTTCATGATGGAGACCACCTCCAAGGACTTCTGTTGCTATGGCAACATCTCTTTGTCTCCTCCTCCCACCTTGAAGGTTCAAACCCACCTGATGTAAACATGTTTTTGTGTGGTCACTTCCAATTTGGTTGTCCTCTGGTTCCACTCCCAGTGATTGAAACTTTACCTCTATATATCAACACGAGGGATGTATATATATCCCTTCAAAACTACTTTGTAAAAAGTTTGTTGTTATGAAAAATTTAGCATCGGCTGCTCTCCTGAACATGTTTACAGGGAATCCTGAGTGCTTGGACCAACTATGCTTTGATCTTGAAAATTGCCATATAAAAACACAGTTAAAAAAAAGAAAGAGCTATGTGATATTTTTTCTGTTTTTTATGAGTAGTACAATGCTGCTTTATCCAAATTATGATTGGGATTATTATACCATAACAATATATTAAGAGTCAGATCAAGATAAATTTAATTGGAACATCTTCCTATTCATATCTCAAGGAGGTTTTAAAGAATGCAACTATTTCCCCTCCGTCCACTTTTTTGGTGTTAACTCCTTGGTGTGATAGAGTTACAGATTGGAAGTGAAATCGGTTCAAGATAATTTGGAAGTACACAGTAACAAAAATAGCTCCCTTATTCATAATAAAACAAGTGTCTAATTTGATGACAGACATTTGTGAGAATCATATGTTCATGCTTATGGAACTGTTTGTTGATGAGTTCGTGCCAAGACACATAACCTCAAACTGAAAGCCTGGTATCAAGCATCTCAACTGTGTGCTTCCGCAAGAGGATCTCTTTTTACGGAATGTCAAAGTCCCAATGGTGTTGTCTCAATTCATCCCACTGGATTGATCTCAGTGGAGCTGAAATTTTATTAGACTATTGTTGTTTTTCAGCATAGTCTTTAATTGCTTTACAACCTAATTTCTGATTGCATTCATATAAACCTTTTTACATGATATCTACGGTACATGTTATTTTTTTTTTTAATCTGTGCAGAAATCTTTAGGGTTAGTTTATGCACCATCGTCTGCTCGTAGCATTATCTCTTTGTAAAATGATACAAGTCAATGCCCGTTTTATCTCCAATTAGATCATTATTTTCTTCTGCAATATTTTATGCTGGAAGATAACTTTCAAGAACATTTCTTTATGGAAAATGTGCTGGACACTATGTAAACCATATCTTTAATTCTGCTCCTACTGATAGTCCTGTACCCCAAGGAGAAGAAAAATGCCATCCTGCGATCAACGAGCTAAAGAAACCTTGTCTTTTCAGAGGGTGGGATGAAGGAATATAATATTTATGATGATGTTCTAACCTAGTTTCAGTTCTCTTCTTGTTATTCTAAGATGCTTTTTTTATCAAAGGGAAAGTAGATATGACTGATGTAGATGACTTGCATTTTGGAGGCAATTTATTTCCATTTTTGTTTGACTATTCAATTTGTAGATCCATTGGTGATTGCTGAAGAGATGAAAGAGGTGATTAAGTCTTTGTACTTTATGCCCTTTTCAACAAAATATTATGTTTTTCTAAAAAAATAACAAATTGCAGCATTTATTCTTTGTTCATGTCTTAAACTTTATTTTTGAAATGCATGTCTACATTCAAGTAATTAACTTTTTTTGCAGAGAGTAGTCCTATGCTGTAGCAGCTATTCAGTTTATCTTTATTTAGGGTCAAATTTTCTCTTTTATTTGAAAAGAAAATACTGGCAAAAGTCACACCTAAATCCATCCCTTGTGCAAACCATCAAATTTACTTTATCGTTCCCTCACCAATTTTTGTAAGGAATAAATTCCTGTCATTCATAGACCATTCAAATATTGAATACCAGCCTAACAACAAAAAATAATGGAAAATATAATTTTTCATATTTGCGTTGGTGCTCTTTTCTAAATTTGTAGATAGAAATAAAGGTGTGGTGTGAAGATAAAGTTTATTTTAGTTTAGCTGGACAAAGAATCTTTGTCCAAGCTCATGTCTAAAATCAACATGATATTCAGACTTGATTCTTGCTCAATAAACCTATTCAACAAAATCACGTTGTGAAATTGCTGTTTACTTTTCTCCGTATTTATATCAGGAAAGTGCAAGTTATAATTTGTTTTTCTTGGACAACAGAAATTCTGCATGGAACATTAAAGGATGAAATACAAATATGAGATTTAAAAATCCATGAGCAGAATGTGAATTATTGCATATTTCTTATCTTGTTTATTCCACTACTCTATTGTTCCACCTCTCATATTTGTTTATACCTGGGAAAACCATGTTATTTCATGTGTTTGTATCTTTCTATATCATAACATAGTTTCTCTTTTGATTTCATCGCATACCAAATACAAATACATGTAGTAGTTTCTCTTTCGATATGATCATGTAGTTAATACAAATGAGATCATATTGGGAAACATGACTGTAATTTATCTCCGAGTTTATATCACAAATTTTTTGTGAGAAGGGCTAATCTTTTCAATAGGATGTGAGCATATGACTGTGCTTTTATTATCAGAAAAGTTGTATTTTTTTCAAAATAGTCTGCAGTGAGCTAGAAGGCCATTATCTCATTAACCGTCACAGACTTAGGGTGCGTTTATCGTGTCTTGCCACTCAGAATCAGCGTTTCTATATGTACATATCAAACCCCACTAAGCGAACGTGTTTTGGGGGATGTCGCGTTTATCGATTTGAAAATAACGGCCTTGTGTCTGCGCAGCTGCTTTGCACCGGAACAGATTAGCCCGGGAAGGTCCGCTTTGTATGTGGGGTTCAAAACAGCTTTGCGTTTATCATGTCTCAGAAACGTGATTCTGGCTGTATGCCACATTCAAAATGCACTTTTTTTGGCGTTACAATATGCCCATATCTAAAGACGTTTGAAAAAGGCTTTGCATTATTCACCTTAAAAATTTGCCTGAAAGACGTTTGAAAACGCTGATTCTAGGCAAAAAATTCCATGATAAACGCACCCTTACTTTCATACAAATGCAATACCCTTCTGGGTCTTTCCATCTAGACATAATTATCTTTATCATGTTTCATTTTCTACATTTAATATGGAATGTTTAGTCGTAAACTTGAAGTGCCTACTTAAGAGAGATGGCAAACATTAACTTTGCACTGAATCTATAAACACAAGTCCCTGAAGAATATTATAAATATAAGATCAAATCATTGTTAGAATACATGATTACATGTAACAGTTTTATGACCATGCTTCATCAGTCAATAGATGCACATTCAATATCTGAATTTCTTTAATATCAGTGAATACTACGCTATTTCAAGTCTATATTCGTTGCTATCATATTCAGAGATTCTCTTTCAAGTGATATATTTGTTTATCTTTAGGTGTTGGTAATATGACCAAATTATGTTTTAAGTGTAGAACTGTAGGAAAAGTACATAAACTAAACCCTAAAAAGGAGACTTCCCAGTTTTTCTTTTCTTTTCCATTTTTGTGTGTGTTTTTGTTGATGATTTCGTAACAAATTCACACAGAATTCGGTGTGGAAATTTTAATTGTTTTATTGTACATTTTGGCTTTTCCTTTACAAAAAGTTGAAAGCCACTCAGCAATTATGTCTTTATTGTTTTGTTTTTATTTTTATTTTTCTTCCGAGCTATTTCCTTCTTAATTCTCTGATCTATTTTTTGAGATTTCTAGAGCTATATCGCTCTCCGCTACTGTGTTTATTTATTTCAGTTTTAAAATTATTTCATTGATATATTAACATACATTCATTTTGAAAGCAAGACTTATAGATTATTGAATGGGAAAATGAACTGATCTAAAAATGTATTATTGTATACTGGAGGGTGCTACGTGTAGTTTGCACACAATCTCCAACCTTCATGAACATGTGCTAGTCTTCTTTGTCCTTTCAGCGACTGAAGCCCAAGGCCAGGGCAACGAGACTTATTGTTTAGGTTCCTGGGCAAACACAGCTAGGGGGTATGCAGGGGGGACGGGATGGGACAAGAAAGGTAGATCTAGGCACGATTGAGCTTGCCAATAGGCCGTGAATATCTGACGTACTCGTAGTTGTTGGGGAGTTCTGAAGAATGATGCAAAACTTTTGAAAGGGCTTGCTAATAGACCATTAATATCCAACATACTTGCAGTTGTTGTAGATTTCTGAAGAATGACGCAAAACTTTTGAAAGGGCTTACCAATAGGCCATTAATATCCAACATACTTGCAGTTGTAGGGGAGTACTAAAGAATGACGCAAAACTTTTGAAAGGGCTTTCCAATAGGCCATTAATATCCAACGTACTTGCAGTTGTTGGGGAGTTCCGAAGAATGTCGCAAAACTTTTAAAAGGGCTTTCCAATAGGCCATTAATATCCAACATACTTGCAGTTGTAGAGGAGTTCTAAAGAATGACGCAAAACTTTTGAAAGGGCTTTCCAATAGGCCATTAATATCCAACATACTTGTAGTTGTTCTGAAGAGCAAAACTTCTGAAAGAAAGGCCATGAATATCAAAACTTTTGAAAGAGAGTTCCAAGAATGTATAAAACTTTTGAAAGGGCTTGGCAATAGGCCATTACATACATGCAGTTGTAGAGGAGTTCTAAAGAATGACGCAAAACTTTTGAAAGGGCTTTCCAATAGGCCATTATTATACAACATACTTGTAGTTGTTGAGGAGTTCTGAAGAAAGATGCAAAACTTTTGAAAGGGCTTTCCAATAGGCCATTAATATCCAACATACTTGTAGTTATTGGGGAGTTCTGAAGAGTGACGCAAAACTTTGAAAGGGCTTACCAATAGGACATGAATATCCAACGTACTTGCAGTTGTTGTGGAGTTCTAAAGAATGACGCAAAACTTTTGATAGGGTTTTCTAATAGGCCATTAATATATAACGTACTTGCAGATGTTAGCGAGTTCTGAAGAATGACGCAAACTTTTGAAAGACTTAGGAATTTTTTGTCTTCAAAGAGATGAGAGAACACCTCCTGACTGTAGTCTAGGTAAAGACTGCCTTTGAAATTGTGACTATTTACATGCTCAGCACCTGTTGTAATCCACATATCTTTTAATGCAGAAATAATCAACACTTTACCCTCGCAAAGAAATTTCATTCAAACAGGGATTTACTTCAGTATTATGAAAAAGTATAGATGGTACTTCAAGTGAAATATAATTGTGATTACCGCTAGTGTAAACTTATATGCCTTTATGTTCCCATGAAGGGAAGTTTTATTTAGATCGGTGTGTGAGAAATTTAGCTATTTTTGCACTCACATATGTTGCACGTTATGTCGATACACAGGAATACTGGAAGACAGACGAGTCTTTACATCGGCTTGTCAGAATAGTGACTGTTTGTATTTAAACAGGAGTGTTGGATTAGGAGCATCGGATTATATATAGGAGTGTAAGAAATTACAGCTGAAACCATATGAGGAAACCTGGTTTGTTATGAAGTTGGTATCAAAATAAAGCTATATAACCCCCAAAAAAAAAAA